>OX637294.1:18067451-19297358 GCA_951799445.1 Pseudisothecium myosuroides
TGCAAATTTGGTGAAGCAACTCACCAATCAAGTCTTCCTTTTGTTTGCAAAAATTCAATACGAATAAATGCTAAATTAGAATATTATACTATCTCAAAAGCAAAGAGCATCAAGCAATAATTTTTAAGCAACCAATTACAAAAAATTTAACTTCACTCACTTCCAAGACAAGCTACAAAAGTAATAAGCGCAACACAACTAATGCAATACAAGATAAGACAATAATATTGATTGACTCAAAATGTAAGCACAAGGAATTTTGATGGCAAGTAGTTTCAAAATTTAACTGACAACACCAAGCAAAAATATTAAATCTCAAATATAATTTAAAGCAAAGATATGTGTCTTTTAAGGTTTCTTCAAAAGACACATATAACTTTGAGGTTTCATTGAATATATCATTGACTTTTCAGCACCAATGACTAAGATTGTCTCTCTCACAATGGCAATCAACGGCTATTGTTTACTTTATTAATTAGAGATCAACGGCATTGGAGAAGGGAGGGGAATTTTTTTAACCAAGATCAATGGCTCTTGATTTTTTCAAAACAAAGGGTAGGAAAATTGGACCTCGGAACAAGATGTGCTTGCATCTTTTCAAGGGATAGTCACTAGAATGAAATAATCAAATTATTGTGATTGTTTAAAGTATAATGCAAAATAAACTTATATCGATTAAAATACATATTAGAATAATCTATAATTTCCCCCCAAAATAAAGATTAGAATGGAAAACAATATTTGACTAGGGCTTTAGTTGCTCTCTGTGCAACCAATGATGCCCATTAAAGATTGAAGGTTCCAAGGCCTAGTTTCTAGCTCAATGGCAAAAAGAAAGCTTCATTGTTTAGTTTTGGAGCTTAGTGATTAAGTAGTGAATGTTTTAAATTTTGAAAATTAAGTGTAAATGGCAACTTATATTTGGACTCAACTAACTTTTTTAGGCCTAGGCCAATGACTTCTCTGAGAGAGTAATAAATCCCTTGGCTACTATAGAAATTCAATGTAATTAGAAAATGCAAGGGTCACAATGTAATTATTGTGATGCCCTTTGTATTGGAGTTGGTTTAGAGTTTGATTTGTATAGAGTCTATTTGCTAAATGCTAGAGTTTTGAGGAGCATACTCTAGGCTTTTACTAATTTGACCACACTCTATGACTTTAATGGTTTAAATTTCTATGTATGATTTTTAGAGTAACTTCTAATCACCAAGTTCAACAAATACAGTTTTGTTGAATGCCTTTCCAACAATTATTGCAATGTTATAAGATTCTTTCAATTTCAATTTCAACAGGACCAAGGATATACAGTTTCAAAATAACCAATTTGTTGGCTATGTACCAAAAAAGAATGTTGAATGCTGAAATAGTAGGTGTACTAAAATGCCATTGAAGAAAAAACAAAGTCAATAAAACATTAGTACAATTAAAATTTTCATCATCAATTTTTGAATTTGATTTTTGCATTTCATTCGAGATTTCATTCATCAAGTGGCAACAAAAAAAACTTTAAAAAAACATTATTGATGTTAAAGCATGAATCCTCTTTATTTAACATTCTTACAATTGAGTTTTAAAATATAAATAATTTTTTATCTTTTAATGTGTATATAATAGTAGTAGAAGTATTTGAATTTTGAATAAATATGAACCTCAAAATAATTTTTCATAAACTTTCTTTTTAGATATGTATAAAAATAATGAAATTGTAGATGAATGAACATGCCAACAACAACACAAAAAGTTATGTAGTATATGAAAGGCCATAAAAATTATTTGATGCAATAGTTGTGGTTTCCGTTGACACTTTTTTTTGTTGTGACTTTCATTCCATCACTTGTGGATTCAATTGTGACTTTACTTTTTGAGCTTCATTTCATGATTTTGGTCATGTCTATTCACATCTAGTGCATTCAATATTTATCAATACAAATATAGAAAGAGATATAGATGTAGATATGTAAGATTAAAAATACACATAAAACAAGTTCTAATCAAAAGTTTTATCATTGATATAATATAAATTTTAATATAAATGAAAAAACTTGAGTCTCGTGTAATTTAAATCCTATGACATTTGTAATAGGTCGTTGAGTTTTTGTATTTTTGTATTTTTGTATTTTTTTGTTTTGGAATAGCCAAAAAACTTGTCAAACTTCATTTTCTTTGTTTAATCTATAAAATTTAGCAGTGTTGTGAGGTCCAAATTTACTTCAAAATACTATCCTTTGAAAAGATGCAAGCACGTCTTGTTCTTGCAATTTTCCACCACCCCCTTTTGAAAAAATCTAGAATCTTTGATCTTAGTTAAAAAAATTCTTCCTTCCCTCTCCAATGCCATTGATTTTCAATTAAAAAAGTAAACAATCGTCGTTGATTGCCGTTGTGAGATAGAGACGATCTTGGCCTTTCTCAAAGACTATTACCTCAAAAGCCTACACATAATTGCCGGTTTCGCAGCACAATCCAGGAGGTTAGAGCTTCATCTTCGCCACTTCACTTTTAGACAAGGTATGCGCTTCCTTTTGCGGCAAGGATCTTGTTTTCTTTGCAACGAGTTTCATTGCATTGATTTGTATTGGAATCTGATTGTAGAGTAGGTGCAACAATAGGAGAAGAGTGTGCATTGTGGATTTGGCTCCATCGTGGGAGAAGCGGAGTTGTCATTCTTGATGGAATTTATTCGTGCAGTTTTGAGTGTTGGAGAGTGAGTATAGTGGTAGCAAAATTAAGGTTTGACATCTTAGTTCTAGAAGTATCGTTTGCATTTCAATTGTTGAATTAGGCCCATGAGAGGATCATTAAAACGTTGAAAGCTTTGTAGATGGTTTTTGAAAGCAGATTAGGATTTCGGTCTCATTGTAATCCAATCGAATTGGACATTTTCAAATTGTGAGGAAAATTTAGGGTTTAGAACGCTCACTTATACGTTTAGGATATGTGGATCATTTACAATCTATTGCTACTTTTGATTGAGAATGTATGGTCTTTTGATTCCATTGACGTATTGTTTGAAGGTCACATTGGTAGAGCATCCATCTTTTGAACGGATTTTTTAATCTCAATGCTGTGGTGATAGTATTAATTTTTGATACAGCCTAAAAATACAGAGGTTGCGTAGTTGCTCAATACCATTTGAAATGGTTATGATTTGACAACCGGAGAATGTTGTATGTGAAATGCGTATATTAGACTTTTAACATATGTAGTGATCAATGAAGCCTTTCTTTGTTGATTCTGGAGTATTTGAATTCCTGTCTTTTTTCAACTGTAATTTTGAGGAGTGGCAAGGATATTGGTGCATGGATATTGGTGTAGAAGAAATTGTAAATGTATTGATCTATAATACTTTGATTCAAGTTTTTTAAAAATTTGTTAGATTTAGGAAGACTATTAACATTATGTGGGAGTTCTTCTCATCGAATGATATAAATATAAATTTTGAAGTTAAAAAAATGGACTAGTGTACCCCTCTGGTGATTTATTTTAAATGCTTTCCTTCAAATGAAAAAATGACACGTGTACATGTTTTAAATTGATTTTGGGTTTTCATTATTTTTGACACGGTTTGTCACTATCACTTCAAAAGAGGTAGTAACTACCTGTCCACTAATACTAATACTCAAAACAAAGCGTTGTCGCATTGTAAATGCGTACATATTGTAAAAAATATATATTAATATGTTATTTTAATAAATTTGATTATAATAATCGAGATAAAAAAGGATGACATCATTTCAATAACTTCGAGGTGACACCTTCTCTTTATGAAGCGATCAATCTATTTAAGAAATGTCATCCGCTTGAGAGTGTCATCAATTTGATGTAATTTTCCTTGTTTTTCACTTAAGATTTTAATATGATGAACTGAAGGATTTTTTCTGAGTCTCAAGATGAGAAGCTTCAACCAGGATCAGAATTCAAGTTTTCTTTGTCACAACTACCGAATCAGCCTCTTCTGCCGCTGGATTTTGCATCGCTACATGAACGTTATCAAAATGAAGTTGAGCCTTTGCAACTGCCAAAGCAACCTCGCGTGGAGCAACGATGACATGAAAATTTTCAATGTGACGCTCGAGCGCTAGTGATCTTGTTGTAGGTCGGATGTGTTGAATCCGACAGCCAAAAAGTGATATTCGAAGGATGTTTTGAGGGTCTAAACGACGATCAATACTTTTGTATGATACGGCCTATAAAGGGAAGTCGTGGCCACCAACGTTGGTTAGAGGAGCCGGTTAATCTTTTAACCAAGGCGGATCGTGCAAAATACGTTGCAGCAACCATAAAACACATTCTCAAGTTTCTGCAGATGGAGTGATGTTTTTTTTGGACTTTGATTTTTACCTCTAATGTATATCTAACAGACATGCTAGTGATTTATGTATTTTATTTTGTATGTTCAAAGTCATAGAAGGAAAATATAAAAATAATTGCCTTCTAGTGATTCTAGAATGATTTATCTTCTTTGTAAGGAAGTGAATTTAGTTGTGTAGTCAAATTTAATGATCAATGGATAGTAGTGTGGCCACATGGTCAAAGTATGAGTTGAAATTCAGTTGAATTGTGTGGTTGAAGGAGAGGATCAGAGGATGAGGTGGAAGATAAGAAAAACACTATTCATCTTCTTCTCCATTGTTGGTTTAGAAGGCCGAAATGTTTGAAGAGCCATAGTGTGTGGAATTTTGAGAATTTTGGATTGAAAACTAGAGAAGTTGTGTATCATAATATTAAGTTTTCAAAAAGTCTTCTCTTACTTGAATTGAAGTTGGGAATTGAGATTTGTGCTAGTTTGAGTGGAAGGAGATCTGTTGCCTCCTATGTGAAGGGGCAGAAACTTTGACCGACTATAAAAGACGGACAGGTCTTTAGTTTAGAATGAGATTTTGAAAGAGTGTGAAAAATTGTGTTCTTTTATGAAGCTATCACTCATTCAATTAGAAGTTTTATAAGTGAGTTGTGAGTGACAAAGTAAAGAAGGGTCTGCTGCCCTCAATTTTAGAGGCCAAAACTTTGGGTGGTCTTAAAAGTTGGACAAAGTGTTAAAATGATTTGAAATTTGAAAGAAGAGTAGAAATTTGCGTTAACTTTTTATAAAGCTATCATTCATTCTATTTGGAGTTGTTATGAGAGAGTTGTGAGTGTTGAAGTGAATAAAAGTTTGTTGCCTTCATTTTTAAAGGCCGAAACTTTGAAAAATCATAAGAACCGGAAAAAATGTTATAATGAACTGAAATTTAGGAGAGAAATAGAAAATTAAGTTATCTTTCCAAAAAGCTATCATTCAACTCATTTGAACTCTAGATGAAGTAGTGACACTAAATCAAAGTTCAGCCATAAAGTTGGAGTTGGAGTTGAAGTTGGAGTTGAAGTTGGAGAAGACATTCAAGATTTGAAGACAAGAAGATTGAAGACTTGTGTGTTGTGTGTTGTAGCTTGTGACTTGTTATTCCTAGCCAATTTTGGAGGCTCGTTGTCTTTCTATTGTTATTCTTGAAGTGGGATTGATCACCCACATGGTTTTATTTTTTGTCGTTCCCATTGGTGAGACACAATTGCTGGTCATTGTAGGTTTGAAGTTTAGGAGCCAATTTTTCGGATGGTTCAGCTCGTGGTCTAGCCATCTCGTTTTATCCGTTCAAAGTCTGTGATTTTTTTGTCCCTACCTTGACCCGTAAATCAACTTAGACTAATATTGAATAGGCCAACGGGGAGCACTTTCAAGGCAGTATAGAAGATTCAAGAAAGAAGATTTAAGATTTTTAATTGGTTGGTAATTTTGCGGGTGACAAGTTCACTTGCCTTCATCATCCTTCTTGTACTGTGATCTGTTACTTGAATGGTTTGCGAGTAACAAGTTCACTTGCCTTTATCATCCTTGTTTCATTGGCAGTGTAGAAAATTCAACAATTAAATTTGAAGGTTTTACACAACTATGACTTCTTTTGTTCTTAAACCAATTTTGGTGCAGCCAGGATCTCTATGATTTCTCGAGGCAAACCTCTCTCTACTCGACAATGTAATGCTTTATCTTTAAATTTTTTTTAACTTCTAAAATCTCAAGACTTTTTTTCATTGAATTCCACTAAAAATTGTCATTTCTATTTCAAAATGCAAAAAATCCAAACTTGGTCTTCATTATTTAAAAAAATATTAAGCAAATGTAAGTCCATGATCAAATAAAAATTTAAGTTCTTATTTGTTAATAGTTATAAGAAACATAATAATCCCAATAGTGAGATTGTTCCAACAAGTACATTTAATCTTTTTAAACGATTTTTTTGAAAAATTACAAGAATTACATAAAAAAGTAAAATCTATTAGTTATTTTTTCAAGAAGATACTTAGATTGCCCCCCAAAAAAGATTGTCTTTAATTTTATCATCACTAATCCAAACAAAATGAATCAAATCTTTCTATGTAGACATTAGTATTTTCCATAAAAAATAAAATTTTGAAAATTTTATTTTGACTTTTTGTGATTTTTTGGATGCTACTTGATAACTCCTGATTTGGGCATTTTTTTTTCTTTTGGGCACTAATTGAAATAAAAACTATATTCACCAAAAGCTTATGTGTTGCCCTATCTTCAAAAACAAATCCACTAAAACGCGATGAAAATTGAAACCATAGGGGCCTACCCAAAATTCATTTTGTTCCTTGAGGGAAAGCGGGGCTTAATGTGAGCTTAATAAATCTAACCTTCATATTTTTGGTTACCCATTAATGTCTAATTGTCTCCAAGGCTTTTTGGGGGGCTTTTTGGTGCCCAATTGCACCAGAAAAAAATAATTTGGCTAAAAAATGGCAAAAAATTGTGAAGTTTTTCGCCAGAAAACTTTGAATTAAAAAAAAATCTTGGATAAAATTGCCAGATTGTAGATGAAAATAGAATTATAGACATGTGATATATACTAAAGTGATATTTTCTATCCAATATGTGGATGAATGTTGAGATTTGGAGCACCATTATAACATTTTATATCGCTACTTTAACACTTCATAAAAAATGAAAAAAAGGCCCTGATTGTCTCCTAGTCAATTAGCTTAGTTTCCCCATTTAATCAAAATAAAAAGTTCCATAGGGTTTAGTTTATGTGCTAGAATAATCTTACAATTGGTTTTAGTGTATTTTAATTCTATGTTAGAGCTATTAACAATTTAGTTTTTCCTTCTCTCTTATACCTATTTCTACTTAATAGATTTTTTAAGGATGAAAATGCGTTTTTTTAAATAATTTTTTGTTTGCAGACTCAATTCAATTCTTTGACATAAAAATTTTTAATTTCAAATCTATACTTCAAAAAATTTAAGTTAAAGAAGATGCAAAGTCAAATACTCTACTCACAGAAGGTGCAACTGAAATGACCATTTTCTTCTTTTTGAACCCAAATATCTTACAATATACGCCATCAAAGTTTTTGAAATCTCTTTTAGACATTCTTATACTGCAAAATCATATGGTTTAAATATGCAAAAAATAATTTTTTTAAATTATTGCTCTTTGCAATAGAGAAGAAATTTTGAATGTTTTTTGATGAAAAAAAGGTCTTAGGACATTAGGAATTAACTTGCTCAAATATGTTCTCTTATTTTTTGAGTGAAACCTCCAATGATGGCAAGATCAATGTGCCAAAACTTCAGAAACTAAGTTATTCTAGCCCTTCCAAAAGTGGATTAAAAATAAATGGAAAAGAATTTTGCCAAAAAAAATTCATATTCATCTTCAAAAAATAATAAAGTGGAAGGTGGTACATTGATGGAAGAAAAAAAAATTGTAAATAACTTTGAAAAAAATTACAAATTACAAATTCCATTGGTGAGAATGTTCTAATAAAAAAAATATATCTAATTTCTTATTTTATTTGAAAATTTGAAAAATTAAGTTTAAAAAACAATTTTATAGGTTTTCTCTACCTTCATTGCCCACAAAATAGAACTGTTCAAAACCTCAATTTTGAATATGGATAAATTCAAGAATCTGCTCAAATTATATGGATCTTAAATTATAATCGAGTTTGAGCAAAGAGTATCAAATTTTTGAATGCAAGGACCTTCACAATTTTGGGTTAATAGTTGTTGTTCATTTATTTACACAAATGAAGGTTACCCCTAAATACTCAACTATTTTCTAGGTGGATGATGAATGTTGTGAAAAGTGCACTCCATCTAATTAATATTCATTGAGGATGACTCCAAAAAATTCATGTACTATAGAAGAATGAATACTCTACATATATAAATCAATAATTAAAATATATAATAGGATTTTTAATTATTTATCATAAATGCTTATTCAAATATAATCTTACTATCTTGAGGTTGATCACTCAGATATTAATAGCTTGGTTTGGAACTTTTGGGCTTTGGACTTTTTTCTCAGAACTTTGCTCGAACATTGATTTAGCTGTAATTCAAGTATCCAACAACAATATTCTGCTACAGTCAGCCCTCCACTGGTATTAGAGATTGGATGCAAACAATACTCTAATACATATAGGACATTAACATTTAGCACTTATAAAAATTGATTGTGATAATATATAACATTTACAAAAATAAGAACTATAAGACTTCAAAAAAAAATTCATAACACTTACAAAAATAAAAAATGAAAGTACAAACAATATGAGCCTTCATTCTTTTTAGTTGGTTGAAATAAAGAATCTATGGTGGTTTAATGATATTCTTCTACACGCCAAGATTTTACTTGCTTTTGAAGTGTTTGAATATATTTTTTATGAATCACATGACATCAATAGGCCTTTGTTCCAAACATTTCCTCAAAGTCTCAAGTGCAACCTCAACATCTTTGAATCCGGCCTACAACTTCTTCTAACTTTATTACAACTTTTTTCAGTTTTATCACTTCTCAATGTCAAATCAATGAAGTGGGGAGCTAAACATTTCATATGATTTATCAATTACCACTTAAGAAATAAGAAAAAAACTCTCATTTTGGAGCCCAAACTGCTCTATAGGAAGTTGTTGCCTCTAGCCTATTCCACCAGCCTTGCTTCTTCCATGTCATCCTAAAACTGGGTCAATTACATTGGAATTCATACTAGTGAATTGGAATTCAAAATTTTGCAATTTGTTGGTAGGGGCCTAGTTTAGAGGCCGGGCCTTATTGCACCAAGTTCTTGAAACTGGGTTCATTTTGGCGTCTATTAGTAGAGATGCTTTTACTACTTATTACTTACTACTTACCACTAGATTGTATGTGTATATGTTATAAGAGCACAAATTTCCATAAGAACATCTCTTACCCACTACTAAAACAACCTTGCCAACGTATTTTTGAGATGGCCGGAACAACCCAACGAAATTCAATTCGGAACTATAGTTGCGCACGCAGAGGTGCAAGGCTTGTGAGATTTGTCCTAGCTACCCTAGTAGAATTTTGGTTTGTACCGGAGACCTTCATGGCCCCTTGTCATCATTGGATTTTGTGTTTTGACAAGTCAAAGGCCAACATGGTGATGACAATGCTAATGTGGAAGACATAGTCACATTTATGAATAAAGAGGTAAGTTAGTCTGCTCTAAAAATGACCGTACTCTAAAAGTGATTATGGCACAGAGGTACTTTTTGCTTTCTTTAGTGTACCATTAGTTTACATTTCAAGAGGTAGTCGCTTTTAGTGACCACTTTATTTCTACTTCAAAATTTTGTAATTAATTCCATAAAGGTCCAAAAAATGTGAAATGACTTGGATTAAATGCCAATTCCATTTCAATTCCATTAAATTTATTGAAAATTGTTTCAGGGAATTTAACTTCCCCGGAAAGGCAATCAGCTGTTAAATGGTTGCTTTAAAAGCAGACTACCTTACATTAATCAAAGAATAAGTATTGTGAAAGAAGACAATTTGTGAATTAAGAGGTAAGTGTTGTAGAAGATTTTGTATGTTGTAACTAATGTGACAAGGACATTAGTCACATTACAACATACTAAATCTTCCACAACTCTCTAACATGTGTACAGTAAATTTCTTGAAATTTGTATATATTCTCTATACTATGTAAGACACCTAGATGCAGGTTTGTATGATCATGGCCCACTTTTAGATTTTTTCACAATTTTTGGATATTTTTAACTCCCAACCAAAAAAATAAATAGAATTAGTGTTGCCATATCCAATTCCATATATTAAGATGTCTATTTAGGATTTATTGCAACTTTTGGATTGTCTTGGACAATTTTGTGAATCAAGAGGTAGGTATTGTAGCAGATTTAATACATCGTGACTAATGCCCTACAAGGGCATTATTTAGTCACAATGTACTAAATCTTTTACAACTCTCTAGTGGAGGATTACATTTTCTTATAATTTGAATATATTTTTTGTACTACCGTAGTTGTAGGGCAAGGTTGGAAAATTGATGCCAAATAATTAATTAAAGTTCCAAAAGTAGATTCGGCACTTTAAAACTTAAAATTCAAAAATTTGACAAAATATTCAAATAGAATTCAAAATATTCAACAACTAGCTTCAAATGCCACTTGATTAGGTGCATGCAATGTTAATAAGATAAGTTGTTTATGGTCAATTTCATTAAAATGGCGGCAATCCAAAATTTTGGCGCTTTTACAATTCATACCGGCTGTTCTGAAATCTATACCTATCCTAGATGGTCAAAATGTCACACCTTTGAAATGGTGCCATAATACTGCCATTTTTATGAAATTGTCCATGTTTATACAAGTGTGGGTAGTAGTAGGTAAAACAACCCGTGGGATTGTGGAATATGTAAATTAGTTAGGATTAGTAGGAGCTCAACTGCTCATAATTAAGTCAAAAGCAGGAATTGCATTCAAAGTAGAATTTTAGACCTCATTTAGGCATAGTAGAATAAATTTTTTCAGAAAGCTTTGAATTAATTTAATGTGAAAATTCAATTTAACTTTCATGTCCAAAAATCCATTTGAGATTTTGAGTCTCTAATCAAAAGTTATGGGCAAATTTGAGAGAGGGGTTGGAAGGGACATTTTTTTGACATTTTGAAACATCCTCTATGAATATTGTCCATAACTTCTTTTGGAAGGCTCAAAATTACAAACGGGTTTTTGGAGATGAAAGCTAGCTTGATTCCCCAACTTTTCTTAGTTCAAAGTCTTCTGAAAAGAGTTATTCTACTATGCCTAAACAAGGTCTAAAGTTTTACTTTGAGCACAATTCCTAAGTTTTTGACAATGAGCGGTCAAGCTTCATATCTTCAAATTATCCCATACCCTTTGAGGATTCATGGACACTAGATTTCATTATAAAACAACCTCTCTACCTTCTTTCTTCACCAAATGACAATAAAACATCTTCCACATTGCCATCAAAAAATTACTTGATGGTAATTGGACTTCTTTTTGGACTTTTGGCTGTCACCTAGGTGCAAGTTTTTATGATCATGGAACACTTTTAGATTTTTATCAGAATTTAAATCAAAAATTAGGAATTTGGAGGAAATTGCTTGCGAAAGAAGGCTTCACGAAAAGCTCCCTGTCCTTGCAGCAATTTGTCAAGGATGCGGCTCTCCACAACAACCTCCCTCTTTCACGGTGGCTCTAGAACCCCTGCTAGCTGTTGCTAAAGAAATCCTTTGCTAGCCCTCTTGCTCTAGGCTGTAGGAGATTTTCTAGTCCCGCTTTGCCACCGAATCCCTGACTCCATCACTCTCCCCTTGGAAACCCATCTGGCAAGCTCAAACCAAAAGGTTGGCCGGAGATGCTCCAACACATATGAGATCTTAACACTGATGGAGGCAACGTAACACAACACTGATGAAGGTAACCTATCTTGATGGAGCGGTGACTGCTTCTGGCAAAGCGGGATTCGCATCGAGCCGCTCCGTCTGTCCTTGCTGAAGTTCCTTCCCTTTCATGATATTCTTCACTTTGATTCTGGATTCCGCTTGTCTCGGAATTCGTGCAGCTATTGAAAATTGTTTTGTTTTTGACACAAATGAAACTATTTGAAGTTCTGCTGCTTCCTTCCTTGAGTTCCCGCCTTCCCTTTCATGATGTTCTTCACTTTGATTCCGGATTCCTCTTGTCTCGGAATTCGTGCAGCTATTGAAAATTGTTTTGTTTTTGACACAAATGAAACTATTTGAAGTTCTGCTGCTTCCTTCCTTGAGTTCCCGCCTTCCCTTTCATGATGTTCTTCAGTTTGATTCTGGATTCCGCTTGTCTCGGAATTCGTGCAGCTATTGAAAATTGTTTTGTTTTTGACACAAATGAAACTATTTGAAGTTCTGCTGCTTCCTTCCTTGAGTTCCCGCCTTCCCTTTCATGATGTTCTTCAGTTTGATTCTGGATTCCGCTTGTCTCGGAATTCGTGAAACTATTGAAAATGTTTTGTTTTTGACACAAATGAAACTAAGGTAGTAGGCTCGAAATGCGACCCTCTCCTCCAAACCGTCCCTATGTTTAGCTGTGGAATGGATGGGAGGTGATCCTTAAATGGACCTCTTTTGCTATTGAATGAATTAAGGAAAATTGATTTTTTTTTATTGTGAGAGCCAATCATTGGCCTTGATTTCCTCAAATCACTTTCAAAGTTGCAAGGGGACGGATTTTGAGAGACCTAGTGTCATGAATAGGTACCTACTACTGAAATCTTTAAAAATTCATAACTAATTCAAAAATGCTTCAAAAAATATGAAACCACTTGGGTTGCGTTCCACATCTATTTTTCTTTCTCTGAAAAATGAGTGAAAAAATATTTTGGATCATGCACACCTGTGAAAAAGGCGGACCAGCCCTTAAAGGGTTGCTTTTCGAGCCTACTACCTTATTTAAAGTTCTGCTGATTACTTCCTTGCCTGAGTTCCTTCCCTTTCATGATGTTTTTCACTTTGAATCTGGATTCCGCTTGTCTCGGAATTCGTGAAGCTATTGAAAATGTGTTTTTTTTCGAAACAAACTATTGAAAATGTTTGAAGCCTCACTCCTTCAGTTGGCAGTGGCCAGGTCAGTGCCTCAGTGGTCACTTGACTCTTAGACCAACTCCTGAACTGGGGCACTGGTCTGGATATTTGGTCTCTGGGAATCTCGGTTGGTCCAAAAGAGACGAAACAAATCAGATTCCGTCCAGATGGAGCATTGGGACAAGAACCGGAACTGAACTCAGTTGATTTTTTTGTTTTGTTTTGTTTTTTGTTGCTGGTTTTGTTTTGTTTTTTTGGCACTCATTAGAGTTAATTGTAAAGTGTGTGCAAGGCGGGACCAGTAGCCAGAGTTTGGGAAAAACACGGGACCAAACTCCCTGGAGCACCCAAACTCAGGTCTGATTGAGTTTGGTGCCGTGTTTGATTTGTTCTATTCTTAGTTAAGCCTTCCTCTCACACAGGTTCACAAACACAGGATAACTTTACAATTAACTCTATTGAACTGAATGCACACTGGCTTCTTTCACTTTGTGCCAAACTCAAAAATCAAATAAGAATAAAAACCACATGGGTTTGGGGAAGTGCACGTGAACTCCATGCCCCATGACTCACAGGCCATGAGTCAAGCTATGCCAACACCTGTTCACGTAAACTGGAAAAAGACTGCCACTTCTTGGTCAGCCAAAGGGACTGGTCCGAGTCCGAGCAGGCAGAGCAGGACGCTCCACATTGCACGCTCATGATTCATCGATTGCAAAGGCGAGCCCCACTCCTTCCACAAAATTCACATGGAATCAGAGAATGCACTCATCGTAACAAGAGAAAGAGAAGCAACTTAGAACAAGCCCATGTCATCAATCACCCAATTCCAACATCTACTGGATCCTTCCATTTGCATCAGTCATCCAATTCTGCCCGGCATCTAGTGGACCCTTCCATTTGTGTCAATCACCTGATTCCCTTAGCATCTAATGGATCCTCCCAATGCCATCAATTACCCAATTCCTCCGACATCTACTGGCATAACATTGTTAACCAACGTTGGGGGCTCCCCTTTTGCTCCCCGCAAAAGCAGGATCCCCCCATCGTTGGAATCTGCAATGTCACTGTACAATCAGGCCTGGAAGCTAGTGTTAAGTCGCGAGGCGCCATTGAGCATCACTCAGCCACTAATCCCTGTGAAGCACCAGCCAATGGGGTTGATTCACATTATAACTAAAGTTTTTGCAGGAATCTTGTGAAGAATTATCCCTGTTGTTAGGAGGAAGGTTTCAGCCCACTTAGCAATATTATGGGACCCTCCCATTGCCGTCAATCACCCAATTCCCTCGACATCTAATGGACCGTCCTAATGCCATCAATTACCCAATTCCTCCGGCATCTACTAGACTCTCCAATTTGCATAAGTCACCCATCCATTATCCCAATCTTAGCAACCCTTTAGCATCATGACAATGGACTTTAGAAAGGGACACGGTAGCGTATGGTGTACCATGTGTGGTCTGCCTATGTTTTACCAATTCAATTCCAACAAACTTTGAAAAATCACTGAAAAAATTCATTTCTTATTGAAATGTCTTGATTCTACTTGCAAATGGCTTCTCTCAAACTTCTCAATCTCTGAAAAATACACAAGTTGACAAAGTCTTATAATCTACACAAAATAGTGAAATTAGGTTGCCTTAACAATTAGGTTGCCTTAACAATTAGGTTGCCTTACTTCAAGAAAGTTAGTTTTCAAGCCATCAAAGTCAACAAATATTTCTACAAATATTTTTGTTTGTACACATGGAGGTTCATGAGTCCCAATTACAACAATATTTAATTCAAAAGTAGTGCACTCTTGTACAGAAACAATAAATATTTATATAGTGTAGAATGTCAAAAAATTAGTATGGGGCAACCTAATTTCACTATTTTGTGTAGTGTAGTTAGGTGCAAAACTTGTTTTCTCCACATTAAAATGCACATATTTTGCAATTTGCACACTCCAAGTTTCCCAAAATTCTCCCACACATTTTCATACAAATCTAGTGGAAAATCCTAGTGCTGGATATGCAAAAAATTAAATGTTTTGAAATTGGAAATGACAGTTTTGAATGTTTGACAAAAAAATGGTCTTGGATTTTTAGGGGATAAAGACATGGAGGTATCTCTTTTTAGAACCGATTATAGGTTGAATGTTTGTAATTTTCACAAAGAAGTGTTGAATGTTTTTAATATATTGACCACAAATTTTTGCACCATAATATTTTCAACTATAAATTTAAACCTTTAGTTTGGCATCACTAATAACATGGAGTAGAGCAATCTTAGTGAATAAACTACATGAATTTTCAAAGCAAACATGCTGAAATATTGATGTATCGTATTGAGATGTTGTATTGAGGTGTTGTATTGATGTGTTGAAAATAGTTGTATTCAAATGTAACCTATGCTCTCATGATTAGCCATACTAAAACATTCTTGCTATTGGCAATGCAATACAATACAAAAAACAAATTTATAATACATTTGTGCCTTAATTAACTCTTCAACTTTAAAAAGTCATAATTTTATTTTCATTAAAATATTGCGAGTGTGGGTGAAGGAATACAAAAATTATGTGAAGCGATAGTTGTGGTTGAATTGTCTAGCTACATTTCATGACTTTAGTTGTGTGGTCTTATAATTCTAAGGCCATGTTGTGTCTCATTTCATTATTTTAGTCATTTGGCTACATGATTCTATGGCCAAATTGTGTCTTCATTTCATCATTTAATTGTTTCGCCTCATGATTCTATGGCCAAGTCGTGCCTAAGTGACTCTTTACACCTACTACATCTTATACTTGTCAATACAAAAATATACATCTCCAATATTGGCTAAACTAGGTCCTATCTAAAGGTCATTGTCATCACTGGAATAAAATTCCAAATATTTTATGAAATTTTTATTTTTAAAAATTAATAAAATATAATTTTCTAAATTTTCTAATTTACAAGTTATCAAGTTAATAATCTAGAATCAAAAACATTTACAAATTTGCAAATTTCAAGCTTTAATAATTTCAAACAATTGGATGTCATTGATAGCAATACAAATAATATTGAAGCCTTAAATGTTGAAATATCACTAACCATGCAAGACATATCAAAATAAGTTATTCAAGATGACCTTTAGCATACCAATTTTCACAACTCAACCCAACCGCTTCTTTCTCTTTGATTTAAGGTTGCCGCCTTTTTTTGTGCCTTATCGTTGGGCCGAGAAAAATTATTACTTTCTAATTGGAATGGTGAATCATGACAAGATCTTGCTCGCAAATACAAAATCTATTTTGACAATGAAGTTTGCAATGTATTGATAATCTAAAAGAAAGAAAAATTATCCAACATTCAACCATTTATAATGGCAATAAGTTTGGTCATACTTAGGTGCTTAGAGGTTAAACCTAAAAAGATGGGCTCTATCACCTTGTAGTGCAATTCAATATCCTTTCCTTTGTATATTCAAATTCACTACTGAATGTGTGGAAAATTTTATATTATTATGTTTTCAAAGATGAAATCTTCTAGTATAAATACACAAAACTACAAAAGTTATTGCTAAAGATATAAGAAAAATAGAAAGAATGTGTAGAAAGTCGTGAATAGAGATAACATCTATTATATTAAATATACAATGTCACATCACACTTTCACGGTCTAATCCAAACAAATAGTCCTGTTGTTGTAGATTATATAGTTTACTAATTAGAAGTAGGCAACACATGTTATTTTTAAGTTGGTGGATAACTAACTTAGAAGGTAAGATAAGTGAAGGTTGACAAGGCTTGTCTTACAAGTAGGATTTGAGATGGAATTTGTATGGTAAGCTAAAGAAGCATCACGTTTACTTTGGGGTACTTATAGGTCAAGGATTTGGTACTTATGGGCCTAAAATCCCAAGTCATCCCTTGGATGACACTTGATAATTTGGGCAAGTTTTTGTAGTCTCAATTTTTCAATTGATGCCAAGGAGCAAAAATTATACCATACAAAGCTCAAAATAGTCAAGAGCAAGTAATAATAAACAAAAAGACAAAAATAAAAATATAAAATATAAAAATTTGTTTTTCATATATTATATATTTTTCTACATGAATTTTTTTGGTTCTACTTGGATTAATGATGAGAACATTATAAGAATATCTTGTTTTACAAGCAATCAGAACATGTTCTTGAAAACTAATATATTTGATTTGATTTGTAGCTCAATTTTTTCACTTATTCAAAATAAAAGGTTTCACAAGGTTAAATTTGATTGTTAGAACAATCTTGCTATTGGAATTAGTATATTTCAATTCCACCTTAAGTAACCCTTAAAAGGCCAAGGCCTTTTTTTGGCCAAAAAACACTCAAAACTGCCATGTCTATTGCAAAGAGTTAAAAATTTTGAAAATTGTTTTTTTTGCATTTCTAACCATAGGATCTTACACCTAACTAGTATAAGAATTTGTGGAAAAAATTTCAAATTTTTTGACCACATAGATTGCAAGATATTTGCATTTAAAGTGAAGAAAACAAGTTTTCCAATACCTTGGGGGACTAGATTTATTGACTTTGAAACTTCTTAACTTAATTTTTTTGTACAACAAAGTTTTTAATTTTAAATCTTTATGGTGGAGAATTGAGTTGAGAGTCAAGGGGGGGGGGGAGAATGAAAAAAACTTAATTTTCATCCTTAAAAAAATTGTTAAATAGAAGTAGGTACGAGATAGAAGAAAAATCTAAATTATTAATATCTCCAAGATAGAATTAAAACGCACTAATTCCAATGGTGAGATTGTTCTAATTATTTTTTCAAGAAGATGCTCCAAATGCCCCCAAAACAAGATTGTCCATAACTTTCTCATAACAAATCCAAATGAAATGAATAAAAGCTTTCCATGTACACAAAAATATAATCTATCAGGAAATTTTATTTTTTTAAATTGAAATTTTTGAATTTTTTTGCTACCCAGTCTCCCTTGTTTTGAGCTTATTTGGGCATAGCTTTTGTTCCCATGCACCAATTGAAAAAGTAAATAATATTTCCATGAAGCTAATTAGTTATTCTATTTTTTTTTTAAATCTTAAAAAAATCAGGACAAAAATTGAGAACATAGGTACATGCCCAATATCCAATTTGTCCCTGAGGAAACAATGTCACAATGGTCCTTTAGGGACTAAAGTTACTAGTGATTTAGTTTTCCTTCAATCTATATCTACTTCTGGTTAATAATTAAAAATAAATAAAAGTCACCTTATTTTAAAAAAAAGACTTCTCTAGATTTTCAACTCTATTCTTCATATTAAAAAAAAATTAATCCAAATTTTGAAACGTATTTAAAGTTAAGAAGACTAAAAGTCTTATAAACTAGTTTGCCACTATGCCAAAAAAAACATGTTTAATTTACTATGATGTCAAAGTTTCTAAAATTTCATCTTCACATTTTCATACTAGCTATTGCAAGATCCTCTGATTAGATATACAAAAAATATAGATTAGAACTTTGCACTAGAAATGACACTTTTGAGTGTTTTTAGACCCAAAGAAGACCTTGTGACATCAAGGATTAGGTTGCAATTGTTTGGAAATCAACTATATCACTACAAGAAAAGACACCCCAAATCAACAATGTTAAGTTGGTTCGGACATCTTGATTCGGCAATTTTCAACACAATTGTGTTGATTCGGACGTTTACAGTTGGTTCGGACATCTTGATTTGGGTAGGACATTCTATATTGTGCAACTTTGTGATAGATTTGGCTTTGAATTTCATTTTGCTTTCGTTCATAAGACTTCATACCACATAATCAACCATCTACTACAACCAAAAGCCTTGTGCCTTTTGGATATACGACTAATTTCATGACTATATTTTTTATCTTGTTAATTTGTTGTGTTCATGATCAAAATCCAATTTCATTATACAAAAGAAAACACCACATTTCTTATACAACAAGGATTTGTAGCAAATGTTGCAATAATTATGCTACTTTGGTAAGTATACATATTATGGACCTTCTTTCCAATTGCATCCCTACCTATATATGTCTAATATTTCAGGGGCTAAAGTATTTAGCGAACAAATGTAGAAAGAGACACAAATAGGAAGAGGATCCATAATGGATATGCCTACCTTATTAATAAATAATGAATACATCCCTTTCAAAGCTTCAAATCCTTTCTAAGGAGACTTCACCTATTTGCAATTCCCACCTAATTGCATCACAATGTATACCTCCAAGTTAGTTCATCACTTAAATTTAAAATAGTCATAGTTGTCTTGTGAGATTTGTTTTACATGAATAAGAGAAGAATGACAACCATAATTCAGGTTATAAAATGAATTCATGTTATATTATGATGCAATTTAGGTGTGCTTACCATAATGGTTCAGAAAAGCTACCATACTCAATGGTCAAGATCATCATACCTATTGAAGGATTAATTAAAGTTGAGAAGTATGATTTTGCATATGTTTAAAAACGGAAAGATTAACTTTCCCGATGCGGATTTATTTCAAATAGACATTATTCCGTCAGAATATGCTGGTGTTATTCATTATTTGTCAACTGGTCAATTCCCGTTAGAATACACCGAAAAACAAAAGAAAAAGTTAGTGTATAAATCAAGGCCTTATACACTAATTGCAGATGTCCTTTATAAAAAGGGCAAGGATGAACGTTTAAGACGGTGTATAAATCCTAGCGAAATTCCCTCAATTTTAGAAGGTTGTCATAGTGACATCTGTGGTGGACACTTTGCGGGGCTAGTTACAGCACAAAAAGCATTGCAGTCTGGCTATTGGTGGCCTACAATGTTTACAGATGCTGTAAAATATGCCAAAAAGTGTGATCCTTGTCAACGAGTTGGAAAACCAACTCCCACCACACCTATGCCTTTAACCCCCATTTTAGCTCAAATTCCCTTTGAAAAATGGGGTATTGATTTTGTTGGACCTATAAAACCCCCTAGTCGAAATGGACAAAAACGCTATATTTTAGTTGCAATGGAATATGTCACTAAATGGGTTGAAGCTGCTGCCACTAAAACGGATGATGCCAAAACAGTTGCAAAATTTATTTATGAAAACATTATTACACGTTTTGGTTGTCTTAAAGAACTTGTGAGTGATAGGGGAACCCATTTTATAAATGATACTATTGAAAAATTGACTGGAAAATATTTTATTAAACATCGAAAAACTAGTCCCTACCACCCACGTGCTAATGGTCAAACAGAGAAGACTAATGGCATTTTATGTAAAATTATTACTAAAACTGTCCAAGGCGCCAACACGGATTGGGATGCAAGAGTTTTAGATGCCTTAAGGGCTTATCAAACTGCGTATAAAGTAACCACCAAAAGCACACCATTTCAATTAGTCTATGGTCAAGAGGCAATTTTACCAATAGAATTGGAAGTGCAATCTCTAAGAATTGCCATTGAACATAGACTGGGAGATGAAGACTCCTTGAAACAAAGATATGTTATGTTAGAAAAATTAGATGAACTTCGTAGACAAGCATACCTTAATATGGTGGCCATTCAAAATCGACGAAAAAGTTACTATGATAGTAAATTAATTCCTAAAGATTTAAAAGACAATGATTTAGTCCTTTTATTTGATAGTCGATTTCAAAAGTTTCCGGGTAAATTCAAAATGAGATGGTTTGGACACTATAAAATTCTTAAATCCTACCCTAATGGTTTGGTAGAATTACAAGATTTTGCAGGGATAATCCATTCCACTAGGTATAATGGATACCACCTCAAACCTTACATAAGTTGAGGACAACTTGAAAACAAAAACCTTATCCACATTTGTCCCTTGACCTAAGAATTTATTCTCTTAAACAAATGCCCACATGCTTGACCCCCTCAACTTGGTAATGTTGTCAATCATTCCAAATCTCCTCAAATATTTGAAAGATGTTACCTCGTTTCAAATACTTGGCAAGCTAAAATACTTGCACTACTCCAACACCGGGACCAGTTCGTCGAAGTCAAGAGTCTTGGTCTGCACTCCATCCGGATGTAGAATTAGCTCGCCCAAGAATTCTTTTGTAGCCTCCAAGATAATTGAGGAATTGGTGCCATTCGGTGTCCTCTCCATCTGCTCTCTAATCAGCGCCAGAGTTCTCTCCTTCATGTCGCAGAGTTCCCCGTCCTTCACAGGATGTGTGTGAGTGCCTAGATGTACAAATGCATGAGTACACGCCGACTCATTTCCAGAAACATAATAGACCTTCACATGGAGGATCATGTGTCTTTATTACATCAATACTAAATTCAAAAGTAGTGTATTCTTCTACAATAATTGAAAATAATCATATAGTGCCAAATGTTTATAAATTATTGTGGGGCAATCTGTTTCACTATTATTTGGGGGTGATTGCATGAATGATTGGCTGTTTTTGTTCCATTTTGGCCAGTACTCCCAGTACTATGAGCTTTTGCAAAAAAAATTTAAAAATTAAAAAAAAGAAGCATAATTAGTATGACACTTAAAATAGCATATCACCGAAATTCCAGACCTAAAAAAAATCTAGGTGAAAAGTTATTCACAAAAATGTGTGAGCTGAAATTTAATTTGAAGAAAATACATAGTTTGACGTTTTAATTTGTACAAAATAGAAAAACAAATTTCAAAGAAACTAAAAATTGGCCATTTGCAATGGAAAGACTTTATATTGAAGAGATTTCACCAAAAAAATGATCTTGAAACCATCTTCAACATTTAGAATTGCATGCACAAGGGAGCCTTCTTTGCATGGACGTAGAGGATATAAAATATAATATTTTTTGATGCCCCTTGGTAGGAACATGACTTCCTACTATGAAAATAGACCATAGAAATTTCAGCTCCAAATCATTAAATTTGGGGACTCCATAGTACTAAAACCCCTCTAAACTCAAAATGTGACATATTAGTTTAAATGATTTTTAAATATAAGATGATTTTTGAAAATTTCTGAAAAATATGACATACAATTAATTTCAAGAGAGGCATATCCAATAAAAATTTCAAGTTCATGCAAGTCATGCCGGGAGTCATGCTTCAAAAGTTATTGCAAAAGGAAGCTTTGGCACTCCCTCTGTGACAAAGTTTTAGTATCGGTCTTTCATGCAATTACCCTTGGAGTAAAGAGAGTGACGCCAGGAAATCATAGAATTAGAAAAAATAAATAGTAAGCAACGATTTGAACAAACAAAATGTAGGTCTCGGTAGGCCATAAGTCAATATCATTTCTATTACACGAAATCCAAGAAAGCCAGGACTAGTTCGGCGATCCATCACTACTGAGCAAGGCTACCTCCATGTAAGAACCAAGATGTCAAAACATTAAAAGTTAAAGCAAGCATACAAAAATGGACCCTTCAAAATTATCCTTGCAAAGACCCCAATCCAATTACCCAAGCCAAGACCGTGCCAAACCCGTGGGCACAACAAAGCTCTCAAACTTGTCCCCTAATCGCAAATTCGATCAAACTTGACGGTGGCACGACCGGCCGTCGAGCCAGCAGTCCCAGTTCCGTCGACTTTGACCACATTCCCCAAACCCTAAAATTGAAAATCAGTCTTCAAAGTCGGCGATAGCACCTAAGACACTTGCCACTTTGTTTTTGCGCAACGTACAACTCTTACACCCGAACCCTTTCTTAGATATTTTTGAATGTTTGATCGTTTAGATTCCTGAACTTCGGAATGCTAGATTGTCAGATTGCTTAATCACTTTTGTAAGGTAAAATTGCATTACATGCTCTCCGTTATTCTCACTTCTATTTCTAAATTGAGTGCTAGCATCAGGAAGAAGTTCATTATGGAGAGGATTTTAAGGTCGTGTCGTGCACTCCTAGTTGGAGATTTTGGTGACGCACATCCACACAAGATTCCACCTCTAAGTAAAGAAGTATGATTAAAAAAAATCCTTTCTCATTTCTTTTAGAAATTCAAGGAATTAGTTTGGTGCGAGTTTCGATTTCAGTCAACAGTTACTTGGGGATCAGGCTATTTAGTAATGTCGTTAATAAGATCAAGGTACTTTGGGTTGCACTGTAGACTAGATGGAAATAAGCAGGATTTTAGTTTAGAGTAAAAACTTGCCGCTCGGCAAGAATAGCAGTGTGATTGTGCGGCTGTGCAAGCCAGGCCCACCTCCTCTGGCAGTCTCGACGCCGAGACCCTTTGCTGGGGATGGGAGGTCTTGAGTATTTCCGACAATGAATAGTGTCCGAAATTCAAAACATTTGACTGGAGGTGGACAAAATACCACTTGAGGTGCTTGATTTTTAGGGTACTGTGAGTGAAATCCGGGTTGTCCGGTTTGCATTACCTTTCCCTGGAAATGAGAGCTCTTGATTTTTTGAATGATTTTGTGTTGGTCGGATAACAAACCAGGTCTGTTATTCACTCTTGTGCTTTCATTCGACTAAGATGGCGGGGGGGAAGAAATTTTATTGCTATACTCTTGAACCCTAACCTACAGAATGGCACAATAGTATTGCTATGTAAGCCTTAGTGGACAGAATATTAACTCGGGTGTATTACAATCAATGGGCGAGACTGAAATCGTATCCTTAGTGTGTGTATGCTCAATCCCTCTCATACTACAGTCTCAGCACCGAGACTCTTTTTCAAGGGTGGCAGCTCTTGAGTCTTTTCAACTTAAACAAGTTGTTGTTGGGCAAATCGCTCCCAGTTTGTTTGATCCTTCTTGGTCAAATTCTTAACTCCAATGCTTAAAATCTAATTTCCTGTTGATGAGATCAAGTTTTTGAGTTTTGCATTCCCTCAAAGCTGGCGGGGAGGTATGAGTCCAAATTATTTTTTGAACTCGGTTTGCAATATTTGGTGCTTTACCGTTTGCTTGAGTAGCCCCGAGCCCAGTCTATATAAGAGTCTCGGCACCAAGACTCTTCTAAGGAGAGGACAGCTCTTAAGTTTTTAGATCCATTCCCCGTTTTTTGGTTCCTCAGTGACCAAATTATTGACTTGGGTGTGTTATTTCTAGTTTCTCTGGTGTCATCAAGATGAGGCTATTTCAGTTTGCATTAGAGTCTCAGATGGCGGGGAGTGTGATTCAAGTCATTTATTCTCGAACTTGGTCGGTTGTTGTGTCTGCGTGACGTTTAGCTGAGCAAGCCTGGGCCCTATTCTACGAGAATCTTGGTGCCAAGACTCTTCTAGAGGGGTGGCAAATCATGAGCATTTTCAACGAACATACGTTCGAGACAGGCAAACCAATCCTGGTTTGTTTTGACTCAGTTTTCTGAAAGCTAGTTTCTCATCCATTAAAGTGTAAGTGAGTCTGTGTAAGCCCAATCCGCCTCCAATTGCAGTCTCGGCGCCAGACTCTTTGTTGAGGGTAGAAGATCCTGAATTTTTCCAATATACACAGGTTGCTGTTGGGCAAACCTTTGTCCTGACAGGTAAGCAGATGTTATGATTCACAATTGAGATATAATAGCTACCGGAGTGGGATTCTTGTTCTTTGTATGTCTAGATTCTTCAGAGAGGGGGTAAATTTTAACATATTTGAGCAATTCTCGACATCCCTGAATGAGGACCAAAAGATTTTTGTGCAAGACAAAGACCACCACCGAGGTCTCGGTACCGAGACTGTTCCCAGGCTTAGTCACCCCTTGACCATTTCTCAATTTTATACGCTTTCCATTCCATTCATTTTCGTTCCATAGTGGGCAGCTTCAAATATTGACTTGATTGATTAACATTTTTTAATTCTTCTGAGGATATACTTATTCACGTGGTTAGGATTCAAGGGATAATTGAGAAGGGTATATATAGAAGCAGAAGACGTCATTTTCTCGGAGCCATATATTGGGGTGTAAAATTTGTACTTGTGACAAATGAATCGGATGATTTCTCGGTAGTCCACTAGCAATGTTGTGCATGACCAGGACTCCCCGGTGAAGTGTCTCGGCACCGAGACTGTATTGGAGTAGGGTCGCCTCTTGGCCATTTATTAAATCTAGAGTGGGAGACTTGAGGCATCGGAGTCCTCATTTTTGTTCAATTGTGGATTGTATTACATTTTCACGGTTCATATCAGATATGTTGTTATGCATCTGGATATCTAGCATTGAAATATGCATGACAGTAGGATCTAGGGGTGAAAAACGGATTGTGTGCTTTGTTGACTTTCGTCGTTTTGGGCGTTTGAGCTATATTCACTTGAAAATATTTTTTTGCTTTCAAGCTTCACTATAGCAGTATCGTCCATATCAGTTAGAAACTTATCTTGATTCCTTTTTGGTTTGAAAGCACTTATGTGCATGAGTGAGCCTCTTTCCAGGAGAGTCTCGGCACCGAGACCGTCCTTCAGAAGGGACTGGTCTTGTCCACTTCTCAAAACTGCCTGGGGTGCCACGGAACATTTGACTCCTAATTTTTTTGATCGTTCGTGAACTGCTTTAGACTTTGTCTACTTTGTTTGACTATCTCTTAATTTGACTTTAAGTTTTCTGATTCAAAGTCATTGCACAAAAGCACTCGTGCTGGACTCTTGTCATTGGAGTGAATTCGTGGCCGTATTGGACACTCAACTTCCATATCAGTTTGAATTATTTCTTTTTATAATATAATCTCGGTCGATTCCTTTTTGGTTTGAAAGCACTTCTGTGCATGACCGGACCCCTCTCCGGAAGAGTCTCGGCACCAAGACCGTCCTTGGGAAGGGACTAGTCTTGGCCACTTCTTGAAACTGCCTGGAGTGCCACGCGAGACTTGGTACCAAATTATTTTGATTCGTTCGTGAACTACTTTCTATCTTTCTCTACTGTGGTCGAAGATCACCTAATTTGACCTTTAGTTTCTTGATTCAAATTTATTGGAGGAGAGCACTTGGTTGGATTCTTGTCTCTGCAAAAAATTTGCAGTCGTATAGCACACTTGGAAGACCATATCAGTTCTAATTTTCTTGTTTCAAATATAATATTGGTCGATTTTTGATCAGTTTAGAAGCAATTGCATGCATGACCAAGCCCCTCTCTGGGAGAGTCTCGGCATCGAGACCGTCCTTGGAAGGGATCTGGTCTTGGCCAATTCTGGAAACTACCTGGGGTGATATGCGGGTTTTGGAATCCAATTATTTTTTTCTGTTCGTGAACTGCTTTCTATCCTTGTCTACTCTGGTTGAATATCTCATGATTCGACCTTTAGTTTCTTGAATCAAACTTGCCGAAGGAGAGCACTAGACTAGATTTTTGTCTTTTTCATGAATTTGTGGCCGTATTAGACACTTTGAAGATCATATCAATTTGAATTTTCATATTTCATAAATAGTATTGGTCGATTTCATTTTAATTGAGATGCACGTGTGTCCATGACCGAGCCCCTCTCCGGAAGAGTCTCGGCACCGAGACCGTCTTTGGGAGTGGCCAGGTCTTGGCAACTTGTCAAAACTCCCTAGGGTGCCACGCGAGACCCGACTCCAAATTATTTTGGTTCATCCGTGAAATGCATTTTATCTCTGTCTACTGTGGTTGAATATCTCTTGATTCGACCTTTAAATTCTTGATTCAAATTTGTCGAAGGAGAGCACTTGACTAGATTCCTCTCTTTCTGATGAATTACGACCGTATTGGACACATTGAAGCCCATATCAGTTTGAATATTCTTGTTTCAAAAATAATATTAGTCGAATTCAGTTAAAATTAGAAGCACTTATGTACATGATCGAGCCCCTCTCCAAAAGATTCTCGGCACCGAGACCATCCCTAGGAGGGGCTAGACCTTGGCAATTTCTCAAAACTGTCTTGGCTGCCACGCGACATTCAAACCCCAATTTTTTTTTATTGTTTGTGAAATTCTTTAGACTTTGTCTACTATGTTTGAATATCTCATTATTTCACTTCCATTACTCAAATATCATCGAAGGACAAAGGTGATCACGAGTGCGGTGTTCCTGCCTCTTTGATGAATCCGTAGCCAAATTAGACACTGGGCTACTACTTCATGCACATATTTTTTTAAATGTTTCTTTGAAAAGTTGGAAGTTTTAAGAAGTTAGATTTTTTTTAAAAATGTGCAAGAGGTAGTGCCCTCCAAACACCGTCTCAGTGCCGAGACTGTGTTTGGAGGGCACTGACTGTTGCACAATTTAAAAAAAAAATCTAAGTTATTAGAATTTCCAACTTTTTAGAGAAACATTTTAAAAAAATGTGCATGAGGTAGTGCCCTCCAAACACCATCTCGATGCCGAGATGGTGTTTGGAGGGCACCACTTCATGCACATTTAAAAAAAAATCTAACTTCTTAGAACTTCCAACTTTTTAGAAAAACATTTTTTTTAAAATGTGCATGAAGTAGTGCCCTCCAAACCCCCTTTCAGCACCAAGACAGTGTTTGGAGGGCACTACTTCATGCACATTTTAAAAAAAAATCTAAGTTTTTAGAACTTCCAAATTTTTAGAGAAACATTTAAAAGAAAATGTGCAAGAGGTAGTGCCCTCCAAACACAGTCTCGGTGCCGAGACTGTTTGGAGGGCACTATTTCATGCACAATTTTTTTTTTAAATCTAAGTTTTTAGAACTTACAACTTTTTAGAGAACATTTAAAAAAAAATGTGCATGAGGTAGTACCCTCCAAACACAGTCTCGGTGCCGAGAGGGGGTTTGGAGGATACTACTTCATGCACATTTTTTTTTTAAATATAAGTTTTTAGAACTTCCAACTTTTTAGAAAAACATTTAAAAAAAAATGTGCATGAGGTAGTGCCCTCCAAACACCATCTCGGTGCCAAGAGGGGGTTTGGAGGGCACTACCTCATGTACATATTTTTTTAAATGTTCTCAAAGAAGTTGGAAGTTCTAAAAACTTAGATTATTTTTAAAAAATTGTGCATGAAGTAGTGCCCTCCAAACAGTCTCGGCACCGAGACTGTGTTTGGAGGGCACTACCTCTTGCACATTTTTTTTAAAATGTTTCTCTAAAAATTTGGAAGTTCTAAAAACTTAAATTTTTTTTTAAAAATGTGCATGAAGTAGTGCCCTCCAAACACAGTCTCGATGCCAAGACTGTTTGGAGTAGACTACCTCATAAACATTTTTTTCTTAAGGTGCTTCATTTTACTTCATTTGTTGAATTGTCAAATTCAACAAATGAAGTAAATGGAAGTCATGTGTAGTGGGTTCTAAAGCTAGATTCCAAAGGTAGCAAGCTTCAGGTGGCACTTTCTTAAATTCTTGTGAATGATTATGAGAAGTGGAGGTCTTTGTACTAGTGGGGTAGTAGTTGGGGAGACAATCCATGTGGGATATGTAAATTAGAAACATAGGAGCTCAACCGCTCATAGTTTAGGCAAATGCAGGAATTGTGTTAAAAGTCAATTTTCAAACCTCGTTTAGGCATAGTAGAGTATCGTTTTTCAAAAAACTTTGAACTAAAACAAGTTGGGTAATCAAGAAAAGTTTTATTTCCAAAAATCCGTTACAGGTTTTGATACTCTAACTAAAAGTTGTGGACAAATTTCAAAGGAGGGCTAGAAGGGACATATTTTGGCATATTTCAGACACCCTCTCTGAAATTTGTCCATAGCTTTTTATTGAAATTTCAAAACCTGAAACGGATTTTTGGCAATAAAACTTTGCTTGATTACCCAACTTGTTTTAGTTCAAAGTTTTTTGAAAAAAAATATTCTACTATGCCTAAATGAGGTTTGAAATTTGACTTCTTAATACAATTTCTATGTTTTGACAATGAGCGGCCAAGGTCTCTACTTCAAGTTACTTATGATACTCTTTGAGGACTCATGATGGACAATTGATTTCTTTATAATAACAACCTCTTTTCCCCCTCTTTCTCACTTAATGTCAATGAGGCAAGTCTTTTACATTGCCATCAAAAGTTTTGGTTGATAGTAGATGGTCATTGGACTATTTTGAACATTTGCTTTATTTTCCACAACTTGGTTAAAGTTCAATTAGCATCCAAGTTAAAGGTGCTCAATAACCAGACTTGGAGAGATCACTTAGTGCACATATTAGAAACCACGTGAGATCTAAGATAGGGTACTATATATTTATTGTACCTAAAATTGAAAACAATATTATATCTAATATAAAAAGTGTAAAATTTCATGTAGGCTATTATAACTAATATAGGGTTATATTTTATACCATGTAGTAGATTTTATGTAGGTAAAATATAGGGTGGCAATAATATGTGAGAGAAAATAATTTTGTAGAGTGGGTATTTAATATCCTTAAAGAAGAGATGGACAAAAAATGACACATGATTTGTCCTAAATTATCCCTGAACCTTGGATGAAGGGCTCTAGTTGCCTCGAGAAATATTTTTAAAGTCTTTTGAAGTCATTTAAAATTTGAAAAATCTATCATTAATTTTTTCTTTAATATATTCTTATTTGTTATGAAAGGTATGAAAGAGCTTGGTGATCAATCATTATTAGGTGTATAAGAGCTTGGTGGTCTTCAAATTTGAGTAAAAGTTTTATAGGAGCTAAAAAACTTTTCATCCAAGTTTGAAGACAACCAAGCTCTTATACACCTAATACTTAATAATGATAGACCATCTAGTTCTTTCATACCTTTTTACTATTTGGAGTGAACAAATATGAATATATTAAAGCCAAATTCATGATAAATTTTAGGTGACTTTAAAGTCCAATTATATTGTAATTATATAATGTCATCTTTTCTTTGCTGAAATACTTGCACTCAATCATTGTATTCATTAGAATATATTGTAGATGATTAGTAATAAGTTATTTGACAAAACTAGAGTGTATTATTTACAGCTTGTAAATGTATTTGTTTGGCCATAGTACATTTGTCCAAATATATTGTATTTTAGTTTTCAGTTTTCATAAAAAAATGGTTTGAAAGGACAAAAGAATAAAGAAAAAAGGATAAAAAATAGTAATAGGAAAAAAAATCATACAACACCTATTAGTTTCAATTTTTAAATCTAATATGAGGGCCAAAAATTGGATTCAAAATTGGATTCAAAAAGGATTCAAAATTGGATTATAAATAATATAGGGTGCTATTAGAAATGGCAATTTAGAACTATTTTTAACAATAGAATATATTAAATTATAAAATATTAGGTAAATAGCCCTTCATAAAATGTCCCCTAATCTCACTTATATACTAAACCTCTAAGCTAGTGACTCCCCCATGTAATCAAATTTAAAGTTCATTAAAGTACCTTAACCTTGATTATTGAACACTTAAACTTGGATTTGAAGCCACTGACAATCACCTGATGGAAGGTGAGCGAGAGTAGGAGAAAAATAAATCCCTAAGCCCCCCAAAAGGTAAACTTTGGGGTCCTTTAAGGACTACAAAGCAGCCCTCCAGAGGCCTGATTATTTCTCTAATGGTAGAGCCCCTCAAACCTCCTCTTGGCACCAACAAGGATTTTGGAGGGCACTATCTCATATTCTCATGCAACTTTTCATTTTTCATTTTATTTGTTGTGAAGTGAATCTCGTCGAACATCATTAATTATTGATTAATGTTTGTAAAATATGCATGAGGTAGTGCCCTCCAAACCCCCTCTCGGCAACAAGAGGGGGTTTGGAGGGCACTACCTCGTGCAACTTATTATTTTTAAATCCTGATTGTTGTGAAATGAATCTTGTCAAAATTTGTAAGTTGTTGACTAGTGTTTGTAAAAGTTCCATGACTCTTCACCAATAAAAGGCCTCTTGGTGTTGAGAGAGGCTTCAAGGGTGATAGTTTATGGAATTTAAAAAAAAAAAATTTACAATGGTTTTTTTTTTAATCTCAAAATGTTTCAAGAGTTGGGGTGTTTAAATTGAGTTGTTTTGACCACATGAACCCGCCTAAGGCTTCTCGGTGGCGAGAATTTCTTTGAAGATTCTTACTTTGGAAAATTTAATTTTTTTTTACATTATAGATGTCATTATTTTTCATCTCTTCAAGTTTTGTTTACTCTTTATTTTAATTTTGGAGGTTCCGACTAGCTGCACGAGCCCCTAGTTTTCTTTAGCAATAGTGGCCTTTGAGGCTCTACCTTCAAAAGTTTGTTGATTTTTATTTTGTAATGTCTTTAATTTAATTGAATCTCTTAATGTATCTTCACGTGCAGTACTTTTTGTTTTGAAACTTCTGACTTCATACATTATACCAAGGCCTTTTGGTGGCGAGAGGTGCTTCAAGGGCTCTAATATATGGAAGAATTCTTTTTTGGAATTTTGATTTGTGTCAAATTATGAGGCTTCTAATTCAGATTTTGGTTGTTGGGCATGGTGGAACTTGTCAATCCCTACAAATATTGCTTTTGGTCCGACCATGAGGATTAAAAGTTGGTGTTTCTACACCGTACTAGACAGATAGGGGTCTGTGCTTGCAATAGTTATATGGTTGTTGTGTTCATTTACATTGTCTCTAATATCCATTTGGTTTTTGAATTTTATTTCAAGCTGATTGATTGTTGGAGAACATATAGGATGTTATGGAAAGGCCGTTAGTAAGCCAAAATGCTCAAAATCCTCCGTTGGAGGAAATGGACAAAGAATCAAATTGGCCATCTCTAAAATCATGCTGCACATGACTAGGGTCAGGTGAACTAGTTCTTGTTCTTTTTTATTCTTCAAGGACATCTGGACTTGATCATGTTAGGTACAATGACTTGGAGGGGTTGTCCAGCTACCGTATCTTGTCAAATTTTGTTGGTTTGTATCTTGTATGTTTATTGTGGACTATGGAAGTCTCTACTCCAAACACTACAAGAGAAAGGGGTGTTTTAAGTAGTGTCCTAGACATCACGTCTTTTAAGTGAGTTTTTAAGTGACGTCTAGGACACTACTTAAAACACCCCTTTCTCTTGTAGTGAAACATGTAGTTGTAGACTTGAATAATGTGCATCCTTTATAATGTACAAATGAAATTTAATGTACCAACTTATATTTTGTTTGGTGACATGAGACTGTTCTCTTGTTCATCTACCAAGCATTCTTGTTTACATTGTTCCTCACTATTTGAACTACAATAGGACTCCATTCGTGCACTTTATAGTAATATGGTTTTCCATTCAAAACTTAGTATCTAAGGTGAACATGATCTCTCTTTCAAAGTCTTTGGCCCTTGATGAGTTGAATGCTGAAAACCAACTTTTTATTGGCATAGAAGGAGAAGCAAACGATGACATGGGTGACGGTCATGGGCCTATGGTGGGAGATGGTGTGGAAGATGAAGATGAGATTTGACAAATTCAAATACTGGACTTTGTGGCTCACACTCTAAGGCTCACAAAATAGCCCCCATGTAGGTTGCAGTGGGAAAATTGATTGAAAAATTGAAAATGTGCACTAATTCCTAAATTCACGATTGTAGGAACTCTACACCTCCACAGTCATAGAACAATTTACTTCCATGGGAATGGATTCTATTGAATGGACAAAACCATTTTCAGTTGAATGGAATTTTTTTCTAGATCTTAACCCTTTCTCTTCCATTTCTTTTCTAACCTTTCATCTATTTCCGACAATTTTTCATCAATTTTATCCAACCACTTTCATCCATTTTTTTCATCCACTTTCATCTAGTTTCATCCAATTTTTTCATCCAAATTTTCACCAAGTTTCATCCATTTTTTCATCCACTTTCATCTAGTTTCATCCAAATTTTTCATCCAATTTCATCCAATTTTTTAAATCCAATTTCATCTAGTTTCATCCAAATTTTTCATCCAACTTTCACCAACTTTCATCCATTTTTTTCATCCACTTTCATCTAGTTTCATCCAAAATATTCATCCAAAATTTTCACCAACTTTCATCCTTTTTTCATCCACTTTCATCCATTTTTTCATCCAACTTTCACCAACTTTCATCCTTTTTTCATCCACTTTCATCCATTTTTTCCAACCAATTTCATCCATTTCTTCCAATTCCTTTCATTCATTTTCTCCAACCACTTTCTTCCACTTCTTCCATCCAATTTTGTGAATTTTTTCTGAAATTTCATCCATTTTTCCATCAACTTTCATCCACTTTTTCATCCATTTTTTCCCACATTTTTATTTTTTCTTCCAAGATTTTAGCTCCCCGCTTACCAATCCCCGCTTCCCGCTCACTGCTCTCCGCTCCATGCTCGCTTCCCAGCATTCCCCCTCTCGGACCAGATGATGAAGTTCCCAGTGATGCAGAATCGAGTCAAGCTACAAGAAGCAGGGCTCTGGGATTATCTTCATCGTACCTGGGAGCAGCCAGATGTTGATCGTGTGAGACAATTTGTCCAATCCTCGGAGTATGGCACCACTGATGAAATTGAAGTGAATGGCGGCCATGTACAATTTGATCCAACCAATGTGGCCAAGTTACTTCAACTACCATCGGGAGGAGCTGAGCTGACGAGTGTGGAACCGATTGGAGAGCTTGACATAACGGAGATCTATGGAGAAAAGAAGTCTAAGAAGACGAAGCAAGGCTGGGACTTGACTAAAGCAATTCTCCCTATGAAGAATTGACTTTACTATGTCAATCAAAGGCTGTTTCTTGCACCAAGGATCAATTTCATGACGGACTAGGCGATGAAGGTCGGGTTGACAACATGGCAGGGAGTGCGCTACAACTGGGGTCAAATTGTCTATGATCACATTAAGATGGAGATAGAGAAGAAGAAAGGCCGGGATCCTCTTTCCCTTTCCGGGTCTACTTACATCATGATGATGGGGAAGCCATTTCCCAAAAGTCAATTTGTCTGTGACCCCGTTAGCAGTGAAGATACCTCCTCCTGTGGCATCGACAAAGACAACTGGACAGAAGGTCTATGATACTGAAGACAAGACAAAGGCTGCAAAGACAGCGAAGGCGACCCCAGCACCAACAAGAGCAGAGAAGGGGAAACAACAAGTACCAGAGCCGAAGGAGAAGAGTCCACCCCCAGCTGAGCCGGTACAACCGCCAACACCTGATGCGCCAGCATACGTTCCACCGCCACTTGCGAAAGAGTCCATGGAGGAGACATAAGACATTCAACCGTTATACCATAGACTAGTGAAGGAGTATCACGCACTTCAGAAGCGGGAGCAGTCAAATAGTTAAAGCCTCAAGGACACAGCAGTTACAGAGGCTGCGTTACGGACCAAGCTGAAGCAGTCATCAGCTGAGAAGGGCAAATCGACAAAGATCATCAAAGAAAAAGAGGCAAGTCTAATTGACGTAGACCGGTTGGTAAAAGAAGAGCGGGACAAATGGACCAAGGAGAAAGCTGCACTTGAGGAGCGAGTGAAGCAGTGGGAGAAACGTGCAGGAGAATATCAATTAAAGGCAGAGGCTTATGATACAAAGAATTTGGATTACATAGAATTAATGCGAGGTGACACGGAGTGCCGAACCCGACTCAAGCTGATCAGCTCAGGAGCTACCGTGTTAAGGAAAGAGAATGAAGCTTTCAAGAAACAAATTGAAGAAATGAAGATGACTCATCGACGTGAGCTGTCTAAGCTCAAGTACAAGAACCCTGAGGCATTTGATGTGGAGAGAGACGAGCCTCTTGTCGATTCGTCTAAAGTTCCAAAACTGGAGGCTGATCTTCGAATCTTGGCAGAGTCAAATGCTGAGGCACAAGAGAAGGCCAGCACTCTTCAGGGTCAAGTAGACAAGCTGCAGACAGCCCTATGGCAGCACCAAGTTAAATCACCACCCTCCTATTCTCTAAATCGTTTGTATGAGTTACAGAGAGATGTACTATTGGACATGATTGAATAGGAGAAAGGGGCAAGTTTGACAAAGGACGAATTTGAGGAAGTTTGGGCTACCGCAGCTCAGTACAACAACCAACAGAATCTCCTGTGTGAGATGATGGCACGGGGAGACTTAAAATTGGACGATTGGACTTCTCTCTTCTATCCCATTGCAGATATTAGAGCCAAAGTTCTGTTGTATTACATTGGGTTAGAGCAACAACTGGAGCATCAAAGACAAATTGACTTGGCGGATCAATCAACACGGCCGGTGATGATTGAGGATCATCAAAGACTAATTGACCAGGCATGGCAGGATCAGCCCACACTGTTAGATGCAAGAAAGGCTGAGCTACAATTGATGAAGGATTCAATTAGACAAACAAGAGATCAATCAGCTCCGCAAGTAAAAGCTCGATTGTCTGCTGTCTTGGAGCATGAGACTATTGGACAGAGAGGCGAATTGTCTAATAGTCAATATGTTTATGCTATGGAGATTACTTTTAAGAGACTTGTACAGACAATTGACCTCTCTTCGGAAGGCAAACGGATGGTCTTTGATCAGAGACAGATTGTCTCCTTTCCTACCCCGCCACCTACATACCGACCGCCAACCTGGATTATGGCGACTCCACCAATGCAGGGGTCGATTTTGAAGTAGCGATTCTTGGGGAATTATCGAGCGTTGTTTGGCGATTTTGACAAGGAGTATCCAATTATCAGCTGGAGAGCGATGGAGTGGATGTTGGAGGATTACGGGCTGTCAGTTTCAGAAGATTATGCTTATGACAAGCTCTATCCTGGTCTATGAGCGAACTGGCAGGTGCAGCCACCCGCCGTAGTACTAACTAATGGACATTTCTGCAATTGCCCAAGACGGCATAAGTGGGATCCCATGGCCACTATTGATAGTGTCAAATACAATTGGCCACTTATACCTGGAGATTTCTCTACGACTGAGCAGTGCGAGTTTGCCTATCTTTCCTTTTACCAAGCGCATAATGGACATACCGATCCAGTCTGTTTCAGGGCAGCAGTTTTCTGTGCATTCTTGGCCAAGATGTGCCAAAAGCACAAGTTGGTAATCAACGTCAATCACTTTGACTTCTTGCGCCCTGAGTTTCATATTTCTATCAAGATCCAGTATCAGAGTACCCGTTGGCATAGGATGGTGGAAGCCATGGCAATGACACACTTTCTTTCAGGACCTCATTTATCTTTTGTCAATGAGTTCCCTTGTACTAGATTCACAGCGTGGAAGAACTAGTTGGCGTACCAACGAGACAACAACCTGACTCTACTACAGCAAGACGAGGACGTGAGAAAGGCGAGTGACAAGATGCTGAGGTTGACAGCAAAGAAATTCCACTACGAGGATCAGCATCGAAACAAGAGGTTCAGATACAATTATTGACGAGGACATCAATGTTTCAAAGTTGGTGGCTATGTAGATAAACTTTTTGGGATGATTTTTAAGCTTTCCAAAGTAAAAGACAAATAGTCCAGTTTAGTTAAATCAAAAACGAATCATAGTGTGAATTAAGTCAATTGGACTTGTAGTTATAAAAAGGACTATTAGACAGCCGGTTAAGGAAGTTAAGATTAACTGATTGGGCAGTTGGACAAATAGACTATGCAATTAACTCCCGGTTAGTTACAACCAAGAACATATAAGGTTGAATAGACTGTTGTTCTTGCTCTCTCTCTTGGCGTTGCAGTGATTGCTCGCCTCTTTTGTACTTGTGTATTCCTTCAGGCTTAATGTGAATTTTGTCTATTTGTCTTATGTTTGTATTGCCAGTGATTGGCCTTGTATCTTATTCTTTTTGTGAAGTCTATTAGTCTTGAGCTGTGCAGTTGGAATACTTTGTCAATTAAATTTCTTGTGATCTTATAGCCAGGGATTGGCTTTGTGTTAAGATTGTGTATTTGCCAGTGATTGGCTGTACTTTGATTATTTCTTTTACTGGTCAATTAGACGAGTGTCGGGAGACTAAGCCTGTCAATTGAGCTTTGTTATGTTGAAGCAATTAAAGTTTCTCATTTAAGAATGGAGAATCAGTTGAGTAGCCAGCAATTGGCTTTGCTCTTCTTTTTCAGTTAGTTGTCTATTAGTCGTGAAGCTGGTTCTTGAATGAATGATTAAATTACCAAAGTTACTGAGGACGCTGCTCGAGGTCAAATGGACGATGCTGGGAGCGTAGGACAAGGACTGAAGGAGCTGCAGAACTGAATGACAAATAGACTGTAAGACTCTTTTATTCCATAACTCATCAATTGATAATTTGAATATTAAACTTTGTTGAATGATTAAAGTTGGTAAACTTATTCTTGATATAGTCTTGGTGAGTGAAGTCACTCTATAAATTTTAATGTTGCCAGGGATTGGCTATATTTAAAATTTGAGAAATAGCCAGGGATTGGCATTGTCTCGTCATAATTTTAATTGGTCTAATAGTCATGTTCAGTTTGGATATTAATATCATATAAATTATAAAGTTTAATTTATTAATGTCAAATAGTCAAGAAGGCTGAGATAGCTTCTTAATAAAACTAAATAACCACACAATTGTGGAAGTCAAATAGTCTGTAACTTCCATGTCTTACTAAAGCCAGTGATTGGTAGTAGGTTCTTTGTGGTTGTTGGTCTATTAGTCAAGATAATATGATCACTACAGTATGTCTAATGGACTGATATTGATGTTATGGTCCACTGATTAATTAGTGGAATACCAAGTGTTGGTTGTCTATATTTTTTGTCTATTTGACTGAGTGAGTAGGTGTGTGTCGTTGTAGTCAATTTTGGTTAAGAACGAATTATAGTCTATGATGTTGTCTAATTGACAATATGGGAATGATAAAAGTAACATGGTTGATAATTGAAGTTTGGTTGAAATTGAAATAAGTGAATGAGTTGATTATAATTATAACTTATAAACTAACAAAGTATAACAAGTGTTTGATGCAGAAACCCTGGAGTTAGTCTGCCATTGCTAATTGTCGATGCAAACTTCATTTTGATCTTAAGGTTGGAATTTGGACAAATTGACTATGTGTTAAATGTTGTTAAGTTTAGCTACTGTTTAGAACAGCAAGACTAATTGACAAGTAGTAAGTCCGAGTTGTCTGTAAATGCAAACTGCCAAGACTGGACCAATTGACCAAACAATATGTCTATGTACAATGTGGATGTTAACTAGTTGTAAAATAAATAAATAAATTTGTTGTTGGAGCTTGGAGAAAGAAAGCTAGAGTGACTAATTGACTGGAACGTAAATAACAGGAAGGATTAATTAAACCTTTGCATACTTTGCATACATGGACAATTTGACAACACTGAATGGTGTTTTTGCATCCCTGCATAAGTAGCAATCGGGCTAAGTAAATAGTTACTGGACTATTTGACAAATGACCAATTGACAACAAATTAAAATAGAACAAGTAATTAAGGAAACGGCCAATGGATGTATGTGCAAATATATATATATATATATATATATATATATATATATATATATATATATATATATATATATATATATATATATATATATATATATTGTGGTCTGATTAAGTCTATAGAACAGGAGCCATGACTATTTGACAATCCCTTGACAAATTGACATAGAATTCTAGTGTAAGACTAGTACAACATGTCGTCAGTCTGCATTCATATTTAATGGACGGATACTAGTATAAGATAGGACTGAAAATATACCCATACCTCATTAGTAAACATTTTAATGGGATTTTATTATTCTTTTATAGAAAGTGAGTGAATATCCTATGTAAAAGTGACCTTAGATACAAAACGATAGACTGTTTGACCTTTCTCAAAACTAAGAACCACCACTAGGGGATTCCTTGGGTTTTGTTTCCCAAGAAATCTTACGCTACACTAATGCTAAAGAATTATAAATGATATAATCCTTGGAATTACAAACAATAGAGGGAGAATAAACGCTCTACACAATTGTGATTTTTCTTTCTAAAGGCCATTGCAAATCATGCCTAGGAAAGGAAAATCATGCAAATGACATGGCACTTTTTGCCTTTTAGCTTGTTTCAAATGGGCATATTTTGTTTCTCCAAAGTCCAACTCTAGATATTATAGTAGGGTGATTGCAAGAAACACTTGTCCTTTTTTATCTCCTTGGCCTTGAATAAGTGTTTTTTTGCTCATAACTTTTGTATCGTATGTCAATTTCACATGAAATTTGAAACAAAGGTACATATAGTATTTTTAGACATTGAATATTTTTTCATAGTAAAATTAGTTTATTATTTATAAACAGCCCCCAAATGAACATCTACCTTTGCCATTTTGAGGGATTTTAGTACTATTTTTGATCCAAGAATGCAAATTTAAAGCTCAAAATTGAAATACAAGGACTTTTACTAAAGTTACACAATCCAACAAAGAAATTTTGTCAAAATATTTAATTGTCTACCTTCTACATGTGCTCAAAGTGCACTCCCTTTACACAAATGCAGAGAAAACAATTTTTTTTTCAATGATGAAAATGGTTGAGAAGGAGCACCTTTAAGTTAGGAAAAATGTCCAATTTTATTTGATGTTTTTGATTTTTTTTTATATTTTCTAAAAATCAAACATCAAAGTCTTTGTTTTTTTGCCACTTTCTAATGTCTTTTTCTGTGCATAGCTTTTAGAGATAAAGTTTTCTAGGTCTGAATTTTAGAGAAATACTATTTTCAATTGTTTACAAATTATCTATATTTTTTTTATTTTCATAAAATTTATTCCAAAAGTCACAATACTCATTGAAATAGGCCATTGTGGAACAAAAACAACAGATATTTCTTGCAACAATCTTGTATCTATTTTTAGCTTTAAATATGCTTTTTCAATAATAGCACCTTTAATTCCTAATTCCGCACCAATCATTCAAAGCTTACTTTGTTTGTAGGACCAGTTTGTGGTATGCCTTAAAGGTGCCTGTTTTGTTTCCCTTAAAAGTTCATATATACATTGATTTGTCTTGTTAGTCAAGGGAGAGATTAGCATACCTAGAAAATTAGTATCACTGCAAAATCTTATTTTTGTGAAAATTGGTACATTATAATAATATTCCAACTTGCACTCACCAAATAGAGTGACTTTGATAAATTAGTGTCACATGCACTATTAGGACAAATCAATGTATTGTAATTAGTTCTCGCAAGCCCAAAACCAATAAGGTAAATACACTTAAAAACAATTCTTTTTTTTGGTCCTACAATCTCAAAGGGCAAATGTTTCAAAAAAATTGATGAAATTATTAACAATTCAAGAAAATAGCACACCAAGTGGTTTTGTAATTGATGCTCTAGTAATAGTTTACAAATTTTAAAACTTAAAAACATAGGATAGCCTATACTTAACTCTAGATTCACCTTGAATGGACATGCTTAAAGCACAAAATTTCTCAACTCTCATTGGTTGCTTCCCAAAACTCCTCCCTTTTCATTTGTTGCTTTTGAAAAGTTGTGGTGGTCAGTTTAACCCTCAATCCTTAACCCCTAAATGCTCAAGGCCTTTTTGGGTTTAAAAACATCATTGCTAATGAAGTGTTACAGATCTAAATGTCACTAAGATATAGAAATCTCAATTGTACAATCTTGTAGTGTACATGTTGTAGATGACTTGAATCAAGCTTGGAGTCATTTGGAAAAAAATGATTGCAAGATTATAATGTTTTAGTGTTGAAAAAGGATGCTAAAATTTTCCTAGCAATGCATTAGGAGGTGAAATTTGATTTCTAAACACAGTCGGCAAATGAAGAAACTTCAAACTATAAAGTACTTCAAAACCAACATACAAACACACTAATGAAAGAAAACATCATTCAACAGACTTATTATGTCTAAAATGGCTTTGAAATTGGTAAAAGAACTAGCAAAAGAAGTTGCAAAAAACACATCTAAGGCTCCTCCTTCTACTAAAATGCTTCTCAGTCACTCATAACTTCATTATTAGATTGATATGAAATTTTAACCTTACAAATTAGACTAGTATACACAACTTTTCTAAAAAAATTGGAAATGTAGAAGAAACAAGCTGCCGAAGTTCATTACAATCCAAAAATGTCCGGAATTTGGACTTTGAATTGCTCCAAAACATTCTTGAAAACAACTTGTAGAAATACACTAGTAAGAAGAAAACTGCATTGGGTTCAACAAAAACTACTTGATGTTTTTGTTGTATTCAACGCTGAAACTGCGTTGGAATCTGAAATTTTGCGTTGGATACAACATAAACATCAAGTAGTTTTTGTTGAACCCAACGCAATTTTCTTCTAATGATATGAAATTTTGCCACAATAACTAGAATTTAAGAAAAATATAATACAATAAATTTTATTGAAAAAGAACATTGGATAAAGAAGGTAGAAGCCCCCTAAGTTGCAGCCATCAAAATGCAATTTGATGAACTCAAATTGAACCTTAGAACTTTAAATGGCTTCTTGAAAAATCAATAGATCTTGGGTTGATCTCAAACTTTTACCACACAAACTAGAAGAGAGAACGCAGGTTTTCCAATAAATTTTATTAATTATAGACATTGGATGCAAAAATTCCAACTTTTCAGATTAGACTTCCAGATTATGTGAGGACAATTTTGGTCCCTTGGGGTGCTTGGGGGTTAAACTTCCATTGTCCCCTCAAGGGACAAAATGGATTTTGGATAAGCTTCTATGGTTTCAATTTGTGTGGTGATTTTGTGAAATTATTTGAAGATAGAAAAACAAATTAGCTTGTCAGGAATATAATTTTTATTTCAATTAGTGCATTGAGAAAAAAGTTATGCCACTGCAAGCCCAAAATGGATATTGTTGGGCAGCCCAAAAAAATCATAGAAAGTCAAAATAAAAGAATTTAAAAAAAAATTCTCACATGAAATATTTTTGTCTACATAGAATGATTTGATTCGTTCCATTTGAATGGGTGATGAGAAAGTTATGGACAATCTTATTTTTCCGGCAATTTCAAGCATCTTATTGAAAAAATAATTTTTTTTTGCAAGGCTTAGTTAGATAGCTAGAACAATTTCACCATTGGGATTAGTGATTTTCAATTCCCTCTCAAAGCTATTAGTGATTTAGTTTTTCTCAATCTTGCACCTACTTCTACATAAAAACAAACTTTAAGAATGAAAATCAAGTGTTTTGTTTTTGAATTTCTTTCCCTAGACTTTCAAATCAATTCTTCAACATAAAAAATTAGAAATTCAAAATGTGTAGTGCAAAAATTTTAAGCTAAGAAGATTTGAAGCCTTAAAATCTAGTGAGGCAAGATTCAAAAAAATGAGATTTCTTCACTTCAAACACAAATATCTTGCAATGTATGTGGTCAAAGGTTATAAAATTTCTTCCACACATTTTTATACTAGTTTAGAGCAAGATCCTACAATTAGATATGGAAAAAAAACAATTTCTAAAGTTTTTTACACTTTGCAATAGAAAATGGCATTTTTGAGGGAATTTTGATGAAAAATATGCCATGGGAGTTGAGGAGTTATGTACTAAATGCCCAAGGCACCAAATTCTAATGTCAACAATGCTTTGAAGTTTAATAAAACCTAACCAAGTTACTAGAATTAATAGTTTATATTTTTGAAAAATTCTTTTTGAAGTCTAGTTTTAGCATTAAAAATCTGATTTTGAAAATGAATGATTATGATTTTTCTATTTAAGATTTTGTGCGAGGGTGTCCATTGCAAATTTTGATTTTCTAGTGTTGAGGACTTTTAGAAATGAGCCTCAAACACACTAGATGTTGGAGAAAAAATTGCATTAGAAATTCATTTAAAAAAGTTGTAGGATACATTTTGAAAAGCCGTTAATTGATTGGGGTTATGTATGTTATACCCTTGCACCTCGTATTTTTTTGGTGACCAATTTTTTAGATTTGACAAGTGAAAAGAGGATTGAAAGACTTCAAATGGCACTTTGACAATTTTAACACCCTCATGATCAAACATTATAATCTTTCAATTTGTGAGCAATATTGTTGTATTTTCTTTTCCCATGTGATCTCTAACATGTCTGACTAGTTTGAATTTGTCCGGTTATAGTTCAAATTTTTTTTAATCAAATTTATCAAATTGTTGTCTTTTTGTTCAATTTAGAGCAAATTCCAAGAAGCTCAAAAAAGACCTTGGGAACTTAGGGGTTAAGTATAGGGCAATGCCCGAGGAGGAGGGTGTTTTGGGAAATAACGGGCCGACAAGGAGGGCGGAGCCCGACAAGGAGGCCTGTTATTTCCCAAAACACTCGACAACGAGGAGCCATTGCACGACATAAATCATGAGCAGAAGGATGAGAAATCAAAGTTAGATGAGTAATCCGTAATGCCCGATTACACAAGAAAACCCGCGCAATCGGGCATTACGCTTCAGAAGCCTCCCAAGAAATGAATAGGGAATTTCCTGGAAGTGGTTTACGTCATAAAAATGTTCATTCGAGGCCAATTTTGTTGTTGGAAACTGAGAATGTTGCAATTTGGTGATTCTATGTTAGAGATCCCCAATTATCCCCAAAACAAACTGAGAGCATCACCACTCTTGCACTGGATTGCTCTCTAGCCGCTCAAATCCAGGGCCCGCGCTCTGAAATTGCCCCCACTCTTGCCCCCAAATCCAAAAGTTAAAGCCCGGCCCCGCTCAAATATGTCATCAACCCGCAATCCTCCAGGGCCCGCTCTCCTTCTCTCCAAGCTTGGATTCTCCTTGTCTGACAATGTTTTTGTCTCCTTTTAGAAAAGTTGGAGCACTATAGCAATTCCCACCAATGAGAATGCAAAGTTATTGGAGATATGGAGAGCAAGGGTGGAGAAGGTGGAGCCCGGAAGGAGAATGGAGCCCGCAACAAGCCATTTTGCGAGGCTAGTATTCAGAGCAAGGGTGGCGATGCTCTGAAACAAGGGTTGCTACAGTTCTGATCAAATGGATGCGTCGAAAGCGGCCCCAATGTGCCCAACCCATTTCTGATCATCCCCCCATTGTGGCTATGTGTACTGTTCTCTTTCCATGAACAGTGATTCATTGTGGCACAATTTCCAACGCAATTGTGGTTCTTAATGATTGGCCACAAGACACTCAATATTGTAACCATCCCTTGTCAATTTTGTTTTCAGCCCGTGGTCGGAAATAGCAAGCCCTATATCACTAGTATGGAAAAAACAGAATCTTCCGCTGAAAAATTCATAGTAATTATATTTTGAGAAAAAAAAATCTGAAAAATTATGGAAACCTTCCGAACTCTATTTCTGCACACAGGAAAATTCTCCACCAAAGAAACCCACCTTGCAAATATGTGTAATTCCTTATTTGATCGGAAATGGGTTGCCTCCCCTATAATTTTTTATAAGAGAATAATTTCTCAAATATTAAGTCATGAATTTTAAAAAATGTTTTGTATTGACTATACCACCAGGTAAAGTACTAAAGAGGGTTATAGTCAAGTATAACAGGCCATGCAATGTAATAAACAAAGTATTTGAGGGCTTTAACCCTTAGAGGATATTTCATGTTTCCATTTGATCAAAATTCATTAGTTTTATATATTAACATGTACCTTTCAAAAATTTGATTTTTTTTTCATGTAGTAATATAAAACCAAAATTGAAATTCATTTCTTAAAACTAAAAACATTAAAATGAAAGTTTTATGATTTTTTGAAGTAATTCTTTTGTAAATATTATAATAATTATAAAAATGCTTAAAATAGTATAATTTTTTTATTAGAAGTAGAGATCATAGTTACAAAAATTATGGTATAACTAATGTACTCCTGAAGTTCATACAAAGAGAAATCAATAGAATAAGTTCAAAGTGGTGTATTTTAAGGTTTTAAGATGCTACTTTCAAAGTGTCACAAAAAATAAAAAATAAAAAATGGAATAAAAAGTTGATAATCGGAGCTACATTTCTTTAATCAAGGTACTTCTTCCTTTCCAAAATGATATTTTTGTTGGACAAAATGTTCCAAATTAAGACTGAAAATAAAAAATATTAAACCCTTTTCATATTGTAAATAGAATTGGTTGCACTCTTGTCATCCTAGAAATTTTGAGTTTCAAAGCCTTTTTTAAAATGCAGAGTTGAAATACTAAGAAGTAGAATTTTTTGAGCATTTCAAGGGATACCAATGGATACTTAATTGTTGAGTTTGAGGTTGTTATTTTATAGGCAATTAGTATGGGCTCAAGACCATGTGTGGACCTTTGTTTTGCCTCCTAGAACTTCATCTCCTTCAATCAGGTAACATTCAAAGAGATGCAAAAAAATAAGAACAAACAATGTTGATTGACTCCTTCAGTCATTTCATTTGTCTTTCGATTGATGATTGCATGGAAGGAGGGAGAACTACTACTTGGAGTTGTTTTGTTGGTCCAAATAGCAATCGAAAGCCAAATCTAATTGATTTACAACGTCACAAAGTGCAACATGAAGATCATCTTGTGACAGAAAACTAAGGCCAATAAGAAGATCATTGTGGGACAGAGAACTAAAGCTAACATGAAGATCATTGTGGGATTGAGGGAGAGTAGTTTGTTCCTTTTAGAAAACATTGTGGTGGGGTGTTTACCATAACATTATTTACCAATGAGGCAAGGATCCCTTTTGCATCCATCCTTAAATAGACGGAGGACCCCTACAACAGTGAACAAATTTGTCTTCTATGGTTCTGTCCTTCTCCAACCTCTATCAGGACTTACATTAACCGAAAGTCTCTCCTAAGCATCTCGGGAGGCATAATGCTGTACCCGATTGCATGATGATACAATGCTATGTCTAAAGTGTCATTCCAAAGGCAGCCCCTCCTTTTTGGAGCGGGACCAGACCTTGACCTCCAAAATCTTTGGCACCATGCTCTCACATTGTAGCCTCATGCCCCACAACCTCCCTTTCTACTAGTGTCCGTATATCTATCCATGTTTTCATTCGGAATCCACATTGCGGAGTACAATCTTTTCACCTACCTTTCTACATACTGTACAATGGAACTCACTTTAACCCCAGAACGACCCTGAGGACACAATTTGTCCTCGAGCTAATTGCCAAGCTGAATAACAAAAAATCAGAAATGAATCTCGCAAAATTGTGAACTAAGTTATTGGAGGGATTCGGATGCAAAATCGAACGCTGCAATCCGATTTAGAATCGGATATGTTCTGAATTTACGGTGAATTGTTTTGCGGGCAAGGGTTTGTGGCCGGGACAGAAAGGAACACGCCACGTCACCTGTCGTGCCCCGGGCGACACCAAGGACAATCCGACGAAAGACCGTTGGGGCGACTCCGTTCCGTCCTTTGGGACATTGCATTCCCGCCAAGCTGAAAGTGTATTCTATTGTGTATGCCTGAGGCTTCACCTCGCTCAGCTGATTTAGAAACATTTTAGGGTACGATTTGGGGAGGACAAGGGTTTGGTACTGAGAGCCGATTGCAGCCAGGTCGTTGTTCTGGCGCTTAGGATCCAAGCAAGGACACGTGAGTAGAAGTAGTGGAAACTTTGGGGGAGGACAGGGTTTGTGAGTAGCAGTAGTGGAAATTTGGGGGGCGGGGCTTTGTTTGCAGTGGCGATGGTGACCATCAATCGAAAGGGGCGGCGAAGGTGGAGGCGTCGCAATCTGGGGGCAGGAGGTGATTGCCTGCGCCTCATGAATCCCAGTAGTGGGGTTACTTGAAGGCGGGATTATTCCTTGTTTTCAATTGCGAGCACTACTTCTAATCAGCAAGCTTGCGCTTTCCTACGTACCTCCGAGGCATTCAAGCAAGCGACGCCATGGCAGATTTATGCGGCACATTGGGCTCCCGATTTCCTCACTCCCGTTCTGTGCAAGCGCATGCTCTTCGTGCCTGGCTTGTAGACATTCATGCAACTCAGAATGAGACGGAGCGGATCCTGAATTGTTTAGATGATCAGCACTTGTTATCGCTTCCTCGTACAACCAAGATAGCTAAACTACCAGACGTTGTTCAGCCCGCACATTTTCAAATTCTATTCTACAGCAACATCGCCTACATCTTGGGCTGGCGAAAGAGGCGTGATTTCCCGGACGAGGTCTTCCGCGTTGCAAGAGAAGTGTGGCCTGACAAAGATGAGTTCCCAATTGTCGGCCAAGGAGGGTGCCCGCATAGCAACACAGGGGAGGCTTCTCCTACGCTCTCCAACGTGCCAGAGGAGGGTCAAGCGCAGAGAGAGAGAGCGGAGGAAGGCTCCGCAGGAAGTTGCAAAGGGATTCGTCGGGGAGGGATCCAATCTGCTACCGGTGTCGCCAGTGGGGGCAACTTGCATCAGCCCATTGAGTGCAACATCGCCCTTGTTGTTGCCCCCCAGCAACAGGCGGAGACTAGATTTGGCATTGGTCCAACCAAATGTGGAAACAAAGGTCCTGCCAATTCAGGATCCGTCGACAGCACTCATTCCGATGGGTGCTCCAGATTACAACGTCGCTGCAAGCGAGAATTTTGCCGCAAGCAAGCTGAAGACCGGCCGGCAATTGAAGGGGATACGGAAGGGCAATGCAATGCACGCAGATTGCGTGGTGGAGGGGGGAGGTATGAATCCCTTGCCCTCTAGGGTTGGCGTGGAAAATGGTGGCAGAGGGCGGGTGGGGCGCCCAAGGGGTGGAGGGCGTAGTGCAAAGGGTGGTGATAACATCGGACCAGGGAGAGAAGTGGGGTGAGGCAGGGGCCAGAGGCCTGCTTGTAGTCCAATTCTGAGTAATAATGACTCATTAGCAATTTTGGGTGGAGAGTAGCGAGGGAGAGGACGGGGACGCGGTGGCAAAGCATCCTCGAAGAAGACTGCGGTGGTGGCAGAAAACAGAGATAGTGGAACACCGCCCGGTTGGTTTAGACCTGAGATTCAAGTAGAGGCGCTTCATACACCTCGGCCCATTAGGAAAGGTGTCTCAGTGAATTTACTTTTCCGAATGCAAGATGAACGGCATGGATTGCATAGACTGGGACTAAATGAAACGGAAGGGGACGACGAACATTATGATGGTGACATCGAGGCGGATCATGTTGCAACCCCCCGTTCGATTGTAAAGAGACACCAAGGTCGGGCTACAATAGTGCCGACCGTCTTCGTCGCATTCGTGAAGGGAAGCGTGTCATTTCAGCTGGTTCCAATTTCAGTAGTCCCGGGCGAGAGAGGGACAGCCTTGATTGGTATAGCTGGTGCGGTGAAAAGGGAGATTGCGTGCACGTCGGAGGTATTGACAGTGTTATGGCTGAACACGATGCGGCGGTTGTTACTCATGTGTGGGTAGCGCGACCACTTTTGGGATTGTCACCGACTACGGGGTCTGAAAACCTGATGCGAGGGGAAGTACTGAGAGAATTCCAGCATGCAATAACAGGCGCCATCATGTACATGGTAGATTTTGGAGGAATAGTGGGTGCACATGCGATTGCAAAAGACAGCTGCCAACCTGCTCGGGAAGGAGACATCACCGACAAATTTCAGCAAGCGGACCTTGGTATAGACGATTGCAGCCAGCGGCCCACTCAGGGTAGTACTTTCACCTTGGATCTGCCGCAATATTTGGAAGATGGAGCTGCAGATAGCGACGAAGAAGGTAGCGACCCCGACTGGGAGGCGGAATTCATCGACTGGCAAGGAAATTTGGACTCAAGTAATTCAGATTGGGTGGTGTCTGATGAGGGGAGTGACCCCGAAGTAGTAGAGGATACTTTCCTTTCAGAACCTGACATCGATTTTGAATCCCTAGAGTTCCAACATCGTTATGCCCCCCAACATTGGGAGGACCTTAGTACCACCCTAATGCCAGAGCGCTTTCCTTTCACAGGACCCACTCCTGGGCCTGTTCGGCGACCAAGTAGGCGTCCCCGTCGTGTACATGAATTCTTTGAGCAGTTCTGGTCTTTGGAGACGCTGAATAGGATTTGTGAACACACGAATCGGTATGCTCGGCAACCGAGCTACCGCAATCCGCTCAAACAAAATGGGGGTTTGAACTGGGAGGATCTATCACCGAGAGAGCTCAGATGTTGGTTGGGAATTTGTATTAGAATGGGCCTGAAAAAGCTGCCAAACATTAGGCTATACTAGGACCGCCGTAATTTTTTTGGCTGTCCCCTAGTGAGGGCGTCCATGCGAAGAGCGAGGTTTGAGAAGATATGTAGCAACATACAACTAGTGGACAACACGACCTTACTAACCGACAAGGCCCATCCCGAGTATGACAAGATCGCTAAAGTGCGCTGGTTGCTAGAAGACTTCGTGCTAGCTTCTAAACGTCTGTACAACTGTGAGCGATATGTTTGTGTAGACGAGATAATAATCCCTTACCGTGGTAGGAGATGCGGGATTGAGCAATATATGAAAAATAAACCGGTAAAGTATGGAATTAAAGTGTGGTGCGCAGCGAACAGGAAATCCAGATATGTGTATGATTTGCAAGTATACACAGGACGAAAGGGTGAGAAGAGTGAAAAGGACCTAGGCCGCAAGGTAGTTTTGCAGTTGGTTTCTGACTTGAAATGTCTAGGGCACGTGGTAGTTACTGATCAATTTTTCACTTCACCTCGTCTGTTTGATGACTTGTTGAGGGACGGTTTCCTTGCAACTGGTACTGTGATGCCTAATAGATTGGGGATGCCCCCTAATTTAGCCACGTACGCACATGTTTCTGCTGAGCGGGGTGGGTTGATCGTTCAGATGCATCGTTCACGCCGAATGGCTGCTGTAGTGTGGTTTGATGCTATTCCCGTGTGCCTACTTAGTACCTCAGTGGATCCAGTACGAGAGGGCACACTCTGCTTCTGTTGGACACGCAGTAAAGGCCGATCACAGTACCACACATCTCCCATTGTGGTTGAATACCAAGAAATGATGCGCGGTGTTGATCTTGTGGATCAATGCCGCATGGAGTATACTGCTCAACTCCACAGCCACAAGTGGTGGCACCGTTTGCTATTGTTCGTTCTTGACACAAGTTTAGGGAATGCTTACATTCTCTACAAGGCTGACGCCCTTGCCTCGGGGAAGAAGCGGGAGATGTCCCGTGTAGCATTTCATTACGAGGTAGCGAACTGGCTCTGTGACCCTGAAGTGAGGCCGGGTCGTACTGGTGGGAGCTTCAACCGCAACGATAGCGGTCTCCATTACTCTGCAAGGCACGCCAAATTGAAGGCGAAGTGTGTGATATGTTGCCGCAAACAGATCCGGTATTGCCCAGGCTGTGGTGGAGCCTACATGTGTGAAGGAGAGTGCTACTTGAAGGTTCACACTATTCCCAAACATGCGGCCAAAGTTCTGAAGTGACGTTTTGTTGCAGGGTAGAGGTAGAAGCGTCACTTCATGGAGTGGAGCTGGGCTTCAAGGTTTCACTCGGCGGCGGAGGATGCGAGTAGCTGTGATGACGATTAGAAGTCGGCGCTAGTTCCGAATTCAGCTGACCTCGGTTCTCCGTAGCATTAGTTGTTCTTATCCTTTGAGAGGTTCCTCCCTTTGGTTTTGGTTAGTTGTAGTTGTAGTAGTTTGTAGTCAGTTCAATTTTGAAGAACTTTGCCGTTGGATTATCGGAACTGCCTCTCAGGCTTGTTTGAACTCGGTGGCTTTGCAGTTTATGCCATTCAATTTTTGAGTCACCAGTGAATGTGATGCCTTTTGTTTTTGAATGATGTACTGGATTTTTATAAATAGGCCTATTTAGTTAGCTTGGATTCCAAAGTTCCTTGATTACAGGCCATGAATTGTCTTCGACAGTTTCCGTTGTCGCCAATGCTTCGGAGCCTGAACATGAAGCTTGCGTAACGGCCTCCAGTACCCGCCAAAAGCGGTTAGTCCTTCCGCCTTGTTGGCGTTGCCCCGTCGTCGTAGGTTTGTCCTCCACGTGGGATCCCGCCTGTCTGCGTCAGCGATCCGGAGCAGCCACGGATGCAACCCGCCGCGTCCACCCTTAGCTTCTTAGGGTAGGCGCCTCTCCAATGTTCGAATCTGTTTGTTTGTGAAATGCACCGTCCGATTTGCTTCATTTTTTTTTTGCAGCGGGGGATGGTTATGACTTTCTTGGCAGCCGTTGCGATTTCCTTTTGTCATTGTATTTTTTTTTTCCGAAATTGTTGAGCTGGATTCCCTTGCTTTGTCGCTGTTCGGCACCCTCTACTTCGGCGTTGCCAATGCCACATTGTACCTCCGAATCTCGTAATTTTTTTTGTTTGCAGGTGCTAAACAAAGAACACCTTACAGAGTTGTCCAATTTTTTTTCCGATTTTGGCCCCCCCCGGGCTGCAATAGTGCCTCTGAGTGCATGAGAATGCACAGAACTGCAAGTTCCGACACACCTGCACTCCATGCCGCAGGTGAATCTAAAGTTACGTTTGTCGATAATTCCGTACTGCTGGGATTTTAGTAGGACCCCAACACACTTGGGCTCCCATCGGTACGGTTGCACCAAACGGAAGACTCGTGTTAGCATTTCTAAAACATTTGAAAAGCACACCTCTCTGTCGCGACACGCGTGAGTGCGGAATCCCAGGGTCGTTCTGGGGTTAAGACGAATGAAATGCAAGACTACAACTGTCAAAACACTAACTGTGAAGTGTGAAGTGCCTACCGTACTCCGCGGAAGCCAAATCTTCAAAAATGATTGAATATGGTGAAAAGAATCCATTGATGATTGAGTGAAAATGTACAGAAAAGGAAGAGTAAATGCTGTGGCAGGACAGATCCTACCAGCTCCTGACAGATGGATGACTGCAGTAAATTTTAAGTTCTCCAGAGGGAGATCAGGAATTCAGTTCAGGATAAGTTTTTAACTTACATGTCCAGGACATCATAAAAGTTGAAGATTGGCAGATTGCCACAACAATGGACAAAAGGATGGCTGTGGCAACAACAAACAATGGCAAGGACGGACACTTTTGGGGAGAGCAGAATCAAAGCTGCACTTCAGTTGTGTAAAAAAAAACAGAAAAAAAAAGGAAGATGTAAGCTAGAAACCAAAGCACGCACTTAACCCCTAAAGGACCAAGGCATTTTCTGGCTCCAAAACCACTGAAAACTGCCATTTCTGCTGCGATCACTCCCTAAACCAAAAAAAAACTTTTTTTTTAGAATCTAACCGTAGGATCTTGTAGTTCACTTGTCTCAGATCATGTGGTAAAAATTTCATGAAATTTGACCGTATGGATTGAAAGATATTAGCATTTGAAGTTGGAAAAAGAAGTTTTTTTGAAGAAGATACTTAGATTGCCCAAAAATTAAGATTGCTCATAACTTTCTCATTCTGAGTCCAAATAGAATGAATCAAAGCTTCAAATATAGACAAAAACATGATCTTTCAGAAAAAAAGTAAAAATTAAAAAAATTCATTTTTTTGTGGGTTTTTTTTTTCTGCCCGGCGAACAACTTTTTTGGCTTAGGGTGGCATAACTTTTGCTCCCAGGCACCGATTGGAAAAAAAATTATATTTTTAGAAAGCTACTAACATTCCCTATCTTCAAAAAAAGTTTCAAAAAATCAGGTCAAACTTTGAGGTTACACGAGCCTGCCCAAAATCCCAAAAGTCCCCCGAGGGGACTTTGGTCCTTAAGGGGTTAAGGTAGGTATCCCAAAACCGCCACTAATTGCTACTGTGCCTAATTACTACTATTAGACTGCTCAAATTCTTATACATTCTTATTGGCAAGGGAAAGGAGGTTCCAACACACCAAAGAACGCGGCATTTGGATATTGTATGCAAAAGTTATGAAGGAACAAAGTTTGGTTCTAAAAGCGTTTCTTTCAGAGAGGTACATAATTGATTTTGGAAATGTACACACACTGAAGATGGCGCTTTAAGTTCAGTGGCGCATTTGGAATGCCTACCTTACACTGACCAAATACTGGACCATCAGGCACCTGCACTATTTTTTGACATTTCACACTAATGGTACATTCACACTTGGACTTAGCAAGTGTTCTTTGCTGCGATTGTACGTGACTTTTCCAGTAGGTGTTCAGACCATCGTTCGTTTGTGACCGCTGAACCTACATGGCTGCAGAGTGCAGAACTAACAAGGGTTATAAGTGTTTACTGGAGAAAAGTTTAGGACTTTTCATAGCTCTCTGACATTGCAAACTATTGTTACTTAAGTTTCAATCTTTCTATTTTGTAGAGTCTTGATCGTTGACAACAATCTTTCAAAATACGGGATGCAAGCATATCCATAGCACTAGCAATGTTGCAAGCATCTCCAACAATATGTGAGTATAAACAATTCAAAATACTTCACTTGCTTCAAAAGTCATTCATTGTTCGAGTGTAGAATATAGAAGACAAGCCCTTTATATACATATGGGTGGTAGGAAGTAAAACAACCCATGTGGGATATGTAACATGGAATTAGTAGGAGCTTAACAACTCATAGTTAAGTCAAAAGCAGGAATTAGATTTGAAGTAGACTTTCAAACCTCATTTAGGCATAGTAGAATAATTTTTTCCAAAAAACTTTGAACAAAGAAAAGTTGGTAAATCAAGTTAACTATCATCTCCAAAAATCCATTTGTGATTTAGAGCCTCCAATAAAAAGTTATGGACATATTTCAAAGAGGGGTTGGAAGGGACATTTTCTTGGACATTTTCTTGGACATCTTCAAACATCTTCTCTTAATATTGTCCATAACTTTTGATTGGAGGCTTGAAATTACAAACAAATTTTTGGAGATGAAATTGTTTACCTTGATTTACCAGATTTTCTTAGTTCCAAAGGGTTTGAAAAAAATTATTCTACTATGTCTAAATGAGGTCTAAAATTCTACTTCACACGTAATTTTTACATTTTGACAATGAGCAGTCAAGCTCTCATCTTCAAATTATCCCATATCCTTTGAAGTTTTGTAATGAACAATGAATTTCATAATAAAATTGACATCTCTACCTCATTCCCACAAATGTCAATAAAGCAATTCCATCAGCTTGTCATCATTTTTTATTTTTATGGTTGATGGTCGGTTGGTATTGGTATTGAAGCTTATTTTAATTCTCTACGATGTATGGATGAGTTAGTGGATGAGGACTCCGAAGAAGAAAAGGTAACCTTTGTGAAGGCTATTGAATGTTATGCCCCTAATCGGAAAAACTAATAATTTAACCCTGTAGCATTGTGGACACTGAATGTCCAAAGTGGATGACTTCACTTAGTACTGTAGGATGGAAAAAATAAATTCTCATCCAATTTATTTATTTGGAGGATGCTTGAGTACATTTTCATTGAATAGTATTGCAAAGTCCCTAATTATAGTCTTATTGACTTTTCAAAAGAAGAAGATGCTCAATCCACGGATCACCCTTATAATATATTTTGGGCATTTTTTGCTATTTTCTCTTGATGTGAAATTTAGCCATAAATCTGGTGTTTTTTGAATTTGAATCCAACTAATGAAATGAAGCTTATCAAGTCTAGTTTCTCTTCCAATTGGAAATTTTGGAAAATTTTGGAAATTTTGATATTTTATAGAAACATGAACTTTGGGCCTATAACCATGGTTTGTTGATTTTCTAATTTTCTAATTACACGATTACTTTGGCTTATACTACAATGTTCTACACTATAATATACATATGTGATAAAAAAATTCATATTTTTTAGTATATTTAGTTTTTGATATGAATTTTTTTCATTTAAAAAAAAATTATAGTAATTTCAAAATTTTCCATTAATGAAGCACATACATATGATGAAAAGATGTCATGAGCGCCCCAATGGTAAACTCACACAACGATGGCACCTATTTCAATGATTTCTTCCAATGACCTCTTTAACTAATGGTTCAACATGCCTTCTTTTACTTCATTCTTGCTCATATTTTTAGTATCAAATACTTAGACAAATATTGAAAATGGATGATGAAACCAATCTTTGCACTTGAAATTGCAAGGGTGGGACCAAAACCTCAACTTAGGGACATGACAATTCAAAAAATTAGATTACTTGAAATCATACCTATTTGTCACTCTCCTGCCCCCCTCTCCCTACCAAAAAATAAAAAATAAAACTTCAAATACAATAGAGTTAATCATAAAGAGTGTGCAATGTGGGACCAAAAGCCGGAGTTTGAAACAAACACAAGAGGAAACTCCTTAGAGCACCCAAACTAGGGTCTCATGAAATTTGATGGGTTTTTTTTTTTACTATTCTTAGTTAAACCTTCCTCTGACACCACTGGGGACAACCTTTACGATAAACTCTAATCTTTGATAACAATTGAAAGATTGACCAAATGAAGGGTAACATTTCATGATTCAAATCTTCTCATATGCATTTGGATTTATAATTTTATGAGATTGAATAAAAAATGTCCACATGTTTTTGGTAATGAAAATATGTAATCCTTAAAGTTGCTTGCAAGTCAATTTTTGTCAAAAACCCTATAGAATATCACCCCCTATTTTTGGATGGAATATGAGCCAACCAAATATCTAAACTACTATATAGTGGAACAAAAGTGAATGGAGTTAAAGACTCTCTTTGAATTTTGGATAATAAGTGCGTCCATTTATGATAATGTGGAGGTGGCAACTTGGTCAAGAGACAATTTTTAGTAAGCTTTTGTCAATTTAACCTTTAACTTAGGCAACATATTATAGTTCATCGTAAAGTGAACCCCAATTGTAGAAGGGTTATCAAAGGTTTAACTAAGAATAGTACAAAAGAAACATAGCACCAAACTCCATCTTCCTGAGTTTAGGTCCTTTGTCTTATGTTTTTCTCAAACCAACTTCTAGTCCCTCATTGCACACAATTTATGCTTAACTCTATTCATACTGTGTATATCTTTTCATTTCTTAATATGCATCTGGTGGATTTTGGATTCACTTACGTTCAAAATTTAGCCTCATAGAACCATCACCTTTGAAAATTTATCATAATTTCATTGTGCTTCCAAACTTTTCACAACCAATTGCATTGTACCTGATAAACATTTGCAGCCAATTGTGCAAAAAATTCTTCATTGTTTTTCATCATGCCCATGGTGCCACAGAGCTAATAAGGTTGGTTTTTAACCAGGACAAGCGTACATACAAAAGACATGCAAGCATCACATCACCAATTTTATCTTACATTCAGGAGACTGAACATCACCAACACTGCTGGCATCAGGGTATACCTTGGCGTGGGCATGTAGAAACGAAGAAACGTAGGAACGAAACAAGTCTGAAATTAGACAATGGCAGGGACATGCATCCAGTCGAAGAAGAGACTCCTTAAAAGGTTAAGCATATGTCAGTTCTTGTCAAACTACAACCTCAACAATAATATCTGTGGAATCCCGGCAACCCGACTCACCGTGACATCCACGAAAACTTCAGCCACAGGATTCTTAATCAGCTGCAGCTCGACGCAAGCTTGCGAGAAGACCAGCCTTGCACAGCTTGCATGAAGACCGTGCGGCAGAACTTCCATGCAGTCATCTGCAGCTCCAGGAAGCCGTTCGACGGTGACAATGACGTCTTCAGCTGCCAATCGACAGTGACCTTGCATGTAGATGTGCCCTGCAAATGACAAGCTCAATACAGACTTCAAATCTCACTCAACGACCGTGAAGGCGTGAAGCTACAAGACTTCAAGCGAGCCATGTTTTCCACATGGCCTGGTTGAAATAACGGAATGCACAACGCTAAACGAGCCATCCAGCTGATATGTCAAGATGGAGACCAGCAAGACATCGAGCGCTTCTTCTGACCGTACCAATGGAAGAAGAAGTCCACCTGAATTTAATTAAGGAACTTAGGTAGTTTTCCCAAGAGGACCAACAAGTGCAAATGAACACTATTAGCAACGGTTTCCTCAGAATTGCAGAGCGACCATCAGATCGAAAACACTTACAGCAGGACTTGCGGAATGCCCATGTCTCAAGATCTTCACAGAAACGAATCCTCAAATATATCTAGTACACCAAGAAGCGGCATACAACAGCACATCAAGTACGCAGAGGGACGCCAATGAGAACCAGAATCCTTTTACACCTAAAGAAGCAAGTGACTTCTTCAGATTGAGAAATCAATCGACAGCTCTGGCCGTATCCTTCTAAATATAATCGAGGGACGGGACGAAGCTCAAGTAGAAGCAGCAACAGCGACAGTCACGAGAATGTACTGTGGACACAGAAGGTTGAATCTACAGGGAAGCGTTGAAGCTGCGCACTTATGCTACTGAATAGTACGCAAACCCAAGTCTGTCCACTTGTCTTGATTTGCTAGTAACTGTTCTTGATCTGTCACATGACAAAGATAGTAATGTTAAACTCTTCACAAGAGTGCTCTACAAAATGGCAATTCTAGTTATATCTTGGAGACAGCAATCTCGACATGTGGTCTAATTCACACAACAATCCAAGCTTTTGTTCAACCACAGGAACATCTAAGACGGCAGAATATTGTACAGAACGACCAGTACAACAGTACTAAAGACTGTACAGGCGGAACCACTTTGCTCACGGGGCAAATTGAGTTTTCTGCTCCACATTTGCGGTGTAAGAATCTTGCGAACAAAAGGCACCCTAATCACTCCAGGAAAGAACAAAAACATATTTGAAGACATTTGCCACTTCAACAGAGCAGCTGAGTAGCTGACCACATGGGATAGTGCATTCATAGAGTTGAGGACTTCAAAAGGATGACTCAGTCATTTCGTGCAAAGGGAAATACATACTCGCTTCATCGATCTCATCAGCTGGAGTGACTCCTGCAGGAAATGGGACATCTGTTGAAATTGCAGCAAAGAGTGAGATTAGCCACCAGATTGAATACATCGTCACATGCAGATCTTTAATTCCATATCACAACCTTGATACTCACCGATGAGGAGACCTACCGGTCGTCGTCAAGCAACTTATCTATCAGCCACTCCTCCGAGACGCAAACCCTAGTCCAGCCGAACTGCGCGCATGAGGCTTACAGACGTACTCCTTCATCAACAAAACTGAACACCCGTAAACCACTGGCGGGAAATGTCCAGTTCATCCTCTGGCCGGATTGTGAACCCAGAATTAGGGTTTGCTTGCCCCGATTACGCGATTATCTTCATCCTACATCGCTATTTTTACTGATTTGCTGTAATCCAAGTATCCAGCAACAATATCATTATACAGTATAGTCAGCCCTACGCAAGTGTTAGGAGGCGAGCACTGACAATACTATAATACAAATAGAACATTAACATTTAACACTTATGAAAATTGATTGCAATAGTATGTAACATTTACAAAAATAATATTTATAAAGGTACGTTCTCACTTGGCTCTATGTACAAGCGGTTCTAAAACGTAACAATCTTGCCTGTAGCTGTGAGGATTTTTGTTTTGCGAAAATGTAGGTCCCTTAATTTACGGGAAGTATCTAACACCGTGCTGTTCACATCTGCAGCTTTACTGAATTTTCGTACTGCAACAGCTAGGCAAAGGCCGTGATGGAAAGGAGAGGGTTCACACCAGGGGCCACCGTTTTTCCTGAGATTGAGCTTCTCTTGCGTTGCATACCTCGTTCATGTTCACTTTCTACAGATAATGTTTATCGATTCTAGAATTTAATCAGTGCCAGTTTTTTCTTATGTTGCTCCAGGTTCGATCCGGCCATCCAAGCTTATGCACCTTTCGATTGATCATTCGATCTTGGATCGAGCAGCAGGCATTTCAGCGGTTGAAGATCGAGGCTGACCAAGAAATATAGGTGATGCTTTTGTATGTTCAAATGGACGGGAGGGCGGATCAAATCTGTAGTAAAACCAATTGAGATTGTGGTCGGCACACAACAAACACGTGACATATCCGATTGTTGCAATGTGACAAACTATTGAACTGTAGGGAGAAAGTCTGGAGAGACATTGAGAGTAGTCTCACGCTCTCATGCACACAGTAATGCTAAAAACTTAAATGCAAATTTCCGCAATGCAGGGGAATTCTACGGATCCTGAGACAATCGGACGGACATTTACAAGTCTGCTAGTTGGCAGAGACTTGAATGCTTCAATGTAATTGCACGCAGGGGTGGAGATAGAAAAGTTGAAGTACTAGAAGTGCAAATGAAGGCGACTGAAGTTCTACTTTGACCCTCATTGTGACTGACTGAATTCTACTTCAACCCTCGTCCTGCTTTGTTGAGACGTCCTGGAGTTGTCAGCGAAACTGCCATGTTCTGAAACAGACCGAAAACGTGAACCCGTTGTTTTGTAATCCACCTTAGCAACAAGGATTAGAAAACACCGCAGCTAGAGCTCACGAGATTTCCTCAGATCTTCATTTCTGCGAGAAGGAGGCACTACGAAAAACCAGGTATTGACGCCGAACTTTTCTCCTAAAGTTCCGCAGCTTTCCTCCTAACGCCGCACTTACGACTTTGCCAACAAGGACTCCACGTAGGTTCGGGAGATAAAAACGAGGGCTTGTGTGAACACATGCGGTTTTACACAGTACAACTACCGCTCTTTCTAAATCCTTAAGGCCAAGTGAGAACCAGCCTTAAGACTTCAAAAGTAAATGTATAACATTTACAAAAATATAGGATGAAAGTACAAAAATTGAGTTATCATTCTTCTAAGTTGGTTGAAAGAAAGAATCTATAGTAATTTGATGAGATTCTTCTACATGCCAAGATTGTACTTGCTTTTGAAGTGCTTGGATATTCTTGATGAATCACATGACGTCATTAAGCCTTTGTTCCAAAAAATTCTTCAAAGTCTCCAGTGCAATCTTGACATTTTTGAATCCCACAACTTTTTCCAACTTTATCACAATTTTTTTCAACTTTATCACTTCTTAATGTCAAATTAATGAAGTAGAGAACTAAACATTTCACACCACTTTCTACTTATTACTTCAGAAACAAAAGAAGAACTCCCAGTTTGTAGCCTCAACTAAGCTGTAGGGAAATTGTTGTTGCTTCTAGTCTATCCCACCACAGCAGCCTTGCTTCTTCCATGTCACCCTAAAACCAAGTGTACTACATTGGACTTTGTGCTTGTGCATTGGAATTCAGAATTGTGCAATTGGTTGGTTGGCCTTTGCCACACCAAATTTTCCAAACCGGATTCATTCTGTTGTCTATTGGTGGAGATGCTTTTACCACTTTTCACTTGATAGTGTATATTTTATGGGTGGCAACCTATTCCTGATCAACGCCCCACTCTGGATATGTAGACTGTTCTCTTTCCGTAAAGTAGGAGAAGAGCAGTGATCAATTATGGCAAGGTTCCCGAGGTAGTTATGGTGCACTTTGATTGGCTACAAGATTTCAATACTGAAACCATCCCTTGGTTGATTTTGTTTTCAGCCCATGGTCGGAAATAGCAAGTCCTATATCACTAGTATGGGAGGAACACAATCTTCCACTGAAAAATTTACAGAAATTATTTTTTGAGGAAAACAAATCTCAAAAACTATAGAAACCTTCTGCAATCTATTGCTACACAAGGGAAAATTTACCCAGTCACGATAGAGATACAAGCAGGGCTTTTTTTTTCGCACTGTAGATGAACAGTGGAGTCCCTCTGTGCCCTCCGTTTGTTGGTGAATATTTGGAGGGAGCCAAGCAGAGTGGCGGAAATCTGTCAGAGGGAGTTGGAATCTGGCGAAATTTTGCCAAAAAAAAAAGCCCTGGATACAAGTGGTCAGGAATGGGTTGCCTCCCATACAGGAGCACAAATCTCCATAACACATATAATATGAGCACTGACTGCATCTGGCAAAGCGGGATTCGCATCGAGTCCAGAGCTCTGTCCGTTTCTGCTGATTCCTTCCTTGCCTGAGTTCCTTCCCTTTCATGATGTTCTTCAGTTTGATTCCGCTTGTCTCGGATTTTGTGAAACTACTGCAAAATATTTTGAAGTTCTGATGATTTCTGAACCCTCACTCCTTGGCAGTGGCCGGGTCACAGTGCCTCAGTGGCCACTTTGCCCAGCCACCCACTCATGAACTCACCTGGATATTTGGTCTCTGGGAATCTGGCTGGCATACATGGGTTGGAAAGAGACGGAAAATAATCGGAGGAAGCAACAAGGCCCTTCGTCCAGATGGGGTGTTGGGACAAGAACTGTACGTACGTATGTGGGACGGATGAAATGAACTGAAGCACATGGCTGCTTGGTTTGTTGTTTCTGCTTTATTTTGTTTTGTTTTTATGTTGTTGTTTTGGCACTCGTTGAAACGCACACGGGTCAGGCAGGCTTCTTTCACTTTGTGATGAAATGGAAATCAAAAATGAAAATGAGAAAATAAACATCCACATGGGTATTGGGAAGTGCACGTGAACTCCATGCCCCATGCCATCACTCACACTCACAGGCCATAAGTCAAGCTATGCCAACACTAACTTAGTTTGCGTGAACTGGAAAAAGACTGCCACTTCTTGGTCAGCCAAAGGGACTGGTCCGAGTCCGAGCAGGCAGAGCAGTGCGCTCAACATTGCACGCTGATGATTCATTGATTACAAAGGGGAGCCCCACTCCTTCCTCAAAATTCACATGGGAGACAATCAGAGAATGTGCTCATGGGTAGATGAGAAAGAGAAGTAACCTAAGGTAGAACAAGCCAATGCCGTCAATCATCGAATTTCGGCATCTACTCAATTCTAGCATCTATTGGACCCTCCCATTTGCGTCAGTCACCCACCCATTACCCCAATCTTAGCGACCCTTTAGCATGATGACGATGCAATTGGGGAGGGGACATGGCAACTTGTGGTTTACCCACATTTTACCAATGCAATCCCAACAAACTTTGAAAGATCACAGAAAATTCATTTCTGGTTGAAATGTCTTGCTATTCCACTTGCAGATGACTTTTCTCAAACTTCTCAATCTCTGGAAAATGCGAGAGTTGACAAATAGCTTCTCCACAGTATCTAGATAGCAAATCTGCTTAGAAATAGGCAAGTTTATTTTAACTCCAATATAGTATGTGTGTGTATGTATGTGTGTATATATGTTTTTAGGGGGTGCTAAGGAATCTGGGAGGAATGACTCCCTCATTGCCCCAACCAAAGGTAATTGTAAAAGATTGCCTCTACTTTTTGCCATGTTTTTTTGGGTATTTCTTCACCTTTCATACTTAATTTGGGACCTCTAATTGCACATAGGAATTCAAAATTGCCATATTTTATCATGGGTGTCAAATAAAAAATTCTAGTGTTTTTCCCATAGATAAACCATGGGGCAATAAGGGGGTCAATTCACCTTGAGCGAGACTAAAGGGTTAAGGGAGATTGCCCCCTTGTTGCCCCGCATTTTATCCTTGGGAAAAACATCAAAAAATTTCATCTGCCACACTTGATAAAATTTGAAAATTTTGAATTCACTTGTGCAATTAGAGGCCTTGAATTAGATAACGCAAAGAACCTTACCAGGCTTGACATTCTTTTTCTAGTAGTTGGTCATATGTAATGTATTGTATATAAAAATGGACACGCCCTTCTTTGTCTCTAGATGCCTAGGTGTCATGAAATGCAAAATTAATGTGGTGCAAAATAGGGGGAAATTTTTACATTTACCCTTGGCAAAGGCAATAAGAAGGTCAATCTCCTTTGGCTAGCACAAGAAAAGGTACTTTCCAAACCTTCCTTTTTTGCTACTATGCAAACTTTCATATTTTCTTGTTAGCAAGTGAAAGGAGGTTCCAACCTACCAAAGAATGCAACATTTTAATACTGCAAAAGTTATGAAGGGTCAAAGTTTTTTTGGAAGATGTTTTACAATCATTTCTTCAACATATGTACATATTGATTTTGAAAATTTATACATAGTGATGATGGCAATTTTAGGCAAGGTGCAATTTTGTGTGTATCCACCTTGTATAACGCTCCCTACAACAAATTCTTCCTAATGTTGCTTAGTCCCTCCAAACATGTGCTGAGGTAGGAGGTTTATAAAGCGCCTACTTAAGAGCTGAAAATGTATTTGGAGAAGGGGAACTTCTTGAAATATTTTCAGACTATTTTCCGCAAAAGACAATTGGAATTGGCATCTAATCCAAGCCGATTCATATTTTTTGGAGCTTTGTGGAATTAGTTACAAATTTTGGAAGTTCAAATGGCTTAGAGCTTTAAAATCGACCACCTCCTCAAAGGTTCCCTATTTGTACATTGTTGGTACAAAGAAAAAGCAATATCTACAAACAATATACATTTGAGGAAGTGGGCAATTTTAGAGCTTGAGCGCTTTAACCCCTAAAGGACCGGCATGCATTTTTTGGCCGTATAGAAATTTTGGGCAGGTCCGTGTGACTAGAGATTTCCATATTTTAAGCTAAAATTTTAATAGAAGGTGGGCGCAAGGAATATCTTTCATATGCACTAAATTTCAGCACATTTGGAAATAGGAGTCAAAAGTTATGGCCAAATATGTTACTTTTTTTTGTAACTGGGCAGTCCGGGCAGCAAGAAAAATTTGGCAAAATTTTGATTTTTTTTTTTTTAATATTTTTTTTCTTGTAGATTATATTTTCGTCTATCTGGAAAGCTTTGATTCATTTCATTTGGATTTGTTATGAAATAGTTATGGACATTCTTGTTTTTCGGGCAGTTAGAGCATCTTCTTGAAAAAAATAACTTGTAGGATGCATTTCTAAATGCTATTTTTGCAATTTAAAAAAAATAAATAATTCTCATGGTTTAGTTTACTTGCTAGAACAATAATCATGTTTTGGGATTAGTGTATTTTAATTCCATCTAAAATATATTAATGTTTTAGATTTTCCTTCTATCTCGTACCTACTTCTACTTAATAAATTTTTTAGGAACAATAATTAAGTTTTTTTGAATATTTTTTTTCCCCTAGACTCTCAACTCAATTCTCCACTATAAATATTTGAAGCACAAAACTCTATAGTGCAAAAATTTTAAGTGAAAAATGTTTAAAGTCAAAAAATCTAGTCCCGCAATGTGTTGAAATACTTTTTTTTTCCGCTTTAAACGCAGATATCTTGCAATCTGAGCGGTCAAAAATTCTGAAATTTTTTCCACACATTCTCATACTAGTTAGGTGTAGGAACCTATGGTTAGATGTGGAAAAAAATATTTTTCATTTTTTTTTACTCCTTGCTATAGAAATGGCAGTTTTGATGGTTTTTTGGCAGAAAAAAAGCCTTGGGCCTTTAGGGGTTAAGAACCTCGTACCTTAGTGCAATAAGGGCCATGTGGAGATTGATTCTTATTCCACCCTATCTACCTTGTTGTTGCAATCCATTTTATAAATTGACACAAATGAAGAGCTTATTCATTCTAGATCTTACATCTAGTTAGAATATATTATAATGTTGGAAAATAGGTTGAAAATACATAGAAAAAATATTGAAACAAACAAACTTTTAAAATTAATCTTTAAAAAAAGTATAAAGTGGAAGGTAGTATTTGATGAAAAAAAAGCTTAAATTGCTAATAACTATGATAAGAAATCAAGGATTGTAAATCCTAATGTTGAGAATGTTCTAGTAAGCAATATGTATCCCATTTCTTTTTGTTTTTGGAAGTTTTCAAAATTGAGTTCAAACAAGACTTTATATATTTTCTCTATCTTTATTGCCCACAAAATAAAACTCCTCATAACTTAAGTTTCATCTCATTATTTGGAATTAACCCCTAAAGTTCCTTGACTATGTTTTTACCAACAATGCTTTAAAACTACCATTTCTAGTACAAGTACCAAATTTTAGAAAAAAAAGCATTTTTGGACACATATAACCATAAGATCTTGTGATACGTTGGTTTGAGAGGATATGGAAAAAAGTAAGAAATTTTAACCATGTGAATTGCAAGATATTAGCGTTTGGATTGACAAAAATCCCTTTCTTGGCCCTACAAAAATAAGGCAGTTGCAATTCACAAGGTTACATTTGTATGAAAAAATGTCCATGTTGGTGGTGCTTCTTTAGATTAAATCTTCAAGGAAAGTTGGTTGTAGGCTTGAAAAATTTCAGATCATTTGCATTGTGCAATGTATAGGAAAAAAATAGTAAGTAGAAAGAAATAGAGAATGATTCAAAATACAAAATTGTTAAGAATTTAGTTATGGAATTGAAAAATGACAATGAATCCCAATGGTTGCAATATTGTAATAAACAACTTACATACTATGATTTTATTTCTTTCAAAAATTGTTGAAAATTATTTTAAATAAAGGACCTCAAGGTTTACTTTAGAGTAGAGAAGTTACATAATTGAAGTTACATGTTCTTAGTTAAGGTTTAAAACATTTAAAATCAAGAACTATATAAAAATTGAAATTTGACCTCAAAACCATGTTCCTTGAGTAGGTTTGTCCTTTGAAGATTAACTTATTTGGTAAAGTGGAAACTTGGCTTCCTTTCTCACCTAGGTATGACAAGCATCATATTGTTCATTTGCAAAAGTATCCTCCCTGTTGGTCTCCCCCCCTCCAAAAAAACCCATCGATATGAGACCATTTTGCAACTATAAGCCAAAATATCCTTCTATTTAAATTATCTTTGTAAAGACTTAGAGGATAAAAAGTGTTCAACGAACATTCAATTCAACATTTCCATCGAAACAAGGAATGCATATATTCATTCAATTAGCGGATAGTTCCATGGCTGATGACCCTAGTACCCTATAACAATTTGTTCATCTCAGATAACATTGTGGGTGGAATGTTTACCATAACATTGTTTTACCAATGATGCACGGAGGCCCTTTCCACATCCCTACAACAAACAAAAAGGAGCCCCAACAGTGAACAATTTGTCTTCTATGGCTCTGTCCTTCTCCAATCCCAATCCTTGCATTAACCGAAAGTCTCTCCGAGGCCTCTAAGGGACGCATAATACTTGTACCTTCGCTGCATGCAAAAGATGATCATTGCCTGATTATACAATGTTAATATCATTATGAAGTCTCTCCTCCCCCTCTTCCTTTTGGAGCGGTACTAGACCTTGACCTCCTAGATCTTTGGCACCATGCTCTCACATTGTAGCATCCTTGTGCCCCACGACCTCTTTTCTACTACTAGTGTTCGTAGTTCGTATGTCAATCCAAGTTTTCATAGATTGCGGGTACGATCTTTCCGCCCATTCTTACCCACCTTTTCTCGTATGACAGAACTCCTTTTCAGACTGAAATCAAAGGCAAGTCCAACAACTACCCGTGAAGCCAAATCTTCAAAAATGATTGATTGTGGTGAGAAAATCCGTTGATTATTGAGGGGAAATGTACAGAAAAGGAAGACTAAATGCTGTGGCATGACAGATCCCAGTATGTCGTACAAATGGACTGCAGTAAATATTACAGTATCAGGAGGCAGCAGGTCAGGAATTCAGGATAACTTTTAAGTTTTTTTTTAACTTTTCACATGTCCAGGAGACCAGGACTTAGGTCAGGAAAAAGGTTGAAGATTGGCAGATTGCAACAACAATGAATAAGGTAACAGGTTCAGAAATCGCCCACCTAAGAGCTGAAACTGAATTTTGGGGAGGTGAAACGTCTCGAAATATTTTTCAGTAAATTTTCCTTGAAAGACAAGAGGAATTGGCATCTTACCCAAGTCGTTTCATATTTTTTGGAGCTTTCTGGAATTAGTTATGAAATTTTGAAGTTGAAGTGGCGTAGGGCTCTAAAATCGCCCACCTCCTAAAATGTACATTGTTTGTACATCGCTGAAGGCTATGAAATAGTTACATGTACAAGCAGTGTACATTTGAATAGGGTGGGCGATTTTAGAGCCTGTGTGATTTCAGAGCCTGTTACCTTAAAAGGCATTGGCAACAACAATGAATGGCAAGGACGGACAGTTTTGTCAAGCCAGAATCAAAGATGGAGAAGCTGGAAGCCAAAGCATAAGTGACACTGACCAAATACTATACCATCAACTTGCACCCACACTATTTTTTGACACTTCACATTAATTTATGTAATTGGTGACATGAGGATTGTATTAGAGAAAATTTCAGGCCATGTTTGGGCTGCTAGGATGCATGAAAATGTGCATTTATGGAAAATATCAACCCAAAAAGGCCGTCAAAGAATTTGTAAGGTGAGCAGTCAGCCGGTGTGCCCCATCGGAATTCCAATTAAAAAATTATTTTTTATTATTTTTTATCAAAAAAAATTCAAAAAAAAAACTTTTTTTTCAGCTGTAATTGCACATCTGCCGGAAACCCTAGCAACCCTCCAGAGGATTCAGATTTCTTGTAATGGAATTGAAGAGGAAACTTTTGAGTTTATAATGTATATTCACATTGTAGATATAAGGCACCAATGATTGATAGTAGCTAGGGACTCCCATTAATGAAGCACATACATATGTTGAAAAGATATAATGACTCAGAGCTTTTCATATAGATTTGGGTTTGTAATTTTAAACAATTGAATAAAAAATGTCCAATTTTTTTGGTAAACAAAACATGTAATCCTTTGAGTTGCCTATGTATCATTTCATGTAAAAGAAACCCAATCCCTATTGATTGTTGCTTCCTACTCTTGGATGGAAAATGAGCTAACTGAATATCCAAACTACTAAATAAGGTGACAAAAATTACATAGACCAATACTGTACCATCAGGTTGCACCCACATTATTTATTGACATTTCACACTAATCTATGTAATCGGTGAAATGAGGAGTGAAGAAGAAACTCTTGAGTTTATATTGTATATTCACATTGCAAATTTTGAAATCTAACTATTTTCAGCTTGGATATGTATATCAGAAGGAACGCAATGTATTAAGCGTGTTTAACCCCTAAATGCCCAAGGCCATTAACCCCTAAAGGCCCAAGGCCTTTTTTCTGCCAAAAAACACTGAAAACTGCCATTTCTATAGCAAAGTATAAAAGAAATTTAAAAATGTTTTTTTTGAACATCTAACCGTAGGATCTTACACCTAACTAGTATGAGAATGTATGGAAAAAATTTCAGAATTTTTGACCACACAGATTGCAAGATATCAGCGTTTAAAGTGAAAAAAACAAGTTTTTCAGCACATTGCGGGGCTAGATTTTTTGGCTTTAAACATTTTTAACTTAAAATTTTTGCACTACAGCGTTTTGAGCTTTAAATCTTTATTGTAGAGAATTGAGTTGAGAGTCTAGGGGAAAAAAAAAAAATTCAAAAAAACTTAATTATCATTCTTAAGAAAATTGTTAAGTAGAAGTAGGTCCAAGATAGAAGGAAAATCTAAAATATTCATATATTTTAGATGGAATTAAAATGCACTAATCCCAATGGTGAGATTGTTCTAGCAAGTAAATTACACCATGAAAAAAAAAAATTGAAAAATTTGGAAAATTGCATTCAGAAATGAATCCTACAAGTTATTTTTTTCAAGAAGATGCTCTAACTGCCCAAAAAACAAGAATATCCATAACTTTCTCATAACATATCCAAATGAAATGAATCAAAGCTTTCCAGATAGGCAAAAATATAATCTATCAGAAAAAAAATATTAAAAAAAAAATTCAAATTTTTGTCCATTTTTTTTCTGCTGCCCGGGCTGCCCGCCGTCCCTTGTTTTCAGTTTATTTGGTCATAACTATTGTTCCTGGGCACCGATTGTGGAAAAAATTATATTCCCACGAAGCTAATCAGCTGTTCAAGTTATATTCCCACGAAGCTAGTCAGCTTGGCTGATTGCTTGCCGAAACAATCAGTTTTCACAATTTTTTTTTTATTTTTTTATTTTTTAAATAATTTTAAAAAAAAATTTATTTATTTTTTACTCTTAAAACTTTGTTCTTGCGCCATTGACATTGCAATTTTAGGTGGGCGGGAATAGGGGAAAAACGATTTTTTCAGCAAAAAAAAAGTAAATTTCAGGATACCTCGGAGGGCTGCGGCCCTCCAGAGGCCTGAAATTTTCTCTAATGCCTTTTTCGAACTTCTAAGAATTTGCTCTAAACTGTACAAAAAGTCATCATTTTGATAAGTTGTATAATTTTTTTGAGTTGTAACCATACATAGGAAAAGAAAATACAAGAATATCACTTATAGATTAAAAGATTATAATGTTTGATTACGAGGATGTTAAAATTGCGAAAGTGATTTGAAGTCATTCAATCTTCTTTTCACATGCTAAATCTAAAAAATTGGTCACCAAAAAATATGAGGTTAAAGGGCCTAACATGCACAATCCCAATCATTTTATGGCTTCTCAAAATCTACTCTACAATTTTTTAAATGAATTTCTAATGTGATTTTTTCTCCAAGCTCTAGTGTATTTGACACTCATTTCCAAGAGCCCTCAACACTACGGAAAGTCAAGATTGCAATGGACATCCTTGCACAAAATCTTGAATAAAAAAATCCTAATCAATGATTTTCAAATTTGGATTTTTGATGCTATAACTAGACCTCAAAAAGAATTTTTCAAAAATATTAAATATTAAAAATAGAAACTTGGTTAAGTTTTATTTAACTTCAAAGTATTGTCTACATCAGAATTTGGTGCCCTAGGCATCTAGGGTTTAGGCGTGTTTAATACTCCATAAATTGCAGATAGATTGAGGTCTAATTGTTATTTATTGCTATTTAGCAAAAAATTGAAACTTAGTGGTGCATTAGAATTTTAGTGAGTAAATAATGTGTGCTTTTTTAGCAATTAGAAAAGAAGGCATGTTGAAGTAGAAAAAGAGAAATTTTGTCCAAAAATAGAGAGATATTCACTTATGAAGTGCATTTGAGTAGGGCACCAGTAATTGATAGTAGCTAGGGACTCCCATTAATGAAGTACATGCATACGTTGAAAGGATATAATAAACACCCAAATGGTGGACTCACATAATGATACCTATTCAATGATTTCTTCCAATGACTTCCTTAACTAATGGTTGATCATGCTTTCTTTCACCATTCATGCTCACATGTTTTTAGTATCAAATATTTAGACAAATATTAAAAATGGGTGAATGATCCATCTTTGCGTTTGAAATTGAAAGGGTGGGACCAAATCCTCAATTTAGGGACATGTCAATTCAAAGAACTTAATCATACGTTGTTGCCATTCTCCTCCCTTCCTCCCTCCAAATAAAATACAAAAATACAAAATACAAAACTAGGATAAACCTTCAAATACAATCTTTGATAAGAATTGAAAGACTAGCTCATGAAGGGCAATATTCCATGAATTATAGGATTGTTCTAATGACTCAAAGCCTCTCATATACATTTGGATTTATAATTTCATGTGATTGAATAATAAATGTCCAATTTCTTTTTGTAAAAAAATCATGTAATCCTATAAGTTGCCTATGTTCAATTTGTGTTGAAACCTTCTCAACCCCTATTGAATGTTGCTTCCTCATTTTGGATGAAAAATGGGCTAATCAAATATCTAAACTACTAAATAGTAGGACAAAAGCAAAATAGAGTTGATGGGATTTGGATAATAAGTAGATCCATTTATGGTAATATGTAGGTGGCAACTTGGTCAATGAACAACTTTTGGTCAAATTTCTTTCAATTTAACCTTTAACTTGGATAACATGTTGATACTATGTGCTCCCTCCGTTCCAAAATAAATCCAAGGTTTCTAAATATACTTGTTCCAAATTAAATTTGACATTGGCTCTCCACAACTTGATGGACAACAATTGAAGCTAGTTTGAACACCTTGAGGTAAAAAAATCCAAAGATGTCATGCTCTAAAGACTATATAGCAATTCAATCCCTACAAAGGGAATCAAAACACAACTTCTAACCAACCAAAGGTGAATAATTCATCCCAAAACTATACAAAAATAACTACTAACAAATCTCTTGTTGAGAATTTCCTTGAATTGAATCACAAGACATTGTCAAAATTGAATATAGAAAACATCAATGGACGTCATTGCATAACATTGCTTTAAGAATGATCAAAATTAATACCATTGGAGCAGTTTCCCAAAGGGCAAAAATTTGTCACTTTCGCCACTTGTTTTGAACATGCACTACTTCATTGTTGACTTCCATTCTTTCACACCTAGTGGACTTTAGTAGAAGCTACAATAACTATGCAATCCCTTGAAAATAGGAGCAACTTACACATTAGTCTAGCCATTTCTAGGAAACCCCAGATTTATTTCGGGACGAAGGGAGTATACCTATTCATCTCTTAATATGCATCTAATGGATTTTGAATTCATTTAGGTTAAAATTTTAGCCTCCTAGAACTATCACCTTTGAAAATTTATCATAATTTCATTGTACCTCCAAACTTTTCACAACCAATTGCGTTTACCTGATAAGCATTTGCCAATTGCGCAAAAAATTCTTCATCATTTTTCATCATGCCCATGGTGCCACAGAGCTAATAATAAGGTCGGTTTTTAACCAGGACAAGCGTACATACGAAAGACATGCAAGCGTCGCATCACCAACTTCACCTCACATTCAGTGGACTAAACATCACCAACACTGCTGGCATCAGGGTCCTCACATGTATACCTTGGCATGGGCAAGTAGAAACGTAGAAACGAAACAAATCTGAAATTAGAGGACATGACGCTTGCAAGTCCAGTCGAATAAGAGACTCCTTTAAGGTTAAGCATATGTCAGTTCTTGCCAAACTACAACCACAACAATAATATCTATGGAATACCAGCAACCCGAATCACCGTAACATTTACGAAACCTTCAGCCACAGGATTCTTAACCAGCTGCAGCTCGACGCAACCTTGCGAGAAGGCCAGCCTTGCACAGCTTGCATGAAGACCGCGCGGCAGAACTTGCGTGCAGCCATCTGCAGCTCCAGGCAGCCGTTCGACGGTGACAATGACGTCTTCAGCTGCCAATCGACAGTAACCTTGCATGTACATGTGCTCTGCAAATGACAAGCTCAGTACAGACTTCAAAATCTCACTCGACAACCCTGAAGCAACAAGACTTCAGGCGAGCCACTTGGCCTGGTTGAAATAACGTTGTGGACAACGCTAAACGAGCCATCCAGCTCGTATGTCACGATGGAGACCAACATGACATCGAGCGCTTCTTCTGACCAATGGAAGAAGAAGTCCACCTGGATATAAGGAACTTAGGTAGTTATCCCAAGAGGACCAACAAGTGCAAATGAACACTATTAGCAAGAATTCCTCAGAATTGCAGAGCGACCATTACATCGAAAACACTTACAGCAGGACTTCCGGAATGCCCATGTCTCAAGATCTTCACAGAAACGAATCCTCAAATCTAGTACACCAAGAATCATCAACAGCACATCAAGTACACAGAGGGACCCCAATGAGAACCAGAATCCTTTTACACCTAAAGAAGCATGTAAATTCTTTAGATTGAGAAATCAATCTACAACTCTGGCCGAATCCTTCTAAATAGAACCGAGGGACGGGACGAAGCTCCAGTAGAAGCAGCAACAGCAACAGTCACGTACGAGAACGTTCTGGGGACACAGAAGGTTGAATCTACAGGGAAGCGTTGAAGCTGCGCACTTATGCTACTGAATAGTACGCAACCCCAAGTCTGTCCACTTGTCTTGATTTGCTAGTAACTGTTCTTGATCTGTCACATGACAAAAGATAGTAATGTTAATCTCTTCACAAGAGTGCTCTACAAAATGGCAATTCCAGTTATATCTTGGAGACAGCAATCTCGACATGTGGTCTATTTCACACAATAATTCAAGCTTTTAGCCAACCACAGTAACATCTACGACGGCAGAAAATTGTACAGAACGACCAGCACAACAGTACTAATGTGCTGTACTGTACAGGCGGAACCACTTGCTCATGGGGGCAAATTGAGTTTTCTGCTCCGCATTTGCGGTGTAAGAATCTTGCGAACAAAAGGCACCCTAATCACTTCAGGAAAAGAACAAAAACATATTTGAAGACACTCGCCACTTCAACAGAGCAGCTGACCACATGGGATAGTGCATCCACAGAGTTCAGGACTTCAAAAGGATGACTCAGTAATTTTGAGCAAGGGAAAGAGGAGAGGTAAGGAAGAGCCGAAAGAGAAATACATACTTGCTTCATCGATCTCATCAGCTGGAGGCGTGACTCCTGCAGGAAATGGGACATCTGTAGAAATTGCAGCAAAGAGTGAGATTAGGTGAATAAACTAGGCCACCAGATTTCTTACAGCGTCACATGCAGATGTTTAATTCCATATCATGATTTGCTCAACCTTGATACTCACAGATGAGGAGACGTACCGTCGTCAAGTAACTTATCCGTCAGCCACTCGTCGTCAACAATGTCAAGAAGAATGCCTGGATTCAATAACTCCGCCATTTTTCAAAGCAAAATTGGTATGTAGGTTTTCGCACTTCAGCTCCCCTGAAGCACGATGATATCAAGTCAGCTCTTCACATCTCACAAATCGATGAAGTATCAATAAATCTCCAAAGAAAAATTCATTTGGTCATAGTGCACCGGGAATCCGATATACTAAATCTTCATCACGATCTCAGAATACCTAGACAAGTATTCACGAGAATATAATCGCCAATCACAATCCCCAGAGACGGTTGCCCCAACAGTCCAAATCCCTTCCACCAATCGAACAATCAAACCCAAACGAACGCACACCAATTCTCACCCCTCAATCAACGAAAAATTCTTCACTAAGCCCCTCAAAATTCTCTCCGAGACGCAAACCCTAGTCCAGCCGAACTGCGCACATGAGGCTTACAGACTCCTTCAATTTGTTCAATTGGTGACAAACCCGTAAACCACTTGTGGGAAATGTCCCGTTCATCCTCTGGCCGGATTGTGCGCCCGAATCAGGGTTTCCTTGCTCGATTATCTTCATCCTATATCGTTATTTTTACATCTTCATCATCTCTTTAGCTACGGGAATTCTTTATCATTCAAATTTTTCAAGTTGAACAATGAGCATCCGAAACCTCAGCACACCACCAATTGACAAAGCATCCTTGAGACAGCAAATCCAACAGGAACCCTAAATGGCAATATACGAGACGACCACAATTGACTCCAACACAGGCACCACGAACCCTAGAAAAATAGAAAAATGAAGAACACACAGAAAATGACCCAATTAATGGCCAATTCACTCCCGAAACGCCATAGCCTCCAAAATCGACAACCGAATGAAAACTCAACCCTAAAACACAGAGAAAAGCACAGGAGTAATAAAAGCGAGACGCACAACAAAGAGAGAGAAACGGAGAGACACAGAGAATGAGCCCCACCAGATGGCAATCGCAGCAGCTAAGTTACAGCAGGTGGAGGAGGAGGACAACAAGAACAATCACGCTCTCTTCTCCAATTGCAGCGGCAGTGGTAAGCTTAGGCCGGCTTTATATTGGGCCTGGGGTCGGATGGAAGGCCGGCCGGATTTGCCTTCAATCCGGACCCAATTCCTCCATCCGGCCCAAGTTAATGTAAAGCCCTTGAGCTAGACTCTTGGGCCCAATTTCCAATTTATGTGTTCTTGGATTTTTTTCCAATGCTCAATTAAAAAAAATATAAAAAATATGCATGTTTTTTTTCTCTTCCTTTCTTTCCTATTTCAAATAGAGAAGAAAAGTTTTATTTTATTATTATTTTATTCTTCCTATTTATTTTATTTCAAAAATAAAAAAGAGTTTTAAAAATAAAAAATTATCTTCCTATTTTCCTATTTCAAAAATGGAAAAATGAATTTCTTTACATTTTTGAAACTTTTCATTTTTATTCTCATTTTTTCTATTGGAAAAAAAATTGTTTTTTAACTTTGTTTGAACCCTTTTTTTTTACTTCCTATTTTTCCTTTCTCTTCCTATTAATTTTATTTCAAAAATAAAAGAGAGTTTTATTTTTATTTTTAAAACCTTTTCTTTTTCCTTCCTATTTTTTAATTTGTAAAAATTTTAAAATTCAATATCTTTTATACACGAAGGAGTGCAAGGGCTTTGTTGTGGTGTGAGAGGTAAGTTGCTTTTTCATACAAATAGAAAACTTTATGCACAAAGGAGTGCAAGGCGGGGGGCAACAACTTTGTTTTGTGGCATTTGAACATGCAATGTGAAAGTAATGTTTTTCCAAAATAAAAGATAATTTGATTTAATTTTTTAATTTAAAGATAATTCAAAAATTCACACAATAGGTCCGAACGCCATGAAATGCCACAAAAAAAAATGAAGATGTTTTTGTGTCATTAGTATTGTTCTTCGTTTTCAAGTTTGTTTTCAATTCTATGTTGACACTTATGCAAGCAAGCCTAATTATTTTAATTATTTTTTGGGAAAAGAAATGGGTCCAAATATTGATCTGTCACTTAAGGCGTCAAGCATGTGGATTTTAACCACGGAGTATTTAAGTGGAAAATGGGTAATTTCATTAAAATGGCGATATTTTTTTAAAATGGCAAGAAAACAATTTAGAACTACCATTCTAAATCTATACGTGTCCTAGATGATGAAAATGGCACACCGTTAAAGTGGCACTTGGAATACCGCTAGTTTAATGAATTGCCCATAAAATAGAAAGAATGGTTTCTTTATTATCTGCAGTTTTTCTTGAAGTTTTTTATTATGTTAAAATTCTCTTTTTTTAATTTTAAAAATAAAATTTGAAATATTGAAATTTTTCATTGCCAATATCTCCAAGGTCTTTATTTGCCTATAGCCAATCACTACAATGCGAAATAAAAACATAACATAATTACTGATTATAATCAGTGACAGACTAAATTAAAAATATAATCAGATACCAGATCAAAATCCTTTGACAGACCGGATCAGGAATATTTGATAGACCAGAAGAGAAACAAGAAAAATTGAAGGAGCTTGTTAAAATAAAATAGAATAAAATTCATAGGCGGTAGAGATGTGAATAATCTAACAGAGGGGCCCAATTCGGCCCTAGATGGGAGTTCGGGCCACCCCAAACCTCGTCCCGATTGCTCCCTTGGGGCCGAATGGTTTGGCGCCAAAACCATGCCACCTAAGGTGACACGTAGGATGAGTTGTAGTTCCATCCGGCTTCAAGTATAAAGCCCTTGGGCTGGATTTGAAGAAATCGAGTGATTCTATTGGTTCAAACTTGAAGAGTTCCAGCCGGCCTTCAATCCGGCCCCAAGTATAAACTGGGCCTTATTAGCACCACCATTCCTGCAACACAAGCAATGGCAAAGGCTTTCCTGGCAGTCTCTCTTTGGAAATCCCGAGGCTGAAGCCAAGAGAGAGTGTTTCCGCCGGACCAGAGGTTTTCTTAAATTATCAAAGCAGGGATTGGTGGAGAGATTGGCTTGGCCCATATCATTTTTCATGGATGAGAAGTCTACTTGGAATCCTACATGGCCAAAGTAGATAGTATTTAACCCTTAACCCTGTACTGCCGGCAACGCCATTTTGTGGCTTTCTGCTGACTAGTACGCGACGTGGACGGAAAATAATTCGGATTTTTCGTTCGTTTTTTTCCTGAGCATATGGTTGGTTGGCTTCTGTATTATTGTGATTCGAGGTCGTAGTCGTGCAGCCGCTTTTTTGGATATTATATTGATAACAGTCATAAAAACGATATGGGTTGGGCGTAGCTGCTGCTCAGGCTAGCTGCCCAGATGCACTATTCAAACGCAGGTCGACAATTTGTCAACAAGAAGAAAGGCAGCCCAAGACTCTAAAATTTGCTAGAATTTTGTGAAAGAAAGTGGCGGGAACAATGCCAAGTCATTCTGAAGGTAGTTCCCAATGGTGGGAAAGACAACCGTTGGCTGTTGGCCGTTGAGCACTGTTCATTGTGAAACTGCAACTAGAAAATGAGGACGACAAGTTCGTAAGTGCTGCAGGCGGCGGCTGCGCTTTCGTTCCAAGTTTCGCCTTACTAAAATTGCCATTACTATCCAAAGAGAAGGCGGCAGAAGCAACTGTGCTTTCAATGAAGGCATCAAACTAAACTCAAACAACGATTGACAAGAAACCATAGTATCATTTGCAAGACTTTGCAGGAGTTGCTTTGGAATAGAAACAAGTTGTAGAAACAATGCCTCAAGCAAGAAGAAAGAGAGATTTTGATTTTCTGCCTTATCCTTGTAAGTATCCAGTATGGTGTGCCACTGAAGCTGGGGTCATTGCCACGCATTTACAAACCAAACACAAAGCCAAGAAATGGCAAATAGAGTACATGCTTGCAATGCTAGACGAGAACTACCTGATCAGTCTACCGAAACTGAAGAGAGACAAGAGTGACAGTATAGATAGATCCCCACAGCGCTTGCGTTGGTTGTGGTGTTCGTGGAGTTCGAAATTCCTAGGTTGGTCTTCTGCTAGGCCTGAGGGCCATGTCCAAGGCTTTGCAAACGAAGTGTACACTCTGCTAAGATATAGAATATTTCCTTTTCCTAAGAGAGAGCACAACAATAATGAGTTTGAAGATCCTCGCGCGCTCTGCATCTCACAGCAAGAGCGTCCATACATCAGCAACATTTCAGGAAGTGCAACTGCAGAGAGCACTCACCGATTTGACGGCACCCAAGTCAACAGCCGAAGGAGAGTCGACAACGACAAGAGTGCAGGCGACAGAACATGGCCCTCAGCCGAACCTGCCAGCGGCGGTAGATCAGGAGCTGCGGCAAACCAGCCTGGTGCCAGCACAAGAGCGGGAGTCGGCAACAGAGTAGGAGTTCCAGCAGACCGGCGAAGCGCCAACGAGGGAGCGGAAGTCGACAGCAGATCAGGATCTCAGGCAGAGCGGCCTGACGCCAACGCGGGAGCTGGCACTTCAGTTGACAGTGGGAATGGAGTCGGAGTCGACGCCGGTGGAGGAGCCCGCCAAATCGGCGACCATCAAATCTGCGCCACCCCAGCCAACGACCTGCGGCAAACATCAGCAGGTGAGACTCAACATTAGTAATCCTCCTTTGACGAATAAGAGTAGTGTAGCTACTCCAGCTCTAAGCAAAGAGCTCATTAGGGTTCAAAGGTAAGTCCTCCGAGAAGATATACCGCACATTGTAGAAGATGTTGAAGAATGGACTGAAGCACACATTGTCGAAGAGAGAGTAGACCCAAAGACTAGACACAAAATTGTGCCTCTCAAATATGCCGACGGGGAGGAACAAGTTGTTTGCGAAGGAGCTGTTGACAAACCGCAGCATAGGAGTTTTGAAAAAAAGAAACGTCAAAATCATGATCTTAAAGAACAAGGACGGGAGGAGAGAGATATACTTGGCCTTCTAGTGAGAGGAGAGGAAGAAGCCCATTACTTCTACGATGGTCACCCTTCCTCAGCAGACGATTATTTCTTCATCAGCGATGAAGACTCGCTCACTTCGCACACCTCCTCGTCTGAGGACATTGAAGATGAAATAAGGCACGAGATGCAAGACATAGCCTCTTCCAGTAAGACAACAAGAGAACATGAAGTGGACTCCGACTCAACACTATCCGAGGCAGAATTCAAAAGGGCAGGGAGGCCTCGGGCGATGAAGCAAAGCTCACGGAGCGGTGGTGGGAGTGAGGGAAGCGATGGTCACTTCAAATCACGCGGACGCCTGAAGACAGCAAGAAGAGGGAGGCGACCTAATGTGGGTGCGTGCCGTGCGAACGGAGAAGCAGGGATTTTTGATCTGGGAGGCGAATTGCCTAGGACTAGCTGTCCCCAACAGGGTAGTGACCGCAGATCAGGAAGCCGCCGAGCCCTAAATGAGGACAATGGTAAACTCGCCCTCTCGGATTCCCCTGCCAACAGCAGTGACGATTCATGGTACCGAGGGCCTCCTGACAAGGGGCGGAAAAAATTTACGAAACAACGTACCAGAGGTTGATCAACCAAGAAAGGCAAGGCTAAAGAGAAGGACCCTTTGCTGGATCGCTTCGCACCAGAGACTTGGCAACCTAATGTACCACACTATAAGAATAATGCACTACCATTTACAGGTCCTACTCTAAGCTGCACTCATCCATATGGCCGTTTACCATCAGTGTTGGGCTTATTTCAAAAATTCTAGTCTGAAAAACTTTAAAGGAGGAATGTGAGGGAGACCAACATGTATGCATCCGAAGTTATTTATAAAGATGGGGGGACATGAGGTGGATTGGACTGGACACCTTTAGACCTTGCAGAGTTTAGGGCCTATCTTTTTATATGCCTTTACATGGGTCTCAAAAAATTGCCTAACCAACAATTGTATTGGTCCAAGGATGAGGCATTTTTTCGTTGCCATATTATTTCTCAAATATTGGCACGGGATCGGTTTGAAAGCATCACGAGATGTTTGCACGTGGCTTTAGCAGATGAAGATGTCCAAGACCGGCGGAGCCCGACATATGATAAATTGCACAAGTTGTGGTGGATGGTAGATGAAGTGTGTGATAAATTCAAGACAATGTGGTTACCAAATCAGCAACTAACCGTAGATGAAAGTATGGTGATGTATAAAGGCAAGTATTGTCCAATTCGACAATACATGCCAAATAAGCCTATGAGATTTGGCATAAAAGTGTGGGCGGCGGCCGATGCCTTGTCAAAGTACGTTTGGAATTTCCAAGTGTACTGCGGAAAAGAAGGGAATCCTCATGATGAGGATGTGCAGTGCAATGATAGTAGTGAAGAAGAAAATTTGATTGAAGACCTCCTATCTAGTAGTGGCAAAGGTGAAGGCCTACAAGGTAGGCATGTCGTGAAGCACCTCCTCAAAGATTTGGGTGGAAGGGGGCACATTGTCACTACCGATAACTTCTTCACCTCTGTCCCGTTGTTCCTTGATTTATTAGAGGATGGAATAATGGCAACATGCACCTTGAAAGCAAATAGAAAATATGTGCCAAGGTCATTGTATGCAAGAGAGGCAACTAAAAAACAAGACTATGGCTGGATAGATTACCGCATGCATGTAGAAGGCAACATTTGTTGTACAGTATGGAAGGACAAAAATGCGGTTGTTCTTTTGTCCACACATGCGAAACCAGTATTGCCACCTGGCATTAGGCGATTTGTGTATCGCAAAATACGGAGGAAAAAAAAAAGGTGGTGACAGGACCAATGCATTTGCAATACACTGAGAATATGAGGGGGGTTGATACTGCCGATCAGTTGAGGGGGGTTTATACGTGTTTGACAAGGAGCCACAAGTGGTGGCATCGCTTATTCTGCTACTTGTTGGATACAAGCATTTGCAATGCTTGGATCTTTCATTCTGATCTAAGTTTTAGATTTCTTGAAGAGCCCATGACTCATTTATGTTTTCAGATGTAGCTAGCGAAGGAGTTCACCGCTAAATGGGCTGGGCGAACACGAGGCTTCTCTACCTTGTCGCCGCATGTAGTATCCACACATGGCATAAAGAGTATGGGCAAAAAAAGAGTTAATTGTCTTGTATGTGGGAGAAGAACGAATCAAGCGTGTCCCGGTTGCCGCGGACATATCTACAAGGATCAATGCTATTGGGAAAAGCATTGGTGATATGATATTTTATAGTTGACTGTTTCATGTTTGTGAGTTTTCAACCTTGTAGAAGGAGGATAGCCCTCACCATATATGTACAGATAAAATATGTTCCTTTGATCTTTTTCAGGGTTTTTTTAGGTGTGGGGGAGGGAACAATTAGTAGGGGTTTGTAATCATCTACAAAGTAGAAGACTAGTTTTCATGGAAAAGGAAAAAAAAGCCATCAGACGAACAGGCCGCATAAGTTTCATGAGGGGGCCATGTTGGAAGGAGAAGGGGTTCTGGACGGAAGAGTCCCTAGAGTGCAAACGCCAGTCCGGCAGTTAAAAAGGAGGCCACGTGGCACGCTTCTACGTCCGAGGTGGCACAAGGGAGGGGCAGGGCAGTTGTACCTCACAGGAAGGGATTAGCTATTTTGCGCTAGCATTGCAGTCGTTCGGGACCAGAGCTGACCGACGTGCCCGGCCAAAGAGCATGGAATTCCTCCTTGTTCTGTCGTCAAGCTTGGCGGTTGTCTTGTGATTTGCTCGAATTCCATTCTCGTGAGTCTGCACTCCATCACAGGTGCTCAATCATCAGAGAAGGAAGGCGGAACCAAACAGCAAATATTTTAACGCCGATGGGCAGTCGTGCGAGACGCTACCCGAGGTCCTTTACAGGCGCCTTGTTGGCTATTTGCCCTCCAACTGACACCTCCTTAGTGGCGAATTTCAAACTTCCAGGGTTCAGGGTAGTTGCAAGAAACACCTGCCGGTTTTGGCTCAAAACGGCCATTTCACTCCTATTTGTGGATTTTGGAATAAATTTTTTTTAAATAAAATAAAATATGGATAATGTGTAAATCATTAAAAAAATGATATGTGCAAAAATTCAGACCTAAAAAAATTTATCTCTAAGAGTTATGCACGGTCAAAGAGGGTTGAAAAATGCAAGAAAATAGACAGTTTGGAATTTAATTCTTAAAAAATTGTAAAAAAATTCAAAAAATTCTCAAAAAAAAAGCTATTTTTCCTAACTTATAGATGCTCCTTTTTACCAACTTTCACCATTGGAAAAATAAAATTGTGTTCTCTACACTTGCGCAAAGGTAGTGCACTTTGAGCACATGTGGAAGATGGAAAATTAACTATTTTTAAAAAACTTTTGGTAAGCTTGTGTAACTTTAGTAGAAGCCCTAGTATACCAATTTTGAGCTTCAAATTCGGAATTTGGGCAAAAAATAGTACTAAAAACCTTCAAAATGGCTAAGGTAGACATCCAATCGGGGGCAGTTTAAAAATAGTAAAATAATTCTTAAAAAATCCAAAAAATTACTCAACATCTGCAACTACCACATGTACCTTCATTTCAAGTTTCATAGAAGATGGACAAACGATGCAAAAGTTATGAGCAAAAAACCACCTGTCCAAGGTCAAGGGGACAAAAAAAAGGTGAAGTGTTTCTTGCAATCACCCTTCAGGGTGTGGCGACAGAACTGCGGCCTTCCTGGGCAGGTGGTGGCGAGGCTCCCAGTTCCTCCTGCATCAATTTGGCTACAAAACGAATGTACCACAGTAGAAAATTGCTCAGGGGAGTTGAACCCCGATCATAAGACCTTGCCCGCATGCAATGAGCAATCCCACCCACCCCCAACCCAGTTAGTAAAACTGTTTAAGAACTTAGAACTCCAAACTTGCCGGCTTAATGGAAACTGCAGACCTTACATGTCTGCTCCTCGTCGTGACCTCTCCTTGTGCCATGATGAAATTGCTTTGGTGACGGGAAAACTCTCCAAAGTAAAGAAATCCTGTGAGTAAAGCTTCACACAAATATCAACATGGCCTACAAGCCTGTTTCGCAATTTAGACTTCATGAAACTTAAAGTCGAGAAAGTACGCTCATCCTCCACGCTGCCTAGCATAGTAGAAATGGCAATTTCAGCCACCTTGATAAACTCGGATAGACGGTTGAGCATCAAAGCATTCTGCCCAATGCGGATCCAAACCTTAGTGACCGGATTTTGGTCATGAGGCTCCTCCATAGCTCCCTGTGCATGGGATTTCATAGTGAGCTTGAACAAGGACATTTGTAACGAAAGCAGTCGGCCATCAATAATGGGCTCTACTTGCTGCACATCAGGTTTAGCCTCTGTCCCAAAGTTCATTGAGCGTAAAATTGCAAAGTGAGAACGCAACGTCCGCACATGCAAAGTGAACAAGTCATCACAGTTAGCCTACAACCAATATTGAGGAAAAACTACCCCAAGAGCATTCATTAGCTCCACTTCAGGGAACCGCAAGTCAAGCTCCAGGATCAGCATCTCTGCCGCATCCTTACACTGAGCCTTCACCGAATTGATCACAGCATCGAAGGTCTCCTTGCAAACCGGCAGTTTTTTACCACTGACGAGGCAGATGGAGTGAGAAGGGTATGTATGGCCTCCAATGCGGGATGACAAAGTTTCCAGGCCAATGTTCAGATCCGTCACCCACTCCTGGCTGATACAGTAAGAGTGATCAAAGACAATGTCATGAAACATTTCGAAATGCTGCTGCTGCCATGAAGTGTCCTTGTCGATGTACATCATGTACAACTCACTTTGGCAAATTTTCACCGCAGCAACGTAGTCAATCACAAAGACGTTGTTTGACTGAGCAAACTTCATCAACGAATTCACTGAATCCAGTAATGGCATCAAGCAAGGCAAAGTGAGGAGGGTACCGACATCACAGAGCAAGTCGTAGTTGCGGCGGGTGGCCTCCCTGGCAGCTGCCTGCTTCGTAGTCAAGTCGGGCTCCTTCACTTCGGCATCTTCACACATCTTGGCAATTAAAGGCTTGTACTCCCCTATCACCCTCTTCAAGGGTTGAAGCAAAGACAACCACCGTGTTTTGATATTGCGAAGCATGCGACAACCTTCTGTTTCCACTAAGTCGGCAAGCTTCTGAAATTCTAAATGACGCTTAGGACTATGGCTGAAATACGCATACATGGCTTGACACAAGCTCTCAACTTTTGCCACAACCGGCAAATTGGACAATGGCTCCACGGCTAAGTTGGTTCGGTGTGCCATGCAATGGACCCCAAACAAGAACGGGGCCATGTGCTCCTGCATTTGCTTCGTAACTCCGTTCCTGCTGCCCTGGAAAACTGAGACCCCATCTGCCCCAAAGCATACAAGACGCTGTGCTATTTCACTGTCGGCAAGGCCAGTGTGGATCCCAAACATTTCTTGCACAACTTCTCTCACAGCAGAGGCCGTTACGCCATCTTAAAGTCTACTCAACGACAACAGTATAGGCACTCTCTTGAAACCCAAGCAAATATATAAGTGCAGCGAAATCCAAGACTGGGAATCGATGGTTGTGACCTCATCAGCACTCAATGCAAAGAAACGGGCTTTGGAAATGATGTCTTTGGTGTGGTCAACCAAGGCCTTCGACAGATGGTCCGCCATCTTCCACCCCACCATTATGCTCCAATGTTTTTTGGGAAAGTCAGGAACTCCAAGAAGGTCGAGGAAGTCCTTCATTGGCTCGTACTGCGCCAATGGCCGCCCCTGCATGAGCAGCCACAAGATCGCTTGGAATTGCACAACCTTTCGCTTCAGCTCCCCAGTCGCACCCCTCGCCACCTGCTGCACAACAGAGTCCCCGGCCTTCTCCAAACGTGCAAAGAAGATCTTCTCGTTCCTCACATGTGCATTGTTGCTCAAAAAATAATACTCTCTTGCCTTCACTTTCCCAAAGGAAGTCGTGGCCTTCCTTCTTCCCGAATGCTTATAAAGTGAATCCAATTTCGGAACAAACAATTTGTCCCTCCCATCCACCTCAGAGCAAATTTTGTAGCGTACCTGACGAACTTTGTCGTCCTCCCCAAAGACGCTTTTTGCCCATGGTAATCGGGCAGCCCACAAATCCTGCCACTGTCGATTCTGCTCGTAGCCTAACCGCTTGGCACGCACCAATTCATGCGCAAGAGATGCAGACTTCGGATCCAAAATCACCACGTCGCAAGTTGTTGCCACAGTTTGCCCTCCCTCAGCGACGTCGGAGGTGCCCAGAAGCACCGTATCAAAATCACACTCTCCTTGGTTGCTAGACTTCTCCTGCGTGGTACAATGCGAGTCATGAGAACCCTGAATTTTGTTCACTCTCCCCTCATACAGGAACTTTGTCATGATTGAATTCGGTTTTGCCATAATCCCAAAGCTGTAGCACCCTACACTCGAAATTCTGAAGGAAGGAAGGGAACTCAACTCATCTGTGCAAAACATTTGATTCTTCGTAATTTATGCACGGACCTGCCTTCGTCAACTTGCCTGCATTGAATTCGAGAGAGACAACCACAGAGCTGCGCATGCTAAATTGTGTAGAAGCCAAAATTCTGACTCATGGCCGAAATCAAGAAAGCCAAAAATCTCTCAAAGCAACTTGCATTGCCAGAATACGCACCTGCTTTACTAAATTTTTCGCAATTGGAGATTAATGCGCCGCTAAGTGCAACTTTTCTCACCTAATTAACATTTTTTTGGCAAAGCCCACACCCAAAAGCCTGCACACCCCAAAACAAACCCTAATCCACCGGAAGCCTCACTGGCTACTAATTACAAGAGAGAGAAGCTGCTTTGGCGAAGCTGCCTAAACATACCCTAAACAAGCAACTTGCATCCTCTGGCGAAGTCCAGCACAAATGAAGGTGGGTTGCTAATGACCTCCCTAAACCCTGGCGATTTGGCGCTGATGACTCCCGAGCCTCTCTGTCTGGGGGCGACGTGTCTTGTACTGGGGCGGCTGACGAGGCAGCCGAGCCACCCTCGTCTGTCAGCCTCAGGCGAATTTTTAATTTTTTTTAATTTTTTTTTCCATGTCTCATTCGCATGCCCGAATTTGGAAGGAGTTTTTGGCGAAAATTCGCCATTAAAAAAACCGCTGGAACCAAGGGAAGGAAGGCGGATTTCATTGTATTTGTCTCTTTTTTTTAGATTTATTCCACCTTCATGAGTGGAATGCAAGCTGAACGCTGCAGGAATTCGTGAACACTTGCTGGATTTTGTCTTGTATGGCAAGTAAATAGCTCATGGCCTTTCTAAATTCTTCTTCTTGAATTCCGTACGAATCAATGTGCACTTTTTTTGTCGATTCTTGAACACCTGCCCATGGAATTAGAAACTGATACCTTGTCTTCATTTGCGCCAATAATTGATTAGCCAATCAGTTTTCTCTCATTTCAGATGCTTTTCGGGATTTCAGTAGATGTAGTCTCCAAACCCTACAATGCTTCTGTTTCAATTTCATGAATTCCAGTCCATACATCTGATTGTTGGTGACCCCACGGCTTTCGGTCAATTTCTCTCTCCCTGCCCACGGTCATTGGTCCGGCAGTTCAAAGTTAAAGGACGAAGGGATGACCCTCCAAATCCTCCCTTTCCATTACCGTGTGAATCATTGGCTTCTAAAATTGCAAAAGCACTCATTGGAAGTCAAACTACTATAGAAAGTCTCCCCTTTTTGCAACAAATTTCGAGGATGAATAGTTGCACTTTTGTCCTATACAATTTGATTCTCTGTCATCCATCGGATACAAAACGTCCTTGTCGACGTTTAAGGGTTAAGGAGCTTTTTTCTTGACCACCTCTTCAAGGTAGGTCTTCAAGGTAGGCCTAACTGATTTCTAGGAGACCACAACATGCTAGAACCTCACAACCACAAATTTTTTTTCTATTTAATTGATCCTGCGGTTGACAATGTCAGATCTAATAATAAATAGATATGGCCCAGCTATGGCCCTTATACTCTAGTAATACATATTGTATTCCATTGTATACCCCTAAAGGCAATGCACATTTTCCATATTGTTTTCCACCACAAACTCTATCTATATAAGGTAATCACACCTAATTTCGACTCCTTTTTAAAATTGGTCTCTATAAATTCTTGCCTAAAATGTACTTTCACTATTCATGAGAGCCTAGGGTTAATGTTAGAAACACCTATTTTCAACACTTTGAATATTCATAGTTTATTCATGTATTTATTCGGTGTTCAAAAAATGCATTCTAAGAAAATCTAGAATCTCCTTTTGACTACCAATAAGATCCTACAAAAAGTTTTCCAATATGATAATGGGAACCATGCTAAATTGTTTATTTGGTCAATTTTAGGGGTAGTTACTTTAAATAATCCTAACCCTAAACTCCTTCAACCATTAATTAGCTGAGTGTTTAATAAGTTGTTTTGTACCCTAGACTTGGTTTTGGCCTATATTGGCCATTTTTGTGGACAAAATCCTTTGTCAAATGAATGGCCTACCTTGATGTGGAGAAATATTGCCATGTCATCATTGATTTTGTCTATCCAGTGAATGATTTCACACTAGGAATTGAAGGACCTTTGAAATTAAATTTTAAACTGAGCATATCATTATTTTATAATTATCATATAACAAATGAAAATTCAACATCTATAGGGACAATATTTATATTTTGTATGTGGAAGGTGAATATTCTATTTATGTTTTGTGTGTGGGAGGTGAGTATTCTCTTTATGTTTTGTATTTGTCCATGTGTAGTTAGTGTCTTTTTTTTGTTACATGTTTGAACTTGTGTAAGTGGAAATAAATCTTATACATGTTATATTCTATGTTTGGAAATGTTTTTTGGAGGGGTACATATTTTGTGTTGAACATGAGTAAAAAGGAGTTTTAATTTATTGTTATTCTTTGTTTAAACATGTATAAAGGGGCTTCAAATTCTTCTTTGGTATTAATTGCATATGACTGGGTGTTTGCATGGTACAATTTACTAAATTGAAGGAATTTAGGATTGTCCAACATCACGGCTTTAAATTTAATTATTAGCATAGAGTGCATTTTTTTCTAAAAAAACAAAATTTAGAATCAATTTACAAAATTTGTAACAATGATATAATGAAACTGAAGTGAACCAACTTTTAAAATTAGGTACATATCAGTAATAGAATAGAATCTTAGTTTGTCAAAATTCTTTTATTTTGAAGATTTTGAGTTTCAAAACTCTCATTCTAATAATACTTTGAGAAATTTGTTATCAAACTTTGAAAGTAAATATAGTACATGTTAGATTTTATTATTGAGTCTTTTAAAATAAGCACACGTGCAAAAAATATTCTCAAGCTAATTTGATAATGAAATCTTTAAAAAGAAATTGAAAATAGAAAAACAATTCAATGATGTTAAATATAACCAACCTTTCAAAATCTAAAATATTCATAAAAATTTGAACATCTTATTTCTTCATTTGTTAGTATAGACATCAAAAAAATTCATAGTTCAACCTTGTTTTTTCCTTCCATTTTAGAATTTGTGAGTGCACTTTTGCACTATGACGACATGCTATTGTTTTACATAAACATTAATTTAGATTACATAAATTTTAATTTTAATTTATTTATTTGGTCATTGATAGAATACATCATTTTATTTCATTTATCTCTATTTTTTTAAAATAATTTCTAGTACCAATTTCAATTTATGAATTTCTAAAAGTTTTAAGAAGTAACAAAGTTGTGCATTGTGACACAAGAGTTGGTGAATTGTACCATGCAAACACCAATGTAAAGTGGCACATTTTATTTTAGAAGCATACAAAATAATGTTTGCATAGTACGAAACCAAAAACAAAGTCTTTTGTCCTTTGGACAAGTTTGGAATCACTTCAAAATGTATTCCAAAACTTGTCCACTGCAAGTACACCTTCTTCTTTAGTTTTAGTGGAAGTAGATGATGGCATGGCCTTAATTCCAAGTGATCGTCTATCTGGTGTAAATGCCCCACTAGAAAAAATACTATTCTCAACCAATAAAAATTGGTATTATCTTCTCTACTTCCCAGTCAAAATTGGGCCTTAGCTGTTGGGTCCTCGATCTTAGGGGTGTAGTGATGCCCAAGAAGCATGTGACACCCCTCCGAAGTTTCTATAGGGCATATTGGAAAAACATCTTCAAGGGAAAAACTTTCCTTCTTTAATTAATGCTAGGCAATGCTACCAAAGGAAAAAAGATTGATTTTATAAAACAAATCACCTCCTTGTGGGCCTCCACCCTTCTCGTCAATGCTTTGTTTCATGAAATCCCCTCCTCCTCAAACATTGCCTTGTATTTAATTAACAAGGACGTTGTGGACAATAAATCTTAGTTTACACTACTGTCATATCAAGGGACCACAAACACTCCAAGGTACTCCACTTTGTTAGATTTGACCATAGGAAGCAAGAGTCCAAGACAAAAATAATAATGACAATTTGTATGGTCTTGGTGTAAACTCAAGAGATACTATAGCAAGGCTATATCTATTTATGATTAGATTTGACATTGTCAATTGTAAAATCAATTAAATAAACAAAATCTATGGTTGTGAAATTTTAGCATGTCATGGTCTTCTAGAATTTTTTTAGATCTACCTTAAAGAGGTGGTTAAAAAGAAAGCTCCTCGAAATTAACAAAACCTGATCTATTTTGACCATGTAGAATTCTAAGTGGACTTCTTGTAGTTAGGTTTTTGGAATCCCTATTCCAAACGCTACCAAGTTCGAACACCAGGGAATGATCTATATAAGGTTAGTGTAGCGTGTTCAAATGTCACTATGTACTTAAGTTTTGAAGATAGGATAAAAATTCATTTTTATTCCCACTAAATACCCCAAGAAACACTCAACAGTCCATTATAAGATAAAAGACTCAGCATGCACGTCTCAGTCCTATCTAGTGTTCTAGGGCTTGTGACAATAGTTCTGGGACAATAGTTCAATGTGGACTGACTTGTGTATGGATGCAGTGCAGGACTTAACTTCAGTACAGCCCACTATAGTATTTTGAACATAGTACAAATATACCTTTTCTTTTTAATATTTCAAAAAGATTTAGAGTTTAAAAGTTTAGGATATACTTACAAAAAAAAATTGCAGTCACAAGCAACACACAAGGACAATAGGGCCAATCACTTGCAAAGTTAGCATGCTCTACCTACAGATCATTTCAAAAAAAAACTATTTCAACATATGTAATAAAGCTTCATGTATCTAAAAGTGCTCGATAAATATTCCCAATCAAACACTAGTACCATTAACTAGTAAGTTTCTTCTAAGTCTCCAAGTACAACCTTATTACCACCCACAATTAACTTTAACCTATAACCTTACATCTATTACCAAACCCTAAGATACCCTAATCCAAAACTGAAAACTCTAACTCAAACCCTTAATTGTTTGGTCAATAGGTTCATTTAGTTTTGTATAAATTAGAGGTATTTGAAAATTAATAATTTTTTTATAAAATTCCTAATTACAATAATTTCAAAGCTAATGAACAAAGTATTCTGTGTTTTATTATAAATGATCAAAATTTAATTAAATTATTTATAATAAGAATTTGAAAATGTATTACCAAATACCCTCAGTTCACAGCCAATTCCCTAATCTTAATTGTGACAATAAGTCTTTTAAGGCTGTACAAATTGATCAAGTTCGGAAATTAATAACTTGATAATGAAGCCACCCATTCCAATTATTCCAAGATCAAATAGTAAAATACTCTATAATGTATTTTAAATAATTGAATTCTAATCAAATAATGTATAACAATAATTTTAGAACTCAAGTTCGAATACCCTAATTTCTCAGCTGAATCCCTAACTCCAATGGTGACAAGAGGACTTTCCGACTGTAACAATGAAACAAGTTTGGAAATTATCAACTTATGCATGCGATGTCCGAATTCAGTGATTTAAAAACTCACCGAAAATATATTCTATGTTCTATCAATTGACATGATAATTTAATCAAATAATTATTAATAATAATTTAAAACATCCAATCAAATACCCTAATTTTTACACTTCCAGCAAACTTCACTTTGGAACACGAAATCTTCACAGATGCATTTCAAACCGGTTGAAGCTTCAAAAAAAATCAGCAGTTCACAGGGACTATATGTCTACAATTCACGCACTGGATGACAATTTCCAAGTGTTGAGATGACTCCCATACAACTGAATTGTCACTTGCACAAACGTCTGCAAAATTTCAATCTATCAAGTTCCAGTACTGACACCACTCTTCACGCTTCACGAGATTCACAATCTCCTTGTGGTGTGTGCTGTTGCAGCATTGAATTCGAAAGATGCTGAATCCTCAAGCAACTGGCCGAACTAAACCAGCGCCTTCAATTCATCCACGCTCCACCAAACCTCATGTTTATTACGCGCAATTGCAATGGCCCAACAGCATTCCAGTACAATTACATCACAAGTACACAATTTACACACAATTCAAAGTACAGTAATTTTATTTATTGCACAAATTGCGTGAAAATATCCAGCACAAAAATCAGCACAATAACACAGTTTACGATACAGCGCTTGAAAGACGAGAACAATAGCGCAAGAGATTGTCACGGCACGGGGGGAAAAAATGGAAGGAGAAAGAAGGATTAAATTAGAAATCCGGGGGTGATTGGAAAGGTTGCAACTCGTCGTGACTGGCGCGACGTTCCTGCTTGCACCTCCAAATCCCTAATTTGCATTTTCTTTTTCTTTAACCTCAGCTTTTTCTTTATCTTTCTCCTTTTTCTTTTACTTTAACTTTTTCTTTGCCTTTTTGCCCTTTTCTATTAGCTTGTAGCTACTCACTAAAGTATCTTTGTACTTTTTGGAACTTTTAGTGTACTTTGGACTACTTGAACACTAAATACTCAATATATATATAAATAATATAGGAAATGTCATAGAAAATCGGAAAAGTTCTATAAAAATAGAAAAGCTAAACTACATAGCCCTCTACTTAGTCTATTGACGTCCCCGTCAATAGTGTCTAGGTCTCTTATTTCTATCCCTATCCTGCATTTGAATATTCGTTCTCAAAGCTTTGGCACAAGCTTTCTTGACATCTTCATCTCGATCCAGCAACTCTGGGTTGTGTAATCCTTGGTTCTTCAGCCAATTCTAGATAGGTAAGTATCTATTGTTATTAAATTCATTTATAAAACACTTCTGAGCCCCCCATAGAAAATGAGTTAGTGCCATAAGCTCCAATACTCGATGCCATCGAGCACAATGACATTGCAACTTCATCAAAATATGGAATTCAGGTTGTAGAGGATCATACTTATTCACATTTATAATAATACCAAACTTAGCACACATATAATGTAAATAGTCACAGAATACTGCTGCTTGAAAACAAACTGGATCCGTATGATGAATATGCTGCTGATGAAAATCTGAATAAGCTTGAGCACATAATACTGAAGTAGTAAAAATCCCAGGGATCACTGGCCAATTATACTCCACTGAATCAATAGTAGCTTTAGGATCCCACTTATATCTTCTCGAACACTGACAGAAATGCACATTTGTACTTACAGAGGGTGGTGGATTTATCTGCCATTTCTCTGAAATCTTCAAATAAACTTTATCATATGGTATAGTCTCTGTTCTGGATAATCCGTAATCTTCACCCAACCACTCCAATGCTTTCCAAGATGGTACAGGTCTCTCAATAGACATATCCTCAAACATGGCAGAATATTTCCCCAAAAACTGACAAGTAAGAATAGAACCTTGTATCGGGGTCCTTGTACACATCCATGCAGCAGGTACATATGACTGTGGAGGTAGCTTGAACATAGCACTTTCGTTTGTAGGATAAAACTTGATCTGGCCCTTGCTATAAGCATCCACAATAGTACATAATCTGATATACGTTTGCTGGATATTATATACATAGTGACTGATAGTGAGCTCACCTCTCTGGGCCACCGCCTCCCTATTGGCAACTGCCTGCAATAAAATCTCCATACCACCCTGAGAGGTCTTTGTAAAAGTCAACTGACTCCTTAAAAACTGAAGCTCCCTTTTCCACTTGCCTCTAATCTCAGAAGAAATATAATAACTAGAATCAATCTCTTCCTGATGATCAGATATCCACACAATCCTCTTTGGTACAGTAGATAAATCTACTTGTCTCTTGTGTTTCAACTCTTTCTCCAATTGTATATAATAACATAAAGCTCTCGCTCCCAAATCTGCTATAGGATAGAATAATGGCTCCCAGCTACTCAAAGATAAATCCTCACGAACTAACATCTCACATAGAAGGTTCTGCATATTCTCAAACTTACTAGCTCTCTCCCAGATTACTGAGAACTCCTCTGGGGTTAACTTCTGCTCCTTTTCTAGATCCAAAACACTCAAGCATATACTACTCTGAAGCTCATACGCTCTGTATAAAGAAAAGGTAGGTGATGACTCTCTTTGAAAACTCCACATACTCTCATGTAACTTTGATATGGTAGAATTCTCACATCTAACTTCTTCTTCTGTTTGGGTCCATACAGTGGATACTGGAACTGGTACACTCGGAATTATTAACTCTTCATTCTTCTTCAATTTACCTTGCAGCCTCTCATTATCTTCCACTAGGAAATCTACTTGACTTAAAGCTCTCGTATAGGCTTCATCGATGTCATTTCTGACCCCTTGCATCTCGTTAAACTTTTCTCTCCACAGATTACACTCATCAACTTTTGCCTTTAGTCTTTCCTTAAAATGATTTTTATACTCTTTATTTAAAGATTCTAGTACTTTAACCTTTTCTTGTGCTTTGGTTGCTTTATTTTTAAAAATATGAACTTCCAAACTCAAATGATTCACTTTTTCTTTATAAGTCTCAATCTCCTTTCTCAACTCTTCAATTAAAGTTAAATTACTCTCAACAGGGGGTATAGAAGAATAATACGACTCTGATAATGTAACTCCTTCCACATCATGATGACTATAATGGGACTGGGCAGGATCAATACTCACAATCAGCTCCTCATCTCCAATGTATGGGAAAACATCCATCTCTGTAATAACCTGCTCACACAAAGCCGATAATAGGTAAGCAGACTCCAAATATAATGTATTGTCATTTTTCTTTGCTTGAAGCTCTTTTATCATAGTTTGATAAGCTAGATAGGGCCAATCAACTTTCTCGCCCATATATGCCATATATACAATATAGAAAGACTCTGTATCCATAATCGTAAAATTTGACGCTCCAAAAATATGTTGATTTATAAATACAAAGAATAAGGCCATTTCTTCTTCAATCATATAAGCCAAATCAAAACCATTCTCAACATAAGCCTCCCTATAATTGGTTCCAAATAACGCGGTTTTCCCTTTCAAAGTCAAAGGACAAGATACACAAGATCTTATTCCTCCCGAGGTCATATGCAACATCTTTGCTATTTCCTCAGGAGAAAGACATAAATTTCTATTTTCAATATCAATTTCTTTATTTCTCCCATAATCACTCATATATATTAATTCTCTAACCAACTTTTTGTTAATCGGCTTCCAACTATAATGTAAGAACTCCCAAATACCAGCTTTTTTGAACAAGTCTCTTTGCAATTCTGAAAATCCTCTCAAAAACTCTACAAGAAATATACCACGCGGTGTTGCTTGAATAGGTAATCCTCTTTCCATCTTTTCAAAGTTTTTTTTTTTTTGCTCACAATTAGACACTATAAAAATTTTGACCAACTCATTTAACAAGTAGACACTCAAATACTAAGATATGGGACTACTAAGTTGTTGTTTTTTTTTTTTTTTTTTTTTTTTAATTAATTATCTACCATTATATTATATTCTGGACAACAACAGATTTTTAACGACTAAAATTGACTCTAGAGTTCAAAATAGATAGATTCTTGAAAAGGGCGTTGCCTAATTGTTCTTTCTTTGTAGACAACCTAATTCAAGATTTAAGGTTTGACTCTAACTGAGAAGGAGAATACAAGACTCAGACTGGACTTAATTGAGATTTTGATTTTCTTTAATTCCTCCAATTCTGCTGTCTATCTTCTTTCTTCCTTTCTAGGCTTCAAATTCTCACAATTGGAAAACTAGCAGCACTCAATCCTAATTTTGCGCTCTTTTTCTCTCTTGCTCATTTTTCACATATATATTTTTCTTCCTTTTTCTTACTAATATGTCAGTCCACCTTACTACTTCCGAGAATCACTCTTACCTTATATATAATTTTTCCACTCAAACTCTCGGGCAATCACTCTTTCTTTTACACTCATTTTCTTTCAACTTGCTTTATTTCATTCTTTAATTTGGACCAAGGTCAAAATTTTTTATTTTTTTATTTTTTACTTCTTTCACTCATCAAGTTATTATCATGTTTCAGCAATTTGAAGTACTAGAAGAAAGGAAATAAACCGAAGGTTGGTACACTATTACTTTTATCTTGTTCTTATCCTATTTTATCATGTTTTTCTTCTTTTCAACTTTGATTTTTTTTTTTTTCTTTATTTTTCTGAAAGCCTCACACTCAATTACTCACTGTTTTGCTCATTTTCTCTCAAGACAATTTTTCAAGATAACTACAGGTTTCTTAATTTTTCACGTTAACTTCAAGAATAAAAAGAAAATGAGGGAAAGTAACTAATTGTTCTTCTCTCCAACTAATATTTTAAAAATGAGAGTTATTTAAGAGGTCTCTCCGATTTCTTTATCATGTTCTCTCTTATTTTTTCTCCTTATTGGCATTATTCTTATAACTTATTCATTATCCAACTTGAAATAGTTAAATTATTCTTTTACACTAATAATACCTGTATGTTGTTTGCTAATGAGATGCACTTGTTTATCAGCAATGCATTCTACAAATTTCAAAAATTTGAGACAAACTAACCGTTAGTGCAATTTCCATTATCTGTAACCATTTCTATTCAGAGATATTTCTCTTCTATATCTTTTATTCAGTATAACAATTACTTAGGCAGTTTTGAAATCTATTACAAATGTGCTGATATTTTTTTTTTTTTTTTTTTTTTTTTTTTAATTTTTAAATTTTTATTGTTTTATTATTTTAATTTTGAAAATTTATACACATTTTTAGCCTGCCCTCTACTTAAACCATAACTTGTCCTCAAGTTATGTAAGGTTTTAGGCGATAGCCATTATATCTTGTAGAATGTATTACCCCTGCAAAATCTTGTAATTCTACAGACCCATTGGGATATACATTCAAGATTTTGTATGGTCCGAACCAGCGCATTTTGAATTTGCCTGGAAATTTTTGAAATCTACTGTCAAATAGAAGGACTAAGTCATTAGGATGCAACTCTTTGGGTTTGAGTTTGCTATCATAATAACTTTTCCTGCGATTTTGAATTACTAGCATATTTAAGTAGGCCTGACGTCGAGTCTCGTCCAATTTCTCTAACATTGAATAACGTTCTTCCAGGGAGTCTTCTTCTCCTAATTTATGCTCAATTGCAATCCGTAAGGATTGGATTTCTAGTTCAATTGGCAAAATGGCCTCTTGGCCATAAACTAGTTGAAAAGGCGTACATTTGGTAGTTACCTTGTACGCACACCTATAAGCCCATAAGGCATCTAAGACTCGGGCGTCCCAATCTGTGTTAGAGCCTTGGACTGTTTTGGTAATGATTTTACAAAGTATTCCGTTAGTCTTTTCTGTCTGACCATTTGCTCTTGGGTGATAAGGACTTGTTTTTCTATGTTTGATCAAATATTTTTCAGTTAGTTGAGCAATGGTATCATTCAGAAAGTGAGTGCCTCTATCACTCACAAGCTCTTTTGGACAGCCAAACCGTGTGATGATATTTTCATATAGGAATTTGGCAACAGTTTTGGCATCATCCGTTTTAGTGGCAGAAGCTTCTGCCCATTTAGTGACATAGTCTGTGGCGACTAGAATATATTGTTTCCTACCATTTCGACTTGGGGGTTTGATTGGGCCTACAAAGTCAATACCCCATTTCTCAAAAGGTATTTGGGCCAAGATAGGTGTTAATGGCATAGAAGTAGAAGGTGTGGGTTTGCCTGTTCTCTGACAAGGTCACACTTCTTTGTATATTTAGCAGCATCTGCAAACATGGTTGGCCACCAATAGCCAGATTGTAGCGCTTTTTGGGCAGTGACTAACCCAGCAAAGTGCCCTCCACAGACATCGCTGTGGCATCCTTCTAGGATTATGGGTACTTCACTTGGATTTATACAACGTCTTAACACTTCATCTCTACCCTTTTGTAGAGAACGTTTTCGATTAGTGTGTAAGGTATTGCTCTATAAACTAATCGTTTCTTTTGCTTTTCTGTATATTCCGCAGGAATTTGTCCAGTGGAAAGGTAATAGATGATATCTGCATTATCTGTTGGAATGACATCTACTTGGAATAAGTTGGCATCTGGGAAACTATCGTCAATAGGTTCTAATCCAACTTCTGGATTAATTCGAGATAGATGGTCTGCATTTGCATGACTCTTTCCAGGTCTTACTTGGATTGTAAAATTGAATTCCTGGAGTAATAACACCCATCTAGCGATCCGTCCACTAAGTTGGGGTTTGTTTATCATGTATTTCAAGGCATCATGATCTACATGGAAAACAAATTTGTATCCCAACAAATAGTGTCGGAACTTTTGGACTGAGAATATCATCCCTAACGCTTCTCGTTCTGTTACAGTATAATTCTTTTCTGCAGCGGCCAATTGGCGGCTTGCAAAATAAATAGGTCTATCATGACCTTTTTCATTTTTTTGGCTTAAGACACTTCCAATTGCAACATTGGAAGCATCAACATAAACTTCGAAGTCTTTATTCCAATCTGGTGGAATTAAGACAGGGGCTGTTATAAGTTTTTGTTTTAAGGTATTAAAGGCTTCTGTACAGGCCTCGGTCCATACATGTGTACTATCAGTCTTTTTAGTTAACGCAGTTAAAGGTAAGGCAACGTTGGCATACTTATGAATATATCTTCTATAGTATCCAACATGTCCCAAAAAGGCCCTAACTTCCGTTATGGTGTTAGGTTGGGGTAATTCACTAATAATTGCTACCTTATCAGGATCTGTAGCAATGCCCTGGTTAGAAACAATGTGTCCCACTAATTTGCCATAAGGTACAGCAAATTGGGATTTGGCTGCATTAATCGAAATGCCAAACTTCTCACATTGTTCGAAACACTTTTCTAAGCATCCTGCATGATTGGCTTTTGTGCTAAACACACAAAAGTCATCTAGGAATATTTCGATGAATTTTCTGAGATATTCTTGAAAGGCTATGGTCATTAACCTCTGAAAAGTAGCAGGGGCGTTACATAGCCCAAAAGGCATAACTGTATAAGCAAAAATTCCCCAATCAGTTGTAAAGGCCGTTAATAACCTATACATTTCTGCGATTTGGATCTGGTTATAACCAGAGAATCCATCTAAAAAAGAATAACATTCATGTCCGGCAACACCGTCTAAAAGGGTATCGGTAAATGGTAAAGGGAAGTGGTCTTTCTTGGTGACACTATTTAATTTGCGGTAGTCTTGGCAAATTCTCAACTTGCCATTCTTCTTGGGTACTATCACATAGGTGAGACCCATTCACTGTAAGGTACGGAAAAAATGAATCCGCATTCTAACAGCTTGTCAATTTCCTCTTTTACCATTAATGAATATTTTGGATTCATTCGGTATTGTCTTTGCCTAACAGGTTTTGCATTTTCTTCTAATACAATATTGTGTTGGCATATTTCAGGAGGAACTCCTTTAAGATCGGCATAACTCCAAGCAAAAGCTTTGCTATGTCTTTTGAAGAAGTTATGCCAATATTTAAACTCTATCTTCGTCATTTTGGAGTAGACTCTAATAGGTTTAGGGTCTTCCTTTGTTCCTAAATTCATTTGTTGCAAAGGAGTTTTCAAAGATTCTTTTTGCAAAGGTGTTGGATCTTTATGGGCAAATAAATTCTCCATTTCTTCAGTATCTGACGGTTGTTTAGGTTCAAGCTCGGAGCTTTCTTCAACACTAACATTTAAGACCTCAGAATTTTCCCATGCCAGAATGGCATCATCCGAGTCATCGATATTATTCATGAGAGTAAAATATTCTCCCAACCCAACACATTTATATGGCAATTCTTTATGTACTTTTTGTGTTGGTTGCTCGTCATCACTTTCTTCCTCCATGTCAGAAGAAAGTGCAGAAGTTTGATTAGAATCTTCCTCTTGGGTTTCTCCATGATAAGGAGTTGGATAAAGGGGAAAGACAATTTGGTTTTTGCCTTTTCCTATAGTCAAGGTTCCCTTACCCCAATCATCTTTTGCTTTGGCTGAAAACAGCCAAGGTCTGCCTAATAGGATAGGATAAGAAGATATAGAGTTCACCAATTTGAAAACTATATAGTCTACCTTATAATCGATCCCTCCTATAGTGGTGGTAATTTGATTCAACATTCCAAGAGGTTTGACTCTACTTTGGTCCGCCATTCGTAGAATGATAGGTGTTGGTGTCATAGTAGTTAATCCCAGTTCTTCCATGGTTTCGAAGTTCATGAGATTAACACTAGATCCACTATCGATTTGGACTCTGTGGATTAATGATCCATCAATCATTACTTCTACTGTTGGGGCCCCGGGATCTACTGAAATCTCATGTATTTGGTTTGACTTAACCCTTTTTCTTATTAGGGAAGTACTAAGGTCACTCCTACATTTGGGTGAAATTGCCAAAAGTTGTTTCATAGAAATAAGGGGTTGTATTCTGTCTAAGTTGTCCAACACATTGTAGGGCTGCATACCCATTTCTAATTTCATTGTACGTGTTGCTTTTCGTTTGATTAAGTCATTTTCATGACTTTTGGACTTATTCCTTTAAAAGGAGGTTGGTAGAAACTAGGTAAAGTTGAAGAGATTGTAGGTAATACCTTTTGTGGTAGAATTACTTGTTGAGGTTTGTTCTGGTTTTCTTGGTTAAGAGCTGCCTTAAGGGCTCTTTCTTGTCTTTCTTTTAAAGTAATTTCTTTTTCTGAAAATGTTATGTGTTCAGATTCTGGTATGTGATTAGCAATCTCTTTTTCTTTATCTAGTTCAGAAGATATTTCTTCTTTTGACCAATATGGTCGAACTATTTCGTTTCTTGAATAGTCTTGGGATTCATTATTTTTAATGTCTTGTTTTGTTTTCATTCCCCTAGTAGTTACATAAACCTTCGCTGGCAAGGGTTCATTCCTATGTAAAATGTGGGAAACATGATTTGAGGGTCTAGAGTTATCTTGGTCCTTAAATTGGACTTGGTTTTTTCTAGGATAATTTCTTTCAGAAGGAGGAAAGTTCCTAAGTGGGGCATTACATTCTTCTGCAACATGACCTCGTTGTCTACAACGCCCACACCAAGGAACATAACCAACTTGTTTTTTAGGATTAGGACATTCTCGAGAATAGTGGCCTGGTTCACCACATCTATAACAGATAACAGACCCTTCTGGTCTAGATGAGCCAAATTGGGGTGAAGATTGGTTATTATTGTAATTATTATTATTATTCCAATTTTGTTGTTTGTTAGGATTAGGATTATATGGAGGTCCTTCATTTGGTCTAGTGAATGGTCGTTTACTAAAGTTAGACTTATTAACCCATGGCCTATTGTTTTCAACTTGCATGACTTGCTTAACTGCTGCCATATCCTGTCTAACAGCTTTTAAATTCCAACATTTGTCTGTAAAATGTTTACCACCGCAAAAACCACAAATAGGGCTTTGTGCCATATTTTCTATCAAAGGTGATGAACATTCTGAAGACAAATGCCCATGCCCTTTACAATTAGAACACCAAACATTAGTTCGCACATTTGTAGGCTTATTTCTTTTATTTGGAGCATTGGTCACTTGGACTCTTAAGTCAGCCATTCCTTCAATCAATTTATTCAGTTGATTTTCTAATCCAGTTTTGGAATCTAAATTTTGTTTTGGTTTATGTATTTCTGGTTTTATATAATTTGGTTCTTGAACTGCTGGATACATAGGATTTTGAACATAGGAAGGTTCTAGAGATGTTGTAGGATAAGGTGTAAGATCTGCCAAAGACAAATCCACTTCACCAATTCTGGCTTCTTCATATCTTTTGGCATTTTGTAGGGCTTCTGCTAAATCAGCAGGATTCTTTTCTCTCATAGCTATTTTGAACTCAATAGGGTGTAATCCTCCTATAAACAAACTAGTAAGGTAAGCATCTGGCATACCATGATTTCGCCAACGTCTCAATAGATATTCCATTCTTCCATAATAGGAATCTACGGTTTCTCTAGGTCCCATTCTCAAGTTCCGCAAACGGTCTTGAATATTTTCTATAAAAGCTAATGGGCGGAATCTGGTCAAGAAGGCATCTTTCAATGCGTCCCATGTCTCATAGGGTCCATGTGTTTGGTGCCATTCCTGAGCAGCACCCATTAAAGTGGCAGGAAAGGTTATCAAATAATTTGCCTGAGGTATGAGGTTTGCTTGACATGTCATCAAAAATCTATTGACATGATAATCCGGATCAGATCCTGGATGACCCGAGTATTGTGGCAATGGAACCAAACTCAAAGGTCTTGGTTGCGCCATGTTTGTATTAGAGATATTCTCACTAGATGGTGAACTAATACTCGAATTATCACTTGAGGAAGTCAAATTTAATGAAGATGAATTAGAACGCTCTTCTGAGGTACTCAAACCATTTTGATTATTATTCTCTTCTTCAAATGGTGGTAAAAATTGACCTGAAGAAATTTCAAAATGAGAAGGTGTATCAGAATGCTCTGACTCAGAAGTTATAGGATTAAAATTTTCATTCACATTGTACAGGAGCTTTTGCAAGCGTTCTCGTACACTGGGACTCTCTTCACCTCCAGATTTGTGTAAATATTCTGCAACTGGACTAGTAAATAGAGGTTCTAAAGTAAGGTTCCTAGGTCTTGAAAACAAGTACTCTGCAGGAGTTGAATGTAATGTAGGAGAATTTGAAGATTGTCCTCGTTCAAAAGTTGAATAAGGAATTTCTTGAAAATTCCTATCTTCTTGGTCTAGAAGGTTATCAACAATATTTGCTACAATGGGGTTTATAATGTCAACTGATTCTTCGCCTAAATTATTATCTACTTGTTTTCTTGCATAAGTTCCTAAAGGTGAATTTAAAGTTTGTTCTATGTTTAAATTGTCCAAATTAGGATCTTGGGGTGAAGGTGGTCTTGCCGGTGTTGGGGCAAACACTGGGTTCTTATAGGAAGATATAATCCGACGATTAGACCACTTATCAGCCCTATCCTTTCTTTGTTTCTTTTGTAATGCCTTTTTCAAGTCATGTTCACTAATATTTTGAAACATTTAATATATTCATTAACAAATTTGAACATTTGTATTCTAAAAGATATATTCAAGTGTATTTTAAATTTTTTAATGTACTGTTGATTTCAAAGGCATAACAATCCAAAAGAAATGCTCATAGGATGCTTTTCTTCCCTACTTACAAAATCAGGTATCAAAGGTGTTAATCTTGGATTTACTAGTCCATAATTAAAAACATATAATTTTCTATCTAACCTAGTACCATGCCAACCAGCATATCCACTAGGAATTTCTACACAAGAATAAGTTCTTAATTTTCCGTGTTGTCCTAACAAATAGTGTAAAGATGGGTGAATAAGGAGATCTTCTCCTTTTGCATAAAATTTTTGATAAGGTTTTCCTTCTCTCCAAATTTTACTAAAGATAATACGTTTTACATCTATTGGTAATTTTTCAATTTGGCCTTTTAGTTCAAAAGTACAAAATTCTTCTTTTAAGAATTTGTAACCTTTTCCAAAATAAGCATTTTTATACAATCGATATAAAGCCATAAAAAGACATGGTCCTGAAAAGTAGTCTTCTATTATTTCCAAATTTTCCCATGGAAATAGACAACTCATTTTGTCTCATTTGTACAAATTTATACATAATTTAGTATGTATTTCCACAATGTCCACTAAGTTTTCCCGGTGTGGGATAATAGTAAATTAAGGTATTGACTATTGTTCTTATTCTAATTAATTCTTCTAAAGGCACTTCAGGGTTTCGTAATGGAATTAAACCTTGGGCGGTTTCTAAAAATTCTTGATCAAACGAAATTGATGTTAAAAGGTTCTTTGTAGGTTGAAAAGGGGTTCTTTTTGTATTATCATAGGCTTGTTTCTTAAAACAAGACTTCTTTATGTGACCTATTTCACCACAAAAGTGACAAAGGATTCTTCTATTGTTCTCAACGTGGGGCCTAGAGTTAGAATTTCTATTATGTCTAGGAATAGGTCTAGGATGACATGTTTGTGAACTACTTGGCCTTATTCTTTGAGGTATAGGATTTTGTAATGGGCAAGTATTATCTACTGTAAATATGTCTGTCAACAAATCTTCTATTATGTCTCTATTGAGTTTTCTAGTACACGGTTCCATGACAAATCATCTTTTGATTATGATTGTCATTTCATAACAAAGAATATAGATTTTAGATCTGTTACTAATGTTCTTACTAAAAGATTTTTAAATTCTTTTTAACTTTTGAGCAATTGACTTGTAAAGAACTTTATGGCAAATACATGTATGTGAATCTTTTTATACAGATTTTCACAAATTCCATGTGTTTACCTGTTTCCTAAAAACCAATTATTTTCAAAAATAAAAAAGACTTACAAAAACTCAAATACTCTTTTGAACACCACTAACCAAGGATCATTCCCCGGCAGCGGCGCCAAAATGTAGTTAGGTTTTTGGAATCCCTATTCCAAACGCTACCAAGTTCGAACACCAGGGAATGATCTATATAAGATTAGTGTAGCGTGTTCAAATGTCACTATGTACTTAAGTTTTGAAGATAGGATAAAAATTCATTTTTATTCCCACTAAATACCCCAAGAAACACTCAACAGTCCATTATAAGATAAAAGACTCAGCATGCACGTCTCAGTCCTATCTAGTGTTCTAGGGCTTGTGACAATAGTTCTGGGACAATAGTTCAATGTGGACTGACTTGTGTATGGATGCAGTGCAGGACTTAACTTCAGTACAGCCCACTATAGTATTTTGAACATAGTACAAATATACCTTTTCTTTTTAATATTTCAAAAAGATTTAGAGTTTAAAAGTTTAGGATATACTTACAAAAAAAAATTGCAGTCACAAGCAACACACAAGGACAATAGGGCCAATCACTTGCAAAGTTAGCATGCTCTACCTACAGATCATTTCAAAAAAAAACTATTTCAACATATGTAATAAAGCTTCATGTATCTAAAAGTGCTCGATAAATATTCCCAATCAAACACTAGTACCATTAACTAGTAAGTTTCTTCTAAGTCTCCAAGTACAACCTTATTACCACCCACAATTAACTTTAACCTATAACCTTACATCTATTACCAAACCCTAAGATACCCTAATCCAAAACTGAAAACTCTAACTCAAACCCTTAATTGTTTGGTCAATAGGTTCATTTAGTTTTGTATAAATTAGAGGTATTTGAAAATTAATAATTTTTTTATAAAATTCCTAATTACAATAATTTCAAAGCTAATGAACAAAGTATTCTGTGTTTTATTATAAATGATCAAAATTTAATTAAATTATTTATAATAAGAATTTGAAAATGTATTACCAAATACCCTCAGTTCACAGCCAATTCCCTAATCTTAATTGTGACAATAAGTCTTTTAAGGCTGTACAAATTGATCAAGTTCGGAAATTAATAACTTGATAATGAAGCCACCCATTCCAATTATTCCAAGATCAAATAGTAAAATACTCTATAATGTATTTTAAATAATTGAATTCTAATCAAATAATGTATAACAATAATTTTAGAACTCAAGTTCGAATACCCTAATTTCTCAGCTGAATCCCTAACTCCAATGGTGACAAGAGGACTTTCCGACTGTAACAATGAAACAAGTTTGGAAATTATCAACTTATGCATGCGATGTCCGAATTCAGTGATTTAAAAACTCACCGAAAATATATTCTATGTTCTATCAATTGACATGATAATTTAATCAAATAATTATTAATAATAATTTAAAACATCCAATCAAATACCCTAATTTTTACACTTCCAGCAAACTTCACTTTGGAACACGAAATCTTCACAGATGCATTTCAAACCGGTTGAAGCTTCAAAAAAAATCAGCAGTTCACAGGGACTATATGTCTACAATTCACGCACTGGATGACAATTTCCAAGTGTTGAGATGACTCCCATACAACTGAATTGTCACTTGCACAAACGTCTGCAAAATTTCAATCTATCAAGTTCCAGTACTGACACCACTCTTCACGCTTCACGAGATTCACAATCTCCTTGTGGTGTGTGCTGTTGCAGCATTGAATTCGAAAGATGCTGAATCCTCAAGCAACTGGCCGAACTAAACCAGCGCCTTCAATTCATCCACGCTCCACCAAACCTCATGTTTATTACGCGCAATTGCAATGGCCCAACAGCATTCCAGTACAATTACATCACAAGTACACAATTTACACACAATTCAAAGTACAGTAATTTTATTTATTGCACAAATTGCGTGAAAATATCTAGCACAAAAATCAGCACAATAACACAGTTTACGATACAGCGCTTGAAAGACGAGAACAATAGTGCAAGAGATTGTCACGGCACGGGGGGAAAAAATGGAAGGAGAAAGAAGGACTAAATTAGAAATCCGGGGGTGATTGGAAAGGTTGCAACTCGTCGTGACTGGCGCGACGTTCCTGCTTGCACCTCCAAATCCCTAATTTGCATTTTCTTTTTCTTTAACCTCAGCTTTTTCTTTATCTTTCTCCTTTTTCTTTTACTTTAACTTTTTCTTTGCCTTTTTGCCCTTTTCTATTAGCTTGTAGCTACTCACTAAAGTATCTTTGTACTTTTTGGAACTTTTAGTGTACTTTGGACTACTTGAACACTAAATACTCAAAATATATATAAATAATATAGGAAATGTCATAGAAAATCGGAAAAGTTCTATAAAAATAGAAAAGCTAAACTACACTTCTCATCCATGAAAAATGGCATGGGCCTTGACCAAAATATAAACTCAACTTGGACCACACATATTTTTCCACCAAAGTCACTGCTTTGATAATTCAAGAGAACCTTGGGTCCAGCCTTGGTGTAAACCAATCCTACGTTGTCGAATAGAGAGAGGTTTGCCTCGAAAAATCACGGGGATCTTGGTTGCAACCAAATTTGGCTTAAAAACAAAAAAAATTGTAATCGTGTAAAACCTTCAAATTTAATTATTGGATCTTCTATATCGCCAATGAAACAAGGATGATGAAGGCAAGTGAGCTTGTCACCCGCAAAATCACCAATCAGCTAGAAATCCTGAACCTTCGTTCTTGAATCTTCTATATTGCCTTGAAACTGCTCCTTATTGGTCTATCATGTGTTGGCTCTAGGGATGGATGCATGGTTGAGTGGCTCATTTTTGGCAAAAGTCCAAGTCCAAAAAGCCCTTTTTTGTGAGTAAAATGTTTGAGAGTGAAATATTTGAGAGTGAATTCTTTAAGAATAAATTTTTGAAAAAATCTAAAAAAACCTAGCTTTTTCGGTGCCCCTAGACTCTGAAAATTGTTATATTTTAGAAAAATGATTTTTGGAAAAAAAAATATTGGCTAAGTGTTGAAGGAGGATAATGGCCTATTCGGAAATTACCCATTTAGTATAATAAGTTCGTTCCAAGGGAGATGGTCAAGTAAGAAATTTCTATGCTGATAGATTCAAGCTCAAAAACAAGTAACACAATTCCAAATTGCTCTCACAATGTTAATCACTCAACTACTCAAGGTTTACAATAACGCTCATTCCAAACAACAGGAAACTACGGCCTTTGCCATATCTCACCAACCAAATTGGTTTCAGTACACAAACAATCTCTCCCCGATTGGATCTAACATTCCAACACCATAGTGACTTGCTCCCTATTTGGCATACAAACATAATCTAATGATATCAATCACACCTATTTGGACAACACATTGACACAAGCAATCAAACACAAAATCCAACTTGGCTCACTCAATCATACACAACAATTACTCAAAGCAATTAGTCAATTCCAAGCACAACAATTCATACATACATGCAACTCCAAATTGAACACACAACACAAACAAAACAAACCATCAACAGACAGCACATATTTCCAAATCAATATTTCCATTCAACTGTCTTCCTCAAAATTACAATTTGGCATTAGTCCTCAAATCCCAATTATATTCCGAACATACACAATAAACTATTCCGCTCAATACAATACTAATTCACAATCAAACAACTGGCACTACAACGACACAACAAAACTAAAATCCAACACAGCCAACACCGGTTGGACTCGCACTAGCATCACAAGCAGTAGGTGAGAGAAAATGAAAACCCAATCGGAACTTAAACGCCAGAGTCGGCAACTTCCAATCGGCCTTCAACTGCAACAACTGAATCGGCTGACATCCAACAAAATCTCCCAATTGGTATCTCACCAATCACCAATTACCATCCCAATCGGGCAACAAGACTAGTTACCAATTTGGAATGCAAAAACAATTTATAAGCCTCCAAATTAGCAAACTAATAGCCAATTAGGTACAAACTACTAAGTTTTATAAAAACAAGCCAAAATTGGAATTTAATCCTCTCCACACTAAGAGAAAAGGACTTCGTAAAATTCAATGTTTGAAAAGTTGTTAAAAAGTCCCTAGCAAACACATAAGGAAGATCTACATTATAAGCCATTGTTTTTTAGAGACATTAGTTTAAAATCTATTAGAAACATAGTACCTATAATTCATTTGATTAAGGCAAAGGAGTTTTAAAAGTCTTCTTTAATTTTGTTGATAACAGATTTGTCACATCCACTTTTTTTCAAAAGTCCCTAGCACTCACATACTATATAAAAAAAAATTAAAAAATCATAGAACTATTGGACATCAAATTAATTTACCTAAATCAAGTTGTTTCATAGAAAAAAATGAATTTAAGTGGCCTATAGATCAATTTGAAAATGGATTGTTTGTAGTTTTCAAGAGTGTGACAAGAAATTGAGCCACTCAACCATGCATTTGCCCCTAAGTTGATTTACGGGTCAAAGTGTGGATAAAAACCACGGGCTTCGGATAGGTAAAACGGGACGGCCAGACTACGAGCTGAACCGTCTGAATGATTGACTCATAAACTTCAAACCCATAGTGACCAGCATTGTCTTTTACCAATGGAAACGACAAAAAACCCGACCATGTGGGTAATCAATTCCACTTTGTTGCCACAAACACAAAACGGGGCTAATATTGGATATCCACATAACCCGCAACAATGTTAACAATGCAGAAATGAAAACAATAAATCTCCAAAATTGACTAGGAATAATAATAGAAAGACAACGAGCCTCCAAAACTGGCTATGAATAATAAGCCGCAAGCCACAACACACAAGTCTTCAATCTTCTTGTCTTCAAGTCTTGAATGTTTTTCTACAATTTCAACTCCAATTCCTTGGCTAAACTTTGATCTAGTGTCACTGTTGCTTCAAGACTCCAAATCAGATGAGTGATAGTTTTTTAAAAAGTTAACTCAATTTTCTACTTTTCCTTTAAATTTCAACTCATTCAAACACTCAGTCCAAATTTTATGGTCTTTCAAAGTTTCGGCCTTTAGAAATGAAGATAGTAGACCCTCATTCACTTCAACACTCATAACTCTTTTATAACAACTACAATTAGAATGAATGATAGCTTTATAAAAAATTAACAAGATTTACTACTCTTTCTTCAAATCTCAAATCATTCTAACATTTTGTCCAACCTTCGTGGCACCCAAAATTTCAGCCTCTAAAATTGAAGGTAGTAGATCCTTCTTCACTTCGTCACTCACAATTCACTCATATAAATTCTAAATTGAATAAGTGATAATTTCATTAAAAGACAACACAATTTTTCACACTCTTTCAAAATCTCATTGCAAAATAAAGACTTATCCGTCTTCTATGGTTGGTCAAAGTTTCTGCCCCTTCATATAGGAGGCAATAGACTTCTTTCCACTCAAACTAATACAAATCTCAATTCACAACTTCAAATTAAGCAAGAGAAGAATTTTTGAAAATTCAACATCACGATACACAATTATTTCAATTTTCATTCCAAAATTCTCAAAATACAACACACTATGGCTCCTCAATTATTTAGACCTTCTAAACCAACAACGGGGAAAAAGTTAAATAGTGTTTCTTATCTTCTACCTCATCTTCTCCCTCAACCACACAAGTCAAATAGACTTCAGTCCATACCTTGACCATGTGATTATACTACCATTCATTGATCATTAAATTTGACTACACAACTAAATTTATCTTCTTACAAAGAAGACAAATCACTCTAGAATCACTAGAAAACAATTAATTATGTATTTTCCTTTTATGACTTTGAACATATAAAATAAAAGATGTAATTCATTAGCATGTTTATTAAATGTACACTAGAGATAAAAATCAAAGTTCGAGAGAAACATTACTCCATCTGCAGAAACTTGAGAATGCGTTTAACGGCTGCTGCAATGTATTCTGAACAATTCGTTTTGGTTAAAAAATTAACCGGACCCTCTAACCAACCAACGTTGTTGACCAGGACTCCCCTTTATAGGCCGGATCAGTGAACGAGGAGTTTTTACACTAACTCAGTTTTTTGCCGTTTTTTCCTCATGTAATTTAGTAGTTTTCCATGGTCATTTGGCTGTTGCCTAAGCTTAGTCATTTAATTCAACAAGAAACCTTTTTTTTTTGGCATTCCGGTCATTTTCCTTGAGTTTACAGAAGCAATCGGTTCAAGAACCGAAAAATAAAATTACAACTTGGTTCACATACTAAATTGAAGGCAATTCATCAATTAAAACATCAAATCAGCACTCAAAAAATCACTCAAAACTTCAAATTCACATAAGAAAAACACCATAAGATCCTTGGCAGGATTTGAACCTGGCTTGGCCCTTCTCCATTAGAAGGCCAAGGATTCCCACCTCATCATATTCTGATGAGGTAAGATTTATTTTGAAGTTTGCGGAAAAGAAATAAAATATCTTAGTGGCCAACATTACATAGAAGATTATAAAACATTATATTACAAAGACTATCATGTTACAAAGATTATTATGTTACAAAGATTATCATGTTATAAAATTAATAAAAATTATGTTATGAAAATTATAAATTATCATGTTCATTTTCCACACAAGGTTGGCCACTAAGATATTTTTCAGGGTAAGAATACAAATACCTCCATTTAGCTGAATTTCGCCACAACTCAATAGTAGCAACCAAGATGTGATCAAAGTCTTCAAATGGCCTTTCTATAGCCACCCTTAGTACACTTTCAAGATGCTTTGTACTTAAACAATTTCTGAACTTTGTTTTGATCACATTTTGTATTGAGAAAGCCCTTTCCCAAGTAGCTGTACTAACACATTGGCATCTTGCAATTTCAGCTAAAATCAAAATATTAGCATATTTTTTTTGCAAAGCAAAATTCCATGATACCATGGCCCATAGATTCTTGAAGGTTTTATCATTCCAATCCACCATGGCTTGCAATTTAAAATAAAAAAAACTCCCTCTTACAAGCATTTGAATTAACAAGGGGTGGAAGAATCTTACCTTCAACCACTTTTTGCACTCCATAATGCTTCAAAAGAAGGTCCAAATCTATCACTCCCCAAGAAGCCAAGCCCACCTGCCTTGAAGGCATATTAAATGGATTAAAAACTTTGAAAGCAGAAATCAAATCATTGTCTTCAAAACGTGTTTCTAAGGCCTTGACAATTGATTGAGCATATGACTTCTGAAAAGACAAGGCACATTCCAAATTAGCACCTGTTCTATCCCTTATCATGTCAATTCCATGGAACTTGGCACCTCTAATCTCACTAGACAATCTTTGAAGATATCCACCTTGAGGGCCATAGTCTGGAATGACATGGTATCCAGAACTTTCATTGAAAGTGTCTTGATTTAGGTCAGTGTTGTCCACAATATACAACATGCGGATAGACTCAATCTGTGTCCTCACAAGTGATCCAATACTTGTCACATCCACAAATTTATACTAGAAGATTTTGGACAAGATATTCAAACCATGAAGCAAATCAGCCAAAAAATACAAAATGTAAATGTATTTAAAATTTCTCAATTTGTTGTAAAGAAGAGGGGCTGACCCATCATCCTTCTCCCTTGGCACATCACAAAAATATACAACTCCAAAGAATCACACAAAGTAAATATGGCCTAAAATCTAGACAACCACCTAATCTTATGATATCTTTTTAAAGTCTTTTGTGCATCATTTAGTTCTTTTTGAATTTCTTGAAGGGCACATTTTTTCTTTCCAGATTTCTTGAAGTAAGCAGCCAAAGAGTTAACCAAAACATCAATTTCAGTGGACAAAGACTTACAATCTTGAGACTTTGCAGCTTCTAAAGCTGCCAAGTTGGTTCTATGAGCTATGTAGTGAACTGAGGTGACAAATGGACTGACTTTTTTAAGTCTGCTTGCCACACCAGATCTCTTCCCTACCATGGTAGTTGCCCCATCAGCAACACATTTTTGTAAATCGAATCCCCATTCTTCAATGGCCTTCAGCAGACTTTCAAAAATAATTTGTGCATCTTTTTTACCACCAGTAATTTCAAGCAAACCCAAAAAAGCAGTTACAGGCAGTCCTTCAACAAAAGTAGCAAAAACCACCACATGGCCTGTCACACTCACATCAATGGATTCATCTATCATTAAACCAAAAAATCAGAATCCCTACACAAAATAGTGAAATTAGGTTGCCTTAACAATTAGGTTGCCTTGCATCAAGGAAATTATTGTAGAAGCCATCAAAGTCAACAAATATTTCTAAAAACATTTCCATTTGTACACATGGAGGTTCATGAGTCTCAATTATAGCAAGATCCAATTTAAAAGTAGAGAATTTTTGTACAATAACTGAAAATATTTATATAGTGTCAAATGTCAAGAAATTAGTGTGGGGCAACCTAATTTCACTATTTTGTGTAATTCTATCCAAAATTGATTTATGGAGAACATTAGAGATACAAAATATCATCTCAGCACAAGACTTTTCATCATGGTATAATGATTCAGTACAACTAGCTTTGCTAGCAACTAAAAGTTTACAAAGAGCTGGATATTTGTTAAAAGAAATGGTCTCCCTCCCCAAAAAATAGGTAGACCTAAACAAAGTTAAAAGAGCTGGATATTTGTTAAAAGAAATGGTCTCCCTCCCCAAAAAATAGGTAGACCTAAACAAAGTTAAAAGAGCTTCATCACAACATTTATTAGCTTCTCTTATATGCTTCTCCATAACTTTCTCACCTTGTTGAGCTGCCCAACTTAATTTTTTGTGTTCTTTAGAGTTCTGATGATCTTGAAATGCAAATACTTTTATATTACAAGACCCTCCTTTGCCATGGACACTTTTGCCACCTTTATCTCTATAAAGTTTGCAAAAAACTTTACCTTACTCTGAATTAAACTGTATCTAGTCAAACTGCCCATACCATGAATCTTTCCAAAGTAACTTAGCTTTTTCAACCTTTGATAATTCTGTAGGGTTACATGAGGTTGGTTGTGAAGAAGAAGCCACCTCTGCCACAACCAAATTAGACTGTTTTTCTTTCAGCAGCATGTCTCTCATGGTTCTTTGCCTCTTAGCAGACATCTTGATATTTTAATGTGATGATTAAATTGAAATAGTAAAAATCAAAGATCTCAAAAAATTAGAACCTTTATAATAAAACCTTTACAATGTTAAAAAAAATACAATGATAATGAACACATCAACCCACTACCACAATATAGAAGCAATACCAAATATCAAATTTCAAATATCAAATAAACATCAAACATCAAACATCAAATATCTCACATCAAATTTCAAACACCCAATATCAAACATCAAACACCAAAAACAATATCAAATATTCATTTCTATCTAAACAATAGTATTGTATGCTTAAACTCCTTAACACAATTGCTGTAAACACTTGCACAAAACATAAATGAATAAAACAATTAGTATAGGTAACAACAAGTCAGCAACTAAGCCATGTGTAAAATAAAAAATAATACCAGTACAACATTAAGCTAAACAACAATTATGTAACAACTCTCATTAACATCAGCCAATAACAGATCAGTTATTCAATTTTTAATCTCCCATGCCAACTGCTAACATCCTCTCACTCTATCATTGATGACAGATTTAGAAGCAGACATCCACACACCAAAGCTTGAAATCCAAAACCTCAAAGCAAACTAGAAGTCTTACCTACAACAAGAAATAAGAACTTTGAGTTTCTTCTGTTGTTGAAACCTTGGCTTTTCCTAATCGCTCCTTCGTCGCACAGCACAAGTGGAGCAGCACGCCAACACACTTGATTTTCTTGATCGCTCCGTGCCTCTGTCGTCGCCAACTAGAAGATGACCAGCAAGCCAACACTCAGAATCAAGAGCAAGCAAGAGAGTAAGTGAGCAAGACAGCAAGCGAGCAAGAGAACGAGACAGAGCGCATGTGAGCAGGTCGATGTGAAAGCTGGAGGGAGCAAAGTGAGAAGTGCGAGAGATGAAAAACGAGAGGAGAAGGAGAAAGAAGGCGATGCCATCAAGAGACTAGGCGGCCGGCGGCAATATGAAGAGACCCGTTGGTGACCTGCGGCTACACTGTGGGATCTTATAATAAAATAAAATCGGATTTTTGATTTAAGAATCGGTTATAATCGACTATACCCTCGGGCTATTCAGCTGAGAACTGGCGGGAGCTTCTATGGGGCAGTTAAGATCCACTTTTACTTGATGGAGAACAGATGAAAATCGTCATTTGATTTTTTAAGGTAATTCATTTCCTATACGCCTAGTTTTTTATTTGGTTATACTACCTGAAATATTGAAATTCAAACGGTAATTCACCAATTTCATTCGGCTGATTTTCTATTAGCTGTCGGAACTCCCCATACATTAGGCCGGACCATACAAAAGTATTGATCGTCATTTAGACCCTCAAAACACCCTTCAAATGTCACTTCTCAACTACCGAGCTCAACACATCCGACCTGCAATAAGATCATCAACACTCAAGCGTCACACTGAAAATTCTCATGCCATTGCTGCTCCATGCGAGGTTGCTTTGTCAATCGAGAAGGCCCAACTTCATCTTGAGGACGCTCATGTGGTGGTGCAAGACTCAACGTAGAAGAAGTTGATCTGGCAATTGTGACAAAGAAAACTTGAATTTTGATTCCGGTTAAAGCTCCTCATCTTAAAACTTAGAAAAACCCTCCAGTTTGATATACTAAAATTTTAAGTGAAAAACAAAAAACAAAACATCAAATTGATGCTACTTTTAGGTGGATGCCTCTTTTTAAATAGATGGATCGCTTCAAAAAAAAAGGTGTCACCTTGAAGCTACTAAAATAATGTCATCTTTTTTATCTAGATTATTATAATCAAATCTATCAAAATAATATATTAATCCCTACGGTTCCATGACTCTGTTTTTGTTGAAAACACTCAAAAATTGCCATTTTTAGTAGAAGTACCAAATTTTTGAAATTTTTTTTTTTTGACACATGTAATCGTACGATCTTATAGTAAACTAGTTTTAGAAGATGTGAAAAAAATTCAGAATTTTTTACCATGCGGATTAGAAGATATTAGCATTTGAATTGGCAAAAATTATTTTTCTGTCCTTACAAAAAACAGGGCAACTGCACTTCACAAGGTCACATTTGTATGAAAAAATGTCCAAAATGGTGGTGCTCTTTTGAATTATTTTTCCTAAACAAGTTGGCTACATGCTTAAAAAATTTCAAATCATTTGAAATTGTACAATATATACAAAAAAAATAGTAAGTAGAAAGAAGTAGAGCATGATCCAAAATACTTAATTGTTAAAAATTTAATTATGGAATTGAAAAATGTCAATCCCAATGGTTGTAATGTTGTAATAAACAACATTCATCCTATGATTTTTTTTTTTCAAAAAATATTAAAAATTGAGTTAAATAAACAACTTCAAAGTTTATTTCAGAGTAGAGAATCCATAACTGCCCGCAATCAAAAAATTCTCATAACTTTTGACTCATTGGTCGAAATGGAATGATTAAAAGCTTTCCATGTATATATAACTCTAGAAAACTAATTTCAAATTTTTATTTTTGAAAAAAGTATTTTTTTTATCTGTCCGGACTGCCCAGTTATAAAAAAAAGTAACATATTTGGCCATAATTTTTGGCTCCTATTTTCAAATGTCATGAAATTTAGTGCATGTGAAAGATATTCCTCGCACCCACCTTCTATTAAAATTTCAACTTAAAATATGAAAATCTCTAGTCACACGTACCTGCCCAAAATTTCTATATAGCCCAAAACCGCATACCGCTCTTTTAGGGGTTAATATATGTTTTTTACAACATGTACGCATTTACAATGCTACAATGTGTTGAATGAATGACTTCACTTGAGACTGTAGAATGAAAAAAAAAAAAACGTTTTTTCATTCAATATTTTTTCTTAAAAAGTTGCTTGAATATATTTTCACTAAATAGTATTACAAATTCCCTCATTATAGTAGTATTGATTTTTGTAAAGAAGAAGATGCTTAATCCACATATTATCCTTGTATTGTATTTTGGCCATTTTTTGCAATTTACTCTTGATGTGAATTTTAGCCATAAAAATGATATGGACCTTCAACTTGGACCTATAACCATGGTTTGTTGATTTTCTATTTTTAGAATGACATAAAAACTTTGGTTTATATCATGATGTTATGCACTATAATATATATCTTTGGTGAAAATATCAGATTTTTTGGAGCATATTTTGTATTTTGATATGAATTTCTTTCATTTTTTTTCTTAGAAAATTCATAGTAATTTCAAGTTTTTCCAATTTTTTTTGAAAATTTTACGACTTATAGAAGTTGTAGTAGACGTATGATGTTATCATTGAAAAATAAATATAAATTTTTTCATTCATATCTAGTTGCAAAATGGCAGCAAATAGAGTGATGGACAATGAGGCTTGAAAGCACTCAATGGTCATAGACCCATCCTATCCATACCTTAAGTTTGGCTGTTTGTTTTGTTTTGTTTGTTACATTCAAATCTCCCGGACCGTGTGTCTTCCTATTGCATATTTGGTACCGGCGGAAAGCCCTCGGCAAAGAGGGATACATGGATTTTGTTTCGTGGTGTTTGGACCTACAGTGGGAAAGTTATAGATTTCTGAGTTATTTTTGGTCTTAAAAAAATTAGAAAATTACTTTTTCTTTTATTTTGGGTGTGGGTTACACTTATTTACACTTATTTTACTCTTATTTACACTAGTAAGGGTTAAATAAGCAATGTTATGTTGGTTGTGACTACAAGCCCTATGTGCCCATAAAAAGATCAAGAAAAATAAACCTGGAAGCAATAAGACCTTTTCACTTCCCTTACATTCTACTCCCTCTGTTTCTAAATATTACCGGTGTTTCCTTCATAAAACACAAAAGAAACACTAATATTATTTAGAAACAGAGGGAGTAACTTATGGGAGCCAACCCATTTCTAATCACCACCATTTTCGTTAGTTAGACTACTTTGTTTTTGATCAGTTGGTGGTTCAGGTGATAGTGCACACAGATATTTGTGAGGAGGGGAAGCACAAATATCGGGGAGGTGTACATTGAAAGCATAAAATGACCACAAAATGTACATTGGAGGCTACAATTATCACCTGCATGGAAGCATTGTCGATTTTGTAACAAGCCTATGGTTGAAAATATGGTGACCTATATAACAAGAATAGGTTGAACGGAATCTTCACGAAAAAAATTCATAGTAATTTTATTTTTGAGGAAAAAAATGTACAAAAATATGGAATCCTTCTTAAATCTATTTCTCTAAACGGGGAAAATTTTCCCCTCATCATACCCATATACCAGATATGCTGAATTGCTTAAGTGATCGGAAATGGATCATCTCCCTTACTTCTGAGGCACCAAGTGATATGCTTCCTGACATTGGAGAGGCAAAAGAAAAACAATATTAATGTGGACCACGGTGCTGAACAATTTCTGAGGAATCTGAATTGAGAAACAAAATGAACTTATTACTGCTGTGTTGCGGATTCTATTGAATGTAGGCAAGAGTCTGGACTTATTTTAGGTGCACCGACTGTCTGCATTCCTCTGTGATGTACTGTACAGTACACTGACACTACTGTTTACAGTCAACAAACCTGTCTTAAAACTGAGTAACTGACAATCTAAAAGTTGAATCTGGGTCACAGGAAATGGCCCATTAAGTTGGAGATTTGGATACACTGTTTGCCATACAGGAAGCAAACGCGGATGCCACCACTATGTTGCCACCACCATCTCCAACTGATAAGTTACAGTAAGTTATATAGTGCTCTGCCACCAAATCACCTTCCTACCAGCTTTCAGCAAGCAACTGAAATTCAGTGCAACTTGGATGAAGAACATTTATTTTGGCTACTAGCTAAACGTGACGCCTGATTTGCGTGCAGTGAGCATAGTGAATAGCTTGGAACATACGTCAGTTATGTTCTACGGAGAATATATGTCGCTAACAGACAAGCGTTAAAGAAATAGAAACAACAACATAATGCAGTTATTGCAGTCATGTGTCATTAAAAACTCTATTGCAAAACTGAAAAGAAGGCGAAGAATAGTATTGTTGGCACCATCGTGGATGGAGTGTTCGTACGTCGGGGATCGGATGGTACTACTATCTAATAAGCCACATGCACCTATGGAAGTGAGTACGTAAGTTCCTCCTCCTTGTACAGTACAGGGAGACCTATAGTACTAGCACGAGCTGCCTAGGAAAGCACCGACATGGTCTCCACCAAGATGATCTTCCGTATGGTAAGTTACAAGAGAGTTGGAGAAAACTTGGCCTTTCTGGCTAGCTGCCCAGGATAGATTGACTTCAAGTTATTTTTGCTACTTAGTTTCCGAAAACTAGGACAATATCACTGGTTGGGTGGACTGTTGGGGTGGATTATAGTGGTTTATCTTGCATGTGATCACGTGAACATTCGCTGTTTCTTTGCAAATATCCAAGCATTAGAGTTTTTAGTTTCGCGAAGTCTGCACTACAATCTGAAAGATACATAGGGATCACACAATTCTAGGTCAAGGTGTGGGTAAGTGCAAGTTCGACGCAAGTACCTGGAAATGATTGAGCCTCCAGTCTGCGATGATGCTCTTGGTCTTTTGATCAGCACGAAGACTTTGAACAATTTTGTTGTCAAGATCTAAAGCTTACCAACATCAAGGAATTGGTGTCAGTAGAATGGTGCGCAGTTCTTTGGGGACTCTGCAGCCAGCAGGCGTGGACCTGAGTCTTCCAAATCGGAATAGTGTTGACGACTGTCGTTGAAAACTTTATGCTACTGTTCACAAAAGTATGACTGTTGACCCCAGCTCATGGGGAGCTGGGGTGGTTCTTCTGTCCTGCGTCTCAGCCACGAAGAGCAGCAGCTGGCTGACCTTGACTGATTTCTGTTGCGCTTTTCGGGGCTCAGATCAACTGCTGCCATTGACATTCCCCACTTCCCCTGCTCCTGCCCTGCTTTCTCAGGGTGTCACAGCCACGGATTCGGAATTCAAACGGGGTTGAAAGTACTGGGAAGGACAAAGTTTCTAAAAAGGATGTCAATGGCGGAAGGGGCCAGGAAAAAGATCCAGTCTTGCTGGTTACTCGTACAGCATACGAGTGACCAAGTGAGGACTTGCAGACTTATTGCAGCATATATAAGCCTGGTGAGGGTCACGAGGTTAGCATCGATCGTTGTGTATTCACATTCCAGATGAGTTCAGTGCAGTTACACTCTGATTGAAGAAGCCCCCAGTTGCGCAACACTTCCATATTTTCAAGCAATTTAGAACGTGGCGATGGACAGGGGTATGAACAACATCAATGTGTCCGTGAAGACACTCGTAGGCGACACAGAGATGTAGTAAGAGCTGATTGTAGAAGTGAAGTACACATTATCTTACAGGGCTCTGGCGTCACTGAGATCTTTGCGCATTCGCTGCTCCTTCTTCCTCGACATTCGACTCTGTTGGGGTCATCTGTTGTAGAGAATTAGACAACCGAATTGAACAAGAGGAGTGTGTCACTGATCGATCATTCTAGGAAACACTGAGAAGAAGGGGTAATTTGAAGTGTAAGCATAGATTTCTTCAAGAGATACGATGGACAGGGGTGTGAGCAACTCTAATGTGTCCGTCAAGGTACTCCTCTTAGAAAATAGAGCTATTGTGCAGGGATCCTGCTGAGCCCTTAGAGGCATCCTAGAGATCGAGTTTGCGATCTATTCACAAATTATATTGGAACCTCCATCATAACAGCGTGATGGACAGGGGTATGAACAACGGCAATGTTTCCGTTAAGATACTTATCTTAGGACACGTACAAGAGAAGCTTGAATTAGAATTGTAAACACAATTTTGTACTTAAAGTAGGCATCCTAGAGTTTCCACTGCAACCTTGCAAATTTACAGTCACGATTTCGAAAATTAATTCGAGAGAAGACGATGGACAGGGGTATGAACGACGGCCATATGTCGGTGAAAACACTCATCGCCTCATCGTAGGAAATGCAGAGCAGGAAGCAAATGCTGAAGAACACATTATCCTCGCGTGGCGAGAGCAGTCAATGCACGCATTCGGGAAGATGTCAGCACCTTCCTTCTGCTCCAGGCTCCAGTTCAAGATCTTCAACCCAAGGTGCACGCGCTGCGACTTGAACATCGGAACGCGTACACGAGGAGCAATCGTCCACTGTCAATTCCAACACAAGAACGACACCTCCTGTTTGAAACTGCACAATTCTGCAATGAGGGATTTCACATCCCTTAGATCAAATTTTTTAGGTCAAATGTATACGTAAGTCATATACTGCAATAAAGAAGCATTATCAACGTGAAGAGTCCCGGAAATAACGCCAATTTCGTTGACGCTATTATAATGGCACGTTTCAGGAAGCTCAGCCTGAAACGTTAATCAATACCTGACCTTGTTTGTGGCCTGAAATTGATCCTTTTGTGAAGATATATGTCACAATTTTCGACGCTGGAATCGCGCCAATTTAACGAAATTGCGGTCAAATTTTCATAATTGATGTGAGTGAAGCTAATGTGTGGGTGTCCGGGAAGAGTCTACTGCTTCGTTGATGCTGAGCTCATTCAAATCAATTTTCCCGTAACCGCGTTCTATACAGTATATTGTAAGTGATGAATCCTACCTGCGCCTGAATCGATGAGACACGATCGCCATGGCTACAGCTATTTGAAACCCTAATTAGCTGCGATTGAAGGTGCACTTCGTTCGAAGCATTCTCACGACTTAAAAAGTCGATAGGAAGGGTTTGCACATTGTTTGTTACCGACTTGCATCAAATTCCAGTGAAACACGATGTCAGACGGGATGCAAGTGGGAATTTGTGAGGAGTGTGTGAGGCCATAGCTGAGAAACTCACATGAAAGCGATTTTGTATTCTTGGTTGAAAGAATCCAATCGAAGAGAATAAAATCGCTTGCAAAAAGAGAATTGCACCTTGCGAACTGCAGCATGACAACCTTCAGTAACGCACGGTGTAGATCAACTGCGAAGAAGGGGTGTTGGAGATCCCTAGAAGAGAGGAAACGGAAGCATGAAAAAACAAAGACGGTCAATCCGCGAGGCTCTGACCCATTAGTTTGACAAATGTAGTGCTCCATCTTCTCGTTGGGAAGTCTTTGCTGCATGTGGGATTGACCAGTTAAGATGTTTAAGGCATGGTCACACTTGGGCTTATCAAAGAACGCTTATTAAAATGCACGTAAGAGCACAATTTCAAATTTGGAAGTACCCTATTTCCACTTAAAATAGTAGCGTATACTGTAGTAGGTCCCTTAAAATCTGGGTGCAGTATGATTTGTATACAAATTATTATCTCATTTCTCAGTCACGTTTCTCTTGAGCGGGTTAAGGCATCGGGTCTCTCCGAGCAGAGAGCAGGTAACACAGGGCTCTTGGAGTGCGCTGCAATTGTAATCGCGACAGGGGAGAATCTGTGGCGCCTAAAGTGTAGAAGCAATGACTGTTTTTTTAGGGGTAACGGAGAGTACGGGCCTCCCCTCGGGAGCATCGTCGGAGGAAATCACAGGGCAGCATCACGGAGTCACCACGCACCGCTCTAGGGTTTGAGGTAAGTATCCTGAACCCGGTTTTGTTTTACTGACTTGTATTCATGTCGTGCTTTTTTTTAATTTTTTCTTGGCGCTCTCTTCTGTTTTGCTTGTTGGTGAATCTCAAGAGTTGGAATTCTTCTGAATTTTCCTCTTGAAGACAGTATTAACTTCCTCTGAAGGCGCTAGTACTAATGCATAGACTTGTTTTTTGAAAAATTGACTTCTAAGCACTTGAATTAGTACTGTGATCGAATGCTATTCTCCTAAGGTGTTGCAGATCCTTCCGCAGGTTGTGCTTACAAAGCTAGCCGTTATTCAAGTAGTCGTCTCTGCCATTATTAAAGAAACTAATATCCATAGTCCTGCTGCAATTTGTCGTTTAGTTTGATCTTAATTGATTGTTTGCAATTCATGATTCCAATTAGTTGAAACGTTGTAATAACGAAATTGCTAGTTCAGAGTAGATTATGGATTGTGATACGAGATTTCAATGCTAACTTACAGCTACCTCGCAGCAGTGAATTCTGATCATGATCTCTTCCGCTTATTTGTCATATCCTTTGTTGAATTTCTTCTTTCCTGTTCGTAGGGCCTCCGAATTGTAAACCCTAACATCGAATATATATTTTTTCATTAGAAGTTTCTGTTCTCTCTTCCTTTTTCTTGAGTACTCTCCCACTGCAGCAGTTGGAGATAACATTGCCACAACGTCAGTAGGGGTTTAGAACGTCGTTTCTTCTTTGCAATTGACGAAAGTGTTATCAGTTTGAACTAACCCCATCTGCTTGTCTTTGTAGGGTACACCTGCCTTTTCACGCACCATGGTGCTCCTCACGAGACTTCTGAGACCTTGTCAGTGTGTTCTGCTTTGCTACTACTTCTTCTCACCACCACCGGAGCCTTGGACATTCCGTGGACCATGAGGAGTTGAGGACGACCCTGACAAAGCATTCCTAGGATCTCAAGAGTTGTCGTTCCAGCCACAGTTCGATGTGGACCAAGTAACTGTTGCTGCTCTGCACCACTTCAGATTGTGCAACGTGTTTGCATTGTTCGATGATGAACTAGGCTTTTGAATTAAATCGCGATCTACCACGTGGTTCTGTCAATACGATGACGAGCGGTGGGTGCAGATGTTCCACATGAACAAGGGTAACAAGGCAACCGCGTTTGCGTTACCAGACCTGCTACACCCTAGTGTTGCGAAGAAGGATACTAGGTATTGACTCTCCATATCTGTCCTCTTTTGTGTGACTTGCACTCTGTTTAAACTAAAGCATGGTGCGAGCTTGTTTGTGTGCAGCAAGATGTTCGCGATTGGAAAAAGCACGGACTCCTTATTTCTAAGGGACGTCGTCTTTGCCATAAACGAATGTCTCAGACACGAAATCACGTGGCTAACATGCCAGAGATTGTTGGATACTCAGATGGACTTCTTCAGACTCTGCGGATTGCCTGCTGTGACGGGGGCCATTGATGGTACCCATGTCTCGATTTTGAAACCAGAGGTCGGTGCCCCTGATTACTTCTACTTCAAATCGGGTGGTCATACGCTAAACCGCAAGGCCGTTGTGAACTCCAATAAACGCATTCTGGATCTCCACTTGGGGTGCCTGGCAGCAGTGCAACACAAATGACGCCAGAAACTTGAGACGTTCCGTCGTTTTTTCAAGAAAGCTACGCACCATGGACTCTTGATGCCCGTCATGAAGTTCACGGTTTTTATCCTTATCTTCTTGATGACTGGCTAATGGTTAATGGTGCCACACTGAGGCACAGTCAATTGACTGTGGCTGAGCAGTTGTATAACCGTAAGTTGCGAAGAGGCTGCTGCATTGTGGAAAACGCCTGCAGGGGATATTCAAACAGAGTTTTCGTGAGTCCTTCCCCATGAAGGAGGTGTGACACTGCTTTTGTGTCGTGTGGAGAATGAGAATGGATTCACTTGCGATTCAAGATGCAGTTATTTTTTTGCAATAATTTTCCGATCAGATAGTCAGCACGATCATGGCACGCAAGCTGCAGTGATGCACTGATGGTCATTTGGGCTTCAAGGTCACTGTATATTTTTTCCACATGACTGGGTTAGAGCAACTCCAATGCAACCTGGGAACAAGCATGTCAACTGCACAATTACTGGGCAACTAAAAAAACATGCCTCAATGCGACTGGCATTGATCTCTCTTTAGAGCAACTCCAATGTGGAGATGGGAACATGCACAATATCCAGATTTTGATGCGGGCTTCATTCTATTCCAGTCACTTTTGAAAAAAAATTGCCTCAATGCAAAGCCGGCAATCCAAACCTCAAATGGACTTTTTTACATTATAAAAAGAATGAGAGGAAAAGATTTTATATTAAATAAAGACCTTTCATGAAAAGAAGGGGAAGTCCAATTTATTAGTGCACGTAACAAGGTTGAAAAGGTATGATAATGATGACTTTTGCTATAATGGGCCAACTTGTAAGGCTCTTCATATTTTCCTAAATTGCCGTGGAGTGGATGGGAATGGAGAGTCTGGTAATAAAAAAAACCCAATGGCAGTTGCATTGAAGCGTGTTTTTTTAGTTACTTTGTCATTGTGTAGTTGACGTGCTTGTTTCTAAGTTGCATTGGAGCTGCTTTTATTACCGGACTTGCCATTTTCCATCCAATGCACAACAATTTAAAAAAATATGAAGAACCCGCAAGTTGGCCCATTATAGCAAATGTCATTATTGTCATACCTTTTCAACCTCGTTATGTGTGCTAATAAATTGAAATTTCCCTTTTTTTCATGAAAGGTCTATATTTAATGTAGAATCTTGTCCTCTCATTCTTTTTATAATGCGAAAAAGTCCATTTGAGGTTTGGATTGCCGGGTTTATATTGAGGCAATTTTTTTTCAAAAGTCGTCAGAATGGAATGAGGTCCGTCTACCTCTACTTCAAAATTTGGATATTGTGCATGTTCCCCTCTCCATTGGAGCTGCTCTTAATACTCATGCTCAATGGCCACTTTGATCCGGTTTAAAAAAAATGCAGAGCTGAAACAGGTCCACTTCGATCTGAAGATTTGTATGGTTGAATGTTTCACAGTCAAAATGTTTTTAATCCTTTTTTATGGTTGCTTATGAGAAATCAGACAAAGAATGAGATTTACTTGAGCAATGTCAAAGCTCTCCTCACTGTACCCTGCTCAATTTTGTCTTCACATGTACAAAATCAACCAACCGATCTTCTTACATGCGCAGAATCCATACATAAAAAAACTTAGACATCAATTAATTTGATTCAATTGACTACTTTCAAGTTTGGTTGATCAATGTCCAAGACTATTAAGATGGGAGCATCCATAACCTTCCATTTAACCCTGTAATGCTGGGATTTTGTGGCTTTTGGATGACTGTGTGGTCATATGTACATTGCTTGGAAACATTTTTTCATCCGTTTCTTTTTTGTTGACCTTCCATGGTGGATTACGAAGAGTGTGTAGTTGAATTTGTAATCATGCAAGTGTCTATCTTCACACAAATAAGAATTTATTTAAAAAAATGGATCACAAAATATGCTATTTTAGTGTATTTTGGAAACTTGTTGTTCCTTGCTCTAAATCTGAAATTTCTCCACAAAAATGATATTTTTTGAGTTTGATCCCAACAAACAAAATGAAGGTCATCTATCCTAGTTTCTTCTCCAATTTGAATTTTGAAAAAATTCCTAATATTGAATATTTTATTGCAATTTGAGCTTTGGGTGTATTTTCAATGTCTATTATTTTCTAATTATAGAATGACACAGAAATTGAGTTTATACTGTGATGTTTGTCATTGTAATATACACACATGGTGAAATTTTCAGATTTTTTGAAAAAAATCTCTATTTGATGTGATTTTCTTCACTTTTTCTTCAAAAATTCTCAAAAAAATCAATTTTCCACAAAAAAGTCTAAATTTTTTGTGAAGTAAAGAAGACATGTAATTTCATCTCTGAAAAATAAATATAAAATTTTTCATACATATCTAGTTGCAAAATGGCAACAAATTGAGTGATAGGCACTAAGGCCTGAAATCAGTGGTTATAGGTCCGTCATTTAGGGGTTCAGCCATGTTGAGCAGACCATGAAGTTGGTGTGGAAAATAAATGGATAGAATGGAAGGCAAATGAGAGAATGGGAGATGCCAAAAAAAATCACTCTTGAATTTTAAAAACTGCTTTCAAAAGCTTGGTCAAAGTGCAAAGACAAAAAGCACCCATTTTCCATTTTTAGAAGGCCCCATTTTCAAATAGTACCCGCTCCCACATTCACCAACCCACAATTGCTACAAAACCATCTAATCACTGTAGCTTGGTGTCCTTATGAGTTGATTGGAGGGCTGTTGCAAGGAATGGGTGCTCTTGCCCTATGTGTTCAAGGTATGTTGGACCACTGACAGCCTTAGTTCTAACTAGACCCTAAATCAGGATTAATACTACAATATTGTCATTTCTGAAATGCACTCAAAAATTAGTAAGCACAAATACCATCCAAATTTGCAAAAACTCCAACTCCCAACACTTAAACCCTAGAAAGACAAAAAATGATGGATCCTCAAAAATTGAAGAAAGGAATAAAAAATTGACTCATACAAGCATAGGCAAAAGAGCTTAATAGAAGCAGCAAGAAAAAGAAAAAACTACACTTTGCATAGCCAAAGAACATGACAGACGAGATGATCTAAATCCTACAAGAGGGGCGCTAGCAAGAACATCAATTGTAGTGAAAGCGGCACGCTCAAGGTGAAAACTTTGTGCACAAAAACTTCTTCATGTCCATTCTTCACATGGGTGAAAGTGGCTTTTTTTGTAGGTCACTGATCTCAGTGACAAATTTCTCAATGAATAATCGACTAGGCTTTGTAGATGAGTTCTTTGTTAACATGATTATGTTCATCTACCTTTATTCTCTGTACATATACCACTGGTTGACTCTTGTAAACACAATTATGTTTCACATGCAAGATGGTGTAAGTATGAGTGAGTGATTTGTTTCCTGGGTTTGTATGATATTAAATGTGATTTCTGTTGTTATCAAGTTATATAAATTGTTAGAACATGGTATATAAGCAAAGGTATTTTGCGATTGAAAGTCAATTCATTATCTGTTGCAACCATCTGTGTTTTGATACATTATAATCAACCAAGCGTTAGCTAGCTATGCAGAACCAAGTACAAGTCTTATTGTAGTACAACAACGATACTATTAGACAGAATCATGTCAAAGGGCACACTAGTACTCTATGAAGCAAAGCTATTAGGATCTTCCAATTTCCATTTCTGGAAATATTTGATAACCCATACAACAAAAAAAGAGAAGCTTTAGTTGTTATTGTTGTCACCTCCTGCCACTACTTTATTAAAAGCTCCCATAGATACAAAAGAATCTACAGAGACAGAGTTAGATGAAGAGAAAGTATAAAGACTCATGAATGTATATCATGAGTATGTCTATTAAGCGAGCACTTTTGGCACAGCTAACAGAGTATCAAAAGTCTAGACTTATGTGGAACTTCCTATGTCAATCTTTCAAAGTTGATAATGACAGTAGGAAGTTCAAACTCAAGAATTACTTCTCACTTATCTCATTCTCCGAGGGCACTAGTTTCAAAAATTGCTTCTCTCCGTTTCAACACACACTAGCATAGTTGTCCGCTATCATTGTAAAAGTTGATGATGTAGATCTGGTCCAAGTAGTGATGAAAGAGTTACCAAAAAGTTATGATTACTTTTAACAAAACTACACGAGTTTGGGGCATTTTCCGACGTTGGGATCAATTGCAGACAAGGCTAATACAACTAGAAAACTATGACCAAATCAACAGAAAATCAATTGATTTCTATTGTTTGAGGTACTGGAATGACCAATTCTACTCATTTTTGAACTTTCTGTCAAAATCAACAAAATGGCTACCTACTTTCTATTGATTTAAATAGTACAATGACCAAATCAACAAAACTTCAAGGAATTTGGAATCTTTTTGAATCTTTTTTGAATCTTTTTTGAATCTTGTGAAATCTTGTAGAATCTATTAGAATTGTTTGGAATCTTTTGAAATCTATTAGATTTGTTTGGAATTTTTTGGAATCTATTAGAATTATTTAAAATCTTTTAGAATCTTTGAACTCTATTTAGTACATTCATAATATTTTGGTAGATTTTGGAATGTTCTTATACTATAGCATTAGGACAAGGTTGACGCATTGATGCTAAATAATTAATTAACCCTTAAGATCCTAAGGTATGATTTCAAGCCATTTTCCACTTTTGGGTTGATCCTTCCCAGTGCAATATTTGGTGGATACGATTTTTGTGAATTTTTTATTGAAGGTGTGTTTCAATTCATTATTAGCTTGATGCCTAAATTTTTTCAGATTAATCTAAGTTGCAATTAAAAATTTATGTCTCCAAAGGTCATTTTGTTTTGTTTTGGGCAATTTTAGGCAGCCATGACAAATTGATCAAATTGGTCTAAAATTCTTTATACATACTCTCAACAAGAATGCTAACATAATCCTTAAAGTTAAAAGGCATACAAGCACACAATTTTAACTTACAAGCATTTGAAATAAGTTTTCTTCATTTGAGCTACATTTAAAACACCACAATTGAATTTCTATGTACTGTACAATGAAAATATTTTATTTCAATTTAATCATTCACAATTTGGTGTTTTTTAAACTCAGCAGACTTTGGCGCCTATTTTTGCGTAGTAGAATAACTTTTTTCACAAAACTTTGAATTAAGAAAAGTTGGGAAATCAAGCTAATTTTCACCTCCAAAAATCCGTTAAAAATTTTGAGCTTTCAATCAAAAATTATGGACAAAGTTCAGAGAGGGGTTGCAAAGGACATTTTCTTTGACATTTTCAAACATCCCTCTGAATTTTGTCTATAACTTTTGATTGGAGATTCAAAATCACAAATGGATTTTTGGAGCTGAAAATTAGCTTGATTTTCCAACTTTTTTTAGTTAAAAAGTTTTTGAAAAAAGTTATTCTACTATGCAAAAATGGCCATCAAAGTCTGCTGAGTTTAAATCTTCCGAATTGAAAATGGATAAATGAAAAAAAAAAATGTCCATGCACATACAATTGTAATGGTGGTAGGCCTAAGGCTCTTAGCCTTGAGGTTGTGAATTCAAACCCTGTGGCCGACAATGGGGTGGTTGTGGGTTGCCTTAAATGTCTGGGCAATAGGATTTTTTTTTGTTTTCTGCCCAAAAATTTCTGGGCAGTGGAAAAAATTTGGCTGCCCGGATATTTAGGGTAGCAAAAAAATTGTTTTTATTTTTTATTTTTTTATTTAATCAAATCAATAGAAAAAATCAACAAATTTTTGTGTAATTTTGACCAGGACAACGCGACCAAAACAACAGGCGCGAACAACAATTTTTAGTTGTTTTAATCGCAAATTTTTCTAGTAGTGTAATGTTAGAAGAAAGTTACAAACAATCAAAGGCTGGTACCAAAATGAACGACGACTCCAAAGCCTTATATTTTCGAGGATTGCCACATCAGTAATACTCTCAACAAAACCGATTCTAAGGAGGGTGGACAATGAAGTTGTCCATTGGAATATCAAGGTAACTCTAACTCCTTTGGTAATTCCAACTTTCAAAATCGCCAGATTAGATGCTTCTATTGCAGTCAATTCGGACATCCCAAAGACATGTGCCCGATATGATCGGTGGATATAAGGAAACTTGAAGCTGACCAACGTGCCAAACTTGGCATCAAACAATTCTTGGCCAATGCTATTGAAGAAGAAGCCTCGTGGATCAACTCTGAATTTTGCAAAGTAGCTGACAACAAATAACAACCTGATGCTGAAAACAAGTTTGAAATATTTGAAGCAGCTGTATCTTCTCTTGATCTCAATGATGCAGACTCTGGCTGGTATCTTGATTTTAATGCAACACAACACGTTAGCAAAAACAAAGGTAGCTTCTTTACTTTAGATCAGTATAGTAGCAGCAGCATGCAAATTGCTAGAGGGCAAAGCCATCAAATTATGGGGAAAGGCTCTGTGTACTTTACTTTGCCGAATGGAGAAATAAAAGATATTACTGCTTTGTATGTGTTTGGCCTAAAGAAAAACATATTATCCATTGGTTTTCTTATTGATAAAGGTATTATAGCCTGTTTCAATGAATCAAAATGTGTGTTGTATAGGCGTGGAAACAAGTAGATTATTGCCGAAGGATTACAAATCAAGAGAAATGGTTTATATCAACTCTTAGCTCTTAAAGTGAACACCTTAGCTAACATAGCAAAAAATGAGATTCAATAGGCTTGTCTCTCGCATCACAGGCTTGGACACATTAGTTACGATCGACTTCATTTACTTTCGCCAAAAGGTCTTGCATTGGGAATTCCATACATACCAATTTTTAGTGAGATCTGTGATCAATGCCAAGTAGGGAAACAAACGAGAGAATCTTTTTTTTGCCAAAGTTCTTCAAGAGCATCAATACCACTTGAACTCTTGCATCTGGACCTTTGCAATCCTTTTCCATTGGCCTCGTTAAGTAGATTAGAGTATTTCTTGATTATTGTTGATGATTTCAGCCTTTAATCCCGTTATATATGGACTTTATTATTGCGAAGGAAATCAAAAGCCTATAATAAGTTCAAAGCGTTAAAACCAAGATCGAGCTCCCACTAGAAGAAACCCGCGTTGGTCTAAACAAAAAATGTGGGCTCAAATTTGTTGAGAACCATGTTTCCAATGCTGGAATCCGAGAATTTTGCGTTGGAAACATGGTTCTCAACAAATTTCAGCCCACATTTCTTGTTTAGACCAATGCGGGTTTCTTCTAGTGTCCAAACCAAACAACGTATATGTATACTTCAGAGTGATCATGGCGACGAGTTTCTTTCGAAAGAATTTTTGGACTTGTGCACGAAAGGTGGAATTCAACGATAGCTCACAAATGCTAACACACCAGAGCAAAATGGAGTTGTGGAAAGATCAAATTGGAAATTACTCAAAATGGCAAGAAGTATGACGACCTTAGCATTGAGACTAAGATTCTTATGGACAGAAGCCGTAAATATAGCCCCATTTCTTATCAACTGAGCGCCCACCATTGCAAATTCTGAAGTAATTTCCTACCAGCTTTTTATTGGAAAAATCCCTGGTATTTTGTTTTTTAGAACCTTTGGGTCAAAAGTACATGTATGGATTGAAAAGAATCAGAGAGACAAATTAGAGCCCAAAGTCTAGATCAGCCTATTTGTAGGTTATGATGAGCTGTCAAAAGGATTTAGAGTTTGGATACCATTTGACAAAAAGCTAATTTAGTCTAGGAACATCAGATTTGGCAAATTGAGTATATTATCAAAGACAACTAATCCTACACTTGTAACAATCTTTGCACTAACTGGAGATAATTCTCTAACTACCGCAATATTCATAATGACCCCGCTGAAACCTCAAAGCCCACCGAGTCACATTGATACAACTTGCATCTAAGTATAGGATCAACCAAAATTATTGAGACAGTTAATAACAGCCAAGTCGCTGATCCTAACTAGATTATTCAACCAGTACCAATCACTGAGAGTAGGTCAGAACCTATCCATCATTCATTGTGTACTAGATATAGACAAGAAGAACAAAATCAAGCACCGAAGAAACAAAGTCAATCACCAAAAGACTTAGCTCTAGTCGTCGAACCTATTTGTTGAACACAACCCCCCAAAATAGAAAGCCATCCGTCTGTTTATAAGATCATTTTTCACTTGCAGTAGAATCATTTGAGTCAGAATCTAAAACGTACATGGAGATCATTGAACTAATATATGAGAATTGTTTATTCAATATTGTAGAAGAACCTGCAGAGCCTCTAAGATTTGCCGAGGCAAATATCCAACCTAGATGGCAAGAAACGATGAGATCAGAAAAGGACTTGTTAATTAAAAACCAAACACGGGAACTATGTGACCTTCCCCTAGGCGTTAAACGAATAACTATGAAATGGATTTACAAAACAAAACTTCGCCCAAATGGAAAACCTGCAAAATTGAAAGTTAGATTGGTAGCAAGAGGATTCCAACAAACAAAAGGTATTGACTTCGATGAATTCTTTGCACCTGTGGCTAAGTGGGAAGCAGTAAGAATGGTAGCAGCAGTAGCTGCAAACAACAACTGGATTCATATCACTAGAAGAAAACTGCGTTACATTCCCTAAAAACGCGTCACCTTATTTTCGTTGAATTCATGTTTCAAAACGAAGTGGAAAAGCCCCAAAACGCAGTTTTCTGCGTTTTCCTGCGTTTTTGCGTTTTGACTACGTTTTTCCTACGTTTTGAAACAAGAACTCAACGAAAACAAGGTGACGCGTTTTCAGGGAATTTAACACAATTTTCTTCTAGTGTATTCACCTTGATGTTGTAACCGCTTTTCTAAATGGAAACCTCAAAGAAGTGGTTTATATGGAAGTACCCAAAGGTTTGCGGCAAACAAAGTTTGCAGACTCCGAAAATCCTTGTATAGGCTACAATAATCACCAAGAACCTGGTTTGACAAAATTAATGGATTCTTGATGAACCAAGGATTATCTCATACAGAGGCACATCAATACAGCTTATTCTACATCACAAGTGATGAAGGAGTTATTATATTTATACTCTATGTTGATGATTTACTATTAACAAGCTCAGACATTGATGGAATCTACCAACTAAGAGAAAAATTAATGAATTGCTTTTCAATGATAGACCTGGATGACGTCCATCTCTATTTGGGAGTTGAGTTTATTAGAGCTAAATAATTGTGGCATATTTCTATCGCAAAAAATGTATGCTACCCAGATCCTCGAAGAATTCAATATTCAATCTTACACGCCAGCCTCAGTACCTATGGTTGAAGGCTCGTCTTTTGGTCTAGAAGAAGATTTCCCGAGGGTGGATAAAAGAAATGATCAAATATTAATTGGCATGCTAATCTATTTGGTTAACACAAAGTCAGAGATTCTGTATGACCCTAGGGTACCTCATATGGAAGCAACAAACTATATTCTCAGGTACATTAAAGGATTTATTGATTTTAGAATTTTCTACAGAAGAGATCATAATCCATTGATAATTGGGTACATTGATGCAGACTGGGGGAATTGCAAAGTAGATAGAAGATCAATCACAAGCTAGATTTTCCATTGTTGTTACATTAGGAAAATTAGGATCCTAGACGTCTCGGACAGGTAGACATATCGATCGGACAGTTACGACGAACCAAACTCTAGACGGACAATTTGACTACCTTAAAGTAGTTACATTGGGCACATCAGGGTCACCGGAGTACCAGACATCTCGTAGAGGCGGGCAAATTGGACAATTAAGACGGATGGTTAGTCCAATGTGATAACTATAGGATTTTCAAATTGGCAGGGAGTCTTATAATTATCATAGTCGTCAAAAAAACAAAATACTATCGCTATATCTTCAATAGATGCGGAAGTTCACTACCGGAGGCGCCTTCAAAATCAAGACAATATGAAGAGAATTCTGTTAGTGTCAACATAAAGAACGTTTTTGGTAATGAAATCCGTTTTGAGGAAACTATTGTACAAGGATATGTTGATTTTTTTTGGGTTCTCTGAGTTTCTGTCTAAAACGTTTAGTTCCTGTTGTTTTCACGTGAAGGCCTTTTTATTAAAATTATTCATAGAGTCCTCATTGCTATTATTCACATTATGTAATTTCAGGAAAAGTTATTTTCATTCAAATAATTAGTTTCCATTGCAAAAATCATTATGCAATATGAAAATGTGCATTCTAGTAGGAAATCAATTGACATGTACTATCATGACATCTGTTACTGGGAAGGAAAAACGTTGGATTCCATACATTATCAGCTTCTAAAATTTTATTACTCATCATATTTACAATACATATGCTTCACAGCACTTCAGGCCCTGAGGACCTGCCATATCTACCAAGACGGACTCCCTATGTAGTACCTCCCTAAACTAAAATGCAATCCACATCACGCCATTCACATGACCTAGTTTTGCTGATGTAAAGAAATATTACTCCACGCTGGGTCCATTCACAAATCATAAATCTACATCCTTCTCCTTCTTCCCGAACTTTCACTTCTTGTACGCACCACACTCTTCAGGCCACAAATTTGTAACAAGTTTGAAAACTTCCCTGCAAAAACAGCACTTTCTACAATGACTCAATTAGGGTTTAGGACGTAGCTATGCCTTGCAACAGGAAATGATACTTTTCTAACAGCCACCTACTCAAAAGCTACAACACATTACGCATGCAAGGGTCACCGGAAATGACACATTAGCCAAACAATAGGCATTTTAAATGTATGACACGAATAACACATGACTATAATTGACACGTCGAGAGTCACTGTATACGACACTAGTAATTCAGGCACTACTTGAAGTACCTCGACTGGATTCATCTCTGTTTCACTGCCACTGGCAACTTGCCAAAGAATGAATGCAGATTTGTTGCTGACCTTTCCTTCAATGACTTCTATGGCTTTCTCAACGATATGGTTGCCGAACCTGTTCTTCAAACCGTATTCCAGGCTCATCTGCATCATGCACAAAAATATCTCTGCCGTAAGTTTCTTAGAAATGAAACTCTGACGTTATTCATTGTGTCAATTGTCAATGATTCCACACCAAAAACCTCTAATCTCACAATCTCGAAAAGAATCAACAAACACTACTCTACTAATCTCACAATCCGCTAAAGGACCCTACAAAGTAATGTGTACAGACTTACAGGAACCACTAATTCTATACTGTGCGATGAATTAAGGATCAAATTTGACTGCACAGCTACTGCAAGGAAGCCTAGAACATGAACCTACACCTTCTGAAGTTAGTAGACACCTAATGAGTTCCAAAAAAGTTTTCCTACATTTCAGTTTATAAGGGTCCCGTTCATGTCAAAGAGGACCTGAAGACCTTATTTTCTCATTTAAATCTGAATCACAATCCTTTCATTCTCACCGCTGCCTACATCTTCTTCAATAGCAGTTGCACATTTCTCTGCTCTCAGATTTCTAGCTACAGATGGACAAAATACAAACTGAGGTCAATTCTTCCTTTCCTGTGCTCCACAGACGAAAGTCTAAACAAAAGGAAATTCTGGAAGAAAATAACTTAACAAAAATCTTCTAATTCCTTACCACCAATGAAAAACTGGAGAAAGCTGTCACTGCTATTAACGCTCCCTCAGTCAGAGTCCGATGAGTCGCCCAAGTCTCTATCAAATAATTCATTGTCCTCAGGTGCTTGGTGGAACACATCTTCTCTTTCAACCTCCCTCGCTGTCAGTGGTTGTTGAGGAATGTCCTCTGATATGATTTGTGGAGGTCGAAGACCTTCATAGTCGTTGTCACTCCCTCTTCCAAATAACAAGGACGTTTCATTGTCCTCGTTCAAATTGTCCACTCGCCTAGCTCGAACATCTTGTCTCAAAACAACTCTCCAACCTGGCAATTCCGGTGCATCACTGTAAAAAACCTGTTGGCAATGTTTAGGGAAGGCAAACGATTCTTTTCCAAAAGGCTCACATGATTCAAAATTTGCAAGCGTGAAACCCCATTTATCCTTCTTCACGGTTGCGTTTGGTCCACGGTAGTTCGCTCTAACCCAGCGACACACGAACACAACAACACAGGTGCGCTGGTAATCAAGCTCGACAATTTCCTCCAATTCCCCTATGTACTCTACGTCTGCTTCAATGAGATTGCAATCCCTTGCGCTCGTCCACCAGGGTCTATTGAAAGTGGCTGCAACGCCACAGTCTTGACTTCCTAACCTCCTCTCGTAACTTGCCACTCGAAAATGTGACCCAAATGCCCACATGCTCCTGAACTTCTTACACTTGACACTTGGGGGAGCTGAAATGTCCATCACTATATCCAGGACTTCAACCCCTGCCAGTACCAATGACTCCACCTCTTCCTCAAACCACAGGATGCAAAACACGGGAGCTCAGATAAATTGTTCGGGTATGGGGTCGCCCTTCTGCCAATCCTCTGTGGATGTCGTCTACGCCAAGCTCGCCTCTGCTTGTCTCTAATGGACTTCAGTTCTGCGTACTGTCTGCAGGATGTCGCACAGTTCAGTCAAGTGTGGCCCGCAGTCGAATATCACGAAATTCCTACTTCACAGTCCTACTTCTCACATGACTTCAACTTTCAGAATTCCATACTACAGTGCCACTGCCACCGACTTTCCTTACTTCGCATCATTCCCATTCGCCCCTGCACATTCTCTCCCACACTATAATAGAAGCTGTAGTGCATCAAAATTGAGCAAACAAAAAGCTCACTCACTGCAGTCCATACTAACCACAAGGCAAATGACATGCATACATTGCCATTGCAAAGCGTCAATTAAGCATATGACTACTGCATCTTCAAGGTTTTCATCGGAATTGTGCAAGCTTTTTCAATGACATGCACATGCAAGTATCCCCTTCAACGTTGCTTTGACCTCATTAAGCCTTGCTTCGTCCGCACTACATGTTGGTCACAATTTCTTATGCGACCTGCAGAAACGGTGGGCGGAGACCACCGTCCCAAAAAAACAAACCCTCTTCATCGACAGACTGCTAGTCCAGTAAAATTCCCGTTGTCCCTCTACTAGTTACTTTTGAATTTCATCAAAACAAGTCCGTCTGCTCCTTAACAGTCTCACTTGTAGAATTTCCGCAGCCTCCCCATCACTGTACGCTTCTACAGACGTAGCTGAGAAAAAAAAAATTAGGAGAGACAATATACTTACTCACGGTACTCTTCAAAAAAACCGGACGTGTCTATCACAAAATTGTGAAACAACTGCCTGCGCTCGTCTGTCAGTGCCCTTGTGAAACCGCGCCCTTCCAGGATTTTGTCAGTCATTTTTGGATCCTCTTCGGAGTCCCACACTCTTGAGCATGTGGCATTGTAATTTAACATGTACTCCGTGATGTAACCGGCAGCTTCCTCGACTTCATAACTTGCTGCCATACTCCCTTCCGGTTTAGAAAGGTTTCTCACAAAGCCTTTTAGTCCCTTATAGTATCGCTTGAATGGGTACATCCAACGATTCTGAACAGGACCGCAAATGAAAAGCTCCTGCACTATGTGGTAGGGCAAATGCAACATAATATTGAATGCTGCTGGTGGTAGTTGTTTTTCAAGTAACACCATCGTCTCTGCTACATCTTGCAGGAGTTGATTTTTTGAGTGTTTGCTAATGACCTTATCACAAACTCTTTGAAAGATCCTACTCAATCTTATAATAGCGGATGCTAATTCTTGGTTCTGAATGTTACGAACACACAAAGGAAGAATTTGTTGCATTATAACATGAAAGTCATGAGATTTTAGTCCCCGCAGCTTCCCCTTCTCAATTTTGTCTCGGATATTGGACACATACCCGCTTGGAGTTTTCAAGGACCTCAATGTCTATAGAAATGTGGCTTTATCAGCGGCAGAAAGTACATACTCTGCATCCAGCATGAAGAACTTGTTGCTCCTTGGAGATGTTTCCTGAAGCCAAAGATGACTCCGCACTTGCCGCTCCTGCAGATCCAGTCTAACTGCTGCTGTGTCATTTTCCCCCAATAGGAATTTCAACAAAGTCTCACAAATATTCTTCTCGCAATGCATGACGTCGAGGGTGTGTCTGCAAGGAAGGTCCTGCAAAAAAGGAACACGAACGCGTCAGTAACTGCTACTCACATGACTCCACTGCCAGAGAAGATAATCACGACCCCCTCTTCCTGCTGCCAATCCTGAACCTGCATATCTGGTATTACCTTTGCACGACTCTGCTCCCACACCACACTACGCTGGACGCTACGGACTACCTTGTCATAAAATCACTCTCCCAAATGGCTGCTGCATGCAACAAACCTCTGCTAAAGAAACTCACACCTTCTGGACATGCAAAACTTCCCCTTCCATTTCCGAAGGTGCAACTCAAGACTTCCGCACAAACCACGCACCTCCCTATTCCTCAGGGTACATCCTAACTCTGTATGCCTTAAGTCGCTCAAATCTGAATAAAAACATCCTTCTCCAGTACTTTGTCTTCAAGTCGGACATTCTATTGCACCTACAATATTTTATCCCTCAGTACAAGGCATGCAGCGCTCACATTACATCTCCATAAGCACATTTCACTTGGCCAGGGAACTCTCCCATCCCAATTGGTTACTCTCGCATTCTCTGGAACTTGTCATAGTGATTTCTGTCATTACCCGGCTACTAGTCCAACACAGCCCCCTACCAGTCTCCATAAATTCTATAACATGCATCCGCTTGTGAATTCATTTTCGGGATTCCATGAATGCTCCACACATTTCTCTTAGACTACAGACTCCGTGTGCGGCAAACAAATGAACTTACCGACCAATATGGTAGACGGAAAAATATACTGGCACGTTTTACGCCATGTTTCTTCACTGGATCATCCTCCGAGTCCTCGACTCCACCTTCACGAAGATACTTCTCGCGCTCAAGACCTTGGGCGTACACTTCGTGTCCACTGCGCCGTTTTGGAGTTGGAGCTGTCTCTGATTTCCCGTTGAAGGCTCTTCTGGCACTTCGGAATCGATGTTGCATATCCAGGAAACGACGGCCACCTAGGTAAACCATCTTCCGCAAGCTCTTAGAATGCTCGGCACATGTTTTCGGAACTGCACAGTGGACAACCTCTGTATCCCTTTGTTTGCTGACCAAATAGTAGTCCGTATGCAGGGAAGTCATGAACCAACCACATAAGAATTGCATGTAAAGAGAAACGCCTATGTCCACTCGGTTTTGACATATCCATAGCGGGAACGCCCTCCCACAGCTTCAATAAGTCTTCTACTAATGGCTCCATGTAAGTGTCAATAACATCTGTTGAGGGTGCATGGGGACCTGGAATTAGTAGCACAAGCTTCAAGAAGAAAGTTTTGCTTGTCATCCAAGGAGGTAAGTTGTAAACTGCAACGAGAAATGGCCACACAGAGTGCTTGGTAGATTGGTTGCTGTAAGGATTTACTCCATCACCTACTAAACCTATCCGGAGGTTAGTGGGGATTGCCGCAAAATCTGGATATTTGTCGTTAATGTGCTTCCACTGTTCGCCATCGATGACAGACTTCATTATGGGCTCCTCTGACTTGTTGCTGTTGTGAAATGTCATCATCTGCGCTATTTGTGGGCAACGAAACATTCGTTGCAGCTGCTCAATTAGAGGAAAATAACGAAGGACTTTGCAAGGGATACTGCTTGATCCTTCAACATATCTTGATTTCCCACACTCGGGATGGGGACAAGCAACCAAGTCCTTCTTCTCTCCTCTGAAAAGTACGTGTCCATCAAGACAACAATGGATGGCTTCGTGCTTCAATCCCAGCTTTAGGACCATTCGTCTTGCCTCGTATGAAGTGCGCGGCAGGCTATTGGATTTGGGAAGTAGGTCTTGCGAGAGAAACTTCAGTAACTCGTCTAAAAATGTATACGGAATGGAGAACAAACTGCACATTGTCACTAGTACAATGGCAACTTCCAGACGATTCAATTTGCAGCCTTCGTAAATGGGCTCCTGTGACTCTCGCACCAATTCCTCGTAATCAGCAGTGTGCACTTCGAAGTCCTCATCATCTTCCAATTCACTGTCATCGGTTTCTTCACCTCGTTGCATATTGTCGTGGAGGTGGTCCACGCGTGCATATGCATCTCGAACAGCTGCAGCAACGTCCACATGGGTCCTCTCTGGCCAAACAAACTCCACAAGTCCTCTATCATCGTCTTCTAGTCCATGGAAGTAGTCCTCCCCTTCCTGCAAACCTTCATCTGTTGGACCTCTAATGCCATGTCCGTCCTCGGTCTGCAGGAAAACTATGTCAGTGCCCTCTCCACATTCTCACTATTACTGAGGGCACTCAGCTTCTGCTCACTCCTGTCATGAGAGTAATAACCATAACAACATTACTAACTTCGTCGACTACAACGAAAAGGGCCACAAGAACATGAGTTGATGTGAATCTCACCAGCACAGGGTACTGGAGATACGGATCTCTGCCACGCTGCCGATGATGTTTAGCAACTGTTTGAACCTTCAGAACTTTTGCTCCTCTGCAATCTTTACATGCACACGGATACTCTGCTAATCCTTATCTAGCTGCAATTGATCTCTCAATGTGGTACGCCCTGGATAATCTAGCCCTCCAAGTCATCTTTTGACTACACGTTTTAATTTCAAAAGATAACTGTCGTTAAATTCCCCCAGAACAGCAACCTGCTTCCAAACAACAATGGTCCACGTCACAAGCTCAGTTCATAATAATGACAAATAGACAAAAACTTCTTCTCAATAACACAACTGCGGCCATGAATACGAGCCCCCTTGGAGAATCAGGCGACTACTTTTGATGCATCCCAACAAAACTACAATTCATTTTTACACTCTGCATTGACGTGTTATTTCTTATCTCAACATATCCCTCTGCGACAACTAAGGGGAATCTGGTGGCACTTGTACTATCCTATATTGAAGCCGCTTTCCGTATCTCTAATTTGCTCTTGCACTCAAGGTTCAGTACAAGCCTTGTGTCTCGAGATTTTAAGAAACCAAGGAAAACCTTCATTCATGCAACAAATAACTAGAAATGATGTTGCGGAACTGAATCACATGCGATTAGTCATGGTGTTCAATCCCGACCATTTCTAAGGGAAAACAATCTGAAACCTTCTAGTTCCCGTCTCTATCTCTATTTGGACACCTACTTCAGTAAAGGTTTCAACACTTTCCTACTCTTAGTACTGGGTGCAAATTGTGACTACCGAAAACATAATAATCATACCATTCCAACTGTACTTCACAGATAGGAGTACAAGCAATTCCAAACGCCATGTCAAAATGAAATGAACACTAAGATTTTCAGTTCTCTTAACCATTACTGTCAGTCAGTGTATCCACTCACGTGCAAATATAGTACAAGTTCAATTGGACTTTCATCGAATACACTCACTATTTTTACTCAGTTTGGATATGAGAAGAAGGTGAAGGGTATTCTTGCTGTCAAGGCCGAACGTCAGCATCATCTACCAAATTGAAACCACTACAATCCGCTCCATCGACAACGACAGACATCAATAACCCCTACCACAGTGAGGACAAATATTTCTGTAACGGCCCAGTCCAGGCAGCCTAAAATGCGAAGAATACAATTTTCATTCCTATCTTTCACTTTTATTTTGTACATAAGAACATCCTAAACCCAACAGTAATGTTAAGCGTACGTCCTAGTAGGACATTCAAGAAATAAAGAACATATTACAATTTCTTGTTAGACGCAAGAGAATGCATACATGAGTATGCAAGCCCCCTACTCCATCAAAAGACAGGACTTCTTTATTTACTTCCAATAAACGGTCGAGGGACATTCTTGAAAATGAAACAAATCCATGACCAACAACATGAGTGCCAAAAAATTAGTGACCCAAGGCGGACCGTTTCCCGTCATGTTTGTCCTCAAGACGATGTTAATTGTTACAAGTTCAAATTCTTAATTCCATAAGGTAAGGCTGCGCACTTGAAATCCGATCCTGATCGAGTTCCCCGACTGAAATTTCACCTCAACCTCTGCATTCCATGTAAGCGACACAGGCGGCTGATAGCTTCGGGAACATGCTCTGCAAGTTCTCGTTTACTCCAGTATTCAATGCCGTCCTCTGACTCTGCAAGGTCGGCACTTTTTTGGTCAGTGAGCTGTGCATTAGTAATTTAGTACTTCCTCTTCTCGACAGTGTGCATGTCCTCACTAGATTAATTCCTCTACGTCAAACCACAGTACAAGCATTTCGGTTTAAGAGCAAGGTAGTATTGAGCTAGCTTAATGTCATTACAAATGTCGCTAAATTTTGTGGGATACGTTCACATATGCCCACGCCATAAACCTTTCAGTGATAGTGAAGACTGAAGACGCATGAACATTTCCACGATTGAAAAGAATCAAAAAGCAATCCCACATGTACACAGACTGTTCAAAGTTTCATATCACGTTATGAGCGACTTAGTCGCTGCCAAGGTCACATAGCAGATTTGCACTTCTGTGCAATTTCTCTCCAACTGTACATGCTCCCTACTTTGTAATTATTCTACCGCCTGCAACATGTTCTCAAACTGCTTTTCGTACGTCCAATGCCGTGCAAACGCAGATGCAGATGCACCAGCATTCCCTCAACACGCGGCTCCAACCTATGGGATGGAAATCTCTAGTACTGGACCAGAGAACGGTGGATTTCGCAGCATGAGGACTAGCCAATGCCACCTTCCCCAGTGTCCTCATGTTAGAACTATATAGGTAATTTCTCCAGTTCTCTGCGGTGTACTCTGTCAACCAGTCCAGCATCACTTGGAGCAATTCCTCCCCGTGCTTGTATTTTTCCTTGTTCCTTCTCTTTCTCTGAAACGCCACCGCATGTTACGTACGTTGTGCACGTTTTTAACATAACTTGTCAAGGTTACATACATATCTTTCGCTCACCGTAGGTCTTGCACATCTTTCTATCGGACACTAAAAAACGAGAGCAACCCCTGCAAGCGGAGTTGACAATTACCTTTTTGGAGACTCTGTGGAAGGTCCTCTTCATCGCTACTTCAATCCAATTTTTTTCCGCTTTCTGTGCTCGTGAACAGGTTTCCCAGTGTTGGAGGATGAGAACTGCAGTTTTATGAAAATGCAGTATTCAGAAGTCGGGCCACAGCGTCCACTGAAAGTATCATTTCTACTACCCATGAAATATAGCAGCGCCTCTACCGTCACTTCTTAAGAGTTCCACAAATATTGTAGAAGAACTATAATAATCTTAAGAAATGCATTTAGAGGTCTACGTGATGTAACTTTTGATATTCCTCAGAAGTGATCTACCTGGACCCCAATCCAACAAGTAAGGGAAGTGATGCAAGACAAAGAAACAGCGAAGTTTTCAGAGGACCATCAACTTTCTTGACGTAGCTATGGAGGACCGAGAATGCTTAGAGTAGCACAAATTACATGTGAAGACTGTCTTCTTGAGCTCATGTTGTTTTCCAGAACGAATGCTTCAATTAGCACTGTACAAAGAAAACGGAAGGGAACCGGAACATGGAACTTGACACTTACTTCTGGATTCAGGTAGTCCGAAAAGGTTGCATGTATTTTTGCATGTGAACACCGTTCCTCTTTTACTGCTTCAGTGCCAATCTTTCAAGGCTTCCCTTCAATAGAGCATGGTAATGTTCAATCCCGGCAAACACAAAGCGGTGCTTTAGACGACGCAAGTGAAGAGAGCCACCGTCTGTTGTACAAGTGCCTGCACAACGTCAAAGGAAGAGAATCCATTGAAATTTTGCATTCAGAATTGCACAGGAGACAAGAACATTGAGCAGTGACTCTCAAACCGCATCGGCGGCCCCTCCTATGCAAAGCAGACTAGCATGTTCATTTAGTTGTGCGGCTTAAGAAGTTCGAAGAAAAAATTTCGACGTCATGGAAGACCGAGCAGTTCTTAAAAGACATTCTTACAGGGACCAGGGCAATTGTCAGTGCCGTCCACTGCTTCGATGAATTTTGCATGAGCGGAAGTCCAGTACCAGTTTTGGCAATCACCTGGCTTCAAAAAATTTGCAGGGTCCTTCCACGCAAAGAAACCTGTACACAAACAGTGCAATTGTGGTTTAGAAATTAGGAAACGGAGATTCACATGAAAATGTGGATTTGAGGACAATGTCTGTGGACAGTTGATCTCAGTTGACTATGCATATACAAAGTGTGTGCGATAGTGTAAGAATGGACAGGTGAGGTGAGTTGCAAATAAGTACTGATACGAAAATCAAATCGTCATCATGCACGTGATTGTGACTTTCCTAACGGAGATTGCCGTATCAGGCATTCACTTCTTTATCGGCAACGTTGGAAAAAAAGTGGAGAAGGAGGAAGTGACATACCTTCATGGGTCGATGGAGACGGCTTGTTTCTCCTGCATAGACCAGCGACAAACTTAAATAGAAACAGCAAGTGCTGCTGGCATTGTTTTCTGGCACATCCTAAGAGGACCGCGCCCATCAGTTGTCGCGCTATTCCACCGTTTTTTTTCCACGCACTCATTCTCCTGCTAATTGTAGAAAACTTGTCCGGAATTTCTGCAGTCGAAACATACAGACGTAATTTTCCAACAGAATGCCAGAAGTCAGTGCCTATGAAATGAAGCGCCTCATAACAATCCGAGAAAATCACTTTCTACTAAAACAGCTTTGCGGTCCAGGGGAATCCGTGTAAGTTCTCAGAATCTCACCTCTGTTTTCTGTAGGAGTTGCATTTGCGGTGGTTTACTTCCGACGGTGCAAAAAATCAAACTTCATAGAACCCGTGTCACAGCGGACGTTAGTTGCGGAGCTGCTCGCATTTCGCGCCTCTCGGAATTAAGTGTCCATAAAGCGGTGAGCGCCCAAATGTCTAAAAACGTTCACCAAAGGAACGGTGGAGGCGGCTCTGCATGCGCAGCAATGGCGCCCTACGATGTCAGGAAAATGCAGCGCTCAAAGTGCAGTCCTTCAATCTTTGTTGATTCCCAGAGTCGCCAACACAGTAGTGCATTCAGAAACTAATGTTAGAACGCCGGCCGTTACGCAAATAGGGTTTTTTTAATGTCCCTGTTAAGGCACGAATCCTGGAGCAATGAATTTTTGGCTTCGTCTGGGATGAAAATCGTCCAACGGCGATTTTCACGGTGGTAGTCTTCCGGGAGTTTCTCCGTGAAATGAAGTCTTTGCAGATTGCACCCAAGTGCGCGAATTTGCGGAGTGTCAATTTCGGTTTTGTGATTTGTATGGCAAACCCTCACTGTATCGCTAAGTCACGATTGCGTGGAACATTGCAGGTACGAGTTCCAGAATTCTAAGGCATTGGTGGATGCGGCACTCGCTCTACAGACTGGGAGGCTTTCGACGCCCACTTCCTCTGCCTCTGTCACAACAAGAAGCAAGGATGGCGACATTGAAGAGCGTGACTTAGGAAAAACTGTGGAGAGGAGGAAGGCGGCGACTGCAGGCGCTGATGCCGAAGCGAGCAATGTACAGGCGGTCGGCGTTGTAGAGTGGACGGACTCTGTTGGAGAAAGGAAGCGGGTGCTTTGAGCGCGGAAGGAGGTTCAAGTCGTCGCCAATGAAGCGAAGGACACTTCCGACGAGGACAGCGACACAACAGCTGACACTGACGAAGATTTTGTCGAAGGCAGTACAACAGTGAATTCGTCAACGGAATCCAAAATAGAGGACACAAAAGACTCCGGCGAAGAGGGGTATGAAGAGAGCGACGCCGAAACAGAGGACAATGAAGAAAACTGCTATCCACAAGCACATGCTTCGAAGGCATCAGTGGATGATGGTGTCGTTGCTTTTGCAGATGATCCGAACTGTTCTCTGAATCCTTGTGAGGCAGAGCAGTTATTCCCCGCAAAGTCTGGAAAGGGAGGAGGAAGAGCAGCCTCGAAGAGAAGACAAAAAGTACTATTTCTATTAGTTCTTGTAATTCTTGAATTGAGTTGTGGCTTGCATTATTTTCTCTTTGTATTGAGTGGTCAGACGCTTTTCTTTGGACCAGCGCCGACTGGTAGAAGTCCTAGGCATAGTGGAAATGTGTTTGCATGAGACAATCTCAAAGGCGCCATTTAAAAAAATTATTTATGATGAGGTCAGTTGAGGATGAAGAGGGCGTGGTAATTGTTTGGATTTGTAATTGTGTCTTAGTTGTTTGGAATGGTTGAAGGGATCGTGTTTCACGTCTGACTAGTTTTGTTAGGACGGTAAGACCTTGTATTGAAAATTTGGATTACTGAATACTCAATTGAAATGTCAATGCATTTCGTTTCCCTGTGCCAGGCAAGCTTCATTATGGACGCCTCGGAGGAAAAAAAACGCCAGAAAGAAGGCTTTGAGACGTGGTCGATGGCTAAGAAGTCAAGAAGGAAACCGAGCTCCACAAACAAAATAGTGTCAGTTCACTATGCGAATGAAAATGAGGTGCCTACAACGAACAGCCCCGACCCAAAACATCAGGCGCCACAAATCTCGACAAATATCAGTCGGCCAACAAAGAGACCAGTTGCTATAAAGAAAAAAAAGGAAGTGGAACGAGAGAGGATGCTGTAGCGGAAGGAACCGTGAATATCACGGAGAAAGAATACGAAATGCTCCTGAGGTTGCAACAGAAATCAACGCCAGCAGTGATGGGAGTTCCCAATGACGGTGAGATTTATGGAATTATGTAATGAGAATGTGAGGTCGGTAGTGAATGTAGGTTGTTGTAGCATGACAAAAACAAAATGCACAGTATGTTGGGAATGTGGAAGGAGAGTCCAGGTGCTATGAAAAAGTGAGGTTTTTTCTGGTAAGCCGGAGGGGTAGTAGCATTGGGACGCTTATGCTTTGTGGGCAGTGAAGCCACGAAGTGTTTGTGTCGGGCAGTCTAATATGTATACTGAAGTGGGAGTGAGAGCCACTTTGGAAGTAGGCTTATGCAGTTGAGTGAATAAATTGTGAAGAAGAAAGCCTAGCACCGTTGCAGTGAGACGTATTTTTGTATGTACATGAATCAATTATGACAAATTTTAGATATGCATGTTTGTACTCGACACATGTGGGGGGTTACCCTCATTTTGGAAGGAGTGGCTGTGCAGAAGCCCAATGAGAAGAAATGCTTTCTATTTTTTCCTTATTCACGGAAAGCGTGTGTAGTGGATTGCAGGGGTCGGGTTCGTTTGACGTGGTGGTTTTTGTCGTTCAATTTGTGCAGATGAGAATGGAAGGTCGCAAGTAAAACATGACGGTGTTCTCTCAAAGGAACCTTTGTCCCCAGGTGATGACCGACGTGATCGTCAGAAGAAAAGGGTAGGACCTGGGAGTACATGTGGAAAACATGTAGAAGAGAACATCGACAAACGCAAGCGTGACAAGGGAAAAAAGCAAGTTCAGTCACTATCTTGGCCTGCGGATGAGGTTGGCCATGAAGACGACATTCGTGGGAAGGGAAAGTGCAAGAAGGCAGAAGTGTTGCAAGCTGTGGGGGAACAGTTATCCGACAGTGATTTTGAGAAGCCACCAAAGGTAAGCGATGTGAAAGTCTTTTGCTGTAGGAATAGTTGAGAGAATGGAAAGCTTTTATAGGATGGAAGTGGAGGTAAGTCAGTTCCTTTTACTCTAAATCTGTAGGAATTTGCATGTGGCCCTTGTCCTCTGTGAAAGCTGCTTGAGTTTCTGCTAATGACAGTTTCAATGAGTGTCACAGAGGCGGGTTGGGACGAACCGCATCGGACCAGGTCCATTGCAGCATAGCCGTAAGCAAGAGTCAATTAAAATTGGGAAAAAAATGCCGCTCTGCATGCGGCATTGCGAGTTGAACGTCTACTAGCGAAAGGAGGAACTGGCAGTGACTTGCAACCACTTCACTTCGGACGCCGTGAATTGACTGTGGGTGACGATGGACGTGAGGGAGTGGTCGTGAAGCATCGGATGGCGAAAGAGAGCAACCCTCGGAGGAAGAAGGTTTCGACGCAAAAACAACCTGTTTTTGCATTCGAGAAAGGGGTGGAGGAGGATGCGTTGGCCCTAGCGGGAGCGGGAGGGTCAGCAGAGACTGTTTTTCTTACCGATGAGGACGAGGACTTCCAAGAGAAACCAAATCATCATCCTCACATCCATAAATTGCTTCAGAAGCCGGTGTTGACAGAGGCCGAAGCAAGGGCTGATCGAAAGAGGAAGAAGGCGGACACAGATCTCACAATCAGAAAAAGGGAGTCAGCAGGGGAGAAACCATTCTATATTATGGTCAATTCCATTGGGTCTCCTTACGGTGATGGCTTGATAACTTGGAGAGTGGAGGTAAACAAACTTAGTCGTGCTTTGGATCCTTCTGTACATGACGTGAGGCAGCAACCACATCAGAAAATCGAGATGTTGAAGAAGCGTCTCATGGACAAATTTGACTACAGTGGCGTCATTTCTGATAAGTTTCTTCTACCTCTCATAGGGCAGAGAGTATCCGCAAGGAGAAACGAATTAATGAATGCCATCAGAGCTGGAAGAGCTTGTCCTAATGGAATGGACAAAGGTGTGTGGGACAGATTGGTTGCAATATTGAAGAGTCGTAGTTTCAGGGTCAAGTCCGTGGCAATGCGGTATGCTAACGCTTGCAGGCACAATCTGGGTAGGACCAGACCGGGCGGTGAAATGAAAGTGCGTCATTCATTGAAGCAGGTGCTGCGTCGTTCACCTGACTCGGAAGAGGTGCAGGCCGAGATGACAAGGGATAAAGGGTATGGAGGGAAGAAGAGGAAGACGAAGAGAATGGCAGTTCGAGAGAAGATGGAAGCAGAGAATGTAGAATGTGACAAAGAAGGCTTGGACAATGATATTGGGAAATCGGATAAGTTTGTGGAAGAAGAGCCGGCAGGCGCAGCACGACACACCGGACAGAGTAGTCATGCAGGAGGAGGTGAGGAGTCCTCGGCAAGCCAGATGGACCTCATTAAAAGCCTTCTACTGCAGGTAGAGGAATTGAAGTCCAGGTTTGAGGCCGTTGTTCCACAACCCTCTTGTGGTAGAGCCCAAGGAGCAGTTCATTCAATGACCATGATGCCACCAGCATCATCATGTCGAGGAGTAACGGAGCAGGTGAGATCTTTGTAGAGACTGTTGTCCGTTCACTACTACAAAATTCAGTGTCCTATTCAACAAAAAAATCAAAAAATATATGTTATTTTGGACAGTGGATTAGGACATTTTGATTCGGACAATAATCAACACTTCTATGTTGATTTTATATCTTGATTCGGTCACAGTGAAAAAATTATTATTATTATTCAATAATTTGCCACGTAAGTTGCCACATAGGTTGAACTTGCCACACAGGCAAGACTGCCACGTCACTAGAACGGCCAAACGGATTAGATTGCCATGTCAGCAATCAACAAATTGATATTAAATAATTAATTAAAGTTTTCAAATTAAATTCATAAATTTAAAATTTAACTTTAAAAAATCCAACATTATATTCAAAATAATTAAATAAATATATACTACTATACAGCTTTGAATGCCAAAATCCACCACTACATTCCAAATAATTTAACATATATTCCAATTTAACTTTGAATGTAGCTTACCTGTTTGAAGAGAGGGAAAGACAAGGCCTTTATACAAGTGGGGTGGTAGGAGGTAGGACAACCCATATGGGATTTGTAAAGAGTGAGGAATAGTAGGAGCTCAACCGTTTATACTTAAGTCAAGAGTAGGAATTGTGGTTTAAGTAGAATTTCAGACCTCATTTAGGCATTGTAGAATTACTTTTTTCAAAAAACTTTGAACTAAGTTATTGTAGAAAATGAATCTAAATTTCATCTCCAAAAATCCGTTTGATATTTCAAGCCTCCAATTAAAAGTTATGGACAAATTTGAGAGAGGGGTTAGAAAGGACATTTTTTTTGACAATTTCAAACACCCACTTTGAAATTTGTCCATAAGTTTTGATTACAGGCTTGAAACATCAAACGGTTTTTTGGAATTGAAATTTGGCTTGATTTCACAACTTTTTTTAGTTCAAAAAGATTTGAAAAAAGATATTCTACTATGACAAAATGAGGTTTGAAATTCTACTTTGCACACAATTCCTACATTTTGACAATGAGCGGTCAAGCTCTCATCTTCAAATTACCCCATATTCTTTGATAATTCATGATGAACAATGGATTTCATTGTAAAAACAACCTTTCTACTATCATTTTTACTAAATGTCAATGAAAAACGGTGACTCCTAGTAGTAGTTGGAGCCACCATATAAATTGCTCTCATAAATTGAGAAACTAGAATTGTGAAGTGAAAATTGGGCATATTGTTGTACAAAAGGGATTCTACAATTTCACTTAGAGTGGACTATACTTAGACCTATTATTATTTGAATGAAATTTTTATGTAAAAATAATTTTTTTGTGAAAAGTCAAAATGTCTCATTTTTTTTTATAGGAAGAATATACATCTTGACTAGAATTACATATTATAAGTTCCATGAATTTTAAATTTTTATTGATTGAATTGTATGGATTGAAATCTTATTGATTAAAACTTGACCTCAAAATTTTCATTTTTTCATTTTTCATTCCATAGATTGAAAAAAATCAAATAAAAATTCAAAATAACATCAAATAACTATATATATCAAAAACATATTTGCAATTTATGGAGTGAAAAATTAAAAAGTCAAATTTTAATCAATAAGATATCAATCAATAAAAATCCAATATTCATGAATCTTGTAGTATGTGATTCTAGTCAAGATGCATATTCTTCCTATAAAAAGAAATGAGACATTTTGACTTTTCACAAAAAAATTATTTTTCCATAAAAATTTCATTCAAATAATAATAAGTCTAAATATAATCCATTCTAAGTGAAATTGTACATAAAGGTAGAATCCCTTTTATACAACATGTCAAAATTTCTCTTAATATTTCCAATTTTTTAGTTTATTAAAACAATTTATATAGTAGCCAATTATTTTTGGGAGTCACCATAAGTCCATCACCTTGCCATATAGAATATCTTGATTTTAGATGGTCATTGGACTTTATTTTGGACTTTCCCGCTAATATTGGACATTTTTATTTTTTACAAAATTTTGATCATTTAATTTTTTGCTAAATTTGACAATTTTTCTTATTCATTTTGTTTATTTTTTGGCATACTTTTAAATAATTATTTTTGGCCGGCCCTATCTTACTATTACAATATGTGGGAAAATGAAAATGATGTTGAGAGGATTGCCGAATCAACTGAGCAAATTTTCTTTTTGTTCAAATCAACCAAATCATGTTGATTGATGTTTGGAGGACTGCCAAATCAACAGAGCCCAATTTTTTTTTGTTGTAATCAATGTAAGTGCATTGATTTTCAGTTGATTAGGGCCCCCTTTTCTAGTAGTGGTTGCCAGAGATGTATGGATGTCTGTGAGGTCTTCGGTGCACAAGTCATGGCGACAAGTGTATGCAGTGTGCGTGAGCGACATAACTTTCTTACGTCAAAACTTTGATCCTTCCATATGTGGGGGTGTAGAGAGGAAGAAACCCGTCGTTGTTGTGGGGCGTGTATCATGTGGTCATGAGGAAGCCCAATTTGTCTTCAATTATTGAGAGTGGGGAATTTTTTGAATGGATTTTAAGGTATGTGGTCCATTGAGAATGATTGGTATAGCGTGGTGGGCGTCTGTCTCAGAGTTTTGAAGTATCGATTAAGGGAAATGGTTTTGAAGGTTTGAATTGTGGGTGACTTTAAATGGTAAATGGGCTTGTAAAAGGGTGTGGGCACTTTGAATTCTTAGTTGAAAGTTGTATTGGACTTCCTCATCATATTCACTAGAAGTTCAGGGAACGCAAGGCATGACAATGGATAAAACATAAACGTTCATGGGGGAAATGTGTAGTTCTGCAGTAAGTGGCCTGATTCCGTACTTTTGAGTCGTGTGCAATGTTTGGTAGTGAAGGTCAACTGATAGACAGACGTGCGTGCTAGAGATGCCGTTTTCCAATTATGTGGACAGGACATTGCAGAAGGTTTTGACGAGTGAAAGGAAGAAGTGTTTTTGTTTTGAAAGCTCTGACTAAGTGCTTGAAATATAATGTCAATGATGTATGGTTTTTAAATGAGTGTCCTCGTAGTTAATTTTGGAAGATTATCATTTTGACGGAGGGTTCTAGAAGCCTGAATGGATTCATGAAAGATGGTTTTTAAACATTATCTGGAAATTCACTTGTGTTTGGATAGGGGCTTGTGGAAGTGTCTTGTGAATGGTTGTGCAAATTCTGTAGTATTATGGTTTGAGGGTCATTGGTTGGCGGTTATTTGTTGGCTACAAGGAAGGATGTATAAATGATAGTAGTGATGAGTAAGGTGGAGCTATTTTTTTGTGGAAGGCATTCCAGTACGTTGGCAACCCTGACTACGTACTGGGCATTTCAATTACTTATGGAATAATTGTCTGTAAGTGCTAGTAGGAGTTGGTCACAGGAAGTAATTTGAAGTTTGTCAGGAATACCTTCTTCAGTTTACAAACAAACTAAAACCGAGTATGTTTTGAGCATGGCATGAGAAAACGACTAACTCACAGAGGTATGTTTTGTGCAGGCCGATCCTAATACTGAGACACCAACGTCGTTGATGAAGAGCCATGAAACGTCTCTCATGACGAAGCGCGGAACATGATAGTCTGTAAACGGAAGGGAATGACGACAAGGAAGTCGACCGCCACAATGTATGAACACCTGGCCGAGAAATGTGGATGGAAGCATCGTCAAATTGTTTTGGACGTGTTCATTACTTTGAACACTTTCGACTTACACACAGGGGTTGGAAATAGAGGAGGCTCATGCGGAGAAAACCAAGAAAAGGACTCTTGGGCACTGAGGTAACGTATGATAGCGGCGGTTTTGTTTTCACAGACCGTTTTTGGTACATAGTGTGAATTATACTTATTATGTGTTGAGTAACGCATGGATTCCAGGACTCCATGGAATGGGCTTTTTGTAATAGACGATGTTCTGTTGTCACTTCCGGAGGACAAGATTCTAGTGGATACAGAATGGACCTTCCGTCCTTTATTTCATAACTGTATTCATGATCCAGTACATTTGGAACTCGGAATCGCCAAATGCAATATGTCAAAGACGGTGTTTTTATTATAAAAAAAGTTGGTATATTTTGTTATTGGAAAACATGGTTGATTTTTGTCATAGTTGTTGCGAAATTGAAGTATGCAAGTAGATTTATTATGTAATTGAAAGGGAATTTTGATTTATGCATGCGCTTCTTAAGAACATAATGAATTTTGTTTAAAGAAGCAGTAGGTGCAGGACACGTGAGAGATTATGGTCACGAATTCATAAGGTCCATGAGCTCAGCCATTTTGAAAAGGCAGGCGATGGATCTGTGAATGCGGCGACCACCAGTCGATGCAGATGCCATACTACAGGGAAAGAAGTTGACAGTTACTTAAACCCTAACCCGTGAAATGTGGGAAATTATGAAGACGCACACAATTGGTGGAAATTAAGAGCTACTGAATGGGAAAGTCAGGTGCAGGGATGGTCACAGATGTCCATACTCTGTACAGTACAAAGTGGTGGGAGCAAGCTTTCAGGAAAGCCCCTTAAATGCCACATACGTAGCTTGGCAACAGATGAAAAAAAATTCATATGATGGAAAGAAATTCATCCTCATCCACGTGTAGAAACCTGAGTGGCAGATGTGGCATTGGAACCAAGAGAAAATGAAGAGAAATGGCATTGTAACCAAGACAAAATGAAGAGAAGTGTGTTACGATGTCCTATGAAACAAGAGTTCCTAACCAACAGAAGGAAGCAACAGATTTCTCTTCATTTTCTCTTCTTCCGGAACCCATTTCTCTTGTAGTGGTTGAAGCATTGACAGAAGGCATCAAGGAAGCTATATAACTCAGAACACTATTCTCCAAGATTTGTGACGTCTCTCCAAACCCTATAGCATTGTTCTGTAATAACCAAAATACACTCAAAGCAACAAGAAACCCAGTCTATCATGAGCAGCTAAAACACATAGAATTATGGTTACATTTCATTCAAGAGAATGCGAGAAAGAATATCATGACAAGAATAGTCGAGACTCAATTCCATGAAAGATAACTAGTTTTTGTCACGCAAAAAGAGACTTCAGCATCATTCTAAGAGCAGAAACTCTTAAACTCAGCCCTAGCTACTATATGACTATATCCCTTGACCTCTTGTTCACAATCAACCCAATTGCAATAAATATCGGGTCTAAAGACACGACGAATTGTGTAATATTTTCATACTTCGTCACTCGGTACAATGTTATCTATATCCGTGTGCTCATCTATTGTTACCAAAGATTGCCAAAACCCTAACTATGAGCTATAATGATGATATCTCAAAATCAAGACGTCAAGGCACCAATTCAAGACGCGTTGGAGTATAACCAGCAAAATCGCCACTACGAGTATGTCAAACTACAACATCAACAAAGATCTTTGATGAGTAAATAGATCAACAAAACGAAATGCCTTTTAGCAAAGAGCAAAATTGAAAGTGGAACAAAGCTGCCTCATTGCAGTCATTGTTGATGACCGTCACCTCTCTAATCACTGCCCTCGCTCTCTAATTATCAACTTGTATATAATCAAATTGTTGTATATATCCTTAGGTTTTAGGTTTATGAGCTTATCTTGGTGAGGGAGGGTGTTAACACAATTTTGTTCATCCACCTTCGATCTTCATTCATTTGCTTGTATTCCCTGTATATGTACCACCGTTTGGCTCTTGTAAACATGATTACATTTCACAAGCAATATGGTGTATGTATGAGTGAGTGATTTGTTTTTTTGGTTTGTATGAGATTATATGTGATTTCTGTTGTTATCAAGTTATATCAATTGTCAGAACATTCTTGAGGCTTTCTTTGCTAATCTACTATTTTATTAGGTAATGGAAGTATGGTTCCCAACACTCTCCATCCTTTGTGATACTTTCTCTTGCTATATTTGCCTTCATCTATTTTGACAACCTTGTTTGGTTTTGCCAATTTTCTCGTGTCTTTCACTATTCACAACTAACGTATAAATTTCTTGACATTATGTATAGCAGCCCATAGTACTATGACTCTCTTTCATTTGTGCATTAATACTAGCATTGCCTTGAGGGGTCCTTCTTGATCTAGAAATATTGAGAATTAGACCTTATTTACTAGTGAGGTTCTAATTCCTCAATCCAAGCCTCGGCTTTAGCACTTTTTTTTTTTTTGCAAGGTTTCTATACACAACAACACTAGTATCCATCTCTTCTACGATGGTCACACTTTTATCATAGAACCTCTAGAGGCATCATGACCTCTAATAATGGTCACACTTTCACCATAGAACCTCCATAGGCATCATAACCTTTAACAATGGTCACTCTTTTACTGTAGAGCCTCTACAAAGCATCTTGGCATCACTATAAGAAACCCTTGTTTTAGGTGACGAGCCCTAATTTTTTATGACGGATTTTAGGTGATGTCAATGTTGACAACTCAAAAATTTTATGTCAACAAAAATGTCCAACGTAACATTAACGTTGATATAAAAACATTAAATTGTCAATATTGATGTTATGTTGTACATTTTTGTTGACATAAAAAATTTTGGTTGTCAACATTGACATCACCTAAAATCCGTCATAAAAAATTAGGGTTCGTCATCTAAAACGGTTTTTTTTTATAGTGCATCTTAGCAGAAATTCAAGATCATAAGCAAATTCTAGACAACTATTAGAAACGGAGGTGAGAGCTACAAGTATGTTTATGTCAAGTTCTAGAGCTTCAAAAATGAGATTTGCATGCGTGAGAGGGATGGAGCGCTTGTACAAGAGCTTGTAATTATAAGTAGTTAGTGCAATATAAGGATTAGTGAGTACTTCTATAAAATGTAAGATCTTGTCAATTGTCGGCTCAATTAGGCAATATTTGGAAGCAAGGATAATGGTATGTGGTTTATTTTAAATGAACTAAATGGCAATGAACTAAATGGCAATTTAATTAGTTCATTGCTTAATAAAGGGCAGTTTAGTTCATTGCTTAAATTAAGCCCAAATGCAAAAGAAATGATTATAATGACTAAAATAATACTATCTTTGTTTCTGAAAAAGACCCGTGTTTCCTTTGTATTTTACAAAGGAAATATGGCTCTTTAGAAACAGAGAGAGTACTACATAATAAATAAATTAAAATTAAAATTAAAAATATACATTATATGGTGATTTATTTTTAACCACCATTTTAGAGACAATGTCTCATATAAAATCCTACAAAATCCCTAATGGCTTAGATTTGGAATTATGACATGGTTTGGCTATGGATGAAATTTCACCAACAAGAGTTGATGAATTCTATTGATCTTTTGTGGCTTTAATCATACTTCTTTTCATTCATCTAACATTTATTGTCTTTGGCTACATTGCAACGTTAAAACTAAAACCAAATACAGAATTGGCCTCAAGTACTATGCACAATGTACGTCCTTTGAGCTCCTAATTTCTATGTACTAAAATGCTTGTTAGGTCTTGCTAGACATTGTCTCCGTTAATTCTAGAGCGATGGGCCTATCACTAAAGAAGTTAGTGAAAATTTGATCCTCTCACAAGATGCATTCCACTTTGATGAGGCACTTTAAATCTTTTGTGGCATTATAGGGGTTAGCAACCTAAAGTTCAAATTTTGAATGATACATAGAACGCTTTCAAGGTGATGTTTAGTCCAAATAACTTCTCATTTATATAAATAATGCTTGAATCTTTCAAAAGACAACCTCCCACAATGATGAAATTGAAATACTTAATACACTTGTGCAAACATTCAACCAAAAATACATAATCATATAAGATCAAAATTTACTTAGAAATATTTTGTTCATAAGACCTAAACCTACCATCCTTCACAAAAATCTATAAAATGGACTAGATTGAACCATATAAAGACACTAAGGTTGAAAAGTGGGTGATGGATGACTTTCCAAATCACTGTAGAAATGAAGAATGCACCTATTGGATCAAAAATTAGATCATTTTTGGCAAAATACCTTAGGCATAGGATGGAGTTCTTCTAGGTTAACCCTTAAACGTCGACATGGACATTTGGCATCCGATTGATGGATGACAACGAGATCTTCTAGAAGGATAGAAGTTCAACTCTTCATCCTCAAAATTTTGTTGTAAAAATGGAAAGTCTTCTACAGTAGTTTGACTTCCAATTAATACTTTTGAATTTTTTAAGAAACAAATTCCCACGGTAATAAAAAGGGATGATTTCCAAGGTCACCCATTTGTCCTTTAACCCATAAACAATTCCACGGCCATTTTCTAGTCAATGAATGAGAGAGAATCCTTTTGTATAGGACAAAATCGTAACTGTTCATTCTCAAAATTTTGTGTAGAAAGGGGAGATCATGAATAGTAGTTTGACCTCCACTGAGCACTTTTGTTTTTTTCAAAGTAGGTGGTGTCATACAGTGCCAAAAGGGATGATTTCCATGGTCACCAGCCCGATGTTCAAGGGTCAAGGGTTAATAGAATGCGATGTAGTAGAGATGGATGTGTTGGTAGTCATCAATTTAGGCCAACTTAAAGATCCCTGAAGCATTCTCACTGCTTGGGACAAAGATAATAAGTCGAAAAATAATAATTCATTCAGAAAATTGCAAAATACTGCAATCGTCACTAATCATTACAAGAGAGCATGCAAGCTCTATGTCAGTGGCAGATACACACAGAATCTAGCATGCAACTCTTGACCCCCGGTATTTGTATAAAACCAAGCCTAAACCAGTCGAGGAAGGTAAGGCACACAGACAGCATGCTCTGCTTCCTCCACAGAATTCAGACCCCAAATACGCATATATATCAAACCAAACAATCTCCTCAGTAAAATGAGCTCCAAGCAGCAGTCTGGTGTCAGAGTATGGCACAGCAATCTCAAAGCAGGCTAGTGTTGAACCTCACATTGATTCTGTTGCAAGTCCTCGCCATCGCAGGAGCTGCTCAACGGCCAATCCCTCCCTTGTCAACGTCCTCCAGATGGGTGGTGGACCGCTTCGGTGTGCGAGTCAAGCTCGCCTGTGTCAACTGGGTGGGGCACCTGGAGGCCGGCATTCCAGAAGGGCTAAGTAAAAACAAAGCACGAGGAATTGCCACCATAGTTAGAGCAAACGGCTTCAATTGCGTGCGACTCACTTACTCAACCTGGCTATGGACGAACGACACATACGGTGGTCTCTCCGTGGCAGAAAATTTCAACAACCTCAACATCACCTCCAGTGGAGTAGCCCTCATGGCACTGAATCCGGAGTTTTACCTGTTGAGCTTGCAGGAGGTTCATCGTCGAGTGGTGAGCATTCTCACGGCTCATCGGTTAATGGTGATCCTGGACAACCACGTGAGCAAGCCCCAGTGGTGCTGCAGTTACAACGACGGCAACGGCTTCTGGGGAGACGTCTACTTCAATGCTGACGAGTGGCTGCAGGGACTGACAACAGTTGCCAGTACTTTCAGCAGCAATTCTTTTGTGGTAGCCATGACCTTGCGGAACGAGCTCCGAGGTCCTCGCCAAAACGAAGCAACCTGGAGGGTGCTCATGTCCCAGGCAGCGGAAGCAGTTCACGACGTGAATCCCAATGTGTTAATCGTTGCTGGCGGGTTGAGCTCCGCCACAGATCTCAACTTCTTGGGCAACAACAAGGCGCTGGACACTGAGCATTTCCCAGGAAAGCTCGTCTACGAGTTTCACTGGTACAAGTGGAATAGGCTGGCGAAAGGGAGTGACTTCAACAACGCCAGTGAATCGGAGGCCTGCTCCAATACCCAGAACAATGTGCACATCGACAATGGTTTCCTTGTTGATCAGGGAACTCCTCTCCTGTTAGCCGAGTTTGGCATCAACCTTGGCTCTGTGAGCTACGCTGAGAACCGGTTTCTGGACTGCGTTATGGACTACTTGCGGAGAGTCGACCTCGACTGGGCCTTCTGGGCCTTGCAAGGAAGCTACTACTTGCGCAATGGAAAGGAAGATGTTGATGAAGAGTTTGGCTTACTTGGATCCACATGGCAGACTTGGCGTAATCCCAGAGTCATTGAAAGGTTGCAGTACGGCATTCAGAATTCCACCCAAGGTTTGTACTCCTGAAAATTTTGCAACCCTCTTGATCTCAGAAAAAAATGAAATTTTAGGAGCAAAATTTACTGAATAGTTTTGTCCATGTTACCTGCAGGTCCGTCCAGGAGGCTGTAGAGGAAGACCTCCTCGGTTCCAGAAGACTGCCCATCTGCACATTTCATTCAACACATCATCAACCCTGCAAGATACAGCATTCAGTTACGGAGAAGAAAATTTAGTTGGATACCCAAACTCTCGAGTACTGAACAGGTTGAAGTAGATTAGGACCATTCTAGAGAAGGAGTAAGCTGGTTACGAGACGACTTATGCTATATAAGTGTCTAGTAAGACGGATTTGTACGATGCAAATGCAAGTTTTGCCCATAATTTCAGAGTGTGATTCATTAGTAGTACTCTATCAAAAAGTCCGAAATTAAACAACTGTCCAATGCAATGTTCACGAATACTTGCACTCAATTGACAATGTTAATACAGAACTTTGAAATCGATTCCGGCACAAAATTGATATTAACCTTGGGGCGTGAATAAACGCCGTTGCTATTACACCTCAAAGCATTGGCAAGAACGAAATGACAACCAATCGTTAATCTATCAGTAAATGAACTCAAGAAGAATTCCAGCTGAAAGAGAAGTTTACTATTGACACAACATTCTGCGTTGGACCAGGGCTTGCCTACCTTAACATTCAGATTAAAATCTAAGAAGTAACCATCCCAGCAGTGAAAATTCTTGCTTTGATGATTGTCGGTGTATCATCACACATGACCTCCAATCCTAAGAATCTAAAATTGCAAAATTTTGTGTAAAACAGTACGACTGCTATATCTAATGCAAGCTCCAACCGCGCTCTGCCAGAGCTCCACGTATCCGCTTGGCTGCGTCCAACGTGTCGTTGAGAGGAGGATAGCTCCAACTGTCCCTCATCTGCAGAATACAAATGTTACCAAACAGACGATGGCTGGATGAAAGTAAGTACGAAGCATGATATCTCAGGAAAAAAACTCACAGACGTGTTTTAGAATTCCATAAACTGATGGAGATTCTAGTATGCTACCTCAATTTTGCAATTTGTAACTGTGAACAACATAAAATTTGTTTGAATAGCCATTTTGCATATGACCAAATCAAATTGTAACTTCGTCCCAACCTAAATACAAGAACTTGATATATCTATGATAGGGTAGTACTTACATCTTCTGCTCCTGTAAGAGCTCGAGTGAGCCCTTTTTGGCGCAGAGTTGTTTGAAAACCAGCAAACTTCCAGCGACATCTCTCCCCACCAACAACATAAACCGGTTTCCTGTAACAAAAAAATGATCAATAAACAGGCAGAATGCTCTGAAATACTACGACATAAAAACTACCACAAATCTGCACATCCATGTGTGAAATGTCCCAGAAATGACAACAGTGAGATGGATAAATACTCAAGGTCAAGGTGATGAGCACACAAGATGTGTAGAAGAAATGTACAACAAAAAAGATAACTCTAGAAATATGAAGCAGAAAAGCTAAAATCAGGTTGGGGGAATAATGTAGATAAGTCGCGCTACAGTCACCAAGAATACCACTAAAGCTGCGGTTCAACCTAGTTAATAGACGAAAATCACAATAGAACAAAACAAATAGTCAACTGCTAACGAGCATACAAGCAACACGTAGCTTCGCTCATACCCTGTGCTGCATGCTTCACTCAACATACTGACAGAATCGGCAGTGACCACGAATGCATCTCCCCATGCAAGATGTCCAAGATGCGGATTTGGACCTGACGAAAATCCAATGCAGAAGTAAATTAGTCTCTCAAGTAACGTAAGTCGAGCTAGAAAACATTTTTGAATCCAAGGGACTACCCTACTCCACATTGATTCCTAAATTTAAAGAGAAGGCGACTACAAAACAGTGAAGAATAAAAAATCAAGACAATATACCTCTGCCATCCCAAATAAAAACCTTTGGATGCTGCCCTAGCTCCCTTGTCATCAGATTAACAACCTGGGAAGTCACAGATTTATGTATTCTGTGAGCTAAAACAGGCCAGATCTTAGAATAATTGAAAATGAAAATCAAACAATTCATACATCTAATACACGCTGAAGGTATCAAAGGAGCTTCAAAAACAGTTGATTTCGACATTCCAGCCATAACATTGGAAAAAAAGTACGAGAATATTTTCCTAAATCAACAGTACGAGTTTTTACTTGCAGAGCATTGTTCCAAGACAGTGCACTTAAACTTAAACTCCGCTGCTAGAGGAAAAAATTTACCTGCGTGGGCGTTCTTCGGGAAAAAGTCATACGGCAACTTCCGCAGGTGGAAAGGACGAGCTTCAGCGCTGACAGTAGCTCCTGAGCTAAATCTTCCCCGTAACGACAATGCCCTGAGAATGTAAAGCACAATCAAGAGACATTCCGATACAATATTCCAGGAGCTATGTGAATATTCTAGCCTCTTTAGAACTCCAAAACTCCTTCATAATCATCAGTAGAATATACTCAAAGATAATTATTTTTTCACAAAAAATAAATAATACGAATCAAATTATATCATTCTTGCCACTCAAAGTTGTGCCTTCATACTGGTCTAAGCAGCAAGGGAATACATTCGAATTATAATCCGATGAAATAAGAAACGTTTCTGACACGTTCGTATGTTCTACGTGCAAGTGTTCCAAAATTCCTTACTTGTTGGACCACCAATATTAACAATCAGAAGTGGCTTTGCCAAATGCGCCAGCTCCGCCTGCCAGGTAGTAGCAGCTGCACGTAAGGCAGATGCATCCGCGTGATGCAAGGCCCCAACTGTCAGCACCTGTATGAACCAACTTGTTTAGATCTCAACAAATGGTTGCCAATGAGAGGTAACACAGGAAATTGACCTTACTTCTATACAATAGAAATGGAGTCCGCAAAGTTTAGTAGCAGCCGATCAGCTAAACAGAGCAATCAAGTCCAAAGAGATCTAACCACATGCTTATCAGGCGGGTGCTGAGGTGTGATCCATGGACGTATCAACTTAGGAACTTCTTGGCGTGCGGCTGGACTCAAGGCATGGTAATCATGAAGTGGCGTGATAACCATGTCAAATTGATCTAGGCCCCATCGTGGGTGTTGGATCTGCAGAAGCACAATGTGCATAGAGATTTCGAGAAATGAATATAAACAGTTTTGAACTCCATGAAGTGGTTCATGGAGTTGCAGAATCGAGAGATCTTATGCAGTCCACACTTCCATTCACGACTAAACACTATGACAATGCGTCTGTTAGTCACCATCTGCCTGGCGAATCCAATTTAAATATGAGGTGCATCAAGTACTTGGAATAGACCTTGCACAATCAATAATGATAGGGAGCATATAACTCAATTTGGAAACGAAGATTCATAAAGCAATATTCTGAAATACCTGGAAATTATCAAATCTATGCTACAGAGGAAAGAGATGAGCCGAAATAATCATACCTGCACGACGAATGTAGCTTCAGGTGCTAGTTTTTTCACAGCTGCGGCAACAGGGACTGTATCCCGGCCCGATGCCACGACTAAAAGCGGCCCATCCCTGATTACAAATCAACAATTCAATGCCGTCACGATAAAACTGTATCCTACATGAATCAAAATCTTGGCAAAAAGAATATTTAACACCTCTTAATACTCCGTCCATATATCAAATCTATGACCACTCTAAGCCTGAAGAATATATTGAACAGTATGAAGCCATACCCATCTAAGTGTCGAGAATACTAAAATGCACTCAATAACAACAGAAACTTGGAAGTACCTGTCTACATCTTCTAGAGCAAGAGCAGCAATGCGACCAGCATCAGCTTCAGGAACTGGTTTGTCATCCAAAGTCAATGCACGAAGTCCATATTCTCCCCTAGGTACAGGTGGTCTTGAATCTGGTGACGCGGGTCCGGCGTCGCCCAAAATTCGATTAAGAAATCCTGGGAGAGGAACACGTCGCCAATCAGACTGTATATGTCTAAGAAGACAATCCAGCTGCTTATGAATTGGAACTGGAAGCCATCTTAAATAGATGTTGATAGGGCCCCCTTTGGGACGGTTTACTCTCTGCAATCAAATTGCAATGACAGACAAAATAAGAAGCGGCAAACAATCACAAAGTGAACAACTCAATGTTAAGCTGAGAAAGGCTCCAAATACCGGACGTGAGAACATAGGATTCGTAAGAGAGCCAATTCATGAGAAACTTGGAATATATGGAAGTCGAGCATAATCACTGCAAAATGATGCACGCGCCAGAAGCCAGCAACATCGTCTGGCCAAGAGAATCCAGAATCGTTCCAAATTCAACTGACCCTTCAGAAATTGAAGAAATTGCGAAAGACCGAAAAGTCGCTATAATGCTTAAGGATGACACGTACAGAAAAATTGCAAATATCACTTTAACCCTAATCGAATTGTTCACTCTATTCATGGCAATTAAGCAACATATCGATTATTAACACTACAAAAAAACAGAAAAACATGATATTGTTTCTGCAAACAAATACATTGTTGATGATCTTACAACGAATCTCTGATTCATGAAAACTACAAATAAGTACCACAAAGGCCTCAGCAGTCCGTCAGGTGTTAAGTTAGGGCTCCGGCAACTACTGTATGATTTCAAGTTACACAGAGCTTCAACCGATTGATTGATCCTGCGAATTAGACCAGAAATTCACCCCGATTGCACAAAACTTGTGACAACATTGTAAGGAAGGTTTCATGGACTCAACTAGTGCTTGAATAATAAGGAGAAGTTCCTCACATGCAGAGCGTAGGTATTCGACAGACCAAGAGCACGCACGAGCCCTATGCACTGATGCTCAGCTCCCGCCGCTCCATTGCCAATGATGACCGCCCGGCGCACCACACAAGAGATTCCACGGTCGAAAATCTCCGGCATGCCCGTCGTGTTGCTACTAGGCGGCTCCGGCAGCGTGATGGACCTCATTTCACTGAAACCCTAATTTCTCAAGTGGGCATCTTTCCGACCGCAAAAGAGGAATCCGCTCCTCCTGGGTTCTAAGTTCACTTCAATTCGCTTCCTTCCTCCTCCAAAACTACAGCTGCTGCCCCGAAGATCGATCGAGATCAGTTAAAATTCCAAATTCAACCATGCGATTCGACTCTGCTTCTCGTCAATTCATCGTCCTCTAATAACTTAAACCTCCAAACCTCAGAAAAAATAATCACTACAACCACAGAGAGCACCGACTCCAAATCTCCAACAGATCCCTGATTCTCAGAAAACCTAGAACACCTGAAAAAGCGAAAATCTCCTGAACTCTACCAAAATTCGATCGAATTTCGGCCAGAAAATTGACGAATTTCGTGACCTGTGAGGTCGGAGAACAATGGTTGCGCTAACTTAGACTACCGTGGTACGCAAGGGTGGATCGAACTCGGTGACACATGGATTCTATGCAAAGCGAAACGGCAGGAATGAAAAACAACGAGGCTGCGCCACATGCCAGCCGCGGAAAGACGTCGCCCGACGCCAGCGGCCGTCGAATTGGTCTCGATTGTGGGGTTACCGAGACTGTACTCAGCCTGACGCCGGCGTGCGTCACAGGTTGAACCAACATACGGTTTTGCTACTACCCTACGTGAATACTTTTTTTTCACGCGCAGAGGTTCGGCAATTGGAAGCTTGGAGCTGTTAGTGTAAGAGTTTCAGCATTTTGGCATCCAGTTTTTTTGTGTTCGGCAATTTCTAGGTTTTCTTGTTTTGTAACATTTGTCTTGTAGGGCTTAAGGCATGATGTAGGTTTTCTAAAATATTCAAAAATTCAGGCATTATAGATGAAAAATTCAAGCATTATAGATGAAAAAATTCTATAACATTTCAGACATTTCACTTGTAATATTCCAAACATCCAAAAAATACCGAATTTATGCCTGAATCTGACCTTTATATAGAGTACCTTAAAAGAGAGAGAAATAACTCCAATTTCCTTTGAGATAGGCATAAATTGAGAGTCTATTCACTTTGGTTACATGGTGTAGGGCTTAGCAAGTGATGCTAGGCTACATACCTTTGTTAATTCCTAAAAGCCCAAGGCCTTTTTGAGCTTCTTGGAATTTGCTGTAAATTGAACAAAAAGACAACATTTTAATAAGTTTTATCAATTTTTTTTAAATTATAACCATACAAAATCAAACTAGACATGTTGTAGATCACATGGAAAAAAAAATACCACTCATGGATTGAAAGATTATAATGCTTGATCATGGAGGTTTTAAAACTGTGAAAGTGATCTGAAGTCTTTCAATCCTCTTTTCACAAGTCAAATCTAAAAAATTGGTCACCAAAAAATTATAAGGTAAAAGGGCATAACATGCATAAATTTAACAATGCATCAATTTATAATTTTTCAAAATGTACTCTACAATTTTTTTTAAATAAATTTCTAATGTAATTTTTCTTTCAAGATTCAGTGTATTTGAGGCTTGTTTCCAAGAGCCTCAAGATTTACAATGGACACCTTTGCACAAAATCTTAAATAGAAAAATCATAATCATTCATTTTCAAAATTGGATTTTTGATGCTAAAATTAGATTTCAAAAAGATTCTTTTCAAATATAAACTACTAAAAACAATAACTTGGTAAGATTTCATTTAACTTCAAAATATTGTCAACACCAGAATTTGGTGCCTCAGGCATTTAGGGATTAAGACTCTATCTTGCCTAATTATTTTGAAAGCTATCCAAACTACATATGAAGTAGAATAGAGTTGTTTATAAACGTTTCCTAATGTTTATGGTGGATCTATAAGAATGAATAATGTTTGGTTGTTTTTAATCTTTTGCTTGTGAAGTAGTATATAAATTCAATATTTGATCACAATATTATTTATGTTATTAAAATTTGTATTAATAGCTAATTAAAGAATCATAATTTTAGTTTAAGTACACTAAAAATTTAAACGAAAATGATTTTAGTTTAATTTTTCCTTATAGTATGTAAGTTGATTTAACAAGTATTGTTCCTCTTGCACTAGTTGTGAGAACTATAAAGGATTTAATATGCCAACCATTTGTATTTATTTCATGAATAACCAGGGGGTATTTCTTTACTTTTGCTTCCATTGATTTTGATAAGAATCTATCATTGCAAAATGTGAATTTTATATATCTTATATTATGTTGTTTTAAAGGAAGAGTAGGATTTTGGTGTAGATGAAGTATATTTTGTACACATAGTAAGTCAAGACATAATTTGACCTCACATTGATATTCATTTGCATTTGGACAAAGACATTGAAGTAGCCTTATAGGTACAATGTGGTCAAGTGGTTTGTCTTCAAATATTCTTGCATTCATAATTATAAAGCATTTAGAGAAGGAGTGGGATAATAGCAATTTTGTGGCCTTATTTTGTTTTTTTATTTGTAATGCTTTAATGTGAGGGTTTGTATGTTCACCACAGTAAAGCACATATCCGTATATTTATTTGGTTAAGGGCATATTGCGGGCATATGATATTTGGATATTGTATAGGCTTGAATATATATTTGCAAGCATATCCTATGTATCACCCATATTTGAACTTCAACAATTGTGTGATTTGTACATTTGAGATTTGCAAATTATTTCAAAATTTGTTTGATAATTTGTTATCTATTTCTAGTTATTGGTCCATTTGTTTATGGATGGAAATGTTTGTGCTAGTGTGATGTTGTCTACAAATTTTCTATTTTCAAGATATATGATTGATGAAATCCAATGGGGCCTTTACATGGTGTTTTTTTCTTATGATGGCTAGATGGTGAAAGGTATAGAATGTGCATTTTTGTAGTCTTGTTCTAGCAATTGATGTTCTTTGGTATTATCTACAACTCCAAGGGCATTTTCTATTTCATTCTCATTTATATTTACATAGGCTTTGATCTTTTGGATCAAAAAGTGGGATGCATGGTTCTATAGCATGGTGACAATGCGGATATTCACGTAATTTTGTTTAGGTGATTGTTTTGGGTGGTAGGGTGTTTGATTTGGTTAGGAATGAGGTTTATAGAGTTTAGACTATATGTAATATATAGGTTGATTCATTTTGGCATTCACTTTATAGTATTTGTAAGAGCCCATATATTAAAGTTAGTTTGGCTCTTAGAATATTTTATTGCCTTTAACCTATAGATCCTAGATGATTTCTTTGAAAAAAAAATTTAAGTATTTGTTTTCAAAACAATATTCTTTACTAAAATATAGAGTGGCATATATAGATTTCAATCATAGAAAGAGGAAATGCACTTGATGTTAATGTGGTATGTTAAATTTAGTGTGAATCCAACAATGCACTTTGCACTAGATTTTTATATTGCAACATATATTTGGATTATTTGTGCATTACCCAATGACTTCTTCATACTCAAAGTTATACAAAGACCAAAACAAGTTTTTTTGGTGATGCAAATCTAGACATAAAACTATACATTCTAACTTTTTCAATGACATGTTGCAAGTATATAGTCATATAAATTTTTCTTAGATTTATATTGAATTTCAAAGTTAGAAAAAACAATCCATAAATGTTGTAGGAAATAAGCTTATACACACCTTTAGCATTGCCTCATATACTTATTGTGTGTTTGTATCTTTTGAGTACATTGTGACAAACTCACTTACTTGTGGCATTGTGAAATGAAAACCCTTTGTAATAATTGATAACTTGTCTTCTCCCCATAATAATATTTTTTGAGAAGTTATTTTGATTGCAATCAATATGGAATATCAATATAGTGCACATATCCATATGTCGTCAATATTTTATACACATATTCCAACATAATATACATATTTTATATTCCATATCAATATCCATGTATGTACATCATATTGTATTAATATTTTATATAATATCTGTATCTATTCCATATATAGTATTCCATATCAATATTAGGTCATCATATGAGTATAAATATCAATATCAATGTTTTTTTGTTTTTGAAGATCGACGGCAAGGGAGGAGGATTCAAATTTTTTATCTTCTAGATCAACGTTGTGGATATTTAATGAGCGGAGGGGGGGGGGCAAGCACATGATTGCACGCATCTTTTCGTTACATTGTTACATTGTATGAGATTGAAAGGTCAGTTCTAATAGCTAAACATCAACTTTATGATCTTCAAAAAAATGAAATATCCAATTTTCATTTGCATATGCTATCAATATGTAACAGTTTATAATTATATATTAGCATATTTTTGGAATTTTAGTGTATTATTGTTAGTATATGTTATGATATTTAGAGATCTACCACGTCTTAGATTCATTTGCAACAATTCTTATACCATTTAATCCACAACAAGATTTCTAACATCCATCCAATTTACACAAAGTTTTGGATTTGGATTGAATTCACATTACCCTCAATTACGTACTTAAAGTGACCACTTCCAGATGGTTCTTTGGGGATCTAAAGTAAATCACACTATTTTCACTTTCATCTCAAATTTTCCATTATACATGCTTATGGATACATTTAAGAATGAAAATATACACCACAAATACATAAATAAAGGCAGAATTGCAATTTAGGTGGTAATAGGTTGGTTCACCCAACAATAAGGTAGGCACCCCAAAAACCTCCACTTTTTGTTATTGTGTCTAGTTATTATTATTATGAGTATGTTTAAATTCAAATTTTAATTCAAATTTTGCTTGCAAGGAACATTTAGGGACGTCATATTTGATTTACAATATGTTTAGTTCCCATTATTTGTGCTCCAATCAGCTCACAAAACAAGCTTCAACCATCCGTATAAAACATTGCCATTTAACACCAACATGGGCACTTCAATTGGGTGAAATGTTATCATAAACCACTTCCAAGAAACTCCTGTTCATTTCAAGTGGAGATTACAAAATGTAATCAACACAAGACTGGGACAAATCACATAACCTTGCATTTTGACCTTTTCATCCATAATCTTCAAGCTCACCCATTTCTTGGTACTTAATTTACATCAAGTAATATCCTTTCGTTTGGCAATAAGATAATTTGCTCTAAAAGTGACCCCGATCTAAGAATGAGTGACATATTGCTTGAAATATCTATTATTGTCAGTGATGAATTTAGGTAGGCTTAAATGGTTGCTTTAAGAGCAGAATACCTTATGCAAGCTCAAGAATTGTCCTCCTCACACAGACCCTGCAAAACACAAAACACAACATTTAGGAAAATGCAATGTCATTCTAAACCCTAAACCCAACTCACAATTGCTTTCTTACCACCGCAAAGTTAATACTGCAGCACATTCTTGAGGCTCTTGAAAAGCATCCATTGCCACCTCGTAGCTAGCTAGCTTTGGGGATGCTGAGCAATACTTGAACTCAGGATGAGATTGGTTGTGGTATTTGATTCGTTTTGCAAACCTTTATTCTTGGGAGCAAAGAGACCTTTGATTGAGAGGCTTCAATTTGCAGTTTTGGTCCTTGAGTTTCATTCCGTTCCCAAGTAGTTAAGTTGGTGAGTGTTAACCGGACTATAAACCCATCTCCTACTTCGGAACAGATTACATATTGATTGTGACACGCCACTCTCTCAATGTGTCAATAGTCATGCATAAAATTGTCAAAATTCAAAGTTTGTGCCAATAACATACGGAGTAGTTTTTCCCACATACATAATAAATTGATCCAAGGACCCAAATGCGTCACTTGTGGCTCATACAAATCCCAGTAACCATTATGTACATATTATTGAAGAAGCCTTTTTTGAACATTTACCAACAGAACTTCATGTTCTTTATTACACTTTGTATCCACTTTGATTTTGTCAACAAGAGCGGGTACTAATTCTAGAACATCTACACAACGTAACTAAAAGGAGTCATGGGGGCCAAAAAATGACAACAGAATGTCGGTTACCTTGGATGGGGCGCAACCTGGCAATGAACTCCGGATTTCGAATCGAATGCCAGTCAGCATCCAGCACGCCGAACGTTTCCTCGAAATCTTGCACCTTGTTGCGCAGATAGTAGCTCCCTTGCAACGCCCACAAAGACCAGGACTCCTGCTCTTGCTTCAAATACTCAATCGCACACTCCAAAAATCTTCCATCGCCATAGCTCAGATCCCCCTCTTGCTTCACCCCAAACTCCGACAAAAAATACGGCACCTGAAAGCAACGAATTCCGAATAAAATCACCGATTTCCAGTTGAAATAGCGAAACTCTACTGCGCAACATTCTTCAACTTCAAGGCAGGGGATCCTTAGCTTCCATGAATGGAGGCTCCTTTCACTGTAGAACATCTCGAATGCAAGCTTGCCCATGTATTGTGCACCACTGTAACAAGAATAGAATCGTGTTGCTGTGATATTGTAGAAACTTGCATGCATTTAAGATGTTCTACAGCGAAGGGGGATCCTTTACATTGAGTATTTCCCGTAACACGAATATGCTGTCTATTCGTGTTACACGCAGTAAATCTGAATCCATGGGCACTCAAGCTTGCATTCATTCAAGATGTTCTCCAGTGAAAGCACCCTCAATTCTTTCATGAAAAGCAAAGACTCCCTTGCCCCTTGAAGCTCAAGAATGTTTAAATTATGTGCTTCTCCCATCCAGCAACCCCGAGCTAGAATCTCACCTTCCCTTTCTGCTGCGAATGCGCCCTCCCACGCACCTCCTCTTCCACAACCTTCGCACACGCCTCCTCGTCCTTCGCATCATCGAAATCACTCCCCCTCGCAAACCATTTATACCAATGAAACTCGTACACCAATTTCCCCGGCGCAAGTGCAACAAGCTCATCCCCACCATCGCTCCTCCCCAGAAAAGAAAAATCCGAGGCGTAGTTCAACCCTCCTGCAATAATCAGCACCTTGGGATTCACACCATGGACAGCAGACGTCGCTTGTTTGACAAACCGTTCCCAGTCGCCACTATTCTGCTTTCGCCCTCGAAGCTCATTCCTCAAGCTCATCCCCACAACATGCAACACTCCTCTGAATCTCATGGCAACCCTAGTCAGTCCTTGCAACCATTCCTCTGCGTCGAAATGCTCATCACCCCAGAAGCCGTTCCCATCGGTGTCCCCGCAACACCACTGCGGCTTGCTCACGTGATTGTCGAGGATCACCACCAGGTCATGCGAGGCGAGAGTGGTGACGACGCTCTCGTGCACGGAGCGGAGAGTTCGATGTAAGAGGTGGGGGTTGTGGAGCTGGATTCCGGCGATGGCGGACGTGAGATTTAAGGATTGGAAATGATGGAAGACGGTGGGGAGAGAGGAGGAGTTGTCGTCGTCCCGGGTCCAGAGCCAGGTGGAGGAAGTGAGGCGGACGCAGTTGAAGCCCGAGGATTTGATGAGGAAGGCGAGGGAGGAGAGGGAGTTGTGCTGTAAGCCTTCGGGGATGTTGGCCTCGAGGTGGCCGGCCCAGGAAACGCAGGTAAGTTTGGCGCGGGCGCCGGTGCTGTCGGTGATGTGTGAGGAGCTGGTGAACAAGGGAAGCTGGAATGCTAGAGCTGGAACTGAAACAGTGGTTAGCAGCTGCCAGAACGCGAATCGGACGAGCGTGGACAGAAAATGACTCGCCATTTGGAAGGCTCGCGCTGTTTGATGCTCACAGCACGCCGTGCAGGGCTTTTGCTTTGGTTTCTATGACGTACGGAGAGTCTACCAATTGTAAAAAACACGAAAGCTAACTGTTAGAATTATTCTAAGATGGAGATGGAAGTGCAACGGTGGTTAATTACCAGCTGCGAGAACGCTAATCGCACCAGAATGGGCAGGAAATACGTCACCATTTGACTCGTTCTTTGATCCTCACTTCACATGCATGCATGCTCTTGCTTTGCTTTACATGACGGAGAGAGAGTCTCGCGATTGGAACACAGCGAAAGCTAACTGTTGGACATGAATTCTTAACTACTTGTTTGGAAATCTTTCAATTAACTCTTCGTTGTTAACTACAGTGAAGAATTTATCAGCGTTTTTTTCTCATTCATTTTCATCCCATTTTCATCTGTAATGTTCAATTGGAATCATCTTTCTAGCTGGAAGTGCAATTGCGATGGGGAGTACGAGGTGCCAGCAGGCGAATCGGACGAGCATGGACGTGAAATGCGTCGCCATTTGGTCTGTAATGTTCCCTCACGTCCCCCTTGGTGCATGCTCTTGCTTTGAATTGATTGCGGCGAGAGTGTATCGATTGGAACAAAGCGAAAGCTAGCTGTTAGACACGAATTAACTACTTGTTTGGAAGTTTCTCAAGAAACTTTTTGTTGGTAACTAGAATCTTATTGGTTTTTTACAATCACTTCATTCATTTTCATCTAAATTTTCATCTGTAATGTGCTGTTTGAATCATCTTTATTGTGGCTGGAATTGCAACTGCGACAGTGGCTCCGAGGTGCCAGAACGCTAATCGTACCAGGATGGACATGCCATTTGGAATGCTCGCGGTGTTTGATGCTTACCGGGCATGCTCTTGCTTTGCTTTAAGGTACAGTACGATACTCCATTCCAGTCAAAATTCCCATTCTAGGCATCTAGGAAAAGACCCATTCTATGTTGTTTGTATAGGACAACAGAGAATACAAATGAAGGAAAAAATTGCTTGCTTCAAAGAGTTGATTGCATGAAATGAGGATAACATGTGTTTGGAATGGGCTGAATCTATGCCTTAATTACACACTGTCATCACTTCACTTTGAATTAGCATCAAATTAATGCAAATCAATTCATTTTAGACATAGAAGTATGCAATTGGTCATTATGGATTGGATTAGACATGTGTTAAGTCAAGCATGGGTTGGTAAGAGCCCTACAATAGCTATTTTTCTGACACTGACAGGCATGTTTACAAGCTTTTATAGAAAGCTAAAGGCAACACCCTTCCATAAATTTAAAATAAAATCAAGTAAAGTCCAAAAATTATTTTTTCAATTGTAACATTGTTTCTTTTTGCTTGTCTAGAACTGAAATTTATTCCTACTTTTTCCAAATAGTAACAGCATATTGTACCAGTCATTCTCACTATAATGGGATAGTTTACCTTATATTATGAGGAGCAAGCTATCAATTGGAAGTAACACAAGTTAATGCAAATCAATTCATGCTTTATTTTTTTATTGTTAAAATTAAACTAATTAACTTTGGACATTCACATCATTTGTTTTCATCCAAATTTTTTTCATCTATAATTATGTCCAATTTTCATCGTATTGTATTTCAAATTTTGAGGGAATTAAATTTAGTTTGCATTTGCTTACCGTTAGCAGGGGTTTTTCATTGAATAACCTTGGGGAGGGCGCCTATTCTGTCTTGGAAGAAAAACATTCTTTAAAATATGTATCTTGCATGTGGAAATGTTTTTGACAACATTGCTACTTTTTAACGTATGTAGAAGACACCTGAATATGTAACCTGAATTAGGAGTCCGGTCATTGCAACACTGATGCACATCAAGTCATGCAAGTGGCGAAAGATATACTGCTTTCCATGACTTGGCTCCTCATTCAAGCTGCCTCGTATGATTTGAATGAAACTCTTATAGTTATGGTGAATTGATTGCGAAGAAAGAAGAGATTTTTTCTAGATTGTTGAACTAAGAGTGAAAATTAAAGATAAAAAGAGGAAAATGAGTTATCACCATTCTCATCTTGTCAAATGGGGACCAGTTCCTCTATGTAAATCTGGTCTATTGAGACTATGAAGCTGACATTTTACAGAACGTCTTTGTTTGAGATTATGAAGGCTATAAACATTTGGACCTACGATTCTTGCTGTACACTACTTTGTGTCAAATTTTCATCACTGGAGTTAGCTTTGTATTATAACTTACTTCCAGGCAGATGGTGAATGTAGGCACTCTTGGGATGCAGCTGTGAGCTTAATTTGTACTCGTACACTTCTTGGAATTCGTAAGGAGGCTTTGTGTGTCAATTTGCGAGTGTAGTGAGTAGACCTGAGCTACATGGGAAGTGGGTGTAAGCTTAGTACAGTCATTTGGGGAGGGCACTGTACAGGACAGGACCGGACAGACAGAAAAAGCAGACATCATAGAATTTTTTGGGAGGATCATTGTGTGACAGTACCTGCAAATCAATGGACTATGAGTGGTCATATGGGCGGGCTATATCATCAAAACAAAAGTCTTGCAAGCAAGGAAACCCTGCAATGAGGAAGAACCAATGGTGCTTCTTTGAAATTTAGTTGTAACATGACACTGAATGTGACGGATTTGTTGGTTTTGTTGCAGGGGAAGCAAGGGCTGTGCTTCTCGCTAGCGACAATTGTGAGAATAGTGGATTATGTCACCAACTTTGGCCTATGCTCTCACTTCTTTCAGCGCAACCCCACTACTTTTGAAATTATGTTTTTACGATGTTCAGTGAGAAGCAATGCTACTCTTGTAGTGTTGGTTCACTTAGAAAAATGTACATGTACTTGAGTTTCTCAAACGATGTTTGTCAAACATTGTGTAGAAACTAGATTGGACGGTAAATAGAGGCTTTTGCACTTGGTATAGGCCAAATGAACCTTTTTCTTTTTTTCTTTTGAGATATAGTGTTGGTCCTTCAGTTGTTTCCAAGGTGAAGATGTTCTCTCGTCGATGATAGTAGAGCATCATCAATAGGGCGCAGGAAACCTGGTTTTCCGAGTCAATGTAGTTGCTTCCGAAGTTTAGAGTTGACGCTCTAGAGCGCCACGTTCCAATGTATGCTCGGTACGGGCCGCAGCAAGTTGGCCAAGACATCACAACAATCTACGGTGACAAGCTTTTGTGAGAAAAAAGTTGGTCTTCATTAACAAAGAGGTGCTCGTTTTTTTGTTTTTATTGTTTGACTAAGCTTTTCAGAGTGGTGTTCAGTCAGCTTTAGAAATAAGAAATGTGCCGCGTAGGAGACAACATTTAAAGCGCCTCAATGCCAAGAAAGTAGGTAGAGCAGCAGCGTTAGATCTGGGTTTTGGGCTGGGCCATGCTCCCCACCCGGCAAATTTGTGAGTCAGCACCTTTTTTTGCAGCAGGCCATTGATGATGCTCTTAGCCTCTGTAGAGAGAATCTAGAATCATCCTAGAATTAACGATTGTCATGTGTGTTGCAGCTCTGTCAATCTTGAATAATACTCAGAGCTACTATTTTAGAATGCAACTCTCACTGAAGTTCAGACACAGAGTGAGCAATGCTGTGGTTCTATTGCAGAACCTTACTTAGCCTTTTCAATTTCATCGACAGCCATTAGCTAGAGCTGCGCTTGTCACCATAGCAACAACTAGAGATTACAATTCTGCAAGGAAACACATCCCTAATCTTGAAAAAACTATAATCAAGCATCCAGAAGTGCAACTCCTCAGGTTACTCCCACCAAAAGATTTTCCAGTCTAACAAGTGAACTTTTTTGTGCAAAGACTGTTGTCAATGAACCCCACAAACAGAATACTAAAAGAGCCTGTGCTTTCAATAGATCTTGATAATAATAAATACTTCCAGAAATAATGATGTGTTTCAATTCCTACCACTGCCTTCTAAGGATGTTGATACTAGTGTACACAAGTTAATTAAATAAGTCACCCCTTCAGTGCAGCACATCACCTTGCGCAAAAATCTGAAAGAATGAAAACAAAGAAAAGTAAGCAAAAGAACATGAAGCATGCACACTATGGTTTGAGCTTCTGTGATGCTACTAGCAGTGGCTGGGGTTATGCCTACATCCACAAAGCGGGAGCAAATTCTTCAAACAAGCAAAGCAAACGGTTGCAGGCACTGTGGTAATGCTATATAAACATACAGAGAGCCAGCTCATCTAAGTTTTAAGTATGCTAATCCAGTTGAAATATTCAAAGTGCAATTTCTACAACTACTGGACACACAAACAGAACATGAAAAAAGGGAACAAGTGAAGAACATAAGCAGGAAATATAGTAAGCTTTACCTACGAAGTAACGGAATGCTATTACTAGCCTTCCGTAAATAGACGCCTAAACAATTAAATAAATCGCTCAATCACTTGTCCAGATCTTGAAAGCAACCTGAACAGGTAAGATAAGACTTCATCAAGTTACTCAAGCTTAAAGTACCACTGACATCCAACACCTGTTAGAAAGCTGCTACTTTAGTTGCAGCCTGAAACTTTGATACAGTTACAAGGTGAAAGCATGCTTCCAGGCAAATACTGACATAGCTGGTGGATGGTCTGTGGTAGATCCTCCACCTACTTGCGACAATTTCACATAAATTAGAGAAACAACAACCCAATTTGATCAGAATTATGTAGCAGAAGATGACTTTACCCAAAGAATGAATGCAAGAATCACGCCCGCAAGAATAAAGCGCTGAACAGCACACCAATCGCATCGACCCTTCTTGTCCTTGTACCTTCCTCTTTTCCCATCCCCCCAAGCTCCATTTCCTGGAAGATCAATCCACATGCCTGTGATTGAGGCACGAGTAGAATCCCTCAGTATGTGCAAACAAAGAAAGGGACTTCTCAAGTCTTCTGACCCATCCACACCGCACTTGGAGAAAATGCCTGCGACTGAAAAGATCAGAAAGAGCAGCAGCATTTTTCTACAAAATCATAGATGCATCATTACTCTGCCACTAAATTAGGTTGCAGACACAATCCATACAATACAATACCTCCGCCAACCGTAAAAAAAACAGTCTTCTGTGCAGTTCAGCAACCACTGTAGCGGATCATCACGCTGACATAATCTAGTGAAGTATTTCAGTTTTCTAAAGCCAATGTGGAAGACTAACTACTGGTAAACTATGCCCCTTGCGTCTCTTTTGACAACTGAAGTAACTCAACCATGCTCTCAAATTAAGAATAAGCGTAGTCACAGTATGAAACATTGTGTCAAAAGAGCCGCCACCAGTGATTGAGAAATTCTAAAGAGGATAACAAATCCAACTCAAGTTGGCTGCCAACAGACTAACGCTTCCTACTTAAGTCACATATCACCAACTCCCTTGTCGTTAACATTTGCTCCCTCCATCAAGTGGAAAAAATAAGAGTAGGCTCCCCTATTGTTCTGTCTACACAGTCCAGAAACTCACGAGAAGGATTCATAGGAATCACAAAGGGTGACCTATCTTGTCCAATAGGAATGACGACAGTCTCCAGCTTGTGAAGCGGATCGCGTTCCATCCCTTGCATCGTCATAACTCAATTAGCTTTCAAACAATTGCACCCGAGCTCCTAACACAGATTGGCCACCCGGAACCTGTGCATCTGCAATCGCCAGATCCAGCAGCCAGTTGGAATCACTCGGCAAAGTATAGCATCCTACACAAGCGTCTGCACCACACTGAAATCAGCTTAGAGCCAAGAAGTGCACTTGACCTAATTTCCAAACTGCCCAAAAAACACTACACGCTTCTCGGAAAACCCTTAGCTGCGGAATCACAAAGCAAGAAACCCTAGATCACCACTGAAACTCCCTGAAACGTGTAACTAAACAGTGAACCTCCGAACCTCCGCATCTGCAATCGCCGAATACTATTACAACACCGATCCTGCAAATTGGAATCCCCGCCTAAATTCGACAGAATTCGGCAACCCCTGGAAATAAAGCAAAGAGCGAGACTTGCAATTGACCCAAATTCCTAAAATCTCCACAAACCCAACACGCTCCTCAGCAATCATTCGACACCAGAAGCTGCGGAATCATAAAGCAAGAAACCCTACTGTAAATCACTCCCTGAAACGAGTAAACAAACAGTGTCGACAAATAACGAAATTGCACTATGATTCAAAACATTCCTCCACGAAAGAGAGTTGGGTTGGGTTCAGAAGACAATGTAATCCAGCAACGCTCTAGACTCCAAAGTTGACAAACCTATTGAGAAAAAAAATCCTCACCTGTGAAACAACACGCATCACAGAGCTCGAAAGTCGCACACTGAGATCCTCCAGAGATCACTCATCGGGAAAAAAAGCGTTCCGGAAATTGCTGTTGGAAAGGAATCAATACGAGAATCGTTTGTAATTCTTCGTTTGAAAAATAATGAATCAATGCTCACAAACATGCCAGCTGCCGTTGTTGACGCGTTCAGAACGACGGGGAGCTGAAGAACAAACGTTTGACTGATGAATCGAAAACAATTGCACACAAAACTATTGCCATTGATTGCAAAAGCTTCAGTTGTGCGATTGCAAGAGACGGAGAAGCAACAAATGTTGTTGTTGCAAATAATGGAACAATCAAATCGCCGTTCTTTTGAGTTTGATTGTGAGCATTCTCGGTGGGAATGAGGAGACTACTGTAGAACCGTATCGTCGTATCGTCGTATTATACGGATACTGTACTGTATTGTTATGGACCGTAGCTATGTTTGGGAAGAACGGGCAGCTAGTTCAAAGCTAGTTAGGCGGTGGAATTGGGGAAAAAATCCAGTTGCAATTTGAAAACATTGACAAAAACCTGTGGAAAAATCTATAAAATTTCTATTTAGAGTAAAAAAAGTAGAGAAAATAACTAGACTTTGTATTTAAAAGACTTGTTTAATTTAGAAATTAAAGGAAAATAGCTGGTAAAACTCAAAAAACTTCACGAATGTTGAACTGTAGCTTGTTGCAGGCTTGCCAAGAAATTAACATGGCTTTGAAAACGAGTGACAAATGTTGTTTCATGATTTTTGAATTCTTTGATTATGTGATGTGGATGTGTGAAGAAATCAAAGGGGGAGGGGGGGGCGGTTCTTAATTTTTTTTTGCAATGGATGAACCTAATATGGTGGATGAGTGTGTATTTATAGTATACTAGTATGTCCAATTGCAAAATTTGCAACGGAAAAACTTGCAAAGGGCTTTGTTTTAGGACTCTAGAACATGGACAAAAGTTTGTGACATTGTGTAATTACTATAATAGCTAGATGGTGTACAATGAATAGATTAAACAATTGTATTGGTTTGTGTCGTAATTTTTTAGAATATCAATTGTGTCGGTTTGTATAATACAATGTTAGTAGTATTGTAGTTTTTCTACACATTTTGGTAGATTTCAAATATCTTTTTTTGTGTGAATTTTTTTACCTTGAAATTTGGCAGCAAACATCTTATTAACATAGAGATGCTCTTGTGCCAAACATTTCATGATAAAAAATTATTTTTTCAGCCCTTGAAAGGATGTCAAAGTTGGCAATAGTGAAATTTGTTTCCCTAGAAATGCAAAAACGCCATTTTCACTTGGATCCTAGTGTATACTTTTATATGATTATAAAGATTCCAATATATAATGGTATATTTTGCAATCTTTCATTGGAAAAACCTTTCAAAATGTAGATTTCAAGTTTGTTTTGTGAGTTGTGATTTTTGAAATTATCATTATTGTATGCTAAAAATCTTCCATTACTATGCATATGAAAATTTCTACAAAAAAATACCGTTTACTGCTACATCATTCTCGATGTTACATTTTAAAATATGACATGGCATATGCACAAGAGCAGTAAAGCTGACATGGCGTAAATTAGTGCATTCATGTTATCTATTGTCTAAATTAAGGCAATCAAATGGACAAAAGAAAATAATATACATTTGTAGTGTCAGTTGTTGTCTCAAACATCAAATTCCCTAATAGTATATCCAATTAATTCATTTCTTTGTACCTTCTCCATTTATTCACAAAACCATTAAAAATTAATCATTCATTTGAAAAATAGTATATATCCACATAATCAAAAATGGCAATTCCAAGTCTCCCTATTTCATGAAGCTTTTAGAAATTTATAATAATCTTCAATGGCTTTTAGAAACATCTTCTAGTATAAACTTTTTTTTCACCACCAAAAAATTTATTGTATTTATATAATTTTCTTACATTTTCTTCTAGGTAAGTCATTATTTTAAACTTCAATCTTCACCACTACCCATTAGAGAGAAATTGGGCCCTCTAAAGGGCCACGAGTTCCCATGAGTTCTCCACAAGTTTTGAATAGTTCCTGACTGCTGAAACTGCGCCACCGCAGCAGGGTGACGTGGTCGGGACTTGGCCACATCAGATTTTTTTTTTTTTTTAAATCTTAAAATGAAATTTGATAAAAAAAAATTTTTTTTTTTTTTTTTTTGAAAGTATATTTTTCGGACAGCCCATATTACTATTCACAGCATGGGGACAGATTGGGGAACGGGCCTGAAACGGCCCTTTCTTGGCCCCAAATCCCTTCTAATGATTGCTATTATTCTTATACATTCACATAAATGTACATATGATTTCTTCCCACAAGGGTAGTCGCTCTAAAATATCATAATGCATTCTTTTTTTAAATGTTGATTGCTTTGATGTCTTCCTATTGAAAAAAATATGATTCAAATAAAATATATATATACGTTTTATATTAGAATGGAATTATGATAATTTAAAATTAATAAGTATGTCTTAGCAAAAAATGGATTTAAGAAAGTTACAACCCTAGTTACAAAATATTTGCATCAAAGATTAATAAGGATTGTCATTTGCAACATTTCATATTAACCCCTAAAAGCCCGTTGTCCCTTCGGGGGACAAATGCGTTTTCGGGCAGGTACCTACGGGCTGAAATTGTATTCTGATTTTTTGAAATTTTTTTTGGAGATAGAAAAACTGATAAGCTTCGTGGGAATATAATTTTTTTCTCAATCGGTGCCCGGGAAAAAAAGTTATGACCAAATAAGCTCAAAACAGGGGACGGGGGGCAGCCCGGGCAGCAAAAAAAAAATGGACAAAAATTTGAATTTTTTTTTTTAATATTTTTTTTCTCATAGATTATATTTTTGTCTATCTAGAAAGCTTTTATTCATTTCATTTGGATATGTTATGAGAAAGTTATGGACATTCTTGTTTTTCGGGCAGTTTGAGCATCTTCTTGAAAAAAATAACTGTAGGACTCATTTCTGAATGCAATTTTTCAAATTTTTCAAAATTTTTTTTTTGGCATGGTTTAGTTTACTTGCTAGAACAATCTCACCATTGGGATTAGTGCATTTTAATTCCATCTAAGAGATATTAATATTTTAGGTTTTCCTTCTATCTCATATCTACTTCTACTTAACAATTTTTTTAAGGATGAAAATTAAGTTTTTTTGAGTTTCTTTTTTTTTCCTAGACTCTCAACTCAATTCTCTACTGTAAAGATTTAAAGCTCAAAACGCTGTAGTGCAAAAATTTTAAGTTAAAAATGTTTAAAGACAAAAAATCTGGTCCCGCAATGTGCTGAAAAACTTGTTTTTTCCACTTTAAACGCAGATATCTTGCAATCTGTGTGGTCAAAAATTCTGAAATTTTTTCCACACATTCTCATACCAATTAGGTGTAAGATCCTACGGTTAGATGTGAAAAAAAAACAATTTTAACTTTTTTTAACTTTTTGCTATAGAAATGGCAGTTTTCAGTGTTTTTTGGCAGAAAAAAGACCTTGGGCCTTTAGGGGTTAATGATAATGGGTTGTATTATACCGTAGTTGTAGGGTAGATTTTGGAGAAAGTAATTCTTAAAAAGGATTAAAAAATTTTGAAAAAATGTTTTTGAAAAACAAAAAATTGTATAGAAAAAAAATTCTAATTCTAATTTTTAGCATTTTATCAATATTATATTCAAAAATCAAATAAATATTTGATGGACTTGCCAACCCTGTCCTTCACTTATAATATTGTTTCCAAAGAGGTTTGTCAATTTTTTTCTATTTTTCTATTTTAAAGTTTTTAAGGCTTTATTAGCTTTTGAATTTCTTAAGAATAAAATCTGATTCAAAATTGATTCTTTTTTTAGATTTTTTAGATTTTAGATTTAGATTTTTCTAAAATTTTAATAAAAATTAAAATTAATAAAAATAAATGTTAAATTTTATATTTATATTTATATTTTTTAATTTTATCTATATTTCAATTTTTATTTTTGTAGTGAATGTAGTTTATTTTTTATTTTTTTATTTGGATGATATAAATAAATATTATTGTGAATGCATTTTGATATTGTTTAAAATAATACAAAAGAAATGCAAATCATCTATTGTATGAAACATTTTTAATCTATTATAAGGGGCCTCACATGAAAAATTAAGATTAATAGCTATTTATTTATTTTTAAATATAAAGATTTTTTTATTTCTTAAAAGTGTCAAACCATTATAAAAGTTAAGTATTTTTTACATTTAAAACTACATAAAATGTAAATAATTGCAAAAATTAGACTTATTGCCTATGCCTATGCAATATTGAAAAATACGGTATTTCTTTTTTTTCTTCTTTCAATTCATCCAATATATACATTTTTATAATCTTTAGAAAATTAAGTTTAAAAATTCATGTTTAAATGTTAAATACAAAAAATAGCAAGTGGCTCTACTCATTTGCCTAACACAAATAAACCAATTTTATACAAGGGATTCAAAAATTATAAAGAATTGTATTATTTTATTTTTTAATTCAATATTTTTTGCTTTTGGTGTCTTTTTTTATTTCAACAATAAGGTGGTATTATATTTAAATTTTAATATATAACACCATCATGTACAATTGCTTAAACTGTAAATTTAATGAATAAATGCTAATCTTGGTGTAAAAACTACATATTAAATAAACTAATATATTCAATATCATTCTCTCCAATGCATAATAGCATTCAAATTTGTTTATATGTCCTTATTTATTTATATAGTACTAGTATAACATGTTTTTTGTTTTCATTATTACAGTTGGTAGGAATTTGTGTTGGTCTTTTTAATATAGTACTCATAAAACTATGATTAATTTACAATAGCAAAAGGTGAATATAAAAAGCTTCTTTAGAATATTGAATCCAAAATTTAGATTCATATTCTTAAATAGAAGGAAATTTTTTCTTTAAAACATGAAAAAGTTCTTATGACCTAAAGAGTAAGATATGTGATTTGCAATCATTTACATATCTTTTACCTTTATGATCTGTGGTATTTAATAAAATAAAATAAACTTTAGATATTTGAAAACACGGTTCATTTAGCAACAATCAAGGAATGATCCTTTTTGTTGATTAAAAAACATTTTAGATGTATTATAATTATGATATCTATAAAATAAAAAATTCTATTTTAATATAATTTTTTTTTATTAGAACCAATCACCTTAGTTAATGGAAAGAGTGAAAATTGTAGTTTAATGAAACACTCAAAGCTGATTTGTTGCTAGTGTGCATGTTGATCATTATTTCATTGTTCCTTTGTATATGAATATTTCATTTTTAGCATAAAGTAAAAATAAAAAATTTCATATAAAAAAAACATATCTAATATATATCTTAAGTATTCATTTCCAAAATCAATATTTTGCATATGATTTCATATGATAAATGACTTAACAATGGAACATGGAATTTAGAAGTAAATTAATGATCTTTATAATATATCAAGAGGCTTACAATCATTTAAAAATTTTAACTCCATGCAAAATAACATTATCTTTGTACATATTTAGATCTTTATAAATTCAATCATCTAGATTTTCTTGTCAAGGGAATTAAAATATTTTCATCTACAAAATACAAGGTTGATTTTTAAAGCAATAGGAAGAAGAATACAATTTAGATTTGTATTCATTTATTAAATTACAAATCACCTTGAATAATTATTGCATTAGTAATTAAAGATTATTACTTTATAATCTTGTCTAATGCAACATTGATGTTAAATCCATGCCTCAATTTTCATACTTAAGATGGTGATTGCTATTTACCACATGCGAGAATGACGGTGATGTGGAAAGAGCAATATAGCAGGAATATTGTCACCATCTTGTAAAGCATTTGATGGGCGATAAGTGTTTTGTGACCATGACCTTCCAAATACAAATGGATTTGAGAAACGAGATGAACGTTCATTATCATCTATGGGCATATGCTTGTTTGCCCTACAAAGTATCCAAATAGCATATACACACCCAGGAATATAAAATAAACACCAAGATATAAGACAAATTATCCACTCTGGCTGCATGCAATTTCAATTAAAAATAACACATCTAAGCATATATTTTATTGAAGAATTGATAGATGATTTGAAATTTGAAATTTGAAATTTAGTGCTTCATTTAGAGTACATCTCATCTTGGTTTTGTAAAAGCAACTATTTGAAAGTGAATGATCATTGTTTTTTTATAATTCTATCTACAAATGTATTATACAACATTAATCAATTCTAGCAATTTATATCTATAGAGCATATTTTTCAAAGAAATTTTGTTTAAAATTTTGTTCACAAAATTGTGATTAATTTTTGCATTTTTTATGAAGAAAAGTTTAGATTCATGCTATTATAATTGGTGACTGATTTAAAGCCACATGTTTGTTTGTTCTAAAAATGATACATATTGCATATATACTTTCTAGAATATAAAAGAAGAACCATAGTGCCATGCAAATCATATACTGTGGTTGCAATCAAATTCATTGAAAGAAGTAATGTATAAGCAGTTACAATAACAATTCTAACAATATTACAAAAGTACAAATTTTGAAACAAACAAATTCAATATTTTCTTAAGCAATGGATTTGGAAGAAAATATCATAGCTTATAACAACCATCAAATATGAACTTACTTACAGGATTGCTACGGCCTCGACCAACTTTTAAATAGACAGCTATGGGTGGAAGGAAGAGTATCAGAAATAGGTCATAAAGGAGTTCTAATTTTGAATATTCTTCTCCAGCATAACAATGATCCATATTGATAGTGTTGATACCAAAGTTTCACAATTTTGCTATTAAAATTTTTAAGTCCATTGTCACTACCAATCTGCCTTATTTATAGGTCATGTTCAACATCTAAGTGTCTAAAAAGCTATTTTCAAGGACTTTAGTCATTCATCACTTGGGCTTAAGCATTCTATAGTTTTGATAAGAGTCATCTCAAAATTTTCAACTCTCTTCTAAATGGGCTCCATAATATTTTACAATGTTTAATATCAATTCTTCCTTGTGGAGTTTACAATTCCATTGTTTCTTCAAAGAATTTTGTACTTTGTGCCCATCTATGTATTCTATATATTTTTTGTGCAATAATTTTCATTTATTGCATATGTTCTCATTTATTTAATTTTCACAAATTCAATCACTCTATAATTAAAATTTTAAAACTTTATTGATAAAACTCTTGGATTTTCTCAAAATTATAGACAATCTCGTTTGTGAATTAATCATACAAGAAAAGTAGCCCATACATAGGATATTTTGTTTTATTTACAATTGTAGAACAAAGAAATTTTATAAGGGTTCTTAACTTTGAATTGGAATTTGAAATTTAGAAAAACAATAAACTAATAATTTGTAGAATTTTAGTTCCCAATATTACTAATTCTAATTACATAAACATATACCGTACGTGAAGGTCTAATTCCGCACTTGAGTGCTGGAACTAAATTTCCTCATCCAATTTTTAGGAGTCCATATCACCTCAGACCATTCACAAGATGACATTTGGCACTTTTTTACAAAAAAATGACTTAATGTTTGCCAAATCTAACCTTTGCATAGGGTGAGAGGGGTATATATTACAAAAAATAATAGTTTTAAGTTTATAGTTTTGGAAATATAATTTTGGAAAGGCGATATTCAAATATTATATATTTTTAGAGAAAGTACCTAATGAAAATCTTAGTTTTCTTAGTTATAAAATGATAGGATTGGCTTCTAAGTACCTTAATATTTCTAATTTGATCATATGTAGAATGAAGACATTGAAATTAGAAAATTATTAACATAGAATTGGAATATTACATACATATTTATTATATATATATATATATATATATATATATATATATATATATATTGTGTGTGTGTGTATTATATTGATAAAAATATTTAATTTATTCACACTTTGAATTTTGGTTAATTAAAATATTGGATATCATTGACTCAAGTTTTTATATACTTACAATAAATATTAGGACTTGATTACTCTTTGCGCTATTAGTGATGCCCATTGAAGATTGAAAACTTTGAGGCCCCATTTCCAATTTGGAAGACTTTGGTGATGTGCATTTTTACAAGGAAATTGAAGCTCGAAAAGAATTAGATTTTTATTGAAAATTAATTTTTCATTGTTATTCTTTGGCTATTCATTTATAAATCTATTTAAAATACTTTTTTTTCTAAAATACTATGGTTATATCAATTTGAATAAATGAATTTACAACAATTTACAATAGTTAGAGTGTTGATTTATAAATTTAGAATGATTCGATAAAAATAATTGCACCATAATGTTCTACACTATTATATAAACTTGTGAAGAGATTTTAGATTTTTAGAGTAGAAAAAAATAATTCCAACCATTCTAAGTAGTTGGCATATGTGAAGAGTCTATTCATTTAAAGCCCCATGTTGGACTTCAATTTAAAGGTGACCAGGAGAAACCTAAACAATGTATCTTTGGAAGAAAAGAGATCTTATACTAACTAATTTAATCTTAGAAAATTAGAAAAATATATTGAGAGTTGAGTAATAATATCTATTAGAGTTGTAAAAGGAGGGTGCCATGAGTATAGAGTTGGGATAGAGGTAGTGAAAAGAGCATTATTTGTTCTTAAAATAAGCGTATATATTGGAAAGTATTTGATTGTCTTCTAAAATTTGTTTTTATAGTAGTGTATATAAATAATGTACTTGATGGCAATGTTATTAATGTTAAAAAGTATATAGCCAAAATGGAAATTTGAAAGTGTTGCAAAGTAATTGTGTGGATGGTATATGAATTGTGCAATGGGGACCTATAGCAATCACACAAATGTAGGAATCCAAAAAGATTGGTTGTCAAGATGGGCCTTGGTGAACAACGTGAACTCTCCAATGTCACTAATGTTGCACTTTTACACGTGCACGTTCTTCCTCATTGTGACAATATAAATTGACATCTTTGGAGCAACGCAAAATGCAATGTCCATGGCATATGTTATCACAAAGACCCCGCACAAGGATCCATTTGGTTATTGCATATTTGCATGACGTTAGTTTAAAGGTACTAGAGTATGTCACGACAGTTCTAATTAGCCCATGATACCAAAAAGCAACCAACTTGTATACGTCATCAACAAGTTGTAGATGGTGTATGGCCTATAAGCATTGTCTGGCTTGACCTAAGCAATTATCTAGTGAGCACCATGGGCATTAACAAAATGTAAGCACAAATTTAGGAAAGCGTGGCATGTTATAAAACCTATAGCACGAGTACCAATGCCAATTGTAGCCCTACTGCAATTTGAGATCATAAAGTATCTTGAATATAACATTCAAGTGTTGAAAAGTAGCCTCCTCCTATGCATCAAATTCTCTTGTCTTCCTAGGAGAGCAAATTAAAGATATTCTTGCCACTGTTGCACAAAGGGGCAATGGCATCAACAAAAGGCGTTGGTTGGATTTTGTTTTTTCTTGATACTATAGCCAACTATCTATAGGCAACAATACTATAGCTATAATTTGTGTTCCCCTTTGGAAGGATGTTGGAAGGACTTAGAAGAGGTGCATTTTTCTAGTGTAAGATCTCTGTGAATAAACTACATGAATTTTCATCAAATTTCCAAAGTGTTGATGCTCAAATGTTGGTGTGCCATATTGATGTATTATGTATTGATTTCATGTTGAAAATAATTGTAATCAAAATGCTTATATATTGTATATTGATGTTGAAAGTAAAAGTAAATTCAAACAAAGTATATTAGCCTTAGTAAAATATTTTTATTTTTATTTTTGGCATTAAAATATAATACAAAATAAATATATAAATAAATTTGTCTTTAAAAAAATTTCTTCAGCTCTCCAGGTTCAATTTTTATTTTATTGAAATATAAACAATGCAATTGTACCTAAAAGAACATAAAAATTATTTGAAGCAACACTTGCGACTTCATTCATAAGGCTTTGTTGTGAGGATTCAATATTCTATGGCCAAATTGTATCTATGTGTCTCTTCACACCTAATCTATCCTATGCTTGTCAATACAAAAAATATGTATATATATACATGCGCGCGCGCGCGCACACACACAATATATATATATATATATATATATATATATATTTTTTTTTTTTTTTTTTTTTTTTTTTATTTTTTTTTTTTTTTTAAATTTTTTTTAAATTTTAAATTTTTTTTAAATTTTTTTAAATTTTTAAATTTTATTTTATTTTATTTTTATTTTATTTTAAATTTTTTTAAATTTTTTTTAAATTTTTTTCAGCAAATATTGGCTAAACAAATTCCATTACCGGAATAAGACTTGATTATGAAACCATATATCATTAATATATCATTAAAATGGAAATAATACAAGGTAAAAGTACTTTATTTTTAAAATTTTGAAATGGTTTTATTTTCTCAATGAAAAGTTTAATATCTTTTTAAATAAATAAAGAATGCGTTTGCTTGTACAATAGTATACTTAAATCCGAAATTCTAATATAAAAATAATAAATTTTAGTGATCAATTAAAGCTAAAATTTTCTTTTTATTGTTTTTGAAAATTTTATTCAAAACATATAGTACATTCCAGTTCACAAAGTTCAATAAACTTTGTTGAACTTCTTCAAGTAATTAGCCTTAAATCCACAAATGTAAGAATTATTGGTAGATATTGATCTTGTTCATATTAAAAAAGAGTTTTTACCCTGTCTTTGAGAATCTCCGCTTAGCTATGATTGTCACCTTTTGGTCTTTTTTCTAGCCACTTTCTAGCCAATCACTACTTCTAGTAACCAAATTCTTCCAAAATTCACAAGTTTAGGGTTTAATTTCATTTGAAAAAGGCATATTATATTATTGAAACATTTAGAAGATAAAAAATTTCATTCTCCAATGCAATAAATTACTATGACAAAATCATGAATAAAAAAACAAGAAAATACCAAGAAAAGCATTTCAAACAATTATCAAACTACAATGTTGTTGAAATGATTTCAAGATGCATTTGTTAAAAGCTCTTAGTACTCACAAAATTTTGGAATCATTCAGCTCAATGCAACAAACCTCAATTGATGATTTAGATAAAATCAAACACCTAGAAAATAAGCTTCAAGATACTTTTTACTTGCACAAATTGCCGTGGGCTGCAAGATCTACAACAAATTTGACAAATCCTATAAGAAGATATAATGGAAGGTTAAAAACAAAAGCTCTATTAATATGTCATAAAAATATGACTTAGATGCTTTTTGCAATGCAAGCAAGCATTGAGCATCACTTCTATGGGCCGTAAAGAGCTGCTTTGGGCAGGGATAAGGGCAAGCCTCTTTAGGCCTTCTACGTCCAAGAATGTGATTTCACAACATCATCAACCACTTACACGCCATTTTTGTGCCCAAAGTGCTAGATCTACAAATTTTGGAAATCAACAAGAATTAAAGAGATTCTTTGTAAGGGCATTTTCCATTGGCAAAAAAAAAGCTTGTGGTATTCCATATTTTCCTGTGGTTTTAGGGTTTGCTATAAGTGGATTTTTTGGTGCTGGCTTGCTTGTTGTATTTGCGGATGGCCAAATTCATGAACCACCTTCTATTTCAAATTCAAAAGGTTGATCTTAAGTGCTATCCTCCAATGTGTCTCTTTTTTATTTATATAAAAATTAATAAATTATCTTGTCTTAACCAAATATATGTAATGTCTTAAAAAAAAGCAATCTTTGTTTTGTTATTTGAATTAAGAACTTTCTATATATGTTTAATCTATATATTATTTTTACATTGCATTTTTCAAATGTAGTCAGATTGATAATTTTCTTATATTGTAAGAAAATTAACAAAACTATGCTTGATTTTAATAATTAGTTTACTAGAAGAGACTCTAGATTTTTATTAGTTTTTTTTTTCCAATTAGGCACTGGCAAGAAAAAAGTAATCATATTGGGAACAGGATGGGGAGGAATGAGTTTTCTAAAAAACTTGGATTCTACTTTATATGATGTTTATATTGTAGCACCACGAAACTACTTTGTATTTACTCCATTGCTTCCAAGTGTGACATCTGGAAGTGTAGAAGCACGAAGTATCATTGAACCTATAAGAAGGATTATACGAAGCAAAGGAAAACTTGTACAATTTCTTGAAGCAGAATGTATAAAGATTGATGCATCAAAGAAGATTATTATATGTAAAGATGTATCTAAAGTTAAGCCCAAAGGAAAAGAAGAATTTTCCCTTGAATATGATTATCTTGTTGTTGCAGTTGGAGCAACAACAAACACATTTGGAACAAAAGGTGTTCGAGAATATTGTCACTTTTTGAAAGAAGTGTATGATGCAGAAAAAATCAAAGAAAGCATTCAAAATTGTTTTGAAAGTGCAAGTTTGCCTCATTTAAGTAAAGAAGATAGGTGTGCATTTCAATCTAAAACAAATAACTCGTTACCAAATAACCAAATATAAATGTGCACTACATATAAATAATATTAAGGAAATATTTGGTGTGTACATGAATTATTAATGAATATTTGGATTATCTTTTTTGATTGAATCAAACAATAAATGCATATTACAATTAACAAAATTGGTCCACAATTTTCTAAAATTTTCTAATTGTTTTAATTAGAGTAATTTGTTTGTATTTTGAGGATTATTAATAAAAATTATTAATATATATTTCCAAATTTTGCAGGCAAAAACTTTTAAGTTTTGTAGTTGTTGGTGGAGGTCCAACTGGAGTAGAATTTGCAGCCGAGTTGCACGACTTAATTCATGAAGACTTATTAAATCTTTATCCTCATTTACATAACGATGTCAAGATTACGCTTGTACAATCTGGTGATCATATTTTGAACACATATGATGAACGGATTAGTAAATATGCAGAACAAAAATTTACACGAGAAGGCATTCATGTAAAGACTGGTTGTCGAGTACTTGGAGTGCAAGAAGGTGCCATTGACTTCAAGATCAAATCAACTGGGCAACTTGTAAATTTGCCATATGGAATGATTGTTTGGTCTACAGGTATAATATATATACAAAAATTCTTTAAAATTGTCCAATCTAATAAACATAATTTGTCAAAAATTTGAGCATCACATTAATTTCATATGGCATCCAAAATTATTTTTACAATAAGAAGAATGAAATCATTATTAACATACATAAGGTTGTGTATATATGATTATTGTACAATATAAAAAATTAATGTATGAGATGTTTTAATATAGGCATTGGTACTCGACCTGTTGTTTCCGACTTCATGAATCAAATTGGTCAAAGTGATCGAAGGGTGTTAGCAACAGATGAATGGCTTAGGATTAAGAATTGTGAAGGAACATATGGAATTGGAGATTGTGCTTCTATTGAACAAAGACGTATTGTAGAAGATGTCACATACCTCTTCAAACTTGCCGATAAAAGTAATACTGGACGTTTAACGGTAGAAGAGTTTGTTGAAGTTATGGAACAAGTGAGGCAAAGATATCCTCAAATTGATATATACATGGAGCGACAGCACATGAAAGGTGTACTTGGATTACTTGCGGATGCTATACAAGATGGTCATCAAGCTTCTATAAAACTTGATATTGAACATTTCAAACAAGCAATTAGCAAGGTTACGTTTTGTAATCAAAGTTATATTTATTATATGCTTCTAATTGTTTTTTTTAACTTTTAAAATAAAGCAATAATCAAGAATCTTAAAGGAAGTTCAATCTAACCTTGGTTGTAATAAATTCTAAAAGATATCTTGAAGGAATTATTCAAGATTTTTTTTTAAAAACAATAAATATATTTTATAATACCACATTTAACCAAACAACTATATAAATTAATTAAAGTAGTGTGTCTCTAAAAAATAACACATATTAGTACTAATTTGGAAATTACTCAAAAAACTCAAATTGCTCAAATTTGTGAAGCACACTATAGTGTTAGTTTACAATAATTTAGATGAAATTTATATAGTATAGTCTACATTATTTTAAATCTATCTTAAATAATCTAGTTGTCATCCATTTATTATCTACATTTATACAAATTAGTGTGAGTTGGTCTTACACTATTCAAACTTTTGTACTCAGTGACTCAATTTGTGCGCTAAAATGGATGTTTTAGTTTATTGTTAATTTTTATAAATAATTTTTTTATAATTTCAGTTATTTAAAGATAAAAATTTTACAATGATGTAGTTTGTTTGCAATATGATCAAAATAGCAGGTTGATAGCCAAATGAAATCAATGCCAGCTACAGCTCAAGTTGCAGCTCAACAAGGAGAATATTTAGCACATTGCTTTAATCATATGGCAGCTGAAGTTCGTGACAATGTAGCTCCAGAGGGTCCAATGCGCATTCGAGGAAAGGGTCGGCATAGATTTCAACCCTTTCAATATAGGCATTTTGGACAATTTGCTCCTTTAGGTGGAGAAAAAGCAGCCTATGAGCTCCCTGGAGATTGGGTGTCTATTGGTCGTAGTACTCAATGGCTTTGGTATTCTGTATATGCTAGTAAGCAGGTAAGTTGGCGCACACGAACATTGGTTGTTTTTGATTGGACCAAAAAGGCATTTTTTGGACGAGACTCTTCACGCATTGATCATTGATAAGCATTGAACAAAGTGATAATGAATCACTCATACAATTTTGATTTTTGAGGATTGTTTGTATACATGCCAAATTTTTCCTCATGCGACTTCAAAATTGGTGTTATCCTTTGGACATTATTCTTGAATTGAAAATAAAATAAAGGTTCTTCAATAGAATCTATTTCAAAAAATCAACCCTCAATAATGTAATAAAAATTAATGCAAAGAATTTATATACGATATAACAAATTTTATCACCTAAATTTAATATTGGATTGTTTCAAATTTTAAAGTTTCCAATAGAGAAAAAAAAAATTGGGGGACAATCTCAAGGTTTTTTTATCATGCTTAAATATGCCAATTATTAATTACAATTTCTATCCATCAATCCAATAGAATGAGCCAAGTTAAGACAACTGAATTTATTTTCAATCTTATTGATCACTTCTCAACTTCCTAATTTATAAGCTACTTTAAATACTTTGAATTCCTTCTCAATCTAATTTAAAACTTCATTACAACTTGATGAAAGGCTTTAACAAACTTCATAAAAATGATTGAAAAAACTATATATATAATTGCACAAAAGTATGACTTTTTTTTAGCACGTTCATGTTGGAGATTTAAAAAAATTAATATATGCAGTGAATCAAATAAACATGGATTAAACTAGCCAATGTAGAAGGTGATATAGACTTCTACATTGATTTCAATCTAGTTTCCTATGAATAAGATGTAATAGACTTATTGACTAGATTGAACATAACTAAGTGCTATAGATTGAAGAAAAGTACATGTAGGGAATTGAATATATTAGTGCAACAATGCTAGTGTGTGAGCCTAGAAATGTGAGCCTATGAGCCTTGAGCCTAAGTTTGGTGAGCTTAGAATTTGGTAACCAAAAAAACTGAAATTTTAGAGAGTATCCTTGAAAATTTTAAAAGTGGTGGATTTTTTTAGAAAAAATTTCATGTTTAGAAAAGTATAGTACCTATGACTGCAAAAAATGAAGGTACCCTATAACCATGGGAAGTAACGTGAATCATCAAATTAAAAAAGTTTTCAAGTTTTTAAGTGAACTATTGTGATGGGATCAAAAGTATCGTACCTATGACTGTGGAAAATGATGGCATTGTACCTTTGTACCCTCTGATTGCATGTTGCATACGACTATCATTTGAACCTGTCGCATACGGCTACCTATGGACTTGGTAGAGAATTTTATGAATTTCTCAATATTTTAACCCCCACGGTCCATTAAAAATAGAATTTTGACTCTAAGAAGGATCTCTTGCGGGAGGGGGACTCGGAAATTTTTTTAATTAATTTTTGTGAAGCATTCACACAGTGTACCCTAACAACCTATTTTTTGTTCTTTAATGATAAATTATAAAATTTACTAAACCACGGTCTTAGGTCCTAAACTACAAATATAGATCCGAAATAAAAAATCCAAAAGAAATATCTCAAAAATAGAGATTCTTAGGCTCACGCTTCCAAGCTCATAGACTAGCATGCCTGTGTATCAGTGCATGAACTTCAAAATTTCCTTTTGAATGATTTCAAAAATGATCATTAAAAAATTGTATGATTAGATAGCCTATTTTTACTATTATAGAATGGTTAAATGAATTGTGATAACTTTATCTCTTAAGGCTCCCTAGAAAGGCAAGGCCTTGGTGATATGTAGTCGACCAAAAATAATTCATCAGACACATTAACTTCTAATGCTCTTTGCATGCCAAAATAGGTTTTGAAAAATTTGGGCATCTAAAATGAAGTATCAAAATTAATTTATTGTTTTCCTTGTTTTTTAGAAATTTTAAAAATAGAAAACTTCTAGGGAATCTAATTTCTTGAAGATTCAATGATTGGAAAAAAAAATTATGTTTTTTCTTTAAAATAACAAGGCAAGTGCAATGTCATTTTTCTTTGAAAATTTGTATACATGTGAGATTCAAAAGTCCAACAATTTTTTGATGAAATTGAGAATGGTAATTTTTTTTTTGAATTTTTGGCGCCAATTATATGCATCATGAACTCTAATTTTCAAAAGAAAAATTTGATCCTAAAAATTCACGCTTTATACAGTTGTAAAATATAAAATGAATTGTATTGCCCTATTCAACAAATATTTCAAATGCAAGGGCATTAAGATATAAAAATGTTATATGTTGCAACTTATACTCTCTCTATAATGGCTAATAAAATTCCATGCTCTTAGTTCCAAAAAAAATTTCAAATATTGTGAGAGTCAACATCATTTGCATGCTTGTCAAATTATTTATATTTTATTTTCTATGCCTACCAATTTCCTTCAATTTTTGTGTACAACAATCTGAAATGATGTATACCAACATGCCAAGGCACCAAAAGCTTTCTCGGAGTTCTAAGAAAAAATTGACAAAAGATAAAGTAATTCCAAATCATGGTGAAGAAAACCAAGTGTTAGACATGGCCAACTTTGAAATTAATTTTCTTTCATATCATAAATAATTTTTTCTTCAAACTTCTATGGTAACTTATAATATGTTGCACACTACAACTTTCTTATATTCACTTTTGGACTTTGTCCATTGATGCTTAAGGTACAATTGTTTGAATGAAAACATTTCAAGTATGGTACTCAATTTTATTAGTGGATGTACCCAAGATTCAATTTTAAATGAAAGTTTGAAGATATCTCCAAATTTTGGTTTTAAACTTTCTAATTTAATATAATTGATTAGAAAAAATGGTGTATTCAACTTCATAAACATGATATGTGAATCCTATTTTCAAATTCTTTTCAAAACTACCAAATTTTATTCCTATACTACAGTTTAACTACATATTCATATTTATGAATAAAAATCACCTTCTCTCACAATTGGCTATTAATATCAAAAATTGCAATTGACTTTTTTAGTAAATGGGAGCTAACCACATCTCAAACTTAAGGACAGACGGATTGTTAATAATTATCGTGCGATTATCGGTGTTTCATGGGTTTGTACCATAATCGCACTGACTTAGTGTATTTTTTCGCATTGAATCAGTGCAAAAACAATGAATATCAATAGCGTACGGTTTATGTACTTTAATTGTATGATTGTTGTGCAGTTTTGACACAACAATTGTATAATTAAAGTACATAAACCGTACGCTATTGATATTCATTGTTTTCGCACTGATTCAGTGCATAAAAATACACTCAGTCAGTGTGATTATGGTACAAACCCATGAAACAACAATAACCGCACGATAATTGTTGCCAAATCGTAGGGTCTAAACTTTGTGATGCACTAATTAAGAGTTCTTTGGTGTGTTTTGCCAAAAAGTGTCCCAAATCACCTTTTACTAAAACTTGTATTATAATTCATTATTTTTTGGCAGATATAACCACAAGATTTCTTTTATTTTAGTTATTGAGGTACACTTTCTTAATATTTCATGAAAATAAACCTCACTAATTACAAGATCATAGTACAAGAAGTCTCCTGAACTCTTCCTCCAAAAGCCCATTCTCATCTTTCAAAGAAATTATAAAAAATGTGTAACCCCAAACTTTACAAAAAAAAGACTATCTTGAAAAAAAAAATGACATAAAATAATTTTACCATATCCTCTTCAAACTCATTTTTAAGAAAAAAAACTAAATAATTATAAGACATATAAAACAACATAAAACAATAATAAATTACTAAAAATTTAAATGTAGAATTGAAATTTGTCAATCTTAATGGTGGAAATATCATATCAAGCAATCTACAACATTTGCTTTCAAAAAATTTATAAATAGGCTGAAAATTGAATTAAAAAAAGAGCTTCAACTTTTTTACTTTAAAAAAATGCATTCAACAAGTGCCCATAATTTTAAACTCTCAAGACTTTTACCTTATTAATTATAACGGAATAATTGAAAGCTTTGTATACAAATCAATTCGACAAATGAAGATCAAATTTTCTTGTTAGGAAAAAAAAAATTGGTGAGGTGCTTCTTGAAGTCCAAAAGTGCACTTGTTGAAAAAATATACTACTCATTATGCAATGATTTTTTAACCATATAAGCAAATCTTATGAAAATTATTATGCTTAAAGGTATTTTTTGAGAATATGTTGTCTGAAATATTTATAAAATAATTAAAAATTAAATACTTGTATTTGAATTATAAAAATTCCATATTTTCAAAAAATACTACTTGGTCTATTAGGAATTATTCTATTATTCCTACAGCCAAAAAAATAAAGTGAATTATGAATATAGACTAGGTTTCTATTATTCTCCATACTAATAATGATGCCCATTGAAGAATAAAGGTTCTGGTGTCACAAAGTTGTGCGTATAGGTCCAGAATAGCACGGGAACTTTGCTATGGAAATGTTGTACATTTAATCTCTTTATACCCTTAATCCCCCTAAATAATCCTAAACCTATTTTCAAAATCTGTTTTTTCAAATAGCTATCCTATGACTCACACAATAACTTAGAAACTACTATAGCTATCTTCAACCTCATATAAATGATGGAAAGTAGCTTGAAGTTTTTAGAAACTTTGGCACAGTTTAAATCATGTTGTTGAATGCTAACATATCAATTTTCACCCAAATATAAAATATTGTCCAAATTTGGTAGACATTTTTCCATTATTGACTTTATAACCCTTTCCACTATAACTTGAAAACTGCTATAGCTATCTTTGACTTCACATAATTAATAAATAGTCACTCCAATATCTTTAAACTTTACTGCAATGTAGATCAACTAGTCAATTACTTACATATCAATTTATATCTTAATCAAAGATGATGTACAACTTTGGTAGGCATTTTACCACTACTAACTTTTTGCCAAGTCATGGCTTCCACACCCTGATTGTATTTTGCGCATAACTTGTATGCTCCATATCCATTGAAGTCAAATTTTTTAGATACATTGGAAGAGATGTGGGGGCAAAAGAGGGTTGTTTCAGTCTTGTTTCCCTTGTTGAAAATTGCAATACGCAATCAAAATAAAATAATAAAAATATATTAAAATTTTCTAAAAAAAATTGAATTTTTTTGAATTTAAAAAAAATATATATTTAAAAATCAACTAAATATTAATTTTTGATGTGGCACAATCTTGACCGCGTCAAATTATGCAACTGGCAACATTCCTAGAGTTTTCATAGTCCGGGAATTTGCAATCTTCCGGACCCTCAAAATGTCTTCTAATGAGGTAGTTGATGAATTAGAAAAATTACCCTCTAAGTTTCATAATCACATCACAAAAATTCAATAAGATTGAAGATCCCAAATACATCCTTTTCAATTGTCTTAGATTCTAACCACCTTCTTTTTTGAAGTCTCATATCCCTTTTATAATAATAAATCTAGATCTAAAAACTAACATTATAGTAGATCAACTATCCAAAAATTTGGATTTAAAGTTTTATTTTAATTCAATATTTTCGCAGAACACAAACCCAAAGCTCCTCACATCAATGCTTTTTTCAATAATAAATCACTACAGTAGCAAGTGTACAACTTGGCATGTAAGTCAACCACCATGCAATATTTACTTTTTAGTATTTATTGATTATTTCAAACCACATAATAACAATCTTTGTATTCTACTTTCGAAGGGTAATACATGTATGTTCACATGTGTATATACACAAAGCAAATTTATATATAGATTCGATCCTTAAATAGCTCTTCAATTCTCAAAGGTCAAATTACATGAATTTTCACAATAAACATGCTGGAATTTTGGTGTGTTGAGTTGAAATGCCACATTGATGTTGTATTGAAACTAGGTGTATTCAAACGCAACCTATTTTATACTCCTGCGATTACCTTTAATAAATCATTATCACCATCAACAATAAAATACAATATACATAATAAATTTATAAATAAATTTGTAATGAAAATAATTTTTCAACTCTATTAGGTCAAATTTATTAAAATTATTTATTTATAATTATAATAGTAAAAAAATCATTGTAAAGACACACAAATTATTTGAAGAAATAATTGTGGATGCTTTCTTACATTCGCTAATTTTCCTAATTTTGGTTAAGTGGACTCAAAATTCCATGGACAACTAGTGTCTATTGTCTCCCCACACCTAATGGACACTGTATAGGTCAAAACATAAATATATGTCATCAAATACAAGCTAAACAAGCTAAATTGAAAGGTGGTCACTCAAATTAGAACCGCTTTAATTAGTATTAAAGATCAAGATTTGTATGTAAATTCTTATAATTTAAAGAAAATTGTGAAAATTTCAAACGTGTTTCACTTCAAAATTTATTTTTTCTAATACAAGAAGTTGGATTTTCTAAAAATGACTTCATTAAAGAACTAATATGAAATTATCCATATTTAAAAACTGTCACATTTAAATTAATAAAATTTAAATTCATAGCCAAAAAAAATATTGTAAATAACTTTAATTTTTAATTGTTTTTACAAGAAATTTTGATTATTGGAGATAAATTTTATCTCCAATAATTGATTTATGCAAGGTAAATTCAACCATATAATACGTGGAAAGATCTTGTGGAGGCCTCCACCTCCGAAGAATAAGTGTCGGATTTGGGGAGTGATGAACCAGACTATGGCTACGTCCCAAATCCAATTACAACTTTGAAATTAATTTACTCATAATGGCTTTTCATAGCCTAAAGTGAGTCCCTAAACAAACACTCTTGAACTCCATCAATTATTTACAGTGATTGGAGTTATTTCTCTTTTTTTGCAAAGACTTGTAAATCTTTGTTTGCAACTTTAGTTTAAAAGGCATGATTAAATTACTTTTTTGAGTTGTATTTTACAACTCATTCTTTCAATTCTAAAAATTTAGAACACCCTATGGCTTTAAGGATTTAAAATTGAATATTTTTATTCAATAAGTTGTAATAAGTAACTAAGACTTTCATGCTCTATGCTAATAACAAAACCAATTCAAAATCTGTGAATCTGAAGATGTTCCAAACTTAAATTATTAAGTTTGAATGTTTTATGTTTATAAATTTAAGTAGTTTCTTATATAAATATTGGTGTTTGGAAAGAATTTTTGGAAGTAGTTCAAGAAAATAGACATTTGCTTTAACTTAGACTAATGTAATGTGTCTCACTTCAAATGGTTGGTTATTAACCCTGGAGCGCTCCGACGTCCATTTTTTGGACGATGAACAGATTCAGATCCTTGTTTCTGTCTCATTCCTGCTTGGATGAAAGTCATCCTAATTTTGGGTCATACTTTATCAAGTTGTTGTCCTATCCATCGGTTGGATTGGGTGTTACTAGAACATATACATTTCTAAAATTACAAATGTGGAAGTATGTCAAGTGGTCAATTTGCATTGACTTCAGTTCAAAACTAGATGTGCAAAAATGAGGTCAAAGATGTAAAGGTCACAAAAATTTCAAAAAATCACCATATGAAGAGAACCTTATTTCAAATCCATTCCAACAAGTTTTACTCAAAAAATGATCATATTTTACTTGTAATTGAATTTAGAAGGAATTCTGAAATTTTCTTTTCAAAATTTATAGAAAAAGATTGGTGATAGCATTAGTAGATCTAACCGTACGGATAGAATTTAAAAATCAAAATCTACAGCTTTTGTTTGTATACCAGTTCCAAAATATTCTTCCAAATTGTAGTTTATAATGGTTTTTCTCAAATCGTCAATTTTGGAGATGAATCCAGACGCTCCAGGGTTAAACACATCTTAGATGTAGGTGAAAGGAGACAAAAAAAATGGTGAACAAAATTAAACTCAGATTAATCAAGTGGCTTCAAAAATTCAAGAACAAAAGAATACAGGTCTTATAATTTTCTGCAACAATAAAGGTTGTCACAAGTTTAAATCTTATATGCACAAAAGTAGGATCTGACTTGAAGGTTGTCCCTAACTTTAAATTAGTAAAAACATACATAAAAAATATGAAGAACGTGGAAAATTTGACAAGGAAGATGATTGTCAAATGTTTTATCCCTAAATTGCTCCAATTTCAATTTGAATATCTACTCTATTAAGTGCAAAGTGAAATGATTCTATCCATCACGCCAAATAATACATTTTCATTTGTTTGATCTTATTAAATCCAAAAGACTTTCCAACAGCTTCTCAATGAAACCTTTCTGACTAGTGTCATTGCACTATAGTGAGATTTCTTCTAGCTATAGAATCATCCACCATAATACCTAAGAATATTAAACAATAAATTCAATACAATCATTTCTTAAAAGTAGAATAAGTATGTTTGTTTAAGGCCCCACACCAAAGTCTACTACCGGTATATAAATTACAATGAGATATTTTAATTTTACAACCAAAAATGTGAGCAAATGATATTGGTTTAGTTGTACATGGGGTAACTAAGATTATGTGAAGTCTAAAAATGACCTTTGAATATTATATACAAAAAATGCATGAGATCAATATTTGATTGATTGATTTTTCAAAATTGTGCCTTAATCACTAAAGATCTTTTACAAGACAAAATTAATTTTGAGAATTTTAGGCATCTATAATGAGGTATCAATTTTTTTTTCCCTTCTATGTTATTTTGAGATTAAAATAAATAAATTTGAAGGAATTTTAATTTTAATGAAGATTCAAAACTTGAAAAAAAAGACATACATTTTTTTGGTTTTAGGCTCCAACTTGGCCAAATGGAGTGCAACAACACTTTGCTTTGAAAATTTGCATACTTTTTTCTAACATGAGTCTTTGTCCAAATATGAAGTCTTTAAGTCTCCCTTGCAAACAAAATTTGAGTTGTGGGATATGATAGTCTAATAAAGCTACATTACTAGAAGCGCACAGACAATCTTAGAAAAAAACATTATATACCACTTTTTAGGCATTTTTCTTGCACATACATTTTCTTTAGACCCCAAATTTTTGGTATGTGACCCTTGTACCACCATAGTAAAAAATAAGATCCTATGGTGATAAATTCTAAAAATTGAATAAAATTCATAAATAGCCCTTTCCTTAAAGAACGTTGAATTTAACACCATTGTAAGTATCAATGGTGCTTGTATGTGAGCCCAAGAATGCGAGCTTGTGAACATTAAGCCTACAATATAGGTACCTATAATATAGATACCACACACTATAGAAGGTGTATGTATCATATGGGTGTTTGTAACATATATACCTTATAGTCATAGACGGTTTCTATAGTATATGCACCTATAACATAGGTGTGTGGTATTCTAGGCTCATGGGCTCACACTCCTATGCTCACATAATAGCAACCCTCCTGTAAGTACCTGTCAATTTCTAGCCCATAGATGAATAGGTTTTTATTTGTACATCTTCTTCTTGAACATTCTGCAATCAATAATTATTTATTTGTTTTTAGATTCATCATAGCAAATTTGTTGTAGGTGCTTGATTTTAATACATCCAACCTTTGAGGCAAGGGTGTCAATATTATTGTGTTGAGTGCACAATGCTACCATACCCAAAGCTCAGGGCAACATATCTTGCCAAAGAATTAATTTTTTCTATAAAATGAGATTCATGATTAGATGCTAAACAAAATAGTATGTAAGATTCATTTTTCCATATAGATTTTTTCCAAAAGTTCTAGCATCTATTATTAGAAATATATTTGATTGGCCCTAAATACTAAGTTTAATAATCAAGTAAATTAAGTTAGTGCAATAACTTGAATAGTCAGACCCTTTGAATACTAGTTGGATGGACTTGGATAAAGCTTTGATGAATTTAGTTTGATTGGTGTCATCATTTAAATGAAATTTGGATGAAAAGATATATGAAACAATTTGAAAATAGTGAAAACCATGTTATATAATAGTGTTTACCTGTATATTAGTCATCCTCACAAATTTGTATAAACCCAAAATTAATTAAATTAATACTACAAAGCACACAAATAAAATCATTCAACTTGAATTACTACTCCGCTAGAATATTGATGTCAAATGCAACTCATTCTTTAGAAGATTCCAAATCAAATCTTCAATGTTCAAATGCAAAACCCTAAATTAGTGGAACCCTAAGCATTACCAACTCAGTGGAGTTCAAACAACTATGAAGTGCTAGCTTGTAACTCATTTACAGGATTTGAATTTTAAATGAAACACCCAAATGATATCAATGTCATTTGGAGACCAATTATTTCATCATCAATTATTTTGACAAGTAGGTGTGTTTCATTGATTAATTGACAATATGTTGGAAGCAGAGGCCCGTCGCAACAACTTCCTCAAGGAGAAAGTTGTTGTCCTTGAATTCAAAATCAATAAGCTTGGTTTGTCCCATTGCTTCTATTTTGAACTTCATCTCTTTGATAAATTGATAAAATTGACAATGTTTGGATTTAATACTTTGAAATAATAGGCAATTTGAAATTGTGTGCTTTTCATGCCAATTATGCAATTATTATATGAATATGCACCTTTTATGAAGGCAATGGCAAATCTTCAATTAAAATTGACCTTTACTTCTCTATTGAAGTCACACATATGATTGGACACAAAAGAAAAATAGCTTATAATTTTTACACCTCATTTTGTAAAACAAATGAAGTTCTCAAAAGTATACATTAGTGAAAATCATGTCTTATTGCAACAAGGGAGTCTGTCCAAATTGGCATGAATTGATTGTTGATACCAAATTCATTTAAGCTTTGTGGGTTCCTTTTTTGAATTTAGACATCTATGATTTTGAATAGTGTGTAGATTGCAAATTCATGTTGAATATTGATGATGAAGGATCTTTGAGCTAATTGCATGTATTTTACAATTTTTGACACTTCATCATAATTATGTTATCCAAACCATTGTTGAGCTAAATGAGTTCATAAGGTGTAGTTTAATCTTTACAAGGTTTTCCATGGTTTTAAAATCAATGTCACATATCAAATTGCAGGAATTGTTGGAAGGGCATATTATGAGGCCTCCCAAATCAAAGTACGAAGGAATCGATATCTCATCCGCGTTGCACGAACCCAAAACATGTTACTGCATTCAGCATTTCTGCTACTCGAGCAAAAAGAGTTGGCGGCAAAAAAGGAATCGAGCAACTTAGGTGGCATGCGAAAGCAAGTAGCTGATTTGAGGACAAATTTTGACTCACAACGCAAAAGGTCTATTGCAAAACAAATTCAAGTAATTTTATGTCACACCCTTTTTAATTCAATGTAAATAAGAGAAATAACTTTTGTTCCTTGATGGAAAAGAAATACATTAACATCTAAAAAGGTTCCACATTATAGCACATTATATATGTAATGTTTTTCATGTGCATATTCAATTAATCACCAAAGTGTGACTAATAATAAGACTTGTTGAGGAGCTTCAAAAGTTCATCAATTTAATATAAATAATAGCAATTGGTATTATTATATTTTGAACTTCAAATTTGTCTAATTTGCAGCTTGCAAAACAAATTACAGATACAAGATCAGCAGAAATTGATTGTGCAGATGTATTAGATCCCAATACACCATCCTTGATAATAATTCGATGGTTGGATGATAAATTGGAAGCTATTTTTAGAAGAACAAAAGAGACTCAAATTTTAGAAAAGCATTATGCAAGCTTGTTGATTCCTATGCGTTTAGAAAGAACACTTTTCTCATTTCAAGTAGGTTTCAAATATGTCCTCGGTATAATTTTTTTTCATAGTACAAAACATTTTATATTCATAAACATATTGTATTATGATTTAAATATCTAATAAAACAAAAGTCATCTTTATTACAAATATTTCAAAAATTTGAGTTTCAATATAACATCACCAACTCCAAATTAAATTTTGAACAAATACCAAATATTTGTCTATATAACAGTTGGAAGCTTTAACAAATATTATTGATTTGAAAAATGCTCAAATTGCACAATTGAAGATGGTACAAAGTGATGGTGTCAAATCACGTGACCAAGCAAAGCATGAGCTTGAAGAAGTAGGTACGTTTCAATGTCTTGATTTTGCTAATTTAATTGAATGTTTTAAACAATATAATATAAAATTCTACAATTTTTTTAATTTTTTTAATAAAATACTAGAGGTGGTATAATGCACTATAGTTTTTTACATTTAATTTGTAATTGATTATATTGTATAGTGTTTATATTTGCTCATCTCAAAATATGAAACTATGAAATTTTAATAGTCAATTTATGTATATATTGGTGTCATATATGCAGCTTTTGGCTTCTTTATTTCCTGGAGGAAGAACTGTAAGTATTTATTAAATTTCAAAATCAAATCTTTTTTAAATTCTAAAACTTTATTATTAATGTCTGGTTTTTTAAAATTATTTATATTAAATTATGTTTAACAATTCTATTTGTTGTGCTTAATTTTTTACCATCTAATGATAATGAATCAAATATAGGAAGGAATTTCTAAATCACTGCAAGACAAAATTCAAATAGCTATTAGACAAATTAAGAAAGTGATGGAAGTGGATAGCATGAGAGAAATGTACAAACAATATTTATTCCAAGACAAACAAATAATATATTTGGAACAAGTGAAGGTGGAACTTATAGCAACACTATCAAAATTGAGGAATGAAGCACCAATTCCAGCTACGCATAGAGTATGTTGCAATTATATTATGATCTTAAAGATTGTTAAATCATGTATCAATAATGCCCATATACATTTGTGTTTATAAAAACTAAATGATTGATTGCTTGACATCAATTAAACTAAACATTGTTCAAATTTGAAAGATTTCTCACATCTTCTTTTTCCTACACTTACATGATTTTTAATCTAAAAATATAATCATCAATATATTAATGGTACAAAATAGAGGAGAAGTACAACTCGTCTTGAGGAAGTAGGAGGGCTTGTGGATGGAGTGAAAGAAACTGTTCAAAGATTGACAATTCAAGTGCAAAGAAAAAATTCGTATCCACTCATATTATTAATAGAAGGCACGAAAAAACTTGTTGAAAAAATTCATGAAGGATCCACAAGATTGGTTAGTGATCTGAATAATTTTTAATAAGTATTTTAGAATTTTACTATAGAATTTTATTTCCATTTAAGTCCCCAAAAAATGTAATTTCATTTCAAGTATAAAAATATAATATCATTTCATGTAATTATAGGAAAACTTGGAAGAAAAAAGTGTACCTGAAAGGATAGTCCTTGCAGAAACCGAATCCAAGCTTGTATTTTTGTTACAGGTTGCTTTTACTTTTTGACATTTATATTACATGCACTAATAATAATATAATGGATTCCACATAAAATGAGAAGAGAATAATTCAATGTTTGATTTGTAAAATTTAAAATTTGATTTGTATTTGTCAACTAAATTTTAAATTTATTCAAGGTCAATTATATGCATAAATTCAATTTTATAATTTTTACAGGGACTTGATAGAAAAATGAGATTCTTAGAAGAATTACAAGTAAAGCAAAAAATTGAGCAAGAAAAAATTATAGCAGAATTGAAATTGAAAGAAGGTGCATCAACTTCTAAAGAAAAATAAGATGTTTCATCAACTAGGGGCCAAATTCTCAAGTGGAATGATTGAATTTTTTGAAATCTAATATTTTGAAATCTGCCTTCTTGCAAAATATAATATGAAGTGACTTGTAAAAATGCCTTAAAGTTGCTTAAGAATACAAACTTTGAAATCAATCTCCTTGCAATATACTCCCTCCATCCAAAAATGATCTTTAGGTTTCCTTACTTTTGGGGGTCTCCAAATGATCTTCCGGTTGCACATTGTGATGTGAAAAGAAGGGGCTAGCTAGTAGTAGTTCCAAAAGTGATTGCAATGGAAATAAAAAACATCTTTAACCCCTAAAGTTCCCTGACTATGTTTTCACCAAAAACGCTCTAAAATTGTCATTCCTAGTGTAAGTACCAAATTTAAGAGAAAAAACATATTTGGACACATGTAACCATATGAGCTTGTAGTACATTGGTTTGAAAAGTTGTGGAACTTTTTTTAGAATTTTCTACCATGTAGATTGCAAGATATTAGTGTTTGAATTGACAAAAAATCCTTTTTTGGGCCCTGCAATAAACAGGGCAGTTGCACTTCACAAGGTCACATTTGTATGAGAAAAAGTCCAAAATGGTTGTGCTTTTTTGGATTTTTTCTACAAGGCAGGTTAGCTACAAGCTTGAAAATTTTCATATCATTTGGAAATGTACAACATATAGGAAAAAATAGTACATAGAAAGAAGTAGATAATGATTCAAAGTAATAAATTGTTAAGGATTTAGTTATGGAATTGAAAAATGCCAATACTAATGGTTGCAATGTTGTAAAAAACAATCTACATCCTATGATTTTATTTTTCCCCCAAAATATTGAAAATTCAGTGAAATAAACAACTTTAAAGTTTATTTTAAAGTAGAGAATCCATAACTGTCTGCAAGCTAAAATTCCTCATAAATTTCATTTCATTGCTCAAAATGGAATGAATCAAAGCTTTCCACATATATGTAAATCTAAAAAACCAATTTCAAATTTTTGTTTTAAAAAAAAATTGATTTTTTTAAAGTCTGACCAGACTTCTCGGCTGAGAAAAAGTTACATATTATACAATAAATTTTTAACCATGTAGTCAAAAAGTTATGAAAATTGTTGGGCCAAAAAAAATTACAAAAAAATCTTGTCTCCATGTTGTTTGAAAATTTCAAAGAAAAAAAATTAAAAATTGCATTTGTAATGAGCTGCCCCAAATCGCTATATTGCTAAAAAACATAGCTTGGTCCTTTGGGGGTTAAGCAACATTGCGACATATCGCAGATTGAAGTGAAACAAATCAAAGAAGGATTTTAAAAGAGTTGCATACAACATAAAAACGTAACATGATCTAGCCGATAAGAAGTTTGAATTTTGATTTTGCAATATCTGATTTTGGAAACTTGAAAAAAATTACAAGTAACTTATTCATAGATGGCATTATTCATTATTTAGCTAGAATTTTCATTATTCATTAAGATAATTAGTCTCATTTTATTCTTTTGAGGACTAGGCATTTGAATTTTGAAAAATTGATGAGTGCAAAAAATTTTAAAATGTTTCAAGTACAAAACATCTTTTCTTTTTCTCCCATCTAAATGTTTGTATACTCATTTCATAGTTCTCTATCACTTTTACAATGTAAAAAATGATCCTTCAAAAATGATTTATTAAATAATAATAAATCTTTAAGAAAAACTCCACATGAAGTAGAACTAAATATTTTAAACTCAAAGGATGAAAAATTCTTATAAACATTACAATTATGCAATCTACATTCAATTTTAGAAAGAATTTTTGGTTTTTAGTTAATTTTTTATCAAGAAATATTGGTTAGTGTAGACTTCAGTGGTTCAAATATAAAGATTTGAAATGTGGATCATACTAGAAAACGTTGGTTTAAAAGACATCATCAAATTCTTCTTCTAAGCTACATTTTATTATACATCTTTACAATTTTGGAAATACTTTTACTTCCCCCTAGTCCTTTAGAAATGAATGACAATCCATTAACTAATCTCTTTAGACTTTGAAGGGTTTTATCCACCAAAAGTTTAGTTTAGAAAAAATTTGTTTGTCTATGAAATCTAGATAAATGCCTTATGAATACTATTTTGACTTTTGGTTTTGATAAAAGTGTGCATAGGATGGCTCAAGTGCACATTAAAAAAATTCTATAGTTGGAATAATTTGCAATTATAATTTAGACATTAGCCTATTCTTTGTACAAACTTCATATTTATTGAAGAGGTTCGGCATATGCCTATTGTAACCTCAATAGATGGAATGAGGTTCGAGATATATTCTAACCCCTTGGTTACAATAAACATTAGATGGAGTGAGGTGGTCACATGCACTTGAGGGATTAGGTCCATCTTTAATCCCTTGGTTGCAACAAACATCAAATAGAGTGAAGAAGGTGAGTGAAAGGGCAAATACATGCCTAACCCCTTGATTACAGTAAACATGAAATGAAGTGAGGGGATTGTGTATATGCCTAACCCTTCAATTATAACAAACATGCAATGGAATGGCAAAGCACATGCCTAAATCCTTGGTGATAATAAACATCAAATGGTTTATAAAGTTTTTGAGTACAAAAAATCTATAAAATTTGACTGTATAAAATTCCTAAACCCTTAGTGACAATCCCCTTTTTAGTACTCAAGAAACTACACTTTGAAAAAGACTTTGAAAGTCAAAGTTTCATGAAGAGAAGAGTGTGCCAAATTCTATTTATAGCTTGAAACGAGTTGAAATAATGTTATTTTCACCCTTTATTCCAAACATTTTGTTCAACTAGAAGATCATCTTAGGACAAAGGGAGTAATGAAAGTATAATTTTGACCTTCAATAGTTGAAGAGTTATTTCAGGCCCAAATTTGTTTATGTTTATAAATTTATTTGTATTACTTTATTTATTAGGATTTAGGTAATCACTAAGTAATTACACATAAGAACATCTATCATTTTGAAACCATACATCCTTTTTCATATATATAATCATGACAAACAAATCAAACATATGTCTTAATAGTATAGATAGAAACCATCTTGTATATTGTGCTCCATTATAAGTACTTCCAATTTATTTCCATTGGATTCCATATTCATGATGCTTCAATCAAGTGTCTTCAATTATTATCATGATTTAGTCACCAACATAGATTATCAAAAGGATGACAATGTATTGAATTTATTTTCTCTCAAAAAATAGTGTCATTGGAGAGATTGGGAGGGTTGAAATTCAAGTGATTTGTGTGAGGAAAAGGAGGTTCAAATTAGAGTGAGTAGTTTACTAAATATCCTTCAATATGGTGTAGGATTTGTTGAGCGCTAAAAACTAATTATCCTCTAAATTCTTTTGAAAATTATGAAAATTGAGTTAAGAAATGAATCCACTACGTTCTTTTCCTTTAAAGATGCTATGATTGCCCAACAAATAAGATGCTTAGTAACTTTCACAATACTAATTTAAATGAAATGAATCAATTTTTTCATATATAGACAAAAATATAATCTATAAGAAATGAAATTTTAAAAATTTATTTCAAGTTTTTGCAGTTTTTTTGATGCTAGAGCTTGACTATTTTAAGCTTTGTGTGGCACAACTTTTGCTCCTATGCATTGATTTAAATAAAAATTGAATGCACCAAAAGCTCATCTATTTTCCAGTACTAAGAAATTCAGAAAAGTTTACCAAAAATTGAGATCCTAGGAACCAAACCAAACCTTCAATTGTTCCCTAAGTGATTATAGGGTTAATTAATCAAAATAGAAAGAATGAAAGGTTTTTGAACAAACATCAATCCATCCAATAAAATAGAAAAATTAGTGAATTTTTTAAAATAAATTTACTAAGATGCTTGTCTTTGGTTCCACTATTCCACGAAGATTCATTAGCCTTTGTACTATTTGGTCCTTATTTAGGGCTCTTCTCTTTGGCTTATATGGATTTCTTGTAACAATATTGTTTTTTTCCGAAGCAAATGGCCACCAACTCTTATGCAAGATAAACTATGGAATGCCCTCCTAGATTCAGGTAGGGCAGCGTAATTGAAGGCCCAACTTAGTACCCGTCAACAACCTCAACGGACTAATAACATTTGGGCTAAGTTTGACAGTATCTGGCTCCAATCTCCAATATTAGCCTATAGGAGTGGTGCCACCATTGTTTGGAATAGAAAAGGTCCTCCTCTTTGTTTTTAAATTTTTATTTATTTAATTTGGTGTTTTTTTTTCTTTGTTTTTTGCTCAAGATCTCTTCATTTGCCAACTCTGGCTTGGTTGTTGTTCTTCTCTGGTTACTTTAATGCAATGGTATTTTCTTTTTATTCAAAAAAAAAAAAAAAAATGTTTTTCTAAGGGTTCTAGGATTAATTAATCAAAATAGAATGAATTTAAGGTCTTTGAACAAACATCAATCCATCCAATAAAATAGAATAATTAGTGAATTTTTTAAAGTAAATATACTAAAATGATTGTATTCATTTGTATAGAATTTGAAAGAATCTTAGTATGACTTTTGCAATAATTACCTTTTGACTACTTTTGTTTATAATTGTGAAGAAACTTTTGTATGTGATATAGAGTTTTGATGGGAAAGAAAAATTTAATCTTCAACAATGATCACCTGCAATAGAACTAGTTTTATTCATTAGCGCATATAATCAACTCACTTCCATGACCATTGTGTTTTTTACTTTATGTTTTGTTAAGTTTGTTGTTTCAATGCATGTTTGTTCTCCACATAAAGGCAAATTATTCTGAAGACTACTCTTCTAGGATTCAAACATCCGCATGAGGTTCAAATTTCTATTCCCAAGGTCTCCCGGTTAAAAAGCGGGACCTAAAAATTTTCAATCTTTAATGGGCATTGTCGGTAGCATGGAGAACAAAGGAGCCCTAATATCAATATCTCAAATTTTCAAATTTTTAAACTATCAACATTCAAATTTACAATTGAATAGGTTTCAAAAGTTTTAAACTTTAATTTTAGAATGTTAATGACAACACTTAGAACAAATGACAATAATATAAGTTTCTTAAATTGTTGCAAGTTTTAATACTCATTTTTTTATAAGTTGAAAAAATTCAGAAACCTAAATAGCTTCCAATGCATAATTCCGTTTTTCAAAAGAAAAATCCAATTTCTAAATTTCTAAATATGCAAATAAAAAATTTGCAAACTATTAGTTCTAGAATTTTGATTAAGAATTAATTATGTATAAATCTCCAAATATACAATAATGATAGATTTTGAAGACCTTTAGATTTTGAAGTACCAGCATTTTGATATTTCACAATTTAAAACTGATCTTCACTATCAGCGTGAGTGTAGGCAGGAGGAGCCCTAGTTCAAAGACAATCCGTTTTCATTACATTTGAAATTAAAAATTAAAAATATTTTTTATTTTAGAAAATAATATATGTTTATGAAAATAATTATAACCTAAAAAGTCTTGAATCTAAAAAGAATAATTAAATATTAGAGTTAATCATAAAGGTCTCCGAAGTTTGTAACAGGGGTGTCCAAACAAACTCCAAACTCTATTAGATCCTAGTTTTGGTGCTTCAAGGAGTTTTGTCCTAGTTTTTTTCCTCAAACTCTAGCTCCTAATTGTGCATTTCACATACTTTACGATTAACTCTATTATGAAATAAAATTTGGATTCAAGAAGTTGACTTTGCTTATGGATATGATTTTTTTTTAAATAAAAAAATAGATTACATTTTCATTTGGTGGACACAAACAACAGTAATTTATTGATGTCTTTATTGAAAATAGATTAATTGTATTGATATTAAATAATTCAAACATTCAAACATAAAGTTGATGAATACATTAAGTCCTTAGGATTTTTTTTAATTTTATGTGATTGTTATTAAGATGGGAAAAACGGTGGAATTTGCATTGAACACCGAAGGAATCTCTAATAATGGATTAAAAATATCATCTCCTTTAAACAATGACATTGTTGGACGAGGCAAAGAACATCGTCAATGGCGAGGTCCAGGATATAAAGAACCAAATAATGGAACTAATCACTTTCAAGGTGGCACAACAAAGTTTGAAACAATACAAAATGATGACATCAAAAAAATTCATGAAAAGGTTGGAACAATGTATTAAAGCACAAATTGAATGTATTATTGGAGCAAATATAATTCAATCTTCTTTTTATACAAGATGTTTGATGTCAAAGCAAATATTTCAATAATTCAAATGTTTACAATATAAATTAGAAATTTTATATCATATATTTCATTTAATTTTAAATTCCAATTTTTTCCTTGAAGTTAGACTTTCATATTTTAAATATACATGGTTTCACATTAAAAAACAAATATTAAGATTCTATTTGAAGAAGAATGAAATTGTGATCAACTAATTAAAATTAATATTTTAATATCATGTAGCTCAACCTTGAAGAAGAAATTAATGAAAAAGAATGGTGGATGAAATTAGAAAAACTCAAGAACCAAAACTTATCAAATATTAAAGAAATTCAAGAAGAAATCATAATAACAAATAACTTTGGAGTCCATGGAGCATCTATTTTACAAAACTTTGCTCAGCAACTTGAATTGCACTAGTGAGATTTGAAATAATATATTAAATCAATTTTTAATAAATCTTTTCACATTCTTGAGATATTTTATATATATTTTTAATACTTGATTTATATATGTTCCTAACATATTGTGGATGGTAAATGGAAACAAGGAAGCCGTGTTTATAGCCAGAAAGGAAAATTACCAAAAATTGTAATTAGTAGGAGTCCTTTACCAAGCTATCATCTTGATCTTAATGAAGAACCTGATACAAGGTCATCTTCTCATCATGTAAATCATTCCAAACTTTAAATTTGAATTGGCCATGTGAAGTTTTATAAAGTTAATAAACTCTCATGATTGCTTCTAAATACCACATAAAAATTTGATAATGCTTATAGATTCTTATTTCATATTGATTCATAAGTTTCAAAATTTAATCATGTTTTGTATATTTATTCATCTAGTAGTTGTAGATACTTGTGGTGCCAGCTATTGTATACAAAATGGAGACTATGTTGGCAAATATTTCACACCAAACTACAAAAATACCTCATAAACAACTTGCAAATTGGATTCAACCAAAAACTAGTTCAAAACCATTGCCTATCCAATCTCACAAGCAATTGGCTTTGGTAAATGATTTTAATAAAGACATTCATGATACAGAGCTTTACAAATATCAAACTAAACAAAAGGTACCTTTTCACTACAAGGTCAATAAATTAATTTATATTAACAATTTCCTTGAGCTTATATAGATAACGTATTGACCTCTACAAATTCAATTATAGGCAAGTAAGAAAAACCAAGAAATACAAGCTTTTCGAGAGACTCTACCAATAAATAAATTGAAAGGGGAATTTCTGAAAACAATTGCTAAAAATCAGGTATTTTGTAATACTTTTTTAACAATCTAACTTAGCATGTAAATTGCTATATATAATAATGCATACGACTTGCTTTCAAGTATTTTATTGAAGTTGTTTTGCTAGTTAGATTCTAAAATTGATCTCAATTATGTTGATTAATTTTCAAACATATGGCATAGGTGGTTGTGGTTTCTGGAGACACAGGTTCTGGGAAGACAACTCAACTTCCGCAATTCATATTAGATAAGGCCATTGAAGATGAAACCATCAATAATTGTAACATTGTTTGTACACAACCTCGTCGTATCTCTGCTATTTCAATGGCTACCCGCGTTGCCATTGAAAGATGCGAACCTCTTGGATTGACTATTGGATATCAACTTCATTCAGAGACAAAAATGTCTCCTCAAACAAAATTGTTGTTTTGTACTACCGGAGTATTGCTTCAACGTATTGTAAGAATGTTTGTAACATACATCTATGATACATTCATAAGTATATTTATTTGTTATATTTTTGCAACTCAATTTTGTTTAATGAGGTTTATTTACTCCACTTAAAAAAATGTTACTAAAATTGCCTTTATTAAATGGATTATTTGCAAATAATTAATAATAGTATTTAAATAAAAATTGCATATAAATAATTACAAATTTGTGTAACATATACAGCTCAAAGATCCAATCATTTTTGGTATGAGCCATATAATAATAGATGAAATCCATGAACGAGGGATGAATGAAGATTTTCTTTTGATTGTAGTGCGTGAATTGCTTATAAACCGGCCTGACCTTAAAGTTGTTCTTATGAGTGCAACATTTAATGCAAATTTATTTTCATCATATTTTGGAAATGCACCAATGATCAACATTCCAGTATGTTTCTATTAACTTTTCACATTAGACATAGATAATTTGAAAATAAAAACATGTATTTATTGATATATATATATATATATATATATATATATATATATATATATATATATATATATATATATATATATATACGAACGTAAGTACGTACAGTGAAACTCCCATAAGTACACTCTCCATGACTCAACAAATAAAATATCCGGTCCCCCGCAATCCCGGCTCCAAAAAATAAAAAAACGGTACTATACAGTGAGCTCAACAATTGTCCTCTAACAAGAAATCCACAAAACCCAAGGTGCTAAGTCTGCCTATGCAAAACCTCTCTAATGCGCAAACCCTCTCTAAACTCATTTTGTCACGCGGTCCGGGACCTGTTGAGTTATGGGAGTTCTACTGCACACATACATACATGCAGTTGTCAATTTTTAATATTTATTTCTCAAATTGGAGTAAATTAATCATTAGCTAATTAGTTGTTTTTGAATTAATGATCATACATGGTACTTGGTTGTGGATATAGGGTTTTTTATACTCTATAAAAGACCAATACTTAGAAGATATTTTAGAACTAACAGGATATCATTTGAACCATCTTGAATCTAGTTGTCCTGGTGATAAAGAATGGAAACAAATGGAACTTCGAAATGATCCACTTTATGAAGTCTTTGAGGCAAAATATCAACTCAAAAACCTTATACATGAAAGAATATCAACATTAATATCATTATAAATATGTGCTATTTTATTTTTATTATTTTTATTATTTTATAATGATGTAGATTAAACATTACAAAAAAATTCAGGGTATTGATATTGAATCTGAATACAAAAAATATAGTGAATCAACACAAATTTCTCTCCACTCATGGACAGGAGAATATACAAACCTTCACTTGGTGAGTTTTAAATATGATTATATCTTTTGATTTTTGAAGTCTTATTTTAGTATTTCAATAAAATCCAATTTTACTAAATATCATCATTCAAATTTGAATACAAAATATTATTATTAAACGTTAATAGATTTTCAGATTTTGAAATATCTAATAATACGATAAATTTAAATATAATATATCAATATACTTTATGGATTTTTATTATTTTGAATATTAAAGATAAATTTATAAACTTTTATCTTAGATAGAGGCAATAATTCAAAACATATGTTGTCGTGAAGAAAATCAATTTGGAACAATTTTAGTTTTTTTGTCAAATTGGGATGAAATATCTCAATTGTTAGATCTTTTGAAGACAAATGCTATGACTAAAGAAAATTCTCGGTTCCTTCTCTTGCCTTTGCACGAGTCTATGCCAACTATAGATCACAAAAAAATCTTTCACTTGCCTCCACCAGGTGTAAGGTAAGATCATTTGTCTTTGATATGCTAACTAATTTCAAAATTTCAAAATCAAATATAAGTTGTTGTTTTCAGTTACGAATCAGATTTTAATATAAAATATTTCAATTGAATTTTTATGTGAAGATATTGTGCAGAAAAATTGTCTTAGCAACTAACATTGCTGAAACAAGTATTACGATTGAGGATGTAGTTTATGTAATTGATTCTGGAAAAATTCAAGAAAATAACTATGATTCAATGAATAAGCTTGCTTGTTCAAGATCTATTTGGATTGCAAAGTCTAATGCTATCCAGGTTGGTTGAATATTCAATTTGCATTTTATTTCAATTTAAACAATAAGAAACATAGTTTCAATGGAAAAAATACATTAAAGGGAAAACAAATCTAAATACATTTATTTTTATTTGAACAATTTATATTTGTCAAAATGACTTTTACAATATTATTTTACCATGATATGATTAGATTTTGTCTCCAATGTATCTTTTCTAGACCAAGATTTTGCAATTTAAGTTTTTTAAATTTATACTTAAAGATGAAGATAATAATATTATTAGAAACAAATCAAAAAATTCAAAACTAAATGAACTATTACATTTTTTTTAGAGGCGAGGTCGTGCTGGAAGAACAAAACAAGGAATATGCTATAGATTGTATCCAAAAATTGTATATGATGCAATGTCTGAATTTCAACTTCCAGAAATTTTGAGAATCACTTTGCTCAAACTTTGTCTTCAATTAAAACTTTTGCATTTCAATAATATTTCTTCAATATTACAAAAGACTATGGAACCTCTAGAAGCCTCAAAAGTTGAAGATGCTATGGAAATGCTAAAAAACATTAATGCTTTGGATGATGATGGTGAATTAACTCCTCTTGGTGAGAATCTTATCATCATAATATTTTTTTAATGATAATAGTGAATTTAAATGTTTTTTGGAATTTAAAAAAAAAAAAAAACATGAAATTTTTAAAATGATTGTTATTGTAGGAATACATTTAGCAACATTGCCCGTAGATCCTAAAGTTGGAAAAATATTATTATTTGGTGCTTTGTTTCAATGCTTTTCACCTTCTTTAACAATGGCCACTGTAATTGCCTATCAAAACCCTTTTGTTTTATTACTTGAACATTTAGAAGATGCAAATGAAGCGCGGAGTCGATTTGCTCAAAATGATTGTAGGTACATGTTTTAATTAAGTTTTAACAAAGTGCATGTGAATTAGTGAATTTTATATCTAATTATGTTAAAAAAATTTAAATGCGAATTTTCTTACAAGATTTTTTTCAATTTATTATATACAATCAAAATCTTGAAGAATAGCATCTATAAAATTCTTATATATATATATATATATATATATATATATATATATATATATATGGATGTAGAATTTCCATTCTACAATTATGTTAGTAGTACAATAGTTGCAACATCTACACAACATCCTTGTTGCATAGGAAATATAGTATTTTCATTAGTTTGTTAAAATTGAATTTTTTAATTAAAAAATTCTTCTAAATTTTGATTGAAAATGACTAAGGATGAATATATGAGACCATCTAGATGGAGAACATATATATATATATATAGAGAGAGAGAGAGAGAGAGAGTAATAAATAAAAATACATAATTATTATTTTACTTTAATACTACTTCGGTATTTAGTGATCACATTGCAACAATAAGAGCATACGATGGATGGCAAGAAGCAAAACTCAATGGAACTGAACGCAATTATTGTTGGGTTAATTATTTATCAATATCAATTTTACAAAAAATGGAAGAAATGCGCCACAAATTCATCAATATATTAATTGACATCAACTTCATTGATAGATTTAAAAATATGCAGGTCACTGGCCAACTTTGGTTCTAGCTATCCAATTTTTTAAATTACAAATTAGATATGCTAGTTAAATTATTTAATTATTTAAGATAAATCTAATCAAAATAAAAAAATAAGTAAAAATTTGGATGCATACATTGATGATATTTTATTGATATTGTTCATTCTAGAATATTATCTACAATGGTATTTTAGATTGAAAGGTTTAAAGAACAAAATCTTAGTGCATATTCACTATAAAAATTAATCATGAGTTCTTTTGGTTAATATGATTCATTGATTTTAGTTTATAAAACTTCAATAAAAATTAACATATGGTATATAGATCTATAACAAACACAGTCATGACATGGAGATGATAAAATCAATATTATGTGCTGGTTTATTTCCAAACATTGCAATGTGCAAGATGAAAAATAAAAGTCTTGTATTGTACACCAATTTTGAAGGAAGAATAGAACCTGAACCAACATCTATAATTGCAAAAGTTGATACATTGCCATTTTCATGGATAGTATATACTCGAACCATCAAAGAAACACTCTACCTCAATGATTTAACAAATGTTGCAGACTATATACTTCTCATGTTTGGAGGAACTTTGACTTGTAATAAAAGAGAAAATAGTGCTAAAATGTTAGGAGGATTTTTGAACTTTTCAACTTCAAAACGAGCTCTTAAAATTATTTTAGTAATTCAATTGCACTTATCCCTTGTTTTAAACCATTTAATATTTAAACCATTTACAAACAAATATATAGCATAAATTGATGCATAATTACATGTATGTATCAAAAAATGATACACATGTTTATTATTATTATTGAAATCATTCATAATAAATTTGATTTTATGCCTAATTAAATAAAATAAATAAATCATTTAATATTTTGATAAATAGGAATTGCGAAGCCAATTAATGTATGTAATAGATCAAAAATTAAGAAATACACCACAATTCGACATTCATTTGAAAGCAAAATCACTTGTAATAGCAATATTAGAATTAATACATAGCAATAATGCATCTTTAAAAAATGACGGATTGCATGGACCTTCATGGGGCCAAGAAGAAGATCACATTTATTCTAATACCAACAAACATCCTCTTAGAAGGTAATTTGTATGTCATATATATAATATGAATTTTTAATTCATCTACCTGATTAAATCATAATATTATACTAATAAATGTTATTGAATTGTAAAATTTTATTTCTAAATGATCAGGTATCCAAGTCCCAAAAAAAGAGAAGGAAGGCTTGGTCCTTTGGATAACTTATTTGGTCAATTGGTATCAATTCCAATGGATGCTTATACTTGATATTTATTAAATTGAATCAAGTATTTTGAATTTCAATAAATGTAATACAATTAATTGATATTCAATGATGTGTCTAATATGTATGTGCAAAATATTTGTTCATTCTTAACATTAATGAATGCAATTATACGAGAGGATGCAATAATTTAAGTAAATTTATGTCAACATTATGTCAACATTGACGTCCACTGATGTTCACTGTAACATCTTCAATGACAAAAAGACATGGTGTTGCTACATTGAATGTCTAGGTAAATAATGTCAAGTTAGACAACCCATGGCTAGATAAACACAGGATTCTATTAGTGTGCAAAACTAGTTTTTCAAATGTTTGAGAGCCCATGAAAATGATCTCAAACACACTAAAAATTAGAAAATAAATCACATTGCAATCCCTTTTTAAAACTTGTAGATTAGATTTTGAAATGGAATAAATTAATTATAGTTATATGTGTCTAATACATTGGAACATACATATCTAGAGGTGAAATATAATAAAATATAATAAAATAATAATAAATATATAAATGACCAACTTTAATTAATCCAAACTTAGTAATTTTGTGCAAGACTACATTTTTAAATAAGGTAATAAGGTAAAAATGAAGCTGCATAAATGTATTCAATTCTCCTACTCAATTTCATGAGTATCTAAAATATAAGACATAATATTCACTTAATTGGACAAGATAGAATAATGAAAGCATACCTATTCAATTCATACATGTGTTAAAGGGCAAATTATAGCATCAATGAGGTTTCCAATTCAATTAACCCCTAATGACCTAAGGGAGGTGTATTTTCAAAATGGGCAAGAACTTGAGAGATTTTTTGCTCTTTTTTCATGAGATCAGATAGAATGTAACCATAGGATCATGAAGTTCACATTGAAAGTGAGCATTTCAAAAAAAATTCAGACCGCATGGTTTAGGAGATATTTAAGTTTGAAGTTTTATTTGGGTCAATGGATACACAAGGCAACGCACTTTGAAGGAGCATATCTTTATGAGAATATTTCAAAGTGATGACCTTTTTGTGTTCAATGAAAGATAAAAGACAAAGTTGAAAATGTACATGTAAAATTTCACAACATTCTAAGCATTTTTCAATTTACATGTGGTGGAGCTTGCAATTAATGCACGGCCATCACTAAAATAAGAGTTAGTATTTGTAATGAAACACGAATGGAACACTTGTCTTCTCCTTGAGTTCTTGGATCTGCCTTTTTCAAGGTGGATTTGACCCTTTTTTGTGAAACATACGACCTTCAAGGGCCGCAACTGGACTGACTCGACACAATATCCAAGGCAACCTGGTGTTACAAGCTCGGGAATTATACACCTTGGGTATCCCTGTTAGGAACAAGTGGAGGGATCAACCCCCTCCTTGTGTGCCAGCACGAAGAGCCCCCATGCAAGCAAAAATCCATGCCACTTTTGCTGGATCTGACCTTTTTGAGGTAGGCAACAATGGCATGCCCAAACCAAGCTTAGAAAAATGAGTTGTAAACTACACTACACCACTTAATTTTGAAAAATTCCACAAGTTTACCTTAGAATTTGATGAAAACTAACACCAGTGGATTTATAACATAGTCTATTTTCTAAAAATAAAATTTATTTTAATAAAAATTAAAAATTAGAGAATGATCACCTCAAAAAAGAGGGATAGCGACGAGAAATGATCACTTGGGTCATTAGGGGTTAAAGTATGTTAGAAACTACGAGGTATAATACTAAGAGGATATTATTATCTTCAAACTTGTCCAAATGAATAAGATACAATAAAAATTTAATGCCAATTTATTCTACATGTGTTTAAAACAGTGATTCATTTATTTGACTCCTTTAGGATAGTCAAGAAATCTACCTTTACTAGATTGATGAAGGAATCAATATCCATGTCTATGGATGAAATATATAAAATACGTTTTAAAATACATTATTATATTAAAAATTACATATATTCAATCTTCCCTGGGCCAAAAGGTTCAAATACCATCCTTAATTCAAAAAAATTCTTCTTTTATCAAAGAAGATGAAATCTATTGCTAAATATTCTATTGCATATTTAAAATATCTTAAAATGATGGTCAATGTTTAAACATTGGACATATTTTAAAAATATTCTTCTACAGTTGTTTAAACATTAATTGGTCTTATTTGAAAAATATTCTTCTTACAATTGTTTAAACATTGGCCATATCTATGACTATATATTGTTTAACGAATGTATTGTCAATACAAAAATGTGATTGCAAAAAATATCCAATCTATTTCTTGCCTTTTTGTTCAACTTGTGATTTCTTCTAGATTGCTTTAAAATGAGTAGGAAAAATTAATTTAAAAAATACATGGCCAATGTCTAACCCAATGTCTCAAGCAATTTTAGAAAAATGCACCCTTGTAAGATCAAATATAGGAAATGTTTTAAGTAGGAGAATTATTAAGGTACAAAATTTCAAGATAATATGTACTTCAATATTTTAATTTGCAAAAAAATAGAAAGTAATTTATTAATTAATAATAATTTATGGACATAATTTGTAATAATTATACAAAAGTATATACTAAAGAACCACCAATTTTTGTATCACATGCATAGAAATGCCTCTTAACATGAGCTTAATTTGAAGATTTAGACAAAACATGGAATTAAGATTTTGTAGAATTTCTTTTAACAACAAATAGAAGTCTACTAGAAACATTTCTTCTAAATTTTAGATTTCAATTATCTAGAATGGCTATTGTATAGTATACTTGACTTCTTAAAAATTGTCAAGTGTGACATATTTCAAAAATCAATATTCTCTACTAAATTAAATCAAACACCCTCCATTTGTTGTAGAAAAGGCACTTTGGGGATCAATCATTGGTACCTTGTTTTTTAGGTTTGTCCACTTTACAACATGTTTGGTTCTAAAGTATGCGTACATATAATTGTCATTAATTATAATTGAGTAAAATTAAAATTATTGAATGTAGATTATTTTAATTGGATCTTATTGGCAACTAAAAGATAATTCCAACAAATTTAAGAATGCATTATTCAGACACCATATGCTTAAGTTTTGAATTTTTAAAGTACAATCTCTAGGTGTACCTAAAGCAGTACTCTTGTAGACAATACTTCAATTAATTTAATTATGGAATTGAAAAATGTCAATCCCAATGGTTGTAATGTTGTAATAAAAAACCTACATCTTATGAATTTATTTTTTTCAAAAAATATTAAAAATTTAGTTAAATAAACAACTTCAAAGTATATTCTAGAGTAGAGAATCTATAACTGCCCGCAAACTAAAAACCCTCATAATTTTTGACTCATTAGTCAAAATGGAATGATTCAAAGCTTACCACGTGTATATAACTCTAGAATACCAATTTCAAATTTTTGTTTTCGGAAAAAGTGATTTTTTCTAATCTGCCCGGACTGCCCAGTTATGAAAAAAAGTAACATATTTGGCCATAACTTTTGACTCTTATTTCCAAATGTCATGAAATTCAGTGCATATGAAAGATATTCCTTGCGCACACCTTCTATTAAAATTTTAGCTTAAAATATGGAAATCTCTAGTCACACATACCTGCCCAAAATTTCTATATAGCCAAAAAATGCATGCCAGTCCTTTAGGGGTTAAACTTAATGCTATAAATCTTGAAATGGAATGCTAAAAATTCCTACGTTTTAAAATTTAACTGATTAAATTGGATTGTAATGATAGTTTGATATCTACACATAAAGTTTTGAATCATTGTATTTCAATTAACCCCTAAAGTTCCATGACTATGTTTTCACTGAAAACACTCAAAAACTGCCATTTCTAGTACAAGTACCAAATTTTTGAAAAAAACACTTTTTTGACACATGTAATCATAAGATCTTATAATAAACTAGTTTTAAAAGATGTGGAAAAAATTTCAGAATTTTCCACCATGCGGATTGGAAGATATTAGCATTTGAATTGGCAAAAATCCTTTTTTTGTTCCTGCGAAAAACAGGGTAGCTGCACTTCATAAGGTCACATTTGTATGAAAAAATGTCCAAAATGGTGGTGCTTCTTTGAATTATTTTTCCTAAACAAGTTGGCTACATGCTTTAAATTTTTCAAATCATTTGGAATTGTACAACATATACAAAAAAAATAGTAAGTAGAAAGAAGTAGGGAATGATCCAAAATACTAAATTGTTAAGAATTTAATTATGGAATTGAATAATGTCAATCCCAATGGTTGTAATGTTTTAATAAACAACCTAAATTCTATGATATTTTTTTTTCAAAAAATATTAAAAATTGAGTTAAATAAACAACTTCAAAGTTTATTTCAGAGTAGAGAATCCGTAACTGCCTGCAAACTAAAAAACCTCATAACTTTTGACTCATTGGTCGAAATGGAATGATTTAAAGCTTTCCACGTATATATAACTTTAGAAAACCTATTTCAAATTTTTATTTTTGAAAAAAGTGATTTTTTCAGATCTGCCCAGACTGCCCGGGAGTGCCCGCCTGGTGAAAAAAGTAATATATTAGGCCATAACTTTTGATTCCTATTTTGAAATGCAATGAAATTTAGTGCACATGAAAGATATTTCTCGTCCCCACCTTCTAATAAAATTTTAGCTTAAAATATGAAAATCTTTGGTCACACGTACCTGTCCAAATCGCTATGTTGCTAAAAATAGCAGGCTGGTCCTTTAGGGGCTAATAAGATGAAAGTTGTGAAGAACCTTGTTTTGTTGGTAGTACATTAAAAAATAACTAGGGGAGATCACTTTTTGTAATTTAAGGTATATAACTTAGGTTAAGAGGGTGTTTGATGTTTAACTATTTATCTTAATTATTATACTTAGGAGGATCGTATTTTTACATAAAAAGCTACAAGGGCCATATTTTCAATACCCTATGCTTCAAGTAAATTCATTCATGCAGTTATTTAAGTGGGTCTATGTGGACACTTGATTACCCACCCTTGGTAATGAAGCGAACACAACCAGGTTCGTAGCTTTCATCCACTTTTGATTTAAAGGGTATTGTGAGCGCGGTCCATTGTGCCTTCCAAGCAATGGATCTTGTTAGGGTTTCCTAATTTTCGTGGATGGGCAAAAGAAATGCCTAGAGATGCGAGTGATGCGACTTCCAAGCTAACTGTCAATTATTAGGTGATCACGGTGATCTAAAAGGTAAAATTCTACCATCCCAACTATTTATTCTAGGTCAGAGGTAGTTTGTGCCATTTCTATCAACCCTAACTAATTGAAGTTGGATCCCCTACGTTCCTTCCATGAACCCCTACAACTACCTTCTATTTTTTAACTTCCCGGTGTGATTCTAGGTTTTATCTTCTGAACTTAATTTGGGATTGTTATATCTAATCTAATCCTAAGGCTTTACTCCTAAGTTGACTCTAAGTTCTAATTCTACACTAACCTTTAAGTTTTACCTCTCAAATTAATTCTAAGTTTTAACTTCCCAAATTAACCCTAAAATCTAACTCCTAACTTCTAATTTTTTACTCTAAATTTTGACTTCTAAAATAACTCTAACTTTTAACTTCTACATTTAATTCTAGATTTTAACTTCTAAATTTAAGTCTAAATTTTAACTTCTAACTCTAGATTTTAACTTCTAAATTTAAGTCTAAGTTTTAACTTCTAACTCTAGATTTTAACTTCTAAACTAACTCTAAATTTTAACTTCTAAATTTAACTCTACATTTTACCTTCTAACTCTAGATTTTACCTTCTAAATTTAACTCTAAGTTTTCTGACTTCTAACTCTAAGTTTTAACTTCTAAGATTAAATCTAAGTTTTAACTTCTAAATCTAGATTTTACCTTCTAAAACTAACTCTAAAGTTTAACCTCTAAATTTAATTCTAGATTTTAACTTTTAACTTCTAATTTTAACCTCTAGTTTTAAATTAAAGATTTAACTTCTAAATTAACTTCTAAATTTCTACCCTCTACAATTTTACTCAAAAATCTAACTTCTAATTCTAACTCTAGTTTTGACTTTAGAGTTTAACTTCTAAAGTTAAACTTTTAAAATTAGCTCTAAGTTTCTACCTTCTAAATTTGACTCTAATTTCTAACTTCTAAAATTAATTCTAAAGTTTAACTCCTAATTTTAATTCCAAATTCTACTTCTAATTTAAACTCCTAATTTATGTCCGTTGTTCTTTTTGGATGAAGTCGGTTAACCTTCATCCGTCCTACCCATTATCGCTTAACCTAACTTAACGTGGTCAAATCAAAGTCAAATCTTAAGTATAATGTGTTTCTAGAAACCCTTCTTCCTAACCTATGAACTTTTGAATCTAAACTTCTACCCCTCGCTAACCTTGGCTTGCTAACGTGGATTAAAGACTAATGAAGAAAATCAAAAGCTAATTAGGAAAAAACACCAAGGATTAGTTCAATGACTTACCTCATCAATTCCGGCGTTAGAGATGACCTCGTCCACATCCACATATGCATCCTCGTGTTCCATTGTAGTCATTTGTTTATTTGTTTTTTTACCAAAGCTCACCACTTATTTCTAGAAAATATTACACCCTTGTGATCTAACTTCCCTCCTTTCCTTCTTCCTTCCTTTTCTTTCTCCTCCTCCTTCTTCTACACTAGCACTATTCCACCAAATGCGTTGATGGTGGTCTTACAACTATAGACTCAAACTCCAAGAGACTTAAAGGTGACCCTTCTCCTCTGACACATTTTCCCTTTGTATCATTCTAATCTTCTTCCTAATGGTTACAAGGAATTCTCTAGATCTCTTTTCTAAGTCTTCCTAATCTTATGGCTAGGGCACTATTTATCGTCTCTCGCCTCCTAGTCTCCTACTTCATCTCCTTCTTCTCTAATCCCCTTCCATTATTTGTTGTTTCTGTTTTGTTGGTGAGAGAGTTAGGATCTGAGTGTTTGTATGCAAGTGTGGCACGTGGAGGTGTTATTTCTTTTCTCTCCCTCCCTTTCCGTTCCTAAACCTCTATCCCCCTACTCTAATCATTAGTCCTTAGTTTAAATGGGGCTCTAATTGGGTGATTGCATGAATGACAAGCTGTTTTTGTTCCACTTTGGTTGTTTTTGGCTATAACTCCCAGTACTATGAGCTTTTTGCATATGAATTTTTTTAAATAAAATAAAATAAGGATAATTAGTATAACACTAGAAATAGCATATTACCAAAATTTCAGACCTAAAAAAATCTAGGTAAAAAGTTATTCACAAAAAAGTGTGAGCTGAAATTTTGAAGAAAATACATAGTTTGACGCTTTAATTTGTACAAAATAGGAAAAACAATTTTCAAAGAAACTAAAAATTGTACATTTGGAAAGACTTTATGTTGAAGAGATTTCTCCAAAAAAGTTATCTTGAAACCATCTTCAACATTTAGAATTGCACGTGCAAGGGAGCCTTCTTTGCATGGACGTAGAGGGCATAAAATTTAATATTTTTTAATGCCCCTTGGGTACAAACATGACTTCCTACTATGGGGAATAGACCATAGAAATTTCACTCGGGGGGGGGGGGGGCACCTAGTATTTTACTACAAACCACGTGCGAACAAGTGGTTTCTAATGAACTATAATTTCAACTTAAAATTTTGAGGGTTGCTTAATAATGACTATAGGTTTCTATTGCCAAAATTTCAAACTAAAATAATAGTTGAAATGATTTGTACAAGAGGTTGAAAATGGCCTAAAATGGCATGTTTTTCAACTCAAATATTTATAGAGATCACATTTAGATGACCATTGCATCAATACTCAATTCAAAATGAACTTTCAATAGAGAGCTATTTTTAGGAATTTTTTGTTCATTTTTTAGACAATTTTTTAGGATATAATATAGGGGTGTGAAAGTTATTTTTCAGTTGTACAATGTATCTAATTACTTCAAAAATTTGTAACTAATTATCATTAACAAATAAAAATATCAATAATTCAAAACATAAACTTTTGAATTAGGAAAATCTAGTCATATTTTTTTTATTTCATTTTATTTAAATTTTAGGATATAATATAGGGGGTCCAAAGTTTTGTTCGCACGTGTTTTCTAATGGACACTCTAAGTGACCCCCCCGAGAAATTTCAGCTCCAAATGATTAAATTTGGGGACTCCACAGTACTAAAACCCCTTAAAACTTAAAACGTGACATATTAGTTTAAATGGTTTTTAAATATAAAATTATTTTTGAAAATTTCTGAAAAATATGAGATATGATTAAAATCAAGAGAGGCATCTCCAATAAAAATTTCAAGTTCATGCAAGTCATGTTGCAAAAGTTATAGCAAAAAGAAGCTTTGGCACTCCCTCTGTAACAATGGGTCTTTCATGCAATCACCCAATTCCAATTTTTTAGGGAGAAAGGAACCAAAAGAAGAAGGAATCCGGTCCTCAAATCCCATTGCTGGATCCCAAACCCCATGTTGGACCCCAAACCCTGTACTGGACCCCAACCTCGTTGCTGAAACCTCGAACCCCGAATCCCGTTGAGTAATCTCCAATCCCGTATCGGAAACCCCGACCTCGTTGTTGGCGGTGTTTTTTTTCTCCGGCGATTTGGTGCAAAATTGCACCAAATTTTATGGCTTGGCACCACGCCTATAGAAAAAAATGGTACTAAAAAGGTGGAAAATCGCCAAAAAACTTCAAATAAAAAAAATCTTGGATGAAATCACCAGATTCTGGATGAAAATTGAATTATTTATATGTGATATGTGCTAATATGATATTTTCTATCCAACATGTGGATGAATGTTGAAATTTGGAGCACCACTGTAGTATTCAATATCGCCACTACGGCACTTCATTAAAAATGTAAAAAAAAACCCTGGTTGTTGGTACCCCAACCCCGTGCTGGAAACCCCGAACCCATGCTGGAACCCAACCTTGTTGCTGAACCCCAACCCTGCTGCTGAACCCCAACCCTGCTGGTTGGCCGCAGGGTAAAATTTTTTTTCTGAATTTTTTTTTCTGTTTTAAAACAAAATTGATTTTTGATGGCTGGGCTGATTTCGTATGACTGGGTGCTGATTTATGGTTGGATGCTAGAAATTTACTTGGAGGGTGCTGAACTTGCTAACACTCTCTTGATAGGCCGTACCTCCCCCTATTTACCCACTAATAATCTTGGAAGCTAAACTTTGGACTTTCCCAAGCGGATCTTGGAAACTAGACTTTGGAACTACACAAAATAGTGAAATTAGGTTGCCCCACACTAATTTCTTGACATTCGACACTAAATAAATATTTTCAATTATTGTACAAGAATGCACTACTTTTGAATGAGGTATTGTTGAAATTGGACTCATGAACCTCCGTGTGTACAAATGAAAATATTGTTAGAAATATTTGTTGACTTTGATGGCTTGTAAAGTAATTTTCTTGATGTAAGGCAACCTAATTGTTGAAGCAACCTAATTTCACTATTTTGTATAGGTACCATGGAGGTTCAAAGCTTTGCCATCAAGTCGGTTTTAACTCCGACTTTAGGACTTTGTGGCAGGGTGATTGCAAAGAAACACTTGTCCTATTTCTTGTCCCCTTGCCCTCAAAAATTGGCTTTTTGCTCATAACTTTTGCATTGTTTGTCAATTTGGCATGAAATTTGGAGTGAAGGTAGATGCTATAGTTGCAAACATTGAGTAATTTTTTCAAAATTTTCAAAATTATTTTACTATCTTTAACCTGTCCCCGATTGTGTGTCTCCCTTGACCATTTTGGGTTTAATAGTCCTATTTTTGACCCAAAAATGTGAAGTTGAAGCCACAAATTGGACATGTTGAAGGTCTATTAACATTACAAGGGCTGATGATGAGTTTTATGAAAATAGCAACATGTCGGTTGCACACATGGGGTCAAAGTGACCTTCCTTTGCGCAAAAGCTACAAAGAGGGAAAATCTTTCTTTCATGAATTTTTTGGTGCAATGCAAGTGCAGTCTTCTCTAGCAAAATGGCTTTTTTTATGGAATTTTTTTGAATTTCTTTTGAATTACTAAAAATGAAAATCTCCACAAACCCCTTTTCTGCTATTTTCTACTCCCAGTGGCTTCTGCAATACTTTGTAGTAGTCAGTAGTACTGCATAGTACTAAATCAACCGTTTAGATTTGCAGGTGCCTTGAATCAACGGTTCAAATCTGCTAGGGCGCTTCTAAAACGTAGTATTGGTAGTATTGCATAGTATTGCCAGTCCTATAGCCAAAAAACGCAATTCTGACAGAAAAATGTGAAGTGTTTCTTGCAACTACCCGACACTCCGGGAGTCCATAGCTCTGCCATCCAGAATCTTATAATACACACTATAGGACTTAGATCTAGTCACGGGTTCAAAGCTTCACCGTTCCAAAGGGGGGTCCATACAACAAGGGAAACTTTAGATGAAGGTAAAAAACGCACTTAAAGAAAACACACAAAGGAGGTTCAAAGCTTCGCCGTCCCAAAGGGGGGTCCACTCAACAAGGGAGACTTTAGAAGAAGGGCTAGTTTCCAAAAAGATAGAGAAAGGGGGTACAAAACACAATACAATTTTCCTCTAGTTAGTACAAATTTAACACACACAAGTTAGTGCAAACGTAGTAATACCAAACTTATACTCTAAAGGCCCCTCAAAGCGGCATCGCCAAGGTACAATGGGAGGGGTAACTCTAGGATTAGTACAAGACACCAAGACGACGTCCAAGACACACTAGTTAGTTCACAAGAACTCCAACTACTTCCAATGTGGAAGTTTGAAACACAAGGTACACAAAAGACCCAAAGTACACACATAACCACAATAGAAGGACCCCCCAAAGACCTTCAAAGCTTGAACTTGAACAATAGTGGAGCCAAAAGTGTTCCAAAAACACCGTAGAGGATTTTGACTTCAAACGCCAAAATGTCCAATATAACTTGAACCCATGGACCCAAAACTCGACCCAAAACAAGTATGGGGGTTCTTTTAGAGAGGGAAATAGAGCCTTTATATAGGTTTTCAAGGGCCCACTCCTCCTCCCCTAAATTCCTACTAGTAACTTTATCAACTTGGATTTTCATCCTCATCCTCCAAAATTTTCATCCTAATCTCTAAATTTTGACTATCTACCATCTATGCTGGACCAACATTCTAACTTTTGGAGATCAACTCCAAATGTCAAATGGATTGCGCCGTTGGCTCCAGATCGCTACATTTAGTCAAAAACCTTTTAGTCCCCGTACTGAAACTAAAAACCCATCATAAACTAGCCTAAATTAAAAACCAAATTGAGATAAATCTCTAACTTTTGGTGGTCTCCTATTTTGAGAAAAGTAACTAGCCTAGGGTCTCCGGTAGGTGCAAGAGAGTAGGAAAAGATTCTTTGTTGACTTTGTTTTGTCGTCGTATACCCCCGGAATGCCGGTCAACGTCGTAGGGACCCCGCTACATGAGTAATTCCCGATGAATCTGGCTGGTTCAGGTACTTGTTGCTATCGGAATGTTACAAAACTTATTGGAGCGCAATATTAACATAAAACAAACAAGTCTAATTTTTAGTGAGATTTTATCGCAACCTGGATAATTTCCAAGAAATTCCCGTTGAAGGTTAGAACGGTTGACCGCCTGGAAGAGGTTATTTTGCAAGTCGGAAGATGCCGGAAATTTCATGGGACCTCTCAGGGAGTTACACAAAAGATGTGTAGGTGTGTTTCTGTACTTGGTACAATTGGTCAGTGGAGATCCAAATGGGTCGTCTCCTTGAATTGTCAATGGTGCGGGAATCTTTTGCAGATGAGAAAATCTTAGCGAATCAATTTTGCCTTTGGATTTCTAGCATGGAATTTAACCTTGATTACCATTCTTGGGCGATAGACTCCTCCACGGGCCCGTCTTGAATTAGTGGCTTATGTATGCTAATAATCGGATTTTGGGGGGAATTCATTGATCTAATTAGTTTTTTTGGGGAATTCAAATTGCTGTGGATCCCTCAGACTCACTTAGCCATGAATAGCCACATTTATGGTGGGATTTAGTCCTTTTGGGACTATGTGACTCAAATTCAACAAATCCGGCTATCTTATGGTTTCTACTCTATTTCCAAGTGGGATTTGGGGAGTTCTACGTATAAAATCTAAACTAGACCAAATACTATAATGAATACGACACAACCTTATTTTTGTTCTACACTCATTTTTTGGCTTTTTTTATACTTTATTAACTTTATGTTGAATTTTTTTTTTAAAAATCTATGACCCGAGTGACAAATTGGGAGCTCACAGTCTATCTTACATATAAAATTTAAGTATTCAATTTTTTCCTGCCCCTGCCTTTCTTTGCAAATTTTTCCTTCCCTCTACTGTGTACATGTATAGGAAATACATCGTAAAACCAACAACAATCAATTCAAGTGCCATTGACCAAGTAGTGGTTTTTAATAACAAATTTACTATTGAACACTTCAAAATCTCTACTCAAACTATCATGTAAACATTCCATTCAATATGTGAGTGTGTTTAACACATATAAATATGGCTTCAAAAATTGAAGTTAAATGGACTAGAAGCTCTACCCTTGTGTTCCATAGTTGGGTACAACAATCTTACAATTGGTCTATTTGAGCCATTCAATTTTTTTTGTACAATGTGGAGTTTAATTGTTTTATTTTAGTAAGCATAATTTTCATTGATCCTTACACAATCCCAATCAAGAATACCAAATTCTAGTTTCAAAAAAATAAAACTCCATTTTTGGTAAATTTTCAAAGTCACATTTCATAGTTTTACATGATATTCTATTGAAAACAATTGGTGATGAATTTTTTTAACTAGATTGCACAAATTTTTGTAGGAAACATGTATATGTACAACCTCCCTTCAACAAGCATCTCAAAAAGAGTTTTACAATTCCTTCTATAGAAATTTAAATGTTGAGGTGACAATGCTCAAATTTTGTAATAATTATAATAAATTATAATAAAGAGATATCTTTTATAATTTATTATAATTTGATTTTTCCATTTTCCCCTCAAATAATAACTAATTTTGTACATTTGAACATGATGGTACAATTATTTTGCCAAAATCTAATTAATTGATGTAGAAATATCTATTTAACAAAGTTTGATTATAACACAATTAACATTGAATTCTTCACAGATCATGCTTTGTTACTCAATGGGATGTTTTCTAATAAGAAAGTTGTGCGTATAGATGTTCCCTGCATATCTATACAATCAAAATTAAAAAATTCAACACTAATTGGTTTTTAAAAAAACATGTACAATCATAAAAATTGATTTTGAAAATTTACCAAAAATAGATTTTGCTTTATTGAAACTAAAATTTTGTATATTTGATTGGAATTGCGTAAGGATGCAATGATAATTATGCTTATCAAAATAGATCAATTATACTCCACGTTATATAGAAATTTGAATGGCTCAAATAGGCCGATTGTAAGATTATTGCACCCAATTGTACACTTTTCAATTTGTTGAACCCACTAAGGTAAACCTCCCTATTTATTCAATGTAACAGTTTTTGTCACTTGTGGTCAATGTCTTACATTTACACTTAATTTTTTTTATATGTACACTATTGATAATGTGGCACAATTTCAGTCAACCACCTTTCATCATAGATTTTCTTGACTATGTATATTTTATCATCCACATGAAATTATCTATCCACATGCATATTCATTGTACTATGAAAAATTTCATGGCCCCTATTTCTCAAGGCTAAATTAATAAAAAGTCCTACTACATGACGTTTTTACATACCCTAATTTATATATATCATAGTATGTAGCATTTCATGGACCCCATAGTAGCCCTACGTATTATATACATTTTTGACTTTTGAATTAAATGGACTTTATAATTAAAACTCATGTACTTTTCTAAAAACCCGTTAGTGATCTCCTTGGGAAAAATAAACATATAAAGTTCTTTAGGAACTCAATTTTCAATTTTGGGAGATAAAAACAAAATCATAGGATTTTTTTTAATTAGAAGAACATTTTGATAATTGGAATCAACATTTATAATTCCATGTCAAGGTATTAGTGATTTGGATATGTACCTCTTTTCAAGTAATTTTTTCTTATGACATGAATGTAGGGGGGGGGAGATAGAGGGAATTTTCTTGAATTATTATGGAACTCAAGGTGGAAGTCACCCCCATCAATCTAAAAAATTAGGTGAATCAAAACATAGTGTCAATTTTGTTTGGCAACAAAATTCTAAAACTTAAAGGCAAAGTTATAGGGGCTTTAAAAAATCACATGCAAGAATATTTTCTAAATGTTTCATCTATATTTAAAAAAAAATCTATTTCAAGTATGTTATTAATATCCCCTAAAAATACACCTTGGACACATGTACTTACAAAATAACACAAAAAATTCACTACTACAATGGGTTGACGGAGAACCCTTTCATTGCAAAGTGGGATTAAGGAGACAATATTTACATATAATAAATCCATAAAAATTTGAAACTATTTGAAGAGATTTTTCTTGTTAATTATCTTACAATATACTAAAAAGTTATAGGAAATTTCTCAAAAATTATGAAAAATAAGGTATTGATTCAATTGGAATGGTTGAAAATAGTGCGCTTTATCATGTTAATTGCACATTTAGGAACTATTGCCACAAATTTCAATCTAAAAGGTATTATCAAGTAGCTATTGAAGTGATTCATTGCAAGGATTTCATTTTCAAAATTCTTAAAATGGAAAATAAACAATGTGTGTAAAAGAAAAAAAATGTTAGAAAATTAGAGCTTCTTATTTATCTTCATTATTCCTTGAATTAGAAAATGGGGCCAAGTTGTTAGGAACTTTGTCTAATAATGTTATGGCATTGTGTTCAATATACCACAAATTTGAACACACGATCCTTCAGTTGAAGTTTGCGCATACTACAATGAATAAGGTAGTCTACTTTAAAAGCAACCATTTAAGGGCTAGTCCACCTTTTTACATGGGTTTCCATCAATGAAAAAAAATTAGCTCATTTTCTTAGAAAAAGAAAAACGGATGTGGAATGTAAAACAATTTGTTTCATGTTTTTCAAAGCATTATTGAATTACTTATGAATTTTCAAAGATTTGTGCTACAAAGACCTATTTGTGACCATACTTAGGTCTCCTAAAATATGTCCACTCGCAACTTGTAAAGAAATATGAAGAAACCAAGGAGAATGATTGGCTAGTAATAAATAATGTTTTTTCCTTGATCCACCCAATGACTAAAGAGGTCCATTTAAAAACTACCTTATATCCATTCTAGAGCTAATTATAAGGGCAATTTGAAGAAAACGGGTGCTTTTAGACCAGACTACTTTATGGTTTTTTCCCCTTTGAAAGATGAATAAATTTTGGATAAATGAGGGTTGTAACATATGCAACCCACATGCCCATTTTGTTTTGGAGCACCTCATTTTTCCAAGCTTTTCTTGTTTTGGAATTCAAACACCATTTGAGCTATTTTGTCCTCTTCTTTAGACATGTCAAGTGAACATGGAGATAATTTAGTAAGATGGGATTCCAAAGAAAGGAAAAATATGATAAAAGAAAAAAACCCTGTCTATGTGTTTCAAGGAAAAAAAACAAAAAATCCACGTAAGCTTAAGGTAGACGTACCCAATTCCAACCGCTAACCTAATACCACTCAAATGTAGGGTTGTCATTGATTATAAAGTGAGAATTTATGACAGTAGTACATGCCTTAACTTTACAATAAGTGAAGTTAAGGCATGTACTTGTATTATAGATTTTCATTCTAGAGTCAACAAGTGTCCTACATTTGGATGGTATTAGATCAACTGCTGGTATTAGGTACGTCTACCTCACTGAAAGGATATAATTAAATTACAGCCTGCCAAACAAGAAGATTATCACACGGTCAGACGGTCAGACGGTCAGGGTCGTCAGGTTGTAAGTTCTACAGCTCTCGGGTAGATCCGCAAATTATCAAATTGCATGCCCAAACCAAAACATGCAGGGGCCATCGATTTTCTAAAATCCAGGGTGTAGGACTGGCAATTGCGACCATTGAAATTGCAGTTTGTAGGCGCCCATTGTTGTATTGTACGACTAATAAATGTAATTTCCTAGTATTTTAACCCCTAAATGTTCAAAGCCTATTCTGAGCTTCTAGAAATTTGTTCTAAATTAAACAAAAAGCCAACATTTTGATATGTTGTATCAATTTTTTTAGAATTGTAACCGTACAAATTCAAACTAGACATGTTAGAAATCACATAAGAAAAGAAAACACAACAATATCACTTAGGGATTGAAAGATTATAATGTTTGATCATGAGGGTGTTAAAATTGCGAAGTGATTTAAAGTCTTGCAATCTTCTTTTCACATATCAAATCTAAAAATTTGGTCACCAAAAAAATATGAGGTTAAAGGGCCTAATATGCATAACCCCAATCAATTTATGGCTTCTCAAAATCTACTCTACAATTTTTTTAAATGAATTTCTAATGTGATTTTCCTCCAAGATCTTGTGTATTTGAGGCTCATTTCCAAGAGCCCTCAACACTATGGAAAGTGTAGATTGCAATGGGTACCCTTGAACAAAATCTTGATTAGAAAAATCATACTCAATCATTTTCATAATCGGATTTTTGATGCTAAAACTAGACTTCAAAAAGAATTTTTCAAAAATATAAACTTCTAAAAATAGCAAATTGATTAGGTTTGATTTAACTACAAGGGTGAATGCAAGAAAGACCGGCCGGAAAACGTAGCGTTTTCCACAGTCCTCATTTTTTTTTGGGAGTACTGTATAATTAGAAAACCAATTTTTAAAAAATCAAAAAAATATGTTTAATGTATACACCTTTAAGAAGAAGGTATCCTAGAAAGGAAAAGCATAGAAAATTTTTCTAAGTAAGAGAACTAGAAAAGTACAAAATCTCATGAAAATAGGTACTTTCACATTTTAATTTGTAAAAAATAGGAAAAACAATTTTTGAAGAAATTAAAAATTGTCCATTTGGGAAGACTTTATATGGAAGAGATTTCACCAAAATAACGATCTTGAAACCATTTTGAATGTTCAACACTGCGCGCGCAAGGGAGCCCTGTTTGCCCGCATGTGGAGGACATGAAATAAAATATTTTTAAATTTCCTTTGGTAGAAATATGTCTTCCTACTATGGAAATAGACCATAGAAATTTTAGCTCTAGATCATTAATTTTGGGTACTCCCCAGTACTAAAAACCCCTAAACTGCAAAGTGTGACAAATTAGCTAAATTTAAATATAAATATAAAATGATTTTTGAAAATTTCTGAAAAATAAGGGATTTGAACACTTTCAAGTTAGTCATCTTCAAAAAAAATTTCAAATACATTGGCTTCAACCTCCAAAAGTTATGGACGATACCAACTCCATCACTTGAAGTGTGACGCCAAATAGGACCGGTCTTTCTTGCATTCACCCACAAATTATTGTCAACACCCAAATTAGGTGCCTTGGGCATTTAGGGGTTAAGCCCGAAATGTGAGGCGTGCAAAAAGTATTCTATATGCGACATCTCATTTTCGCGGCAAACTAATAAGGGCCACTTTAGACTCCGGTGGAGAAGTGCACCGGTCAAGAATTGTAGGAAAATGAAGCAATATGATTAGAGTAAATCTAATTCTTCACCGGATTGGGTTTAGACTACGGCCAAGACTTGTTCGGTGGAGAACTTCAAGCATGGATGAAAAAATGATATGGCCGCTTATGTGGCAGCACTTTTTGAGAGAGTTCTTCTCTGGAGGTCTAGTTTCTTGTCCGGCCTCAATCCCCCAGACAAGAAACTGGCCTCCGGAGAACACCCACTTTGTTAAAATAATATTTCTTCCCGTGCAAATTGCACTACCATTACAGCTCTTCCTCGTACAATTTGCGCTATCGTGAGAGGTGTTTCTCTTTCTCTTTGCATTGCTCTTTGCAAGTCTTCATTTTTGCAAGTTGTTTTGCAGTGCTCTTGGTGAGTTTTGAACTCTAGGCTAGTCATTTTGATATTTGCAAAAAACAGACCTTTCTAGATAAAAGTGAAATTCGGCGTCTTGTTTCTTCCTCCACAAGTGTCCATTTTCAATAAATTTTGTTGGGAAAGTTGCGCATACTTGTCTAGTTCCTATGATTCAAATTTCACATCATTACAATAATATTTGAGTGACTGATTGGTATTTTAGTGCAAAGAGGTTCAGCCTTACATTGGGTTAGGGTAATAATTTAAAGGTGAAACTTCGGCGTCTTGCTTCTTCCTCCTCGAGTATTTGTTTTTAATAATTTCTGTTGGTAGAGTTGCGCATACTTGTCTAGTTCCCATGGTTACAATTTCGCATCAATCCGATAAGATTTGAGTGACTAATTGTCATTTTAGTGCAAGGAGGTTTAGCCTTACATTGGATTAGGGTAATAATTTAAAGGTGAAACTTCGGCGTCTTGTTTTTTCCTCCTCGAGTTTCCATTTTCAATAATTTTTGTTGGTAAAGTTGCACATACTTGTCTAGTTCCTATGGTTCAAATTTCTAATCAATTCATTAAGATTTGAGTGATTGATTGGCATTTTAGTGCAAGGAGGTTCAACCTTAATTGTTTTTTTGCAACATTTCTTGCTATTGCATTTTCATTCTAATTGTGCTTTTGAGGCTGTATACTTGTATCTCATTTTTTATGTTCCAAAAGTTTTTGCATTGGATTTTAATTGCATATGAAATTGTTCTCATAGATTCAACTAGTCCTACCTATTTAGATGTATGCATTTGCTAATGTGAATATTGTAATTGTGTAGGTAATGAAGTAAAGACAATTTGCATTTTGGAGCAAACTATGAAGAAATTGAAACTTTTATGTTGGCCCTATATGGTGAAAAATTCATCCAGTCAGAAAAAACATAAAGTATACAAAATATGCCCATGGGGACCATTAGGGGTTATGGTTCCTATTGGCCGGCCAAAACTCTCTTGGTGGTGAAGTTCACCGGTGGACTTCAATTTGAGAAGTTGACTAGAAGACTTCTCCAGTTGGTGTTTACACTACAAACCGGTCAAGACTTCTTCAAGCATTATTTTATTGTCTATCCATCTTGTCCAACATCCCACTGGTTGCCTCAAATAACCATGTCTTGGCCAAAACTTCTTGACCGACCGGTGCACTTCTCAACCGGAGTCTAAAGCGGCCCTACTTTTGATTGACTTTCAGTGGACCACTCCCTCCCTAAGTTATATCCGCAACACCCCACCCAGTTAAATGTCCGTCTCCACTTAATTTCGTCCATATCAAATTATCAACCCGCACCTTGCAAAACGCGCTTCATCCGTTGAAAGGCTTCCTTCAGTTTTTAGTGAAGCTCCTGCTGCTTCTCTAAACTACCAACCACCAACAAACGCGCTCACTCGTGAGCCATACTTCGCGGCCATCTCTGGTAAGTCTTCCCTAGTAATGACCTTGCGGTACTTTGAAGTTCCACAAAGACATTCGAAAGGCTCAAAAGCATCGGTGGAACAATAAGTCGAGTAGTCTATGGTAATTTCTTCCCCCTTGGCTAAGTTCCTCCGAGCAAACACGTTCAACGAGTGTTCCGGACCGAACCAGCAGGTGGGATCGCAGGAGTGATTGATCGGGCGCCAAGTGTTGGGGTCGTCACTCCAGATGGCGTACAAGTGCTTTGAGAGGGGCCACGAGTATCGTCGAAACGCGACCTTGTCTTCTTCAGACCAGTTGTTTTCCACATGCTTCAGGGAGACCAAATGAAACGCTCGCCCCTCTTCCGCAAAAATCAATTCGTTTTCTCGGATTAGGCGATTCGCACGGAGACAGTGTCCTCCCGACTTTTTACAGAAAACCACGTCGAAGCAGGGTCGTGCCAACTTGTGCAGCATTTGACGACGAGTAGCTGCCGCAATCATCAAGTTGACAAAGCGTTCCGCACCAACCGCTTCATCGTATTTCAAAATGATGTCGGCACTAGCGCAGCCTGCTGGATAAAACAAGCCGCAATTGGGATTGATTTCCAGAAACCAAATCTTGCCATCAGCATCAATTCGAAGATCGGTCCGGCCATATCCCATTCCGCCAAGGACAGCTTTGAAGGCCTTCAACCCTATATCACGGCAGGCCAGGTCTTTGGCAATTCCAGTGATGCGTTCCCACTTCACATCGGCATGGCTTACCCACTTCAAATCAAAATGCTTGAATGTCTCGTTAGCAGGAAAGTTAAGTGTCACTGGGACCAGGGTGGTGCAAATATCAGTATTGACGGGACCGTGACCTCGGAAACGGCCTGCACCAACACGTTTTTGCAGCTCCGCCATGTCAAAGGGTTCCGACACGCAAGGCCCTTCAAAAGCAAGCACCGTAACCTCTTCACCTTCGATAAAGTTTTCGACGAAACACTCGCCGTAAGTCTCCAGAAGTTCACTTGACTGTAGGCGCAGCTGCTTGAAGTCGGAGCAACGACTGCTGCGAGTCATCCCAATACTGCTGTAGCCACTGACATGCTTAACTATTACAGGAAATGTAAGACCAGCCTGCCCGAAAAGCTCTTCGATGCTTTCAATATCTTCCCGATTCTTGAGTACAAAATAGGGTGGCACATTGATTCCGGCATCGCAGGCAAGTAACTTCATCTCAATCTTTGTAGGCTCATAGTGTTTGACCCCGGCACCAGTGAAGGCGGCATCATAAGTTTCCAGAGCCCGTATCACATCGATACCAGCAGTTGTTGCATCCAAAGCTCCATCGCACAAGTTAAAGAAGGCGTCATACTTGCCGCTTTTGATCAATTTGCGCGTCTCCGCAAAGCAGTCATCCTTCGACAGTCCATGATATTCGAAGTTGTGGCAGTGACTCACATAGCCCGGATTACGTTGGTAGTCATCGATCTCGCGAAGAGCGTCCTTTCCATTGGCATACGAACTTCCCAACACACAAACAGATAAACGATCGACAGCAATGTCCGACTCACAGGCCGCCATCTGTTTGAGAATGTGTGGAGCCATGAGAGGAGACATTCGAGTCTTTTGGACTGCTGTGAGATGTTTAGCGCCGAGAACCTTGCCGACGCACAAGTCGCGGCGACTTCCGCACTGGCAGTCAAAAGGACAAGAGAGTTCCCATTCGGAGGAGAGATAGTTCCAAGTCACTTCTTCCCCCTTCGAGATTGGCGCAATAGCAACAACGAGGGGAAAGACTTGTTCCGGGGAAGAGAAACACGATTCATGTGCAGGAGGAGCAGGCCACTGGAGCGCAGTATTTGGTGAGCAAGAATGGTTGATCAAAACAAGGGGAGTAAGATTCAACACATGGACGTTGTCACCAAGGGAGATCGTATATCGAGCGCACTTGGCCTGGATAGCCCCGTCAAAGATACCAAGAACCGTGCCAGCATGGATATCTCGGGTCGCTCGAACGAAACGATATTCGGCAGCGCGTTCGACGACTTCAAGCTCTGCAATCGAAGAGGACGTACTGATTGTCAAAAATCGAGCCACAGAACAGTGAATGAGAATCGATCAGCGAAGAGATAACGTTGTCACCGAAAGGCGAGTAGATAGATGACCCAAAACATGCACAATCATACACCTACTTACGAACAGCATAAACAAAATAAGCCACAATGACAGAGAGACAGATCGAGAGAACGAACTTAAGCGGGAGGTCAGACCTGTACCATCGTACGCCTTCTTGAACTTGGCAATCTGGTCCTCCGTCAGATGTTTTCCTACTTCAAGCTCTGCAATCGAGCAAGAATTGAGTAACTTAACAGTATATGTGAATCACATATATCGGTGCCTGGAGCGAATTGAAGGAGGTACGGTGGAGAGAAGAGAAAAAGTTATCGATCACAGACGAGTAGAGATACAGGAAACATGCACATGTTCAAGCAAAAAATTTGTTGAACAAACAGAACAACCAAATAATCAAGCAGAATGAAAGACAGGTCGATAATTGATCGAAAACGGGGGGTAGGTAAGGTACCATCTCCGTCCTCATGGAACACCGCAATCTGCTCCTCCGACAGGGTGCCCATCCTGAAAAACTGGCAATTCAATCCGGTTGGAAACCAGTTTTTCGGAAGGGAGCTCTGCAGACGCACGCAAAGCACGCAACAATAGTTCTGCAAAACGGTGTCTGTTTTCCGCGCATACATTGTTGCCTACATAGTCTGGGGAACGAATGTACGCCGATAGATTCCCATCGTATCCTTGTGAATGAAAATCGCTAAATTTCAGGATGGTACCACTTTGTTTTGGAAGCATAATCACATTATTGGATGAATAATCATATTCTTGGTTGAATAAATGAACTTTCTGCCAAGATTCGGATGTTTCATCCACACACGAGGATGAACTGAAGGTACAGTAGGTCAGGTAGGTCATGCACGGACTCTCATCTGCAAAAAGTACAATTATTTATTTATTTATTCACTTATTATTCCTCACAAAACACATTTTTGCCTATCTACCATTTGGATTATTTGGATTTGTGAAGTAGAAGTTATGGATCATCTTGTTTGGTAGGTAATTCTTGAAAAATTAATGTGTACAATTGGTTTTTGAACCATTTTGAATCCAATTCTCACAATTTTTTTCAAAGAAAAAGGTTGTACACGGTTAGCGTTGTTTGCTTCAACAATCTCACTATTGTGATTGACATGTTCAAATTCTATTTTAGTACTATTGAAATGATACAGATTTTTATTCAATCTCCATCCATTAGAGATATTTTCAAGCCTCTGGAGGGTTGCTCCACAGCCCTCCGAAGGACCTTGAAATAGTGTTTTTCGGGGCTGAAAAAATATTTTTTGCCCTATTTCCGCGTAGCAGTTTCTGCTCTGACAGTGGTGTAGGAACCGAAATTCGCGAGTAAAAAATTAATAAAAAAATTAATAATAAATCTGCAAAATCTGACTGCTCTGGCGAGCAGTCATGCACTCTAATTGCTCACCAAGGGCACTTTTCTAAGTTGACAAGCCATGCATGAAATAGCATGGCATGTCAACTTGGAGTAGCCCTCCTGTGGGCTGACATTTTCTCTAATGCATACATCTACTTCACAATTTTTTAAAGGATGTAACTAAAGTGTTTTTTTTTAATTGTTTTCTCACACTTTCAACTCATTTCTCTACCATAAACATTTTTACCACATCCTTTTGTAGTTCTAAAAATTGAAGTTTAAAATGTTCAAAGTTTAATAATCTAATCTTGCAAAGTGTAAAAAAAAATTGTTGTTTACACTTAAAACGCCAATATCTTGCAATCTATGTAGTCAAAGTTCTTGAAATTTCTCCCACATCTTTTTATACAAGTTTAGTGTTGGATTCTATGGTTAGATATGCAAAAAAATAAAAAAATAAAAAAATAAAAAGTTTGTCACTCTTTGGAATAGAAATGGCAGTATTGAGTTAATTTTGATGAACAAAACAAACCTTGGCCCTTTATGGGTTAACCCCTAAATGCCCAAGGTCTTTTTTGAGCTTCTAGGAATTTGTTCTAAACTGAATAAAAAACCAACATTTGATAAGTTGTATCATTTTTTTTGAATTGTAACCGTACAAATTCAAACTAGACATATTAGCGATCACATAGGAAAAGAAAACATGACAATATCACTTATAGATTGAAAGATTATAATATTTGATCATGAGGCTGTTAAAACTAAGAAATTCTTTCAATTCCTTTTTCACATGTCAAATCTAGAAAGTTGGTCACCAAAAAATATGACGATAAAGGACCTAACATGCATAACCCCAAGTCCCCAATCAGTTTATGGCTTCTCAAAATCTATTTTACAAATTTTTTAAATGAATTTCTAATGTGATTTTTTCTCCAAGATCTAGTGTATTTGAGGCTCATTTCCAAAAGTCTCAATACTATAGAAAGGCAAGATTACAATGGGTACCCTTGCACAAAATCTTGAACAGAAAAATCATAACCAATCATTTTCAAAATCGAATTTTTGATGCCAAAACTACACTTCAAAACTACACTTCAAAAAGAACTTTTACAAAAATATAAACCACTAAAAATAGCAACTTGCTTAGGTTTTATTTAACTTCAAAGTATTATCGACACCAGAATTTGGTGCCTCGGGCATACGGAGTTCCAACTTCCAAGGCTGCGATTGATTGATGTTTGCGAAAAGTTCTCCAATCTGATGCGCGTGATCGAGACTGATCCGTCCACATCTACCTAAGATGCTTGATGTTTGTGGAAACTTCTCCGAACTTATTATACGCCCGACTGCCCGAGGCTTATCCACATCTAACTTACTTTGGATTCTCAGTGAAGGTTGGAAGCTTCTCCTGGAGGCCTTTTGGATCTTAACTTATTAGTACCACAAGAAAAATGCATGCAACTGACTCATACCACGAGAAACTTCATTCACTCTGCAAGGATATCTTTCAGTCGAACGAACCTGATCAGTGGTAAAGAACGACAGATCTTCGCAGACTGACGTAGCAGACGGAACTTGCGGTGTCAATTCCAACGTAAGTTAGCCCGGCCGGTGCACTGTTCTTTTCTGTGACTTTTTTTTAATGCAATGGTTCGCCATATGTTTCAAGGAGGCCCTCGCCGTCCCTCTTTGCCCAGCCTGCTGTGGGGATGCTCTTACCTTCAAAGTGAGGCAAGACGGAAACCACTGCAAATTCAACGCGCAGTCCTGTCTCTAAGAGCTTACAGTATATAACTTACAGGCACTTCAGAACCTTCAGAACCTTCTCAGCTCGTACTAGGGACAGCCTGTAAGTTAAGCTTAGTGCCGAAACTGTAGCAAGTATCATAAACTGCGTGCTGTGGAAGTGTAGATGGATGTCAGAGAAGGTTCAATCACTGAAAGCCAGGCACACTCCAGGTGCAGGAATGGCAGGCCACACTCCACAATCCACACACTGCGGGTGTTGGAAAAGGAGTCCACGGATTTCATACTCACTCTTGGACTTTACTTGAAATAAGCTTCCCTTGACTTCGCAATGGAAACCCGGATTCCCGAATGCAGCTTCGCCTAAGGTAGGATGTACTTATTACTCTGGAACGACGCTGCGGAGTGCGGACGGTCAATGTAGGATCTTTCATGTAGGACGGACAATAGTCCAATTGTTCATTCCTGGAATTATTGAGTGTACTCTAGTTAGGGATTCATCCCACAGATAGAATCCATCCAGTCATACGTGGATGACCACTAGGGTCTCCCTGGGTATCAATTAGGATGCCACTTAACCCTAATTAGGGTTAAGACATGTACTTAAGCAGTCCTCTGGCCCTGCTTCTAACTCATCTAAACTAGCGTTGTAAGATTGCAACCTATTGTCAACATGGTATCAGAGCACGTTTAGAGATGCGGATCTCAAGTAGGCACAGGACACTTGAGTGATCAGATTAGCTTACCAATTTTCTTTTTAGCCGCAACATAGGCGGCGTTACCATAGAACAACTGAGACCACAGGGTCGATACAGCTTCTCTTTTCTGTAGCAATGGATCCGACAGTCAGAGACGTCCCAGAATCCATGAAACTTGCAGGACCTACAAACTACATCATCTGGAGTTATAAAGTTAGAATGATACTTATGCAGGAAGGTTTGTGGCGCTTCATCGAACCCCATGCAGCTAGAGCGACCGGAGATCAGTTTGGCGTCGATACCGCTACTTCGACAATTAGCACCGCCGTCGCTGACGATGCACCTGAAATCACAACAACAGCACCAGCCACAATTCCTGACTCAACACGAGAGATGGAGCTTCGCTCACGCGCAGGCCGGATAATCATATCACTGGTACGGGATTCCATTCTCCTCAATATTATACATTTGACTGATCCTCAACAAATCCGGCTACGTCTTCGTACGATGTGTGATATACGTAGTTCGTCCAGATGTTTGTCCTTAAAAGAACAGTTCTATTCGCTAAAGTTAGCAGAGGGAAAAAGTGTAGGGGAACACCTACAACAGATCAACTTGATAGTTACCCAACTTGCAAATCTAGGGATCCAAACCTCTGACGAAGATCTAATTGATCTAACGCTCAATAGCCTCCCTAGAAGCTGGGTGACATTTAGACAGATTCAAAAAGGCCGCGAACGTATACCATTGTTCTCGGAGCTTGAAGGCTTGCTCCTTCAGGAAGAGCACAGTCGCCAATTAGATCAGCAGCGCGAATCCATCGAAGAAGTCAACCTGGTTCGAAACTACAGGGCTCCGTATCATACAGCCCCACTCCATCGCGGCCGATCACAATCTGGAGCTCATCAACCAACCAACCGAACCGGACCTACCCCACATCGATCCGACAGTCGCTCACCGATTCACTGTCACAAATGCGGCAAACCTGGCCACTTGGCGCGTGATTGTGCCAGAATTACTCTTAAAGAGCGTATCCAGCCCATGCAACTCCAACTCTGCAATATGCCACCCCGCACCCGCTCAGCACAGGTTAATATAGCGGAAACAGAAGACGTCGACTCCAATACAGATTTTGCCAGCCCCAACGTCCAAGAATGCATCGAGGCGTTCCACAGTGACCAGGACGAGGATCCAGACCACCTACGGAGTTCATTGGTGTTGCTTATCACAGCACTTCAACCAAAGACAACACCACGGAGACTGTCAACGCATGCGTCGCCACCGAGGCAGACTGGTTCCTTGATTCAGGCGCCTCCTCACACGTCACCGGCAACTCTCAGATTCTTAGTGACATCGGCCCATCTAGAATTACCAATATTAGAGCAGCTGGTGGCCAAGTTATGCCAGTTAGTGGCCAAGGCACTGTAACAATCGCCGATTCTTCAGGCCATAATAAGCAAGTCCATCAAGTTCTTTATGTGCCAGGAGTTAAGAACAATTTGTTCTCAGTAGGCAAACTTATAGACATAGGCTACAAAGTCTTATTCGAAGAAAAATCCTGCATCATCTATGACAAGGAGAAACTCACAAGACATATTTCTACAAGGCATATGAGACCCAAACAACAACTTATATCAGGTCATCAACCTCAAGGACCAACCGTTAATGATTCACCCCACTGTCCATCCGGCGCCCACAAATCCGACCACTGCAGTCCAAGTCTCCATCCACAGCGCCACAGTCAGCCCGCCAGCAGTTCCTCCGGATGTATTACCAATCTCCAAAACCTCCTGCAAACTTACAGCAGCGGAAATTCACCTTTGGCATCGCAGAGTCGGACATCTCAACTATCAATCACTCTACCACCTTAGCTCCAAGGACCTTGTAGCTGGTCTACCCCACATTCCCTTAGTAAAACACGTATGTGCCTCCTGCATATTAGGGAAGTTACCCCGTGACCACATCCCCAAGAAACGGTCCACATTCACTCATAGACCACTTCAGCTAGTTCACACAGATTTGTGCGGTCCCATGCCAACTCCATCTCGGAATGGCAACCGGTATATCTTGACCTTCATAGATGACTACACTCGAAAAACTTATGGTTACCGAGAAGTCACAAACCCTAGACTGCTTTAAGCAGTTCCGTTCCTTAGTTGAAACCCCACTGCTCAAAATTGATACCTTGCACAGTGACCGTGGTGGCGAATACTTGTCATTTCAATTCAACTTATATTGTTCCACCCAAGGTATCAAACGTCAACTGACTGCGGGCTACTCCCCGCATCAGAATGGCATAGCTGAAAGAAAAAACCGCACCTTACTAGAAGGCATCCGAAGCGTTGTTACAGGAACCAAAATCCCCAAACCACTATGGGAAGAAATAGCTAGAACTGTCAACTACATCCAGAATAGGTGCCCAACCAAAGCCCTAAAACACAAAACACTTGAGGAGATGTTTACAGGCATTAAACCTCACCTTGGACACTTACGAGTCATTGGCTGTACAGCCTATTGCCACATCTCGGACGTCAAGCATCAGAAATTAGATCCGAAAGTTATAGCCACGATTCTTCTTGGATACGATGAGCAAAGTAAGGCTTATCAGTGCTACCAACCATCCACAAGAAAAATACTCATCAGCCGCGATGTTAGATTCGATGAGCATTCTTTCGATACAGTTTCCCCTGAGACCACCGAACCTTTAGAAGATCCCTTTGAACTAGATCACGCCATCTTACCCAACCATTCTCACCCGGTCCCCACCCCAAGACCACAACCTCTGCCAGATATAAACCCTACCTTAGATCTTCCGACCTTTCCAAACAACAACCCCGTTTCTGCAGCCAATCCTCCTTCACCCCTCCCTAGCACAGACAACGCACCCGCATCGAACTCTCAAGTTCCACCACCACTTTGGCGATCAGCACGACCCAGAAAACAAAATATTTGGCTTGAAGGCTACAAGCTGTGTCTATCCACCACGGATTTCAAAATATGCACCATCACCGCTGCTGCTCCTCAAATCGCCCCCGTCGAACGTGATCAGGCCAACATTACATTCAAAGTTGCCAAGCATAACCCCGGGTGGCGTCTCGCTATGCAAGAGGAGATGGCTTCAATTTGGCAAAATGAGACATGGAATCTAGAGCCACTTCCCCCTGATCAGAGAGCCATCACCTCCAAGTGGATCTTTAAGATCAAGCCCGGGCTTCCCGGCCAACCTGCTATCAAAAAGGTACGATTAGTGGCACGAGGATTTGAACAATGCGAAGGAGTGGATTTCAACGAAACATATGCCCCGGTCATCAAGTGGGCCACCCTACGGACTGCCATTGCACTTGCAGCTGCTTGACACTGGGACATACACCACATGGATGTACGAACAGCATTTCTCCATGGACTCCTCAAAGAGAAAGTATACATGCGCCAACCACCCAGTTTCCGCGCACATGGCAATGAAACTCTTGTATGCCGCCTCTATAAGTCCCTATACGGCCTCAAACAGAGTCCACGGGCTTGGTATGACCGCATAGACGCAGCTCTCCGCAACATCGGCCTACACAGAAGCAAATCTGACAGCAATCTATACTACATGCACCAAAATGGGGAGACTCTCATACTTATGCTATATGTGGACGATCTGTTCATAACGGGCAGCTCAAACAACTTATATCATGGCTCAAGGACTTCTTACACAAAGAATTCGAGATGAAGGACCTTGGCCCAATTCGACGGTACCTCGGAATCTCCTTTGAATAGACAATTCTCGATATTTTCTTGCACCAAAAGGATTACACAGCATCAATTCTTCAAGAGTTTGGAACACAAGACTGTAAACCGGCCTCAGCCCCATTTCTAGAAGGTACCACGCTTGTTACTGATATGAAGTCGCCCCCAACTGATACCTCATCTTAGTGCTGCCTTGTTGGAAAACTCATCTTTCTTACCATTACAAGGCCCGATATAACTTACGCTGTGAGCAGGCTTAGTAGTTATATGGCCAACCCGCAAGAAGCACATCTGGAAGCAGCGAAAAATCTCCTCCAATATCTACAAGGCACAATTGACCAAGGCATATTGTATCGTGCCAACTCTCCAATTTCCATTTCTGACTACACGGATGCCGATTGGGGCTCCTGTCCTGAAACGAGAAGGTCCATGGGGGCCTACATTTTCACTCTCGCTGGTGGACCTATCACCTGGTAGAGTAAGCGCCAACTTATAGTCTCACGTTCATCGACTGAATCCGAGTATCGTGCTATCAGCGACGGAGCATAAGAAGCTGTTTGGCTGCGGCGACTGCTACAAGAACTATTATATCCGATCACACCTGCTGATCTTACCAAACCCACCTCAACCACAGCAATCCCGCAAGACAAAGTGACGATATATTGTGACAATCAAGGAGCTATTAAGCTTTCCCACAATCCAGTGTTCCATGCGCGATCCAAGCACATAGAAATCCATTACCACTTCATTCGTGAACGAATTCTAGAGGGAGAAATAGCACTTCAATATATTCACACCAGTTTGCAACCGGCAGATGCACTTACAAAACCCTTGGGAAGAGTGAAATTCCAACAACACCGTACAGCGCTTGGACTTCACAGCCTCGGAAAATTGACACAAAATCGACCAGAATCTATTCTCGACTCCAGCCTAAATCCTAGGATCTCGTAGCCTCAAACAGATAGTCCTCCGCATCAGCCAAGGACCTAAAACTTTTATGTTCAGCACCTTTGAACCCTGTCACCTCCCTAGACCAGTCAAGCCAGGTGAAATACAACCCCGGGGTTTGCCCTCTCCTAACCGCATAAAATTTAGGGTTTCCCCCTCTTATTCTGTGCGAATTGGACGACGCTCTGCCAATTTGAGTATCATCACTTGTCTTGGGCTCCTTCATGGCCTCACGACGATCCACCGCACTCACTGGCTCCTCCCCGCGGCAACACGGTGGCTCCGCAAGCTGCTCCCCGATCACAGCATCGACAACCCTGAAATACAAATCCAACACTCTCGCCACGAATGCGCAACACATCCAAACAATCAGACCCGCCAACCTTGACAACGACACCTCCCCGACCCATCTTCGCAACCCCTCGACACCTTGATCATCCGCGCGCGCCATCTGACCTGCTCTGATTCTACTGAAGCTTATACAGTTTCTTCTTTAGCGCTCACTCAGTCCTTTAGCAATCTGCGATTGAGGGGGGGTATTCAGTGTACTCTAGTTAGGGATTCATCCCACAGATAGAATCCATCCAGTCATACGTGAATGACCACTAGGGTCTCCCTGGGTATCAATTAGGATGCCACTTAACCCTAATTAGGGTTAAGACATGTACTTAAGCAGCCCTCTGGCCCTGCTTCTAACTCATCTAAACTAGCGTTGTAAGATTGCAACCTATTGTCAACAAGAATTGGGTGTGGAAAGCGAAGATCATCGTGAATAATATTGACCTCAGTCTTCATGAATGCTTTTGGATCCTTCTTGGGTGCCTGATGTTCTGCATGGATACAAAATTGGAGATTTTCACGATCACCAGTTCCTCCTCGTTTAGGGGCGACAGTACCCTAAGTAGTCTTTCAAAGCGTGAATCTGATTCTCGTCTGCCCAGAAGGCCAGAACCACCGCAGTCCATAGTCCACAGCCTTCAATTGTCACTGCGTAACTTAGAGCATCGCCACGACTACACGCTGAATGGCACAGAATCGGAGAGTGGCCGTGTCAGGCCATTTATATTGCCCCACGGCACGCACTACGAGGGCCTAGAAATGGCTTGGCACGGTCAAATTTGAAGAATACACGGGGAAATGGTGCACCTTGCGTGCGGCTCGGTATGGAGTTTGACTTGTGCTTTGAGGCTTGTAATTGCGAAAAGGCAAGGAGCAAAAGCTTTTTTTAATCGGGACGTCATTACAATCTCTGACGAGGTGCTATATTAGGGCTCCTTGCTCAAATTCCAAGTTTGTCATTGTCATTATGAAGTCTTGGGTCCCGTGCTTGAGGGCGTTGCGGAGTGCCAATTCCGTGTAGGCGTAGGGCAGAGGACAAATTCAAATTTGATTTTTGGAAAAGGGCTCATCAAACCATTAGAGAAATTTTGGACTCTAGAGAAGGCTGCCAGACTTTGATAAGCAGGTCTAATTCCAGAGCCTACGGAGCTACAACAAGGACGGGAATCTCTAACATATACCATATTCACCTTGTGTGAATATCTTAACTGGCAAGTAGTATATGTGCGTTTTTAATTTCGGAGTTGTCAGAGGCAGTTGCCAACTAAGCTGGCTAGCACTTTCTTTTAAGTCGTCTAGCACTATCTTTTGAACTTTCTACATATCATATATCTTTTCCGAATATAAAACAATAACTGCCACACGCCTCCTCCATTAGAATACTCATACTTCTCAATGAATGTTGTCAGGATTCTCTATACAAACGAGGAGCAGGAATAGGGGAATAGTCACCACGCAGCCAAAATAAATGTAATCTCCGGGTCCCATTCAGCCTTCCTTACCAGCCCTCCCGAGAGTCCAAATTTCTCTAATGTCTACCTTCAGCGCCCCTCCTTGAGACGCCAGGCGTAGGAATGCCCTTAGAGCATCCCCACAGCAGCTCATAGTTTGACACAAACCCGGGGAGGTGGTGGGGCTGGCCATTTTAATTGCCCATGGCAACTCAAAAAATGGCTTTAAATTGGCCGGCCATGAAATAATTTGATGAAGACTCCGCCAAATGGTGCAGCTTGCCCGTGGCTCAATATGGACTCCTTTTGCAATTTTCGAGGTACTTTTGGAATGTTGGAAGCTTTTGTCTTGCCCGCATTGATTAAGAGATGCAAGGTGACGCTATGGTGATGCAGATTTAGAACTATGGGACTTGTGCCAAGCCGTGTAGCCATGGGGCACAAGCAGGACACATGGGCTGGGCTCTTGAAAGCAATTGCAAATCAAAATGAGTGCTTTTCCTGAGTCTAGCTGTGGGGATGCTCTTACTTCACTACGTCGCACTGAGTTCGGTTGTTGGTCCCTGAGATGGTGGTCGCTGACCAGATGCAACGTACCATGGACTTTTCCCAATCAACTCCAAGGTGGAGGGTAGAAATGGCGCCCCCTTTTCTTTTTAAGTGTTCCCCAAGCCAAAACAAATCTTCATTGATGTCAAGATTGAATTTTTCAATTTACACCATTTGTAAATTTTAGGGTGGATTTGGTTTTAGATTCCTATGCCATTTCAATTTTGAAAACTAATAGCTATATTTAATGTTGCTCCAAAAAATACAAAATCAATTGGCATCTCCATTATATGGCTTTGTCTTCGTCTTTGTATTCATGTAAATTATTTTTTGTTCTTTGATGCCATTGTACGTTGAAAGTGCTAAAAAGGTTGGTTGTAGCACACTCTACTTTACATATATTTGGCAAAAATTTGTAAAAGCCAACTTTATACTGTGAAAGGACAATACCTTCTAGTTGAAATGGCTATTTTTTTCACTAAAATGAAATATATGGATGTATTCACCTAATCTTTCTTATCAAAATAATTCCAAAATTCAAATGATTAAAAACATGTAAAATTATACAAATAGAAATTTTAATCTTGCCCTTAATAGCGACATGAACATCCTAACAAGACCCTAAAAAATAAAGTTAATTGTAACCATCTGAAGTAACTTAGTCAAAGGTCCAAACAATGGAATGTTACACATTATGATTGTACCTAACTTATACTATTATAATATAATGTAAGTTTTATTTTTCCAATTTTTAATTTTATAGTGGAGTGGCTCATAAAAATTGATTTGAGGCTATGAATTTTAGTTCATTTTTTTTACTTTGATAGCTACTGTAACATTTATAGCAACTAACAACAAAATTTGATTAAACCTTGGCTACTATATTGTAATTTCTACAATGAATTTCCTCTAGGCTTACAATGAAAACAACAATTTTTCAAATTTTGATTATGTTTAGTCAAAAAAAGTAACTAATAAAATACTTTGGAAATTCCTGGCTATAAAAAATTGTATAATTTTTTAATAATTTGTATTTTATCTATATTCAATAACAATATAATTATTCCAAGTTTTGCTTCTACAAAATGAAGAATTTATTTTTATAAATTTTGAAGTCCAAATTAGTAACTCAATTAATAATATTGCCAACATTTATTGTTCTTATAGAAACTCTGCTACTTTAAATTATAGAACCTTTGCATGAATTTTCTCTTGAAACATTCAAAAATATTGACAAACAATAAATAACTTGTGATCGATGTGACCTGCATGTAAAGTAGATTATAAAGGTAATACGATCTTTAATTTTTAAAATTTTCCATATTTGAAATTTTAAGTTGGAAGTAGACTCATTCCTTATTAGACAAAGGATGTATGCATAATTTTGAGATTGGTTTAGGCAAAAGCCTTCAAAAGCTCAAAATCTACTTTTTCTTCAAAGGTCAATTGCTCCAATCAAACAAATGCAAGATTTATATAAAGTATTTTAATTTGGTACAACCACGACTTCAAATAAATACTAGGGCTTTGCATTGCTACATACAACTATAAGCAATTGATTGAATAAAGTATAGATTTTTTCAAATCAATATTTGAAAAAATTATTCAAATTTCTATACTAACTAATTATTTGGTTTGAAAATAATTGAAGTCCTTAACCTTTAAAAAAAATTCTAGTGTATTCAAAATACACCATTTGCTTCAAATACAATATAAACAAACCATTTATAGATAAAGAAACTTAAGAAAAATGGGCAATTTTGTTAAAATGGTAGTATTCCAAGTGCCACTTTGACGGTGGGCCATTTTCACCATCTAGGACTGGTATAGATTTCAAAACGGCCGTTCTGAACTGTTTTCATGCCATTTAAAAAAATATCGCCATTTTAACAAAATTGCCCATAAAAACATTTATTCCATATACATACTTCTTTTATATGAAGGAGGTTTTGAAAAGTTTAGAAAGATATAAAATATTTTAAATCACACAAGTTTCTAGTTGTTACCGCCAAAAAAACCAAACAATGCTTTTTTGGCATTATAGAAATTTTGGGCATGTTCTTGCAAATGGAGTTCTTAAAATCCTCAATCCAACTTTTGACAAAGATTTGGATTGAGGAATATCTTTTTGTGCCCAATTTTCATCACAGTTGATCTTATAGGTAGAAAAGTAATGATAGCAAAAGTGGTTTCTTTTACAAATCGGTGATTAAAAAAAAAATTTGAAGATTAAAAATCCATTCTAGATTCTTTAGATTTATATATGCTTGAAAAATTTTCAATCATTCAATTTCAATAAACAAAGTAATATCACTTTTGACATTTTTATTTTTAAAAAATTTAATAATTTTAGATCCCAAGGAACCAAAATTTAATAATTTTTAACTGAGAAGAATTGGGTATGATTTAGGAAATGAAAGTCACTAATTCATTTGACAAAGAATGTGTTGAAATAATTAGGAAATACAATTGCATGCAATAGTTGTGCAGGCATATACAATTTTGCACATCAATGGTATTATAGTCAAGTGTATACTTTTTTCAAGTTGTTTTCCATCTCTTGTTGTAGACAATGGCTTCAACTACCCCTATGTAAGTATTGATCATCCACAAAAAAAAAACAGTTGCACCTATATCAATTTTGAATAGAAGATTATACACACCACTTGTATAAAGCATTTATTTTTACACATTGAAGGTGATTGTATTTTTCATTGCTAATTGCTTTTTATGAATTATAGAAGCAATGTTTATCAAATCCAAAGGTCCTTGAAGTGAATCTTTCATGAGGTTGGAAGTGCCGTAGGCATGCATTTGATGATTTGCACATATTTTATATGCCGTTGTCAATGACATCTATACATTGTTAGAAAACTCTAAATTCTCGCAATAATTATAAAAGATTGTCCTATTTTTTGCGCACCCACTACCTATAACTCATTTTCTAATTCAATATGGTTACTTAATTTTTCCACTTTGACTCCTTTGTCCTCAACAATCCCACGTATGCTAAAGATACAATCTATATTCTTGTTTTCACCAAAACAACTGTAGAACCTATATGAGTAAGCAAAATTTATTGTTCAATCGTGTAGTAACAAAACAATTAAGTTTCCTAGTTTATTGCGTCTTTAAGGTTTTGAAGAAATGATTTATTTTAAATGGGATATTTGCCTTAAACTTTTTAACCCCTAAAGGACCATTGTCCCTTCGGGGGACAAATGGATTTTCGGGCAGGTACCTACAGACTGAAATTTTGTTGTGCTTTTTTGAAACTTTTTTTGGAGATAGAAAAACTGATAAGCTTTGTGGGAATATAATTTTTTTCACAATCGGTGCTCGGGAACAATAGTTATGACCAAATAAGCTCAAAACAGGGGACGAGGGGTAGCCTGGGCAGCAAAAAAAAATGGACAAAAATTTGAATTTTTTATTTTATTTTTATTTTTCTCATATATTATATTTTTGTCTATTTGGAAAGCTTTGATTCATTTCATTTGGATATGTTATGAGAAAGTTATGGACATTCTTGTTTATCGGGCAGTTAGGGCATCTTCTTGAAAAAAATAACTTGTAGGATGCATTTCGGAATGCAATTTTTCAAATTTTTCAATTTTTTTTTTGCATGGTTTATTTTACTTGCTAGAACAATCTCACCATTGGGATTAGTGCATTTTAATTCCATCTAAAATATATGAATATTTTAGATTTTCCTTCTATCTTGTACCTACTTCTATTTAACAATTTTATAATTAAGTTTTTTTGAATTTTTTTTTCCTAGACTCTCAACTCAATTCTCCACTATAAAGATTTAAAGCTCAAAACTCTGTAGTGCAAAAATTTTAAGTTAGAAATGTTCAAAGTCAAAAAATCTAGTCCCGCAATGTGCTAAAAAACTTATTTTTTTTACTTTAAACGCAGATATCTTGCAATCTGTGTGGTCAAAAATTCTGAATTTTTTTTCACACACTTTCATACTAGTTAGGTGTAAGATCCTATGGTTAGATGTGAAAAAAAAAATTTAATTTTTTATATTCTTTGCTATAGAAATGGCAGTTTTGAGTGTTTTTGGCAGAAAAAATGCCTTGGTCCTTTAGGAATTAATTAATAATAGTATTTTATAATTGACTTTGAATATTTTGTAGTCCCACATGACAACTTTGTTTACCATATACAATGATTTATCCCTTAAAGGATGGAATCCATGACCAAGTAGTCACACTTCAAAATTCTCCACTTTGTATTTTTAATTTTGCTGCTATTTTAGGAGTGAAATTTTTTAAGTCAAATTGCATGTCTTTCATATGTAAAAGAATTTTCAAATTACAATGAATTTTTGAAGAAAAAGTGAAGAAACTTTAAATCAAATACAAAACATGCTTAAAAAATCTGAAAATTTGAGGATAAAAGTACATTATAGTATAGAACATTGTAATGTAAAGAATTTTTTGTTCATTCCACATTTAGTAACATGATTATATTTCCTCAACTTCTACAAGCAAAAATAATGTTCACTTTAAGGATCTCTTCAAATCTTCAAGAAGAGTAGAAATTAAATTGGCTTCAAAAGTTTTATTTAGTTAGTTTTTTTCAGACTAAATGAAGTTGTTTTAAAATCAAATTTTAAAGAAAAAAGTTACAAATATTGAAATACACTCTATTTGTATACCTTTCAAACAAAAAACAAACTATTCTATACGAAATAAAAATAAATAATATGACTTGAACTTGACCCAATTATAGGGATATATTATTAGTGAATTTGCACACAATAATAAATTGAATGAAAATATGATTTTTTTTCTCCCTAGGGTCTTTTTGAGGTTATAAAGTCAAATATCTTGAAACATTTGAGTAGAACACCTTTCATCCCTTATACCAACAACTTCAATTTAAGTTTCAACCCTTTACATCCCAAGAGGAGCCAAGAGGGATCATTGTAAATATGTAATTTTGAATAATTTTGAAATCTTTTGAAATCTAAAACTTTGTGCAAACCAAACGGATGTTAGAAATCTTGCTCAACATTAGATGTTACAAAAACTGTTACCTTCTAAGTTGTGGAAGATCTCCAAATACCACAATATACACTAGTAGCACAGTCATTGTTAATATTCTAGTATCTTGACTAATATACTATAATGTGCATTGACATATTATCAATAATAATAGTGTAGGGAAATGGAATTTGTATGTTTTATATTTTGAAAATCATAAAATTGATGTACTAAAATTGACCTTCCAATCTTGCAATAATACCTTAAGTTAGTTCTAAAAGTGTGTACAAGTTTATGCCCTAAATTAGATATAGACTATGTTTTAAAAACATTGAGATGCAACAAAAATATAAGATATTTTTTTTAATTTACATGCAATGCGCCATTAGAAAGGTTAGAATATCTAATTTTATATCCATATTTGCTTCACTAGAATTTATTAATTTTTTATCTTTATATGGATGTAAACATGACAAGATCACTAAATGATGCATAAAATATCCAATTATATGCCTTGCAGTATACTAAAAGTTTTGTAATCACACGGTTGGTTGTGCATCAAATTTGGCATATCATAACTCTGCTAAGTGCACTTCTACTTTCTGTAATTGGAATCTCTCTCTCTCTCTTTATACTTTTGTATTTTCATAAAAAAAACATATTTATAAGTAAGTACCAAAACAACTTTTCTGAAAAAACCTTTCTTGAATCTAAAGGGTCGACCTTGTGAGTTTCATTAAAGAAAATTTCAGCCCTCCGGAGGGCTGCTTCAGAGTGACAAACCAAGCTATTTCAAAGCTTGGTCTGTCATTCTAGAAAAGTGCCGCAGTGAGCAGTCAGCCGAGCTGATTGCTCACTGAAACAATCAAATTTTGCGATTTTTATTTATTTATTTATTATTTATAATAAATTTTAAACTCTTAAAACTCGGTTCGTGCGCCATTGCCACTGTAATTTCAGGTGGGTAGGAATAGGGAAAAAATGATTTTTTCAGCCCCCCAAACTCAAATTTCAGGGTACCTTGGAGGGTTGTGGAGAAATCGTAGGACACTCATGGATGTTTGTGCTCAACAATGCAAAGCCTTAGTATTCATGCTTTCTAATTAAATATAGTAGAACTTCTAATGAACCTCATTCTCTAAAGTAATAAATCTCTTTGATATAATATTGATAGCCGAGCCACATATAAGATGTAATAAGTGACTACCAAGTAGCCATAGTGTGTGTGCGCAAGAGTAAGGAAGGTGTTGTTCTGTGAATCAAATTGTTGTCTATGTGTGCAACATGTCCAATGTTTTTTGCTTATACAATATGTGTCAAATGTTCTATGATTGATACAATACAATATGAAAAAAATCACTCTAAACTCATTAATTAATGCAATGACTGCCAAATTGATCCTCCCTAACTGCAATAACCTCTCTAATATAAAGTGTCAGACCGCTCCCGCCCCTCTGGTTTATTAGAAGTTCTTAAGTAGTATCATTGTATATATTATGTTTGTTTTGTTGATTGTAGATTGACGAAGAGGAGAATTTGCATCAATAGAAGCTACATATATAAAATTTAGAGTAGGACCTTGTTCAAAAGAAAACTAGTGACACTCAAACAGAGCCTCTTTTAGAGTGCTTGCTAGTTCAAATAGAGATCCCAATAACTTAGGATTGCAAAAAAAAGGTGTTGACTTTGAAACTTTTATTGACATTTTTTTCACAACATCTAGACACTCTTTGACATTGAAGTATTGAAAAAATATCAATATTTTTATCTAGACATTTTAGTGTCAAATTATGTGTCAAAAAAATATTGAATAAAAGTGTCGAGAATAATGTCAAAGTATTAGATGAAAAAAGTGTTGAAAAGAGTGTCAATAACATTTCTAAATTTTTAATTTTTTTCTTCAAAAAAATAGTCTTCACTTTGAAAATCTATTAAAAATTCCATAAAGATCCAAAAGGTATGAAACAACTTGGATATAATAAGACTTTTTTTTAATTATTATTTTTTTTTAAAATTAATTATTAGAGGATTTGACACATAAAAAAGAATGAAAATGCAGTGAGATACCTCATTTCATATAAGTTATAAATAGTCTTCAATTTTACACATGTATCAAGATACTAAAGAATGTTAGCCCTCCCTAAATGTTGTTGTATTTTAAATTTTATATTGTTTATTTGTATGACTAGTGCGTTTCAAGTATATACTTTGTGTCATTTGTTTGGAGATTTTTTGATTTTTTTGATATATAATTATGCATTTGTCTTTGTATGTTGCTTATTGTGATGTAGTTTTGTAGTTTTACATGTTACCAGTTTAATATTTATGGTTTGGTTTGTGGTTTGAAGGTTGTGATTTTAAACTATATCTACTTGTATAATTGTGTTGTTAGGTATAGGAAATGATATTAGGAAGTTTGAGCATATTTTGAAGTTCTATAGATTTGAAAGTGTTCAACCATTGGGCAAATGCTTGGGTTCTAGCGCAAAATGTGATTTTATGGTTGTGTGAAGTGACTTAGGAGGAGGGTTTACAAGTGGAGTAATGGAATTAGGTTGGTTCTTCTTCACATGGACAAATGGAAGTACATAACATGGACTACACTCACTTGACTTACTCACTTTAGATGTATTGTTGTTGATGGAGGGTTGGATAGAAGAGCGTTGATTCCATCAAATTATAAAGAATGATGAGGATCTAGAGTCTCTCATGGATGACTTCGTTGTTCACTGTAGAAACAAAGAATGCAACCATTGACCCAATAATCAGAGTATTTTGGTGACTACCTTAGTCAAAGTAGGGGCCACATCCTTGAACGGTTAATTTTTGTTGTCTTTTGGTTTTCCATCCTCATAACATTCAATAGCATGCGTTGTCACTCGCTTGACTCTATACTAGTAGATAGTGTAGAATATTCCACACCCAACAATACTTCATCGGTAACTAAGTAGACACATAGAGGCTCAAAGTGACGAGCAGGGTGCATGAAAGAAAGGTAATGGGCACGAAGGCTACTGAATGTCATATTCATTCAGCATTCTGTACTGATAGAAGTTTTTTTTAATTTGGAAAGGCGGGTGTTGTATTTTACCCTCGTTACTAATGAGAAGTTGAGAACACTCAAAAATCAATATTATTTCCATACTTGATCTTCAATGTAAGGTAGGTAACTCCAAATGTGCCACTGACCTTAAATCGCGATCTTTACTCTGTGTACATCTCCAAAATCAATTCTGTACCTATATAGAAGAAACCATTATAGAACCAAACTTTGTTCCTTAATAATTTTTGCATACAATATCCAAAATGTCACGTTCTTTGGTGCGTTGGAACCTCCTTTCACTTGACAACATAAAAATATGAAAATTTGACCAGTCTAATAATAGTAACTAGGCTCAGTAGCAAAAAGTGGCGGTTTTGGGGGTATCCACCGAAATCAGTTCCTCACCGAAATCAGTTCCTCACAAGGCAGAAATGGACGACATTCATCCTCAAACCACACATCCACTAACCATTCATCCATCTCATCCGGAGTGGATAGGATCATCTCTTCGTCTCCACCAGCTCGCTGTTCCTGTGTGCGTCTCCTCGAGCGCACAAGATTGCAATTCCCTGGCGCCAGACCTCTCCGTCGATCTATTCGTTTCCATCCCATTTCAATTTTCTCCCCACACAACCACGCGGAGGAAGAAAACGAGCCATCTCGCGCATCATTTGGTGCCGAAAGGAGGGAGTTCGCAGCTATGGCTATGGCAGTAGTGGGGAGCTCTTCTTGCAGGGGAGCCACTTTGGGGTCTCTTTCACGCCCAGTGCTACCCTCTTCCGTGACGCAGTGCTCCTCTTTGTCGCTCCGCTCTGCCTTCGTGGGCCTGCACTTGCAAAGTACGTCACTCGTTCTCGGTGGTTGGCCGTTTCTTTGTCATGTGGAGGTTTGCTCTGTTCAACATTGTCGTTGCCCTAATTTCGCTGTTGCGCTACGAAGATTCAGAGAGATTAGGTTTTGGGAGTGCCGTCAATGGAATTCCTTATGACTTTTGAAATTGGTTTTTGATACCTTGGGTATTGGTAGGTCGGTTTGATTTTTTAAAATATTGAGCTGCAATGACTCTGGTTTTTATATCTGTGTTTCAATCGTCGAATTTCATTTCCTTGGTGAATTCGGGTACTTTAGGTCATAATGTCTGCCCTGAGAACTCTTGTAGACACTTTGGGTCTGAGAGCTCAGGGTTCTGAGCGGCTTTCTGTCGAATTTCTTAAGACCGCTGAATTTCGTTTTATTACCATGCATATGTTGTAGTATGTTGGACTTTGTACATTTAAGAGATTGAGCTGCAATGACTCTATGGTTTTCATATCTGTGTTTCACCCGTCGAATTTCATTTCTTTGGTGAATTCGGGTCCTTTAGGTCACATTGTTTGAACTGAGAGATTTCAGACTTCCTGCTGCGTTTTGGAGTAGAAAGTTGATTTGAATGCACTTAAACCTCTTTAATCGTACCACCTAGGGTCCGAACTTTTTCACTGCGACGTAGTTTGAATGTGTGACAGCAATTTTAGTGTGGCAAGTGTGCAATGTATTCAGGAATGTCTTTGTTTTTAAGAGAAGGTTATATCACAGAGGTTTGAGTGATGACTTGAGGTTCAGACATTCGGGGGTTCCTATTTTGCCATGCAAGGTAGACCGTACTGAACAGCCACATTGTTGATGTCAATTGTCGAAGCCGCTGGATTTTGACGACCATTGCTTTCTCGCAGGTGTAGGATGTAGCCGCTCATTGACAGGCCCAGTCACAAGGAGACCAGTGCTGGTGCGAGCTGCAGCAGCTCCAACGAAGAAGCCTGACCAGTCTGCCAAGAGAGCTCGTCAGAATGAGAAGAGACGGGTTTACCACAAGTCGAAGAAGTCTGAGATTTCCACTCGTATGAAAAAGGTAGGCCTTGTTCCTAAATTTCCCCTTTTTCATTTTCACACTTGTGTTGTTCAATTCGATGTTTTTTCCAATTAATTATTCACACGGATGTGTGTTGCAGGTATTTGTGGCGCTCGATGGCTTGAAGAAGAAGACTGACGCAACAGAAGATGATATCAAGCCAGTGGAGACCCTCATTGCTGAGGCTTTCTCCATCATTGATAAAGCAGTGAAGGTTGGTTCCGTCCATGCCAACAAGGGCGGCCACCAGAAGTCTCGCTTGTCTAGGGCTAAACGAACCTTGTTGATTCAGCTGGGAATGTACACTCCCTCAGCTTAGCTATTAATTCGACGAGCTTCTTTCTTTGTAGATCTTGTTGGTTTCCTCCCATCTCCAACTTTTCAAGTGCAATACCAATTTTCGTGCGCTCAAGTTTGGCCATCAGTTTTTATTTTTTGCAAATTTGAACATCGACAAGCGAGAACCTATCAATGTCAGCGAACGTACTTGAAAAGGAATTGAACCCTATCTCCTAATGTCACTTTATTGCACTGCACTGAACGAAGTCTCCGAGGAATTGTTGTGGGTGCTAAACCTGAACTGCAAGCATCTCAAAAGTGTCATAAGAATCACCGTTGAGACCACAATTTGGCCGTTGAACATGCTAATGGTCAATTACTCACCGACTTAGAATTGCAACCACTGCAAATCATCCAATGCAAGCAGCAGGATTCCTTGCACTGACGGACTCAAAGTAATAGTCTCAGAATTTGAAAATTAGGGTTTGGTCTCAGCTGACCCGATGGCTGAATGCATCTTCTCATTAGCAGGGTTGTAGATTGTTCTGGAGCAAGAGAGACTAGTAAATTGTGCGGGTTGAAACGTGTTGCGCAAGTTACTAATTCGGAGAAAGCGTCTTGAATTGTATTTCGTTCATGTTGCTCCGATGGTTTGGCGAAGGAGATGAGCAGTCGGGATGCTGAAAGATTCAGCTTTCTATCTATTCGAAGATGATGTGAGAGAGCTAGAATTTCGCGGAATTGGATTCCGCTTGTGCATCGATCCAGGTGTTTTGGGTTTTGGTATATTTTTAGGGTATGTGAATTTACGGGGAGAGTTCCCGTGATTTGGTCGATCGAGGGGTTCTGGGTTTTGATAAATTTTAGAGCATGTAAATTTTCGTTTTCTGTAAAAGAGAAAGATGGCGCAACGAGCTGGGCGGAGTGTGGGGAATTTCTTCGTAAGGCTGTGGAAACAACAGCCATGGAGACAAGAGATCCCCAACACAAAGAGTACGACTAGCTTGTGCGATCACGGTAGAACTCTAGCGAATAAGGGTTTTCATGAGATTCAACGATCCGCCCCTTCCTTCCGAGCGGCACAACAACAGTACTTGTCCCAAAATTTAGGGGTCCAGAAACAATTCTTGCGCCGAAATTTAGGGTTCCAGAACAGGAGGCTCTACTATACGGACTCGCGAGGAGTGGTGCATTTCAAGAGACGAGGGCCAACAGTATGGATCCAAGAAACGCGCGGCGGTGGTCAGTCCAACCAGAAGAAGCTCTTGATCATTCTTGGAGTGGCGGGATCTGGCTCTGCGTATGTTTACTTCACCAATTTGCAGACGGTTCCTTACACCCATCGGCAACACTTCGTCTTGATCGGACCGACTCTGGAGCGCCAACTGGGGGAGCAGGAATTCAACAGCGTAAGTTAATATTTCTCACACTGCCCATTTCTTGAACTCATCTTGTCCATTAGGGTTTCCATTTCACGTGACTTTGCTTAATGTCTATAGCCACGGATCTTTAAAAGGAATCAGGGGTTCTCTACTGTCCCTTCAGTAGTGGTCTGCAACCTCCCACTTTGAACGATTGCATAAGAAATCATCCAAATTCTTGAGTGATAAAACAGTTTGATCGCTAAAGCGAGTTCTGCTCTTGTAATACTCGAAGTGAGCTCTCCAGGAGCTCTATTGAGTGATCTCCCAGTGAAAGCACACTCCTTCATATTGGTTAAAATGCATCAAGAGTTAGCCGTGATTCTTCTTCTTCTTGTTGCAGATGAAAACGAAAATGTCGGCCAAGATTCTGCCTCCCATTCATCCTCAGGCAGTTCGCATCCGCCATATTGCGAAGGACATAATCGAGGCTGCGATGGCGGGGACGAGGACTGAGAGCTGGGGTGAAGTGCAAGCGCATGCACCCTACCCGAGCGACCACTCTTCCTCGCAGTCAAGCTTGGAAAGAGGCAGCAGCAACCTCGAAGACAAGCTGCACAAAAGCTCGGAGGATCTGTATGGGAATGAGAAACTGGAGGACGACATGTGGGTGGATAAGAGCCGTAAGAAGGGCTTGGATGAAGGCTCTCAGGGTTTCACTGCCCATTTGAATGGGTTGAAGTGGGAGGTCGTGGTGGTGGATGAAGATATCATGAATGCGTTTTGTCTCCCCGGAGGCAAGATTGTGGTTTTCACCGGGTTGCTCAAACAGTTTCGATCGGACACTGAAGTTGCAACTGTTCTGGGTCACGAGGTATGACATGCTCTTATTGAGCCTTTTTGCTGATATTGAAGGACTCGTACCGGGCTGCACATGTAGTTTCCTTACTTATGTTGTTGAGAATACTCTTTCCATCATTTTGAGCATTTTAATTAGTATGTATAAGTGTGCTTTCATCGCTTTGGGTACAAGAGACAAACTCTATTATGATGATTTCTTATGCAATCATTTACAGATGGGAGGTTGTAGACCACTGTTGAAGGGACAGTGGACAACCCCATTTCCATTCAAAAATCAGCCGTCATAGAACTCTAATCAAATCATACTTGCACGCAACTTGCCAAGTGAAGGCCAATCAAGTGTATGAATACACGAGTTGTTGTTTGTGACAGGTGTCAGTATAGAAGACGGGATCATGTCCCTAACTGTTTTAGTAGACTCTTCCTTAGGTACATTAGCTTGAATGGAAATGGGGTCACTTATAGTGGTCTGCAACCTCCCACTTGAAATTGCATAGGAAACTCACGCATGGTCAACAACTTTGGCTCTTGCACTCAAAGATTTCTCCACAGCTCTAGCTGGTCCCGTAAAATCACAATCCTACATATTGGTTAACCCTGGAAGGACGTGGCCCTATCACTCAAGGTATTCAGTCAAAAAATGATCAGATTCCAGGATGAATAGGTGCATTCTTCGTTTCTTCAGTTTCTGGGGAACTCATTCATCAGACGCTTCTGGTCTCCGCTGCCTGTCAGGGTTAAATTGCCAATGTGACGCAAATTGTAACCTCTAGTTTATGTCAAATTTGAAGTTGAAGTCACTGTAAGTACTTACTTCTTTTTCTTGAATCATTGAATATCAGGTTGGACACGTGGTAGCACGGCATGTTGCAGAGAAGCTTACCCAAGGAATATGGCTAGGCTTCTTGCAGCTCATCGTTCTGTCGTTTATTTACGTTCCGGGCCTTGTCTCCAGTTCTTCAGATCTTCTTGTCAAACTTCCTTTCTCCAGGAGGTGAGGCTTGGAAAGCTCATATCCAGCATCGTTTTTGACCCATATTTTAATGTCCTCAACCTTCATTGTTTCAAGGAGTTGCTTTAGAACTCTATAATCCCCCTTTCTGTCCGTTGCCTGCAACATGAAAGTCTATTTTGCGCTCGTCACAAATTGTTGTCCAATTGTTCAAGGTCTGGATAATTCGTTGTTACAGTTCTTTGCAACCTGTATTTGCTGAGTTCATATCGTTTCACCTCTGCAGGATGGAGTCAGAGGCAGACCACATTGGTTTGATGTTAATGGCAGCAGCAGGCTATGACCCCAGAAAGGCCCCTGCTTTTTACGAGAAGATGGGGCAACTCGGAAAGCAACCCGAGTATCTGCAGTACGTCAACACCCATCCATCTGGCAAAAAACGAGCAGAGGCCCTGCGAGAGAGTGGTACCATGCAGGAAGCTGAAAGAATATACAGTGAGAAGATGGCTGGCCAGGGGCAACTTGGTTTTCTCTAGATGATTTCACCCAACCCTGGGCTCCTGTCTCCCTCACTGCCAACTGGAAATTTTCAACACTGGGGCCTTCCTTGTCGTGTGAATAAATAATCACCTGTTTCACTTGCTTTCAATGCATGTTACAAACTGTCTGCTGTTGCAATGTACAAGATCCTCTAGAGGATTGATTATTAGCACTCCAGTAGTAAGATAGGTCATCAACACTTCAGGAGCTATTTGTTGTGTCTGTACCGTGTGGATGTAGACATATAGCGACTTCGATGTCGGTCCGATTATTCATTACTGACAAGTACGTGTGAGGCCCTTCTGGCGTACTTTCCCACTCCATTGTGATATCTGCACTTCCTACATGTGTGTTGGAGCCTTGGAGACTTCGTGAGTCACTTGAGTGCTCTTCCTTTGTCGAGCTCCACGAGCAAGCCCATTCAGTCATTTCTGTCTGTCTGTCTGGCAGTGCAGGGGCATTTAAGTCGTAACTAATTTGATCCTCGCATTTATCGTATGAATTTCTACTGCCTGTTACATTCGTGGCATTTATTGCAGCTTCTCTTCTTCTGTCAATCCTTTAAACTCTGCAATTCCTTAGCCTCCACGATCCGACATCTTGGATAGGCTTTTTCGCATTCAAACAAACTTCACAAAGAGGTGAACGTCGTCAAATTAGCTTTCGTCGTCACATTTTACCGTACTGTTGTTTTTGCATTGAACGACGGAGCTTCACTAAGAAGTGCACATTGTCATCCAAGCTTTCCTCGTCACATTTGACCGTACTGTTGTTTTTGCATTGAACGAAGCTTCACTAAGAAGTGAACATTGTCATCCAAGCTTTCGTCGTCACATTTTACCGTACTGTTGTTTTTGCATTGAACGAAGCTTCACAATGAAGTGAACATTGTCGTCCAAGCTTCTGTCGTCGCCGTAGACCCGTACTCTGTCCCTTTTGCATTGACCAAAGTGTCACAGAGAAGTGAACATTATCCTTCAAACTTTTGCAGCAAAAAATAATGTTTCCACTCTGAGAATATGCGAATAATGGCTCTTCCGGAAGCAGCGTGAGCATCAAGACCACGCGGTCCAGTGCAGTACCCATGCGGTGAATCTCGCTGTTTTCCGTAGGCCAAGCACCAGAAAAAGCTCATACTTAAACTTGTATATAAATTCGTACCAATATTCAGTTGCTTTGGGAATAGGATATTGGAAAAATAGCCCACCATTGGGTGGACCCGGGCGAGTGATTTCGGCGGGGGCGGGCGGGGTGCACAAATCAAGAGTATATGCGATTCCCCGGGACTCTTCATTCAGAAGCTTTATTAGTTGTATTTTTTGGTTGCCGTGGTCGCGGCAATCACTTACACCAATTCCGCTGCTTCTACCGACGTTGTTGCAAGTGCAGGGGGTACCTAATTGGGTTTAAATTCTGGAAATGCACGGGCGTCGGTTAGTTGGTCGGTGTCCATTTCTTTCCTTGCACCGGCAGAGTCTTGGAAGAGCAGTTGTTCGTTTCTTTTCATGCATTCTGTTGTGAGCGCTGGCTTGCTTGTTTGCGAGCCTGAGACTTGAAGCTCACCTTCGTGTTTGTCGAAATTTGGGAGCAATTGGTTCTCGGTGACCGAGAATTAGGCGGTGTGTGAAGAAGGTGCAATTCATGTTAATGAGCCACCTCTGGAAATGAGAGCCTTCCGCCAGCTTGATTGTTTGGTTGATTGTTTGAGTCGATTGATTGTTGTCGTCGTTCTACCTCCCTTCCTCTGTCTCGATGACGGGAATTCTGGGGATCTCTAGAACGTCAGAGCTTTACTTTTGTGTGTGTTTACTATTCGTCTAAATTTGGAATTTCTAGAATTGCGATTACTTTTCCGTTTTCAATCCGGAGTTTAAAGAGAGTTTTCGAAACTAGCTTCCTGCAGCTAATTTATTCGACATATGTTGGATTCTCCAATAGTATATATCTTCCAAATCCGCGACAACAGAGCTTGGATCATTTTTCCTTTGTTTGTAGCTGTGTTTGTGACTCGAAGAGTTTTGGTGTTACTTCAGGGGAGTCACTGCTCTTGGCAAACTTGGTTGCGTAAGTGTTGCAATCGGTGGAGATTCGGGATACACCCAACTTCTTTCCGCCATGGCAATCAGCTAAGTGTCGATAGAATTGGCCAATTGGCCAATTGTGGAGAGAATTGGCCGAGAGATGGCAGACATGGATGAATCAACCTGCGGCGATGAAGTGGATCGGGAGGATCCTTTGTTGATTACCACTGTGAAGGCAAGGTTGAACCGAGAGGAGAAGGTCAAGAAAGTGGGGCGCAAGACGGTGAAGCGACTGGTGAACCGCAAAGGTGACGATGATAAGAAAGAAAGCGAGGACCAGCCAAGCGCAGTGAATCCTCGAAGGTAATAAAACTAACATATATCGATCTCTCCTCCCGCTTTGCCGTTGGGAATCTATCATGGTTGGAAATTCTGGTTCCCCCGTTGGCTATGTCGAAGCCAACAATTTCGGAAATGGAAGAATTGGAAGAACAATGCTGCGGAGATGACGACGATTTCTGTCTGTGTTGTGTAGGTATCAGCAAGAAGCTTTCAATGCAGCTCGGAGCAAGAACATCATTCTGTATTTGGAGACAGGAGGTGGGAAGACGCTGGTGGCGGTGCTGTTGATCAAATCGCTGGCGAAGAACACGAGGTTGGAGAAGGCGGACAGGCGCTTGATTGTGTTTCTTGCACCCACCGTCCTTCTTGTTCAACAGGTAACTTGTGCCTTTTTTTCTATTCAGCTTCTGAAATTCTTGGGAGTGTGTTGGGAGTCGGTAAGGTTTGAATTTCGAATGGTTTTGGAGGTTTAGGGTTTGGTGGAGCGGAGACGAAGCTCTGATGTTGCAAATCGTAGAGCAGGCTGTTTTCAAGTCTTGCATGCATACTGTTCCAAGAATTCGATGCATATGTTCCAAAAATTGGATGGTTACGCTGATAATTTTCTGATCTTGTGATTATCTGCAAAGTCTATTGTGAATCAAACGAGATGCAATTCTAATTTGTTGTTTCTAATAATGTGGGTGATTACAATTTTGTGCCAGCAATCGCGCGTGGTGAATATTCATACCGACTTGAAAGTGGGTGAGTATTACGGCGCGAAGAATGTGGATAGCTGGGGCAGAGCGGAGTGGGACACGCGGATCGCTGACGTCCAGGTTTGCACTTCTGCAAAGAACGTTTCATTTCGTTTTTGTTGAAACTATGGTGAAATTTGTTGATGGATTTTTTCTCATGTTGCAAGTGGTCGGGTCTGACTCTAGAGCTTTGGCAGGTCATGGTGATGACACCACAGGTCTTGCTCAACAACTTGCAGCACGGGTTCATGAAGATGGACAAAATTGAGCTTCTCATCTTTGACGAGTGCCATCATGCTTATAAGAATCATGCCTATGCTCAGATCATGAAGGTAAGAATTTAGTTTGAAGCGTGTGATTTGCTAACTCATTTTTTTTGTAATTTTTTGTTTGGTGAATTCCTTTAGGATCATTCTGTAAGCACTTCACCAAGTGCTCACTGGTAGAATAGAAACCAAGAGTCATTAGATTTCTCTGAATTTACTGATTGCCTTGGTGGAACAGGGGTTTTATCACGTTAATGCAGATAATGGAAGATTACCAAAAATCTTTGGCATGACTGCATCTCCTGTGACAAAGAAAGGTGATTACACTACTGTTCTAATGAATGGTTGCGATACTTTTCTCGGGTTATCTGTCCTGCAGTAGCCTAACTAGTGTTTTTTTTATGTGAAGGGGTGAAAACATATAGTGAAGCTGCTGGGCAAATCTCTGGCCTGGAGGACATGCTCAAATCTGAGGTGAATCTCCTGCATCTCATTTGATTCATGTCTTCATCAGTGTTCTGTATGTTTGCTACATTGAGGTATAAGAAGCTACTTCAATCTTTATATGCAAGCTAAGCGAGAGAAATTGTTGTTAATTTTTTACGATGATAGTTGTTTCAATGTTGTGAAAACAGGTCTTCACTTTGAAAGATAGAGAGGAGGTTGAGTTTGTTGCACCCACAGCAAGCACTGTTGAGGAGCTCTATGATGCCCCAAATCTCGAAGTTATTGCACCGTTCAAAGAAAGGATTGAGGGTCTTTTGAATAAAGTACGCTATCACCCCACTTTTCTGTAGCATTATCCTCAATGCTTTTGTCACTTAGGGTCTGCTGAGCATTTAAAGTTAACCAAGGTTCTGGTGCTTGTTCACCTGAATGACTTGCGTTCAAAAGAATCTATACGTGACTCAATTTAGGGGTTTTCTATGTATTGCATGCTTGACTTACATCTGGACTTTCTTCTAGTATGAAGGAGCCAACATGGATGCTCTCACCAACTTGAAAGTGGGATTCAAAGATCAAGCCGAGCTGATTGAGAAGCTGAAAGACAAGATCCACAAGTTTCATCGGGATCTTCAATTCTGCCTGGAGGAGCTTGGTTTGTGGTGTGCATACAAGGTCGGTGATGATTCCACTGCTTCATTATTTCCATTGTAGCTAGTTAGCAATTCTAATAAAATAGGTGAACGTCTTTTTAAAGATCATCAAATCTTTAATATGTGAAATGGTGATCCGCAAGCACCTCAGAAGGATATTTAGGTCTTGGATTCATTTACTGGGCTTCAACTGAGTCTCGAAGTACGATTCGATAGTGCAAATTATGAATTGATTTTGAATTCTTTACTACGCTCTGCAGGCTGCAGAACATTCGTTCAAAGTTGACAACGGAGTCAATGATTTCGAGGGTTTTGGAGATGCCACATCAACCTTCAAACGGAACAAGGATCTGTTTCTGAAAGAATCTTTGCAATTACTGCAAGCAGCTGTACCTGAAGGTTTGTCTTACGTTTTATTGATGATCTCTTGAAACGTGTGCCGTTGATCGTGAAGTTGCAAAGCGTCGAAGAATTTGCTTGACTCCAACGTTGACGCACATAGATGCTGCGGTGACCGTTTAAGTCTCCGCAGCCTTCGCATGGCTACCATTGCATGCTGAAATGCCGTTCTATTCGAAATACGTCACTAATTTTGTTATCAATTTTTTTTAATAAGCTTCGGTTCGTATAAGCTTCAGAATTTTCTAGTATACCGTAGCAAGTATTCGGGAAGAATGATTAGCCTCAAATTTTCACTTGTTATGACTTCATATCTATTCTCTTTGACCCTAATAGTGACTTATTGCACCTATTAAGAAAATTGATGGTAGATTGGGCCTCTTGTGGCATTCGACTATTTACTTACTATTGTTTTAGTATGTTTCACTTCGATAGATCAAAAAGAGCGGTCGGATTGTATGTGGTATACATTTTTCATTGGGACTTCTCTCTTGTTGAGACTTACAACAAGTTGCGTGATTCTCAGGCTGGGCTACTGGTCGCACGGCACAAGAACTGCAATACGCTGTGAGCAAAGGGTACTTGACTCCTAAGGTCTATCAGTTAGTAGCGATTCTTTACCAGAAAAGGTAAGACATGAGTATTAAAGGGGTGAATTGGATGTATTTCAAGTTGCATGACTCCCTTTGCCTTAATTCTGATTGAACTTTAAGTGTGATATTTATATGCCCAGCGAGGACCTTTCTCTTTTTTCTTTGCAATTGAAACGTGCGAGTCCGTAATTTGTTCGTTCTCTAGCTAATGTGGTCGTCTTGCGTCCGTTATATATTTTGCAGTATACAAGAATTTGTGCTATGTAGTTGAATTCTGCTGATCTGGAATCATTGTGTGTTGTCAGATTGACGACAAAGGCTGTAAAGTGCATAATATTTGTGGAGAGGCGAATGGCTGCTGTAGTGATCGCAAGCTTAGTGAACCATGTACAATGTCTATCCGAGTTTCTCCTCGCACAGGCGATTTGCGGAGCCAATGCTGGTGCGGATACTACTCGGGGCCAACAACAAAGTACCGTGGCTGCTTTCAATCAAGGAGAGGTTGGAAGTTTTGCTTTGCTCCTGTAATCAATTAAGTCTACCCTCGTTCAAAGTCTGCCCATCTCTTGATTATACCATTCTGTTCAAATTTCTTTTTATCTCCTAAAGTACGTAGAGGCCCAAATTGGGCCCTTTTAGCAATTTTGAGTAATTACTATGGAAACTTTGTACTAAGTTTATACAAAGTTTCCATAGTAATTACTCAAAACATGTAAATTTTTGTTTTTTTAATGTAAAACACATGTAATTTTCTTCATTATTATGGTGGTGTAGAATTCGGCCCCATGCCGATTATGTTTTCCACGGTATCATCATTTCTAAATCATGAATGAATCCTTATGTGCGACTGAACATATTTTGGAATTGCTCAGGTCAATTTGTTGGTCGCCACTGACATCGCAGAAGAAGGCCTTGACGTTCAAACCTGTAGTGAAGTAATACGATTTAGCCTTCCCAAAACTCTTCGTAGTAACATACAATCTCGTGGACGAGCCCGTCAGCAAGGATCTACTTACATTGTGTTCTTGGAAAGGTGAGTAGTAGCACAGAAAATGTGATGCTTTTGCTTTATTTTTATTTTTTTGCGTTATGACCTCGGCCGTCCGAAATTGTGAAGCCTTATATGATGAATGCATTTTTTTATCCAGGGGTAATGTGGCACAGAAGGAGCAATTTTCCAAAATTTTACGGAGTGAACCGGTAATGAGAGAGGAAGTCATTTCCCGAGAGCACATGCCTGCTAACAGCAGCTTGATTGTGCATGCATCCCCTGAGACTTACCGTGTGCCTTCCACTGGGGCCTCTGTGACTCCTGATTCAAGTGTTACCCTCATACTTCGATTTTGTGGGAAGTTGCCATCTGACAAGTAAGACGATGATCATTTTCTAGTATTCCCTACCATTTTTAGTTCTCCGGCTTGCAATGATCTTCTTTTGGTCTATGTTAGTAAGGTAGATGATACTGATTGCGTCTCTTGGAAGAATTTTCTTTTACCCCATGATTGTAACCATTTCTAAGAATTCATTTGGCTCCGGATGTTATCAGATTTTACATGCCAAAGCCAGAGTATGTGTTTCAGGAGGTCGGATCACAGCACAAATGCAATCTCAAGCTACCTCCTGCGTCTCCAATACATGAAGTAGAAGGGGAGCCCCAAAGCACCCCTCACCTCGCAAAGCAACTCACTGCATTGGAAGCGTGTAAACAGCTGCACAAAATAGGGGCACTCAATGACAATCTGGTACCTTCATTAGACTTTGAATTGGGTGATGATGAGGAGAAGTTCACCAAGTCAAAGAATGCATCTGGTGTTGGTAAGGACCATTTCATATGACTACTTTAAAGCTAATTTTTTAATTTTTTTGATCTCGTATTCTTGTCAAATACTGATTCATTTTGCATCTGTTGTGTGAAGGCACTACTATGCAAAAGGAACTCTATCCGTCTGAAGAAGCCGAGGTCTTCACTGGTCATTGGCACATCAGAAGCAGTGATGCACTTTTGTATGCCTATTGCATGTCATTTGACGTTCAACCTAAGGACGACGAGGCATATGCAAATTTCGTGTTGCTTACTGGAAGTGCTCTTGACGACGACGTGGCAAAGTTAGAGACTGATTTATGCTTAACTCGGGGAAGAAAAGTCACAGTCAAATTTTCACCATGGGGAACTACTACTTTATCAGCTGATCAGGTATGTGTCACAGGTCACACGCAGTTAAGCAACCATCATTTTGCTGATTTATGGTGTTGTATTTATTACCTCTAAACAATATGATTATCCACCATTAGTCAGTTGGCGGCCGCTGTTTTCGGGGCTTCCATTTGCATTCAGACAAATAATAATCCCTTTGATCAAATTCCGGTCACTACGCTAGATTCTAGTTAGTTCAGTCCAAACTAGTTTGCTTTCACATTTTCTTTCTAGAGGTTTTGGCAAAGCATTTTTAGTTCACCAAGTTGGTCATTTTAGATGCATGGATCCTTGGTCTTTTATGCTGAAGTGCTGTATTCATTCATTCTCTTTCTGCATGCAAAGTTTGCTTCTCTATTATTCTAACATGGATTTACGTGGTGCACAGTTGAGCGATGCGAAGATATTTCAAACTGTATTGTTCAACGGGATGTTCAGCAAGATGTCAAAATCAGCTCAAGTTTGCAGGAAACGCAAAAGAGGGTCTGACGTTTCCTCTTTATTTATAGATAGGACGGATTTGTGGAATCCAAATAACGCTTACCTTATCCTACCAGCTGTAACCAGAAACTTCGGCACTGCTATTCCAATTGATTGGAAAAGCATCCACAGTACATCTAGTGCTATGAAGAACCAACAGGAGAACCAGGACTTAGAGATTTGCCCACCACGTAAGAAATTTTCCCTTTTCAAAACGTTCACCCAATTCTTCACCCACCGACAAGAGCAACCCCGAGAGAGTTCCTTGACCTTGGCAGGAAACTGTCAAGTCCCCAATTCACAGCTTGCAGATGTAGCAGTGCTGACTCTTCACACCATGATGATATACCCCGTCCTTTCTGTACTGCACGATACGACAGCTCAAAGTCCGTTTCCGTTTCCTGGTGAAGAAAATCTCAAGTCTTATGCCGATTTTTTCAAGATGAAGTAAGAGAAAAATGTCTTCAAGTTTGAAGTGTTGCTAATTCGTTTTTCATCTTGTTTATTTGTCCTTCCGTCGTCAGTATTCAGCTTAAGCGTTTTCACATGAGTTTTGTTTAACTGTACAGATATGGGCTCACACTGCAGTATCCTGGTCAGGCCCTGCTTCAGCTCAAGCAGAACCACCGTGCGCGCAACTTGCTTCCTACATGTGTTGGAAAAAATGAGAAAGATGCTGGAAAGATTCTCAAAGTGAAGAATCCTGCTAAACAAGGCGCAGAAGGAATGGAGGTTCCTAAGGCGCCTGGAACACAATCTGCATCAGTGGAAATGCCACCAGAGTTATGTGTGGTTTTGGGATTCTCGGCAGCTGTAATACGCTCTGCTTATTGGATTCCATCTGTCATGCATCGTTTTAAGGCAGCTGTGCTTGCTTGTCAACTGCGGCGGTCCATCCAGGCTCCCAGAATTCCCGTCATGGAGGTATGGCTTCTCTTGTTTTTCACTGGATAGCTGTTTACATGCAGTGGGTCCTTATATGATTGCCTGATGTCAACATTTTAGTCTCTTTCAGAATCTTTCTGTTCTTATCGGTTTGGTATGAAGTCTTCGTGTTAATCTATTTTTTAAATGGAATTCCATAGAATGGTTGTTTATCGTGATGCGACACTCATATAGAATTTTTATGAGTTGCACTGAATTTATTCTTCATAGTGCTCAGTTCCATGCACAGTAGAAGACATTAATGCTACAATTTTAAGCATTTTTACGACTAGAATTGTGAGATGAATTAGTCTAGTTTGTACAACAAGTGAGCATCGTAGGAGGCTATCTCACGCTACTTTTCGTGGATTGCAGGTACTAAAGGCCCTTACAACAACGCGTTGCAATGAAAACTTCAACATGGAAGCCCTTGAGTTGTTTGGGGATTCGTTCTTGAAGTACGCTGTGAGCCGAAAACTGTTTCTTGAGCTGAAGACAGCCAACGAAGGGGTTCTCTCCACAAAGCGTATGCACAGAATCTGCAACCGAGCTTTACATCAGTTGGCTGTCAAGAGAGGACTAACTGTACGGTCTTTATTCTTTTCCAAACGTGTTTCCTTTGTTTTTATCTGAGTCACACAGCCTGGTTTATAATGTTTGATTTGTTTATGTCTCGGTTCTTGCCATATCTAAGAATGAAACGCTGCCCTCTCTTCCATATTTTTCACGGTAAATTTAAAGTTGACTTCCATGAAGTGGTATATGCTATGGTGCTTATCGATGTAGGAGTTCTGGAAGTAAGATATTCCGTAGTAATATAATTAAGCAAGGTAACTAGAGCACCATAGGATTAACGTGACCAGAAGGTGAAGCGGCCAAACCACAGTAGGTGCCTTTATATTGTATGCAGGAAGGCACTCATTGTATATGAGTAGCTTTGTGATGAGGTCAATTACAGGCATGCAATTAACTAAAATAGTGTGGGTGTTGTTGCAGGGGTACATTAGGGACTGTCCATTTGACCCTAGCCGCTGGGCTGCGCCCGGCATGTTGGTCTTGAGAGAGGTTGCTTGTCGTTGCAAGGAAAAGCAGATGTTCAAAGCGTTCAAGTCCACCACTTCTAAGGTTACAGGTGTCTTTGGAAACGAGACTCTTGCGGAGCAAATTCGGACAGATACAATTAAGCCGCGAATTGGACTGACGTGCGACAAAGGCCACCGTTATCTCTGCTCCAAGACCGTAGCGGATGTGATGGAAGCTTTAATTGGTGCTCACCTTGAATTTGGAAGAAACTGTGAAGGTGCCTTGAAGTTCATGATTTGGGCCGGCATAGACGTGTATTACGATCCTTCTCTGATGAAAGCTGCAAGTAAGGAGTCACCGGTGGACTTGAGCTATGATTATGGATTGGATGTGGAAGCCTTGGAGAAGAGGATTGGGTACACTTTCAAAAACAAATATCTTCCATTAGAGGCAATGACACATCCTTCCAACATGGGTGGGGATCGAGTTCATTGCTACCAGGTACAGAATGACTGCACTGGTCTATTCTACTTAGTGTCGTCCAAGATTAATGTGCCACCAAATAGCGTGCTATGCAGTGAGTGATTTTCTTTTTGTTAAATAGTGTACTTGGGGTCACCATCAAAAGCGAGGATAGAAAAAACTTTTTTGAAAAGTGGGTCAAACAAGAAGTGGCTTTCGTAAAATTGTGTTCCAATTTTTATTTATCCAGGGATACACTAATACGGAGTACAACGTTGTCCGAATCAGCATTATACCTACAAAATAGTGTATCATACACTACATAGAATATACAATGTGGTTTTGGCACACGAGGTCCACTACAGTAGTTTTTTCGTTGATAAGAGTTTTTTCATGAGAGGTGGTTTTCGTTTGAATTTGAGAAAGCCCATTTTGGGGGAGAATCCATCAGTGTAAAGTAATTTAAACTGTTGCATGCTCACAGAGACTTGAGTTCCTTGGGGATGCCGTGCTGGACTTTCTCCTGACACGACACCTGTTCACATCGCATCCGACATCGACCCCGGGACTCTTGACAAGCTTGCGATCAGCATCTGTCAACAACGAGCGTTTTGCTCGAGTGGCTGTGAAGTACAAATTCCATTGTTATCTGCGACATGGCTCTGGTCTACTCCTGCATCAGATTGAGGAATTCGCGACGTCTGTTGAAGCAGCTGGTGATGATCAGAGACGTAGTTCATTTGGCTTGCATGGACTTGAAGCTCCAAAGGTATGTTTTTTTTTGCATCTTGGCTTGTACTTATTGAAGAGATGACGGTCATTTCTTCAATGACTATCTTTCAATTCTCCAGCTCTAATTCATGGTTGCATTTCAGACTCTTGTACTTTTCGCGTCGTAAGGTAGAGGATACTATTTGCGTCACTTTTTGCCAATATGTAGAAGTGTGTTTTCGTTACGAGATTACTATATAGCTTTGGACAGATCTTGGGTAGAAGAGCTTAATCTGTTGGGATAAAATTCTTATCACTGCGGATGATGATTTCTTATGCACTCATTCAAAGTGTTAGGTTGTGGACACCCCATGTGCGTTCAAAGATGAGTGGCAATAGACGTTTAGACAAGTCATGCTTACACTCAACTTGCTAATTGAAGGCGGACCAAGTGTGAATAGATATAGCATCCTCTACTTTATGTAAAAACGACAGTCATGCACTAATGACTTGTTGACCTGTCTGAAATATATTTAGAGTATCGAATATACATTTTGGGTATCCTTCCCCTATCTTACTCACTACTTACAAGGAATGGATTACGTTCATGTATACTGGAGCTCTCAAAGTAACGACTCTCTTTTGCAGGTTCTTGGTGACTTGGTAGAAAGCATTGCAGGAGCTATTGCACTTGACACTTGCTTTGACCTGGACAAAGTGTGGGCAGTCATGAAGCCCCTGCTTGAGCCTATTGTCACTCCAACTACTCTCGACATGCATCCTGTGACCGAACTTGAGGAGCTTTGCTCGGGTGCAGCATATAATCTCAAGTGCTACGATCAGAATTCGAAGGATGGACGAGTCTCTACAATTAGATATGAGGTATGGCACATCTTTTTAATCCGAGGGTACTGATATTCTCTCTGGGAACTTCCTTTTATTGAGTTTTATTTAATTTTTTGACCTCTCTTGCAATGTTCTCACTGATAGGTTCAAATCACCGAGGATTTAGGCATTGATGGAATATCTTCCCGGCCTAAAAAGAAGACAGCTAAAAAAGAAGCTGCTGCGAAGGTCTTAGCAAAGCTGAAGGTAAGCCTCGTATCTTGAGTAATGAGGTTCGACTGGACATCCTTCGATGTAGATAATCCACTGTCAGAGTCTGCAGGACTGCGTGTTTTGAGGCCCAAAACTGCTTCAGAATACTTGCACCCAAAGCGAGGCCAAAATCTTCATCTATATTAAGAATTTGTGTTGAATTAACTAGATTTTATTTGGTTTTCAGAAATGAGCTGATTTAGTGCGGTGTTTTGTCTATTGCAGACACACGGATTCAAAGAGAAGTTTGGAAAACCCATCGTGAAGTTTGAACCGAAGCTTGAGACCAGTGAAGCATTGACCAACCCACCAATTGCAAAGGAATTGCAAGAACTTCCCGAGACTAAGTCAAAACTTCTTACCAAGGACGACGAGGTTGGTGTTGAAATTCAGGTCTGACCAAGTTAAATCAATTTTGAGACCAGAGCACTGCCTGTAATTTTAGTTTTCTTTCCTTACAGAAGATACTAAGATCTACTCTGAGAATCTGTGTTTTCTGAAGAATTTTATTTGATAGTCCATACTTGCATGTTGAAACTACGAACACAGCAAGTTTTCTTCTCACATAGACTTCATTCCTTTGAAATATCCCATGTCAGACCATTACCCTGATTTAATAGAACAGAACTATTATAATGCTGAATTCAGACTTCGACTGTTTTTCTGTTACAGATTCAAGAATGCGGAGAGGTGCTGGGAATGGAGATGATCAACTTGGGACAGAAACTTGTGCCCAGTGAAGCACTGGTGAATCCACCAAGTGCAGATCTTGTGCATTTACTTCCAGACAAGAAGGCTGAACCTAGGTCTCCAATCCCTCGTACCAAAGTCAAACAGTCTGATGAGGTTCCACAAGATAAGCAAGTCAAGGTTGTGAAAGTATCAAAGGTGGGGCTGATCAGAAGAACCGAGCATGCGAAGGAAATTCTTTGCCCCTCCAAGATCAATCCCTCTTTACTCTTAGAATCGTGCACAAAAAATGGAGATGAATTTCACCCGAAAATACGGGTCAGACCTGTGAACGGAAATGTACAAGAATACGCCAAGGAAGGTGTCAAGGTTACACAGCAACGTGAATCTGTCAAAGTTACGCAGCAACGTGAAGCTGTCAAGGTTACGCAGCAACGTGAAGCTGTCAAGGCTACGCAGCAACGTGAAGCTGTCAAGGTTACACAGCAACTTGAAGCTGTCAAGGTTACGCAGCAACGTGAAGGTGTCAAGGTTACACTGAAACGTGAGGGTGATAATTTTGTTAAGATATCCGTCCCTGCAACAAAAATTGTGCAAGGCAAAGTTGTTCAGAAGACTAAGGATTTGCCATTACCTGCGAATGTGGTGAGGGTCAAAGACTTTGGCGGAGACTTGAAGAGGAAGGCCAATTCTGAAGGTGGTTATGACAACGGATCAACCAAATCGGCGAAGTTTTTTTGGTCGCAAGATATGGTTGTGCAAACCCCAGGAACCGATTCAACAGGTGAGGCAAAATGTTGACTCTTCAAAAACCGTGAACAAAAGTTTCTTCTGTCTTCTTCTCACTTTGGTCGTAGTATATATATGACTCATCTGTGAATGATTCTATCTTGGGCATGCAAGAGAGTGTTAACAGTGATGCAGGAGAGCTGAGTTATGGTGCAACATTACCTCCTTGGTACCTGAACTAAAAATAGGAAGTCCACTTTGGGAGCTCATATTTGATTATCTTAACTTCCAAAGTTCCAAAACAATTTTTACTGTTTGATAGCATAGGGCATGGTTTCTTCTCTCTATTGATATATTTTGCTCTCTTCCCTGAAGTTCCTTAAATGATTCATTTTAGATATGGGAGTGGCCTCTTTTGGCAAGTTTGGCATTAGGGGTGAGAGATACGAGTTAACCTACCTACACGTTGCAATTGATCTGACAATTGCTGCAATTTGTGTGAGCAGAAATGCATTCCAAGATGGGCAAGCCCACAGATGAGGCAATCGATTTGTTGAATTTTTGTCCATGGACCGGAGCGTTACCATCAGGTACTGTTTCCAGTTTCACTATTTGAATTATTTGAACCTCTAAAGGACTAAGGAGCCCACTTTGGGTTTATTAGAATTCAGGGAGGCTCTATTGAATTAATAATTTGAATCTTTGCATGAAATCTTTAGGATGGATGTTAATCATCATAATCAACATGTGAAGCTTTGCTCATGTCATTTTGATGAATATTGCAAAAGTTATAAAAAAAAAATCTGATTTCATTGTCAAACCGGGTAGCTAAAATAGGATTATTTTGTTTTATTTTGTTTTTTAGATTGATACCTACATAGAAGAATTTGAACCATGCAATTCCAAATAATGAGATGAAAGTTATGATGAGTTTTATTTTGAGGGCAATGAAGGTAGAAAAAACATGTAAAGTCATTTTTTGATTTCAATTATGAAAATTTTCATAAAAAGCCAGAAATATAGGATATATGTTGCTTACTAGAACATTCTCATCATCAAAGTTTACAATTCTCAATCTATATTTATTTTTTATCAGTATGCATGAATTTCTTATGCAATTTCAAAGTAGGAGGTTATGCAATCTCATCCATTCAATGATGAGTGGGATTAGACATTTAGCCAAGTCTTGCTTACACCCAACTTGCTCATTGAGGACCAAGCAAGCGTACTGGAAGAGATGAGTTGCTGTTGGTCAGCATAGGAGACGGGATCAGATCCCTAACTTAGTCCGTTGTAATTTATTGCCCAATTTGTCATAGGAAGAAAACAAATGTTCCGCCTATTTATGCTCTTACCTTTTTTCCCACTGGATTGACATTGACATTGTGCCATTGACATGAAATGCTTGCAGAAAGTTTTGTTCAAGGCAGGAGCACAGCCACAAAGTCCATTAAGGGCACTGTGGACGTACTACTGCCGGGTAAGGGACTCTTACCATCTCTTCAATCAGCTAGAATACCAGTCCCTGCCAATAAAGCAAAGCTATCCAGTATTCCTGCAGCTCAAGGAACGAAGTCCAATAGCAAAGCAGCGATCAATTGTAGGCAGATCTTGAATGAAATTCGCATGAAGAACAAGTGGTCCAATCCAGTATTCAAATTGATGAACGAAGAAGAGAACACCTCTCATGTCCCAAGGTTAGTATCAACTGCTAGTTTCTGGTTTTGCTATTTTTTTTTCGTAATATTAGCACTGCTGGTAGTCCAATACACAAGTAACGATTTTGTATCATTTTTTCACATTCGACAGTAATGAAAATCATGTCCTGTTCCAGCCACGGAGTCCAGCCAACATGGTTGGAATTGCTCACTAATCTTTCCATGTCGGGTGGACTCCCTAATTGGAACAGGACATGATTTCCTAGTTGAGATATGTAGACTTGTTCGAAGAGAAAGTTTGTCGAGTACGCCGTCTGTTTCAATTACTTCAAAACAAACTAATCGTTTGCAGTGCATTTTTCTAAAAGAATACAGTTTTGTAATTTTTTTAATGACTACAAGTATAATCTTGTCTTTCTAGTCCTTACGTCTTTTAATCCTTTCATACATATTGTATCCTAGTAGAAAAATGAAATATTAATAATTTGGATCTTGCAGAAATTCATTAAACGGTGTAGTTGTTTACGTTTTCTTGACGATCCGTGTTTTCACAAATCTGATTTTCAGAGTCTCAGAATGCCACACAGTTTTTTTGACTCTGATTTGGCCCTTGGAAAAATTCTGACGTGAAGTGTGATGCCATGTGCAGATTTCAGTTCTCCTTGACCGTCGACACAGGGAAGGAGAAGTATGAATGCCAAGGAGAGGCCAAGCCTGACAAGAAGCAAGGCATGGAATCTGTAGCATCCGCCATGTTAGCCATTCTAAAACAGAAGGGAGTTGCTGGACTTCCCTGAAGACTGTCCACTGCTCTCTGATTTAAGCAATTGTAGATTATGTCATGTTGTATAGTGGTCACATTTTCGCCCTTAGAACTATTTAATGTCAAGTGGGTGAAGAATATTTACTTTCTGCCCCTGACATCATCCCAACACATACATTTGACCGTGATTCAAATCAGAACAAGTCTGTTTTGTGGCAAGTGCATCATAGCTGCATATTTGCAATATGGCACTGTAGTTTTGAAACTTGCTGAATCTCTCAGAAGTTAACCCCAGAACAATGCCGCGGGCCAGAGTGGTCCGATGGATGAAAAAAAAAATTCTTTTGCAATTGTTCATCCTGGAATTTTATGCAAAAAGGGGAGATCTTGCATAGCAGTTTGACCTATAGTGAATACTTTTGATTTTATAAATGTTGATGATTCACATTGTATCAAAAAGGATGATTTCCACAGTGACCAACCTGTCACTTTTGATTTTATAAATGTTGATGATTCACACTGTATCAAAAAGGATGATTTCCATGGTGACCAACCCGTCACTTTTGATTTTATAAATGTTGATGATTCACACTGTATCAAAAAGGATGATTTTCACGGTGACCAACCCGTCCTTTCAGGGTTAATTCATTGTTATTTAGTTCCTAGCACATGTATATATATGAATGTTGTGCATTCTTGATTCTAGTTAGACTTAATTCATTGTTATTTAGTTCCTAGCGCATGTATATGAATGTTGTGCATTCTGATTCCAACTAGATTGTTTGTGAATTGGAGCAATCTAAGGTATATAGCCCCATTGTAGATCCTTTGGTCACTGCACATATTGCACAAATTTAGACAAATTTAGACAAATTTAGACAAATCTTGTTTCAATAGAATAGCAATTTCAAGATTTATCCACACAGATTTTGGTCAACTCATTTTTCAATAAAAATAACAAACATTATAGATAGTCAAAGCAAATACATATAGCTTCCCATTGTTGTCCCTAGGAGAGGAATATTTTTGTTCTTTTGGATTCTATTGTGGTTCTTTAGACTCCCTACAAAATTGCAATAATAAACCAAAATCGCTAAAATTGTAATTCCTTCAAATGGTAGAATAATGAAGGAATCTTTGTCCATGTGTCTAAATTGCATGGGATGTTCATGGAAGTTATAAAACAGTGACTATTCAACCCAATTCCAACCTTTTCAACTCCAATCCCAACTCCCTAGATAGTTTTTACTACATTAGATTACCCCAAGGGTACAATTGACCCAACCAATACAGGTCCAAAGTGGGCAAGGGGACATTATGGGTATACAAACCTTAACCCCCAAATGATGAAGTATATGACTATGTAATCAAACTTGAAAGTCCCTCACTCTATATCTTCTATTTTTTTGCTATTTATGAGTAAATTTTTTAGGTTTTATTTTTTAAAGATGAAATCACATGTTTAATATTTGTCCTAAAATTTTCAATTTTTTTTGGAAAAATTTCAAATCACCATAAATTTTTGAAGAAAAAATGAAGAAAATTCATATCTAATAGAAATCATGTTCAAAAAATCTAAAATTTTCAGAACATAAGTACATTATAGTGTAAAACATTGTAGTATAAAGAAAATTTCTATGCCACTCCATATTTAGAACTATGGTTATAGATACTCAACTTCAAACTTTACTAAAATGCTTACTTTTAAATGAATTTTTCAAATTTTCAAGTAGAATAGGACTACACTTTAGAAGCTTCATTTTTTTAGTTTTTTCAAAAGCAAAAGAAATCATTTTGAATGTCAAAATCAAGGAAAAAGTTTAGAATATTGGAATATACTAGATAGTATACCATTTTTTTTATGAACAACCCTATATAAAATCAAAAGACAACTAAAATGTCTTGAACTCAACTCAATGATGAGGATATAGCATCAATAAAATTGCATACAAAAAATCATATGAAAATCATAATTTCTTCAATATGCACAAAGCTAGGTTCACCATCCAAAGAACATCGGCAAACATCCTCGATGTCTTTCTAGGATTAATAGCACTTGGTATGAAATTAATCCTCAAATACTCAGATACAAAATAAGAAGGGCACTGTAATAACTAATACTATAGTCCAATTCAAATGAATGCCTAAATTATATAATATTTTTTAAACAAATATCAAAATTTTGAATATTTAATTTTAAATAGTGTAACCTTATTTTTCCACATTAACTAATTATGGTAGAACCACCCATAGTCAACCACTTAAGTGATTCCGCGCATGTTCTGGAGCAGTAGAAGTCAATGTTAATTTTCAGCCTTGTAGAAAGATAAAAATGACCAATTTTTCGTGATTTTTTTCCTTAAATTCAAATTACTATAAATTTTGGAAGTCAAAAGTTGGCCTAAAGCCATACCCAATCTATAGATTGTCAATCCCAATCATTCAAGAACTACTTTGTTGCTCACTACTTCGGGACATGTGTCATGACTTTATTATTCCAACCTTGAAAAGGTAAAAAAAAAATACATTCCAAGCTTGGTTGGAAATTTGTGCTAACCTTGGTTGGAAATAAATGCACCCTAGAGGATGGATGTGGCTCCCTCGTTGGCAATGGGTGGTTCTACCATATTAGTCAATTGGATGTTGAAGCTGCTAGTAAGGTACACTAGTTGAATACTTTAATATAATAGCTTGCAAATCATGATTATTGTTTAAAAAATACACTAGAGTTAAATGACCCCATAAACAAATTTGACCCCACGAACTTGATAGCTACTTGTTGCAATTATCTATCAACTACAAAAAAGCAATACGCATATGCCTCTACTTCAAGCCAGAGACGAATAGCATAAGTTAGTATGTACAATGTTTAGAATACACTCTTTTTCTTCTTCTTTAGAATGCACTCATGGTGCAACACCATAAAGAACCATTACACAACGTGTATTCAACCATTAAACATCTACATCATTACCTTCATGAGAAGCCCAATGACATAAATGAATCCATTGTTGGAAAATATAATTTATTTATTGTTGAAAATGAAATCAACAATAGAGTTATCTTCAAAGTTGTAAGGATGGGATCAAAACCTCAATTGATAGAGAAGATAATTCAATGTGATTAGAATGCATGCAATCATGGTGTTTCAAAATTGCAAGGGTGAGACCAAAAACAATTCAATGAGAATAGAGTGCATGCAATCATGCCTTGACATTGTCATTCCAACAAAATAACAAAACTCAAATACAGTATAGAAAAAGAATTCAATGATGGAGCAAATGAACAATAACAACATTTCATTTCATGACTTCAATTACTTCATGACAATGAAATTGAAGTCACCAAGATGTCTTGACTTGAAATTCCAATCAACCGTCATGTCAAGAAATTAATGATTTGAAAGAGTGAGCAAGAGTAACCATTACTAATCCATGTAGGGCGTGCCTAGGAAAATAGAAGCTCACAAAACTGGAAATCTCCCATTTGTGTAACTTCTTTCTACTTCAAAATAGACAGTTGCTATTATGTGAACTTAGGACCATGAGCTCATTAGCCTAAAAGACTATACACCTATGCTATAGGTATATAATATAGAAACTTTCCATGACTATAGCATAGCTTTGTTATAGATACCTATATTAAAGTGTTTATATTATAAGCACCTTCAATGGTTGTAGGATATCTACTTATACATGTGCTCAATTCACACACTAACATCGTTGCTTCAAAATGTAATGCTCTTGCACACCTTACCAACACCAGAAGTCATGCTCTGGGAGTAATTTGCAAAGCAAATATTGTTAAATTCAATGGATAGATAGAAATGAAGCAATGTGCAGCTAGGACAATAGATGTAAGAAGCAAAGAGCAAAAACAAACCCTAAACCCTAAACCCCGAAGTTTAACGCTCACACAAATCTATCTAGCTTGCAGAAGAGATCTTTAACAGTGAAAAGTATCATCTACTAGGGTGCCATAACTGAATTTCAAGTTCCTTTGCTCCAACTTATCGACATCTTGCTTCAGAGGAATTTACGAGAACATCATATTAAAATCTCAAGCCACGAAATCTGCGACGACATACGCACACTCTGGAGCTGCAAAAATTTATACCAAGCACCAAAGTTCTGGCGAAACATAGATTCCGAATTCCGATACGCAGCTTCAAACTCGGTTGGGTAGAAATTTCCTACCTGAGATTTGAGGGAGCAGGAAAGGAACACAACATACTAATGTCCACGAATTTTTGGAGGAATCTTGATGATAGTACCATAGCCAAGAGCTTCTTGGAGACACTTCACAAAAGTCTGCAATCCTATCTGCGATCGACGCAAACCCGAATCAATCCGAATGGCAATACCGACAGAAGAAGAAGAGGAAGAAAACGAGTGAAAACAATCCCAAATGAAGCATCCAAGACAGGAGAGAGAAACAAGAACGCAAGGAAGCGAGCAATCGTGCACGCTGCGGAGTAGTGATCGACTGCCACGATTGACGTGCAGAGCAAACAATGATGGAGTAATACAAATTAGTTCCACAACAGAGATGCTGAGTCTTGGGTACAATCACAAACTGCAATTAAGCAAACTTGGATTGACATGAAAATTTTACCATAATAATTAGACTTCACAGGGAACATAACTCAACAAATTTTATTGAAAACAAACATCGGATGAAGGAGATACAAGCCCCCGAAGTTGTAGCCTTCAAATGCAGTTTGGTGAACTCAAATTGAACCTGTGAACTTCGATTGGCTTCCAAGAAATCAATACATCTTGGATTGATCTGAAAATTTTACCACATAAATTAGAAAAGATAGCGCAAATTTTCCAACAAGTTTTATTGAATTCAAACATAGGATGCAAAAGTTACAGCACTTTGAATTGGACTTGAAACTATGTGAGGACACTTTCGGTGCCTTAGGCGATGAGGGGTTAATCTGAAGCCAATTCCAGTAGGGTTTTAGGGTTTAGGGCTGCAGCAACGACGTGGAGCTTTGATGGTGGAATATTCTGTCGTTGCCTCATATTGTGCAGGTTGTCGTCGACTTTCTTTTGTGCTCTTGCCGACTGACTGACTGCAGACTGGCCCTTTCTTTGGGAATCGATTGACTCCATGAGCCTGCATTTTGCTTTGCACCCAAGCAAGAACCAGCATGGCATGGACAGCGAAGTCCACCGAACTAATGCCGTTGAATTAATCAGACGAACTCTTGTTTTTTGCCAATTTCCCAAGGCAGGCGTTCTTTCGGACATTCATCTTGTCTTAATAGCTTGCTCATGACGCTTTGAGGTTTTAGTTCTTTGGTGTTGTGAGTTCGGACAACGATGGCAGCAATGTCTCTGTCGGAGCGATTGCGCCAGGCTGCTGATCGCTGCTGCCAGGTACCCATTCTTCTTCAATCGTCTTTTCCATGTCTTGCGCTTCTTCTGGGATCAGGCGATGATGGAAATTGAGTTGAGCTAATTTTCTATGGAGATTTCAGGATGAGGGGTTTGAGGCAATGGAAGCTTCCAATCGATTGTTTTTGGATCTGCTGGAAAGTCCACTTCATGACCGGGAGCTCAAGCAAGCATCGCCAGCGAAATGGTTGACTGAATGCGAGCAAGCGCTTCAGCAGGCTGGGGAGTTGTTGGATCCCTCCTCTTCTTCTGGTTTGGTAATTTCCATCGATTGCTCATGGTATTTTGCAATCTATGAATTTGAGATAATAATGAGATTATTGGCTGCTACTAAAATTCTTGGGTACTCATGCGTTGGCCGAACATGGCGTGCAGGTGCTATGTGAGAAAATAGGGTTGGAGCTTCCGAGGGTGGTGGTGAAGTTCGCGAGCCTGTCTCAGGCATGTCAAGATCACTGTCTGAGCATCGTCGAGGCTTTGGCGGAGAATTGCAGCCCTCGTGAAATGTTCACAGCTTTCATGGAGGTAATCCTACTAATAACCTCACTCGAATTCTCGCCCAGAGATCATTTGGGTTTTGAATCTGGATTTGTTGAAAACCGTGAAGCCTTTGGTTATGGTGTGACCTCGTTGTGCAATGAATCAAAGTGGCTGAGGAGGGACTCGTATGGTCGGATATTTTGCTGCAGGCCTTGAATATGTACACAGCTCCTCAGACTTTGATCTGCTGTGTTCCTCTCGTACAGGGACTCTCTTTGGGTGAGTTCACTCCCACATGTCGAAAGACTTGACCCACCTTCGTGGTTGATTTTTTGTTCAAAGTTTGGCAATGTTATTAAATAGGTGTGCAGATCGCATTAAAACTGCTTTACTAATCGAGTTGTGAGGCTCCATTGTAGAATCACCTATCAATAGAACAGTAAGGCAATGAGTTCAAGAGAGGCTACATGCTCACAAGGCATCTTTTGAGGCTCAATATGTATCAAAAGAAATATAAACAATGAGTTCAAGAGTGGCTTCGTGCTTTCAATGTATTTTTTGAGGCTACATCCTAGATACATATTTTTTATACCAATAAAATTAAATAATAAAGCCATGAGTTAAAGAGTGGACATGCTTACAATGAATCTTTTGAGTTACATACTTAAATTGTATTCCGGCTTTTGTGCAGCGTTCTCACGCCTTCAGAGGCGGCAGGCTCGGTTTTTCCAGGAGGCCAGTTCAGGGCTTCTTGCTTTAGTTCGTTTGACCGCGCAAGATGAAGGAGACGACGAGGAGGACGAAGAAGAAAATTTCATTGAGACCGTTCAGGGGATGTACGAACAGAACGTAGTACCTCTCGAACTAGTTAATGCTGCAATCATGAAGAACATTGTGCAGCTTGCCCAAATTGTCAGAGAAGCATGCGATGCTGTGGATGTAAGTTTCTCGTTCTGAGATGTGTGCCTTACTATTGCCTTTCATCTATTGTGCACCCTCTAAAGTATGAGCATGGCTTTCAGCTGTTTTAAGTGGTTTCTCTTATTAGAATGAAAGGTATTCTAATATGATTCTTGTCCTCATTTTTGAGAGTGTTTTAAAGCTCCAAAAATGCATTGATATTATTTGGACATTTCATGAAAAAATTTGGAATTCTCGAAGTTTCTGTCATAGGGTGAGTAAAACCGTGGGTAGGTTTTGACTATTCAGCTGCTGTACTGTACACAGTCACTCACTAGATTTTAAATCCACTTATACAGCAGCAGGTCTTCTATGAGAAAGGGTTCACTACCTTATAATTTAAGATCGTCAACGTTACCAATATTGTCTGTCTACTTATGCTCAAGGTGTGTGGGAGCTGCAGGTTGACGAACAGCGTGAAGATTTTCAGCGAAGACTTGGAATGTTCGCACTTCAGATACTGGTGGGTACTCGTTTCTCTCACTTTTGAAAGCTGGCAATTGTTAGCCCTCAGTTTACACCAAAATCTTGTTCATTGTTCCGATTATGTGCTTTTTTAGCTTTTAATTGAAGAAGACTGGGAGAATGTCTGTCGTTGCTGAAATCAGTCTTTATTTTTGGTTGTGACGTGATTGCAGGGCATCACTGGGGAAAAGATTGCTCGGCCAGAATGGGAAGTTCCAGCTTCCATGATGGAGCTTGTTGCGCTGCTACCGCTCTGCAATCTTTCCATATGTCTATTGCTTACAAAAGATCAGATTGAAGTTCTTGTTGAGACGACATCCGATGGTAAGAACTTCCTCTTTGTGACACACCGGACCGATATTGGTGGTGATTCTGTTTGTTTTCTTTATGACTCTAATTAGACAATTGATTGAGGATAGAAAACTGTCTATGAAATACTAGAAAAAATTTAGCACGAAGATGCGGTGCCTGGAAATTGTGAATATCATGTATGACGATAGTATGGGGCCAACACTTAGTCTCTACACTTTTCAGTTAGATTTAATAAGTGGTCTCTTCCTCAAGTATTCTCTTCTCAGGTTCCCCTTTAGGCATTGTAGTTAAGCGATAGTTTGCCATGTCTATGTTGATCTTGCTGTAGGAAAATTAATGTCGTTCATTCTTTGCTATACTGAATTTGTGATCTCTTTCTGGATATGACAGGAAGTACTGACGAGACGGCTAAAAATGAACAGAGAAAAATTGAAGCCACAAAAGGAGCCGCGCTTGCAGGTTAACTGTTCTAGAATATTCACCGTTATGTTTGTAACTTCTATTTTTCTATCCTGAGTGTTTTCTCTTTAAACAAATGAACTAATACATTTTTATCTGCTTCTTCTGTTGATATACACCCGATTAGATGTGCTCAACTTTGACGAATGGGGTAATATTCCAATATCATCAAATAATGAGTTCAACTCACGGAATATGCTTTGATCAACAGCTACAATCATGATTTAAACTTATTAAGCGCTTCGACATCTTGTACTCTCACGGTCATTTTAAGTGGACATTGGACTTTCTCAAGCAAGAATAATTATATAAGGTGGACTTGGGCTGCATTGTTGAACTTTATCTCTTTGAGAAACGTTTCAAGATTCTTCTGTCTCGTTCCTCTTCCGTTTGAAGCTATTTTCTTAGTGCTAATCGAGGCCTTACCTTTCTGTGGTCAGAACAGCCTACTGGACTCTATCTAATAACCAAGGTGCAGAAGCTGCCAAAGTTACCGTCAACTCTATTAGAGAAGGGCTCCAGACAACTGGGAGGAAAGGGATCGTATCTGCTTTGTCCGTTGCATCATTACTGCTAACGGGACGTTCATCAAGGCCCTTATCGTCGGTGCCTGCATTTGGATTGAAGCTTGTTGAAACAATTCTTAAGTTGGCGTCTTCCTTGCAATTTTCTTCTGATGTTGAAGAGGAGGACGGTTGCCTAGCTCTGACCGCGCAAATTTTGCCTGCTCTTCAGGTTCACCCTGTTCATTTCTTATCAACATGGTCACGTTATTCCTTGAATGTTTGTTTCTTTTGATATCTCTTGAAATCTTCTCTTGCAATCTCGAAGCTACAAGGTCTCAAGATGAGGTACTGAGTCGTAGATAAATGTGATTTTGTTGCAAAACAATCATGGCAGTCAAAATCTACAGAATGTTGAACATGTGTTTGTTGATTCTGTCAAGTTTAGTTTCCGCGCATGAGGCATTCTGATCCTCGAATCTGTGTACCTGGATTCCAGAGGCTTCAAAACGTGGTTGTGTATGCATCCAGCGTGGAGATCAGGCGCCAAGGTTATGCTGCATTAAGAAAAGTAAATCTCCTTACTTTTATGGCATGTCTTTGTATTTCATGCGTTATGATACATGTGAAATAGCGTCTCGAAGGATATATTACCCAAATCTTGCGAGCAATTAGGTGACAATATATCTTGCGAGAGGCATATTCTTGCGATTGATGCCATCCTGCCTGTAAATGGTTCTACGTGGGTTCTACTCTTTTTATTCAAGCTACGTGCAAATTAATACCAGGTCATTCAAGAAGTAATTGCACCCGCTTCCAGGTTGCAATGTCTGCAAATGCTCATCAACAATTGCCTTTTCCCGTCGATGGTAAATTTCACCCAAGCTTCTCGAATTCGATTTTCTAATTTGGATTTCAAACTGTAATTTCTGTTCACCAGTTTTCCCCTCACGTAAAATGAATCTTACCTTCGAGGATGTTAGATTTGTGGTGCACCACGTTTCTGAACGAGAATCCTGTTGCAGGTATCACTTCACTTGATCTGTGTAAGAGATGAGGTTGACCGAGCTTGGCCTTCAAGACCTCATCAGCAAGGTCAACCAAGTACTGATGTACATCCTATAAGGGACGGACAACAAATTGAACATGTGGCATCTCCTTTCCTCAGTAATGATATTCTTGAAGTAATCGGAAATATATTGAGACCAGGGACTGGGGCTCCCCCTGATTTACCAGCCCAAATTGATTCTGTAAGTTCAGTCATGGGAACTTTTCACATTGTGGATGCTTTATCCTGTGAGATGAAGCAACTATGATTGTTGCTATTAACTGACAATGCAATGTGATTTTCAGTGGCTTAAATATTCTTGTAACTTGCAAACGCACTTCTTTTGCTTCTGTTACTAAGTCTTTTTCTACGGCACGTGATACAGGTACAAAGTGCTCTTAATCTCTACCGATTCCTCCTCATCCGAGAATCCTCAGGTTCGTCTACCAACCCGCAAATGTGTTCTTAAAATTTTACTATGGTTTTCCAATCCACAGTAAGGTAGAGGATTCTATTTGCGTCACTTCCAGCGTTTCAACAATATGTGCTTTCTTTGAGAGAACAGCATAGAGCTGCGAAGAGGCCACTTTGGGTACTACAGCCAAACTCTCTGGAGATCGAGTCACAAAGTATGATTTTTTTATGCAATGAAAGTGGGAGATTGTAGACCACAATCGAAGGGACTGTATACAACCTCTTTTCCATTCAAAGATCAGAGGGCAGAGGCATTTAGCCGAGTCATGCTTACACTAATTGATGATCAACCAAGTGTATGAATCGATGCGTTGTTGTAGGTAACATTGGTCAGTAGAGGAGACAGGATCGGGTCCCTAACAGTTTTCGTATCCTCTACTGAAGTCAGGAACTGACCAACTTCAAATCAACGTGCATTGCTTTCTTCTCGAGCAGGGAAGACGAACTACACAGGAGTGTTATCAAAAGAGGCCTTGACAAAGGCTCGCCTGCAGTGGTTGCTGCCTCTGCGTGCACTGGTGGGAGGGGTGAGCTTGGGACTCGTGATGGAGGACAATGAGATGTCGGCCGACATGAGCCTCGCCATCGACGCATTACAAAGCGTCGTATATCGTTGTATTGAGCTCAACGAGGAAGCCCTTGCTCGGTGTGAGCTGCCCCTTTCACCACCTCTCAAGCAGATCAACTATCGCACTGACTCTGTCTCCGATACTCCTCTGGTGTGACGACATTTGCTTTTCTTATAGTTCCAATCTTGCTCATGATGGTCGGTCCATACCGAAAACTTTAGTACAGATAGCTGATTCCATCAATATGAAGTACATTGATGTACTTTCTGTACAATTGGCTGAGTTTGAATTGCCCCTCAATCTTTGATTCATCACACCACGTTTGTCCAAGGTTCTTGTTTCTCGTATAACGCAGGCAAAACGAGCAACGTTGAAGTTGGCACTGGCACTCTAGTGGAAACCCATTTATTGGCTCTGGACCGAAGGGACGAGGCTTTTCATCAACAAAAGCTACATGTGAGGAAGTTTGAGTAGGACCTTCGAGAACAAAACATGACACAATTTCTTTAGTGAATGCAAGATTTTGGATCCCAATTTATCATATCTATTGAAATTATGAAATTTTTGAGAAACTAGCTGTTTTCCAAACGTCTCCAATCTGTTCCAATCCAGTCCTAGACTGCACAATTTCGGCACTTTGTCACACTATTTTGCGAGTAGTCCCGCTCCGCAGCTCATGTCGGATATTGGCAACACTAACAACATCCTCAAGAATTGGAAGGAACATTACACTACTAATTTCTGCACTTCTGCCCAACCTTCTACAATCATGAGTCTATGGTTTGTTCAGTTTCCCTCCATGTGCCATACACTGAAAATCAGTGGACAAAATCCAAATGAGTAAATATGAATGTTGTAGTATTATGTGTACTACAATCTTGAAAAAAATTGAAGCAAAAAGTAATTACAATTTGGAAGTAAATGAATTCCAAAACTATTGTAAACACCTTGTAGACTCAATTGTTGAGGCGGTTTTGGTATTCACTCCGAAAATTGCCTATATTTCTTTTTTGAGCCACGATGGCTTCACTATTTTATTGCATTGCATGTTGTTGTACGTCATTTATGACCTACTCCCATTGGTATTGTAAAAGGACATATGTGTGTTTTAAAAAAATTACATTAATTATATAATAAGATAAATATCTTCAAATCTATTCAAAGTAGATGCAACAACAGGTCAAATTGCAACCTAGAAATCATTTTTGATAGTAAATGATATCTTAAGTCTTTAATTCATTGATAATCTTCAAATTCCATTCAAATTAACATTATCTACATTTTTTTTAATATATAATTTTTTTTGAAGCACATCTATGTCAACTTTTTACAATACCAATGCAGGTAGGTCATAAACAATGTACTACAATATGCAATCAAATATTGAAGCCATTGTGGTTCAAAAAAGAAGCATAGGAATGATTCCCAAAACAACCTCAACAATTCAATCTTTAGGGTATTTAGCTTTGGAGTTCATTTACTTCCTAACTATAATAACTTTTTGCTTCAAGTATTTTCACGATTGTAGTACACATACTAAGGTAGGAGGCTATAAAACAGAACGGGCATTAAGAATGGACCCTATAAAGGGCTGTGAAATGGACATGAGTTGGTTCTGAAATTGACTAGTATAGTCATTGAAAGAATCAAGGAAAAAAGTATTGTTAATTTTAAGAGCCAGTTCTCTTTACTTTCCCCATTTTTATTTAGAATTGCAAGTGAACCGTTTATGAAAGACATAGGATCACAAATAGGGATCTACGATCCAACTCGTTTGAAAATTCATAAGTAATTCAAAAATGCTTGAAAAAATACGAAACCACTTGGGTTAGATTCCTCATCAATTTCTCTGTCTGAAAAAATGAGCTAAAATTACTCTTGTCCAAGGAAATACATGAAAAAGGCGGACCAGCCCTTAGATGCTCCATTTCTGAGCCTCCGACCTTATGGCACACAGAATGAAACTAAAGTAAACACAGACACAAATTTTGCAAAAACTGTACGTACCAATCACATATCATCACCCTCAGAGTTGGCAACTTAATCAGCATCCACTTGTTCTTCAACAATCGTTGAAAAGAGAAACACGAAACAAAATTATTTAAAAGAGAAACTATAACCAAAGCTACGTTCTTCCCTACTAGAACAGCCTCATGTGAATAGTGGCGACATTGACAAGAATTGGAAGCAACAAAACCACACCAGCAGCAACAAAAGCTGCCAGCTTCGTCTCAAAAAAACAATGCACACCCAAAAATGAGTCCGCGGAAAGAGGCTTGTTTCGTTTCCTCTTCCACTTCGACAATCTTCTCCTCCTCACCTTCACACACTCTCTTTCTGTCGGTCTGTTTGTCTGTCTCTCTCGCACTCTCACTTTCGCTCGGTCTTGCAAACCCGGAACTTAGCGAACACATACGGATACTGTCGCTGGTAAAAATTGCGAAACGTATCCCTCCACATGCACCGATGCGTCACGGGCGAGGCGCCTTTCAACACGTAATGCGAGCCGTCGAAGAAATCCGCCGAGTATTCCAGATACTCCTTCATGGGGACAAACCCCGGGAACGGCTCAAACAGCGTGGAAGTCCATTCCCATCCTCCAGATCTCAAGTTCTCCACATTTTTTTCTTCGGGACTAGTGAGAATCCTGTGGTACTCGGCTTCTGTCATGATGCGCCCGCGTGACCACGCGCAATACGCTTCTGCTTCGGACAAGCTCGCGTACACGGGCTCATTCGCGACGCGACTCCAGTGGCTCGTAGTGGACGCATTGTGAATCCAGTAGTCGCCGTCGATCTCGCTCCACGTCGCGGGCGTTGTAATATGCTCACGCTGGAAGAAGGCGTAGTCTAGTGGCTTCCAGTACATGGGTTTTTTGTAGCCGCCGGATATGATGAAAGTGAGGTACTGAGACACCGTGACAGGCTTGCAGGAAACGCTGAAAGACTCGCGAACTGTGGTGACGAGCTTGGGGTGCTCGTTATCCCACATGAAAGTGTCGCCCTTGGAGTCTCCGCCGAGGGTGACCTTCCCAGGAGCGATCTTCACCATGGCTGTTGATACGGGGTCGTCATCGCTAATGTTGTGCACTCGGGCGCCGTTGGTGTGGTGGTAGCTCTTGTGATGCACGCCGTTGGAGACGCCGTTGTAGGCGCCATTGGAGTTCGGGTGTGCACCATTTGTGCTCTGATGAGCTCCATTGGAGACGCCGTTAGAAGCCTGGTAGGCACCATTGGAGCTTGGGTGTACACCATTTGCGGTCTGATGTGTCCCATTGGAGGTTAAGTACGCACCATTTGCAATGCCGTTGGTGGCAGCGCCGTTGGTGTGATGTGGTGCATTGGTTTTGCGCATCTTCTTCTCAAAAGTGGCCTTGCGATTCTGCGCGCGCATGTACGCTAGAGTTTCCAAGTGCATGTACTCGTGCTCGATCGCGAGGATGATAAGCCTCGAGGGAATTTCTTTGCTCGCCCAGGCGGTGAGAAGCCCGCCTCTAGTTTTTTGTACATACGTCTCGATGTCCTCACGCGATGGCCACTCCTGGGGTACTTCGGGATGCGAGTGGCACTTGGTAGGATCAACTACGTTGGGGTCGATGCCTCGCGAGAACATAATGTCCGTCGGGGAGGACGCCTCGTCTGGACGGAGCTTGAGTTTGGCGAACGCTTGGATATGGCCGTAGTAGAATTTGAACGGGTGGCGGACGTCGATGGGCTTCTCACACCAATCTGGGACGGATTGGAAGAATTCGTCCGTCTGGGCCCAGCATCGCAGTAACGCGTCTCGGAACGGAATGAGCATCTGCATTCCCCACATGGAGTCTCGCCACGCAACGTCGATGTGGAACCCCGCTTCATTCGCCAAGCGGTTGAAGTCCCCAGCGGTGAACTTGCGGGAGACTTCCACCAAAATACGCTCGCCGCGACGGATGTGAATCTTGTGCGCGGGGAGTGAAAGCTCCTCCGTGAAAGTGAGGTACATCTCCACTTGCCGCAGGGTCTTGTTCACCACCACTTCGTAAACCCACGACGCCTCTTCGGCTTCGGACGTGGCGTGGTTGAGCAGCGCGAGTGCGCAGCGCATTCCGTTCTTGATGAAAAGCTCCGTCACGCCGGAACGATCGTGGTATGCGGCGTAGAGCTTCCTTGTGTCTTTCCACATGTCTGCAATGGGATCCATGGGATCCAGAAATCAGGATTCGGGATGCAAGAGGGTGACGAGCATGTGTTTTCCCAATCTTGGATTTAGAGTAAGTTGAGTGGCGTACCAGCGCAGAGGAAGATTTGGCACCGCGTGCCGACGGCGGTGGAGATGTCGCGGAAGAATTGGATGGCGCCCGCGTCGCTGAAGTTCCCCACGGAGCTGCCGAGCCACATGATGCACAGGTTCGCAGTGGGGTGCATCGCCCGCACTTGCTTCAGACCTTGCATGTACTCGTCTTCCACCATGTCAATGGACTCGGGCGCAATCCCCTCTTCCACCAGATTCTCGCGCGCTTCGGCAAGAAACGAGGCCGACACATCAATGCCCACAAACTTGAACCTGGGAAGAGATCATTCATGCACAAAACCGAAATTAATTCGAATCCAATTTGCGCGCACGCACAACTGAGAGGGTGACGGTGGTTGTGCAGTAGAGTGCTACCTCCCGCGCAGCTTTTGCACGGCGGTTAAGACGATGCTCGACTTGCGAGCAGTGCCGCACCCGAGCTCCACGATCACGCTTTCGTCAGGGATGGCCGCGGCGATTTCGTCGCAGTGGTCCTTCAGGCGAAACTCCTCCACGTGAAACGGGTAATACTCATCCAATTCGGTGATCATCTCGTAAAGCTCCGAGCCGCGGTCGTCGTACAGGAGGCTGCAGGGGATTTCTTTCTGCTGGAACGATCTCTGCAGTCCCGCCAGGACTTGCGCCTGCGGCGATTCGCGGCCATTCCCCATTTCGGTAAACACCTGCTGCCCAACCCGCATTACTAAACGTCGAAAACAACAATTGGGCGAGACGGAGCCCAACCCACCCACATTGAAAGCTACCTGTAAATGAAGGAGAAGAAGAGCGCTCACCAGGTGAAGAGAGAGACGTCGTGAGGCAATTAGGGGAAAACAGAGAACGTCGACAGTCGTCAAACCTCAGATGCGATGTTTGCATTCAGGTGTGCAGCACCTTGGAAACAGACAGGAGCGTCAAGAGGAGCAAGAAAACCATGAGCCGGTGCAATCCACTAAGGCGCAGGTTCATTGTCAACAGTCAGTCGAATTCTCCCGCAACGAAGAAGCTATCGCCAACCTACGCACCACCACACCCCCAAACCATCACAAAAAAAGCCTTCGATTACCGAGACAAGAAACCAAAATCTTCTCACACTCAAAACTCCCAATTGTCACAGCAACATCACCATATATACCTCCCAAACTACCAGTCAGACACTCACGACACACCAAAGTTGAAAATTGGCACAAAATCCGGCAATGCCACGCTACACACAATTCGAGACCTTCCCCACCCACGAATCGAGCACTCCCCACAATTTGTGCGCTGCCCACAAATTGTGCGCTTCCCACAAATCGAGGCCTCCCCAAACACACCTCGAGAAAAAGAGGCGTGCGGCTCTCTAGTGGTCCTTTGCGCACTCACCTCATTGCAGGCGCTCGTCTAGCAGGCACGCAGATTGGGGGCGCCTCCACCCAAGTCAGCATGTGAAGAATGTGGGAGCAGTTCGTCTCCGTCCGTCCGTCTTTCCGTCCGTCCTGCCTGCCTGCCTGCGCGCTCGAAAGCCGCAACGCAACGGTATTGACTGACTACTGATGACTACGGTATCAGGTTGCGTGGATCGTTATAAATAAATAAGCTTAAGCTTAGTGAGGGGATGATGAGACCAACTGTAGAAGAGGACGGATTGACGGGAACTCCCGGCCCGCCGTCCATACCGCGAGTGTGAATGAGTGTGATGAGGCAGTAGTACAGTCCTGTAGTGAGGCGCGACTGAGTTCCTCGGAAGCGTCCGTCACGCGTCGTCATGCAGGGAGAGAGAGTGTGCGTTTGCTTGCCGCGATGGAGGGCTGCGCGTGCCACCAGTCCGCGAGCGAAACCACGCGGCGGACGGGGGATGGACCACACAAGGGCATGCTGAAAGGCATGTGAGATAAGGCCCGTCACCACCGCGGCGCAAGGTTCAAGGCGGAACCGCTGCACTCGCATTTGCCCACGCTTCCTATTATTAACCCCTACGGACTCCGTCACTGCGGCTCTAACTGGGATTCCACAGCAGTCTGTAATTTATTTAGTTTTTTACACATCACTCAGGTGGCGACTGGTCAAGTAGATAAAGATGCTGATTTTTTATTCTCTTTTTTTAATTATCATACATGGATTCATTGTAACATTGTTTAACCCTTGAAGTACGGACTGGTGATCGTGGAAATCATTCCTTTGGATACCATGGGAATCATTGGCTTTAAAAAAAATGCAAAAGCATTCACTGGAAGTCAAACTAATGTATAAGACCTCCCCTTTTGGCAACAAAATTCCCAGGATGAATAGTTGCACTTCCGTCTTATACAAAAGATTCTCTGTTATTCATCGGACACAAACATCTACATGGGTTAACTAGCCTCAACAATGCCTTAGTAGATGCCTAGGAAAGAATTTAGTTATAATCTGTAGAGAATGATTGGATGGCTTAGAAGTTGCAACGCTAGTTTCATTGGATGAATGGAAAGTTGCAAGAGAGTCATGGCTAGTAGGGAAGTTGCCATGTTGGATGGCTCCCACTTCTTGTGGAAGCAAAAGGGATCCCTGTGGCATTAGTTAACAATGATATGCATTTGGATTGCAAAGTTTACTATAACAAGAAAGAAAAGATTTGGTGAATCCTGAGTCCAGCAAGGGTGAAACCACATTTGGCCTTGTAGGATTTTTACTCTAGGAAAATGGAAAGAATGTTTTGTTCACCCCGGATGATAAAATTTGGAAATTTTGGAACTTATAGTTGGAATCTAGGATTCCATATGAGATATTGGAAGGAGGGGCTTGAAATACAAAATTGACTCCTCTACAATAGGAAGCAAATTTTTGTGTTTATTCAATGGGTGAAAAATTTGGAGTTTTACACTACAAATACCGAATGTGACCTAGCCTTGGCTCGAATAGAATTGGTGAAAAGTTGCCCCAAAAAAATCACATTTGGAATTCTTTTGTCATCACAAATTTTACAAAGTAATCGTTGGATCAAATGGCATTCCAACTTACAAAGTTTCAATCAAGATCCAATGGCAAAACATTTAATTTGTAGCAATCTTCATTGATTGGAAGTGGGCAATAGTCTTTAAATCTAAAAATTCTTTGCATCAAAATATCCAAAAGTTTTGACTTTCTAGGTAGAAAGCAAGGTGAGCTTAGAACAAACTCAATAAATGTGGAAGAATTTGGAAGAGAATTTCAAGCAAAGGAAGACTGCTTTTAATTAATAGTAAATGTAGTATTTGTCACATGTGAATGTCAAAAAATAGGTGGATAATTTCATTAACAGATTGGCCTAATATATAATGTAGCCAAAATGAAAATTCTTCTTTTAAATTTTGAAATTCATGATTGAGTGCCAAGAAAATCTAAATTTTTATTTAGAAAGAAAATTTTAACTTTTTTCCTACTTGTTTACAATTACAATTGTTGAAAATTCATTATTATCCTAGTATAGAATGATGCAATTTTAATTTATATTTGGAAAATGAACAAAATCAAAATCAGATCAAAATTCAATACAAAGTATGAGTTTCTTTTGTAATATCAAAGACAACTTGAGTAACTTCCAAATTCCATTCGTTGACCAAGGAAAAAACAAATAACCACTAACCAACTAACATTCTATTTATGTAGTGGCATATTGCAATTGGTTTAAAAAGCACCGTTTATATTCTACAAAAGATAAGAATAGGTATTGTAGAGATTGGGATTTAAACTATTTATAACGGTTAAGATAATCATGGTGTAATTGGTGTTGATTTGACCTTAGTGCCCTACAAATTGGAAGTCAATTAATTTGTTGAAAGTAGTGAAAATTTAGAAGCATCAATGAATTAAGGAAACAAATGGTTCATTAAAAGTGCTAACTCAAAAATTCAAGGCCCTACCATGTGAAGCTTAAATTAGACTATTAACTATTAAACCTATTTAATAAATGAATCTACTAAAAATATAGCTAGGATTTTCAAGTTATATGATTTCCTTCACATTACTAGTCAATATTTCCCAAATTAATAGTCATTCCATTCTAACAAACAGTAGATAAATCATTGTATTTAAATTGCAATATCAAATAAAAAATTCACTAAGATTTTACAAACAACATTAATACAATGCATTCATTTGTCTCTTCGTATCAAAGCCACACTATCTATAGTAACCAATTTAGAATGGATGAAGAAGTAATAAAGCATCCTTAGTTTGCACTTTGTAAAGGCACAACAACGGCAAGTTCCTCATGAGGCCAAAGAAACCTACCCCAATGCTACTAGCACCTTCCATGTTACCTTTGCGAGCACCACACTTCCTAGCTCTTGCACAACAGTTTTTGGCTCTTTCTAATGTCCTTCAAGAGAGTCAATAAAAACTCTAATAACTTGATCATACATAACCTAACCAATGAGGAAGAAAAAAGGACCATGGTCAACTAAAAATAATTATCTCCATGATAAATCAATAGTTGCCTACTCTTGTGGAGACCTATAGTTATCACCTGATAAGATTTTATAAAGCCTCTAAATTGTGTCCACATTAGGAAGCTCCACCTTCCATTAAACTCTTTAAAAAAGAAGGCCTAAAAGGAGGCACTACACCTCCTTTTGAAGTAGCCATATATATGTGTGCGGATTGAGGATGTTATTATGTACTTTTTTAGGATGAAGGGGCTAGAAATTGTGCTCAGGTGACTTGCAATAGTATTCAATTAAAACACATAACCTCTTATTGTGCAAGGAACATTATTTTGAGCTGCCATATTGTAGAGATTAGAAAACATCAGTTTGATACTATAGTAGTAAAACAAGATCTTTGGGACCAATGAATAGTGTGCGACATTGGAGGTTTTTTGAGGCCATCGGAAGATCGCGAGTTCTTGGCAAGTTCTCGGACTATGGGGAATGTAAAAACTACACCACATCAATAATCTGACTTGGACGAGAGATTGCCATGTCAGATAATAATTTTTATTTAATTTTTAATTTTTAATTTTTTAAATATTTAATATTTTGATAGCACTGAAATGGTTCCTAGCAAAGGAAACAATCCTAAAACAGTCTTCTAAAGCCCTCAAATTTCCTCTAATAGTACAATGCCCAAGGCAACAAGCTAGTGACACTGATAATTGATGTCCAAAAAGTTTAAGATTATTTGACAGCAAAATTTTATTTGGGTTAATGAAAAACAGGGCACTGCACTTTTGAAGGAGCATATCTTAATAAGAATATTTTGAAATGATGACCATTTTGGGCCCAAGTGAAAGACAAGAGAGTTGAAAATACTCATCTAAAATTTCACAACATTCCAAGTGTTTTTCAATTCTTGGTGGAGCTTGCAATGCCAAGTGGTCACTGAAATGATCACTGAACTTTCTTGGATAGAAGGTTCAGCTTAAATTAATTAAAAAAAAAACTTGCCAAATTATTTACTAATTTGGGGACTAGACAACCAAATTTACAAATAATTGTTAAGATGGTTTGTTGAAAATCTAGAAAATGCATTAAAAATCCATTGAGTCAAATATCAATCCTTCATATGACCATGTATATTGAAGAAATTTTTTGATGGAAGAATGAAGGTATCACTTCATTGACATTTAATAAAAATGATGGGTGGAGAGGTTGTTTTTATAATGAAATTCATTGTCCATGAATCCTCAAAGAGTATGAGATAATTTGAAGATGAGAGTTTGACAACTCATTGTCACAATGCAAGAATTGTGTTCAAAGTAAAAATTCAAACCTCATTTTGTCATAGTAGAATAATTTTTTTCAAAAACTTTGCGATATAGAAAAGTTTTCAAATCAAGTTGAATTTCATCTCTAAGAACCCGTTTGTGATTTTGAGCCTCCCAAAAGAAGTTATGGACAAAATTCAAAGAGGATGTTTGAAAATGTCATAGAAAGTATCCCTTCCAGACCCTCTCTAAAATTTGTCCATAACTTTTGATTGGAGACTTGAAATATCAAACGGATTTTTGGAGATGAAATTTATCTTGATTCTCCACATTAACTTAGTTCAAAGTTTTTTGAAAAAAGTTATTCTATACTGCCTAAATAAGGTCTAAAATTCTACTTTGAACACAATTCCTGCTTTTGACTTGACTACAAGCGGTTGAGCTCTTACTAGTCTTACATATCCCACACGGTTTGTTTTACCTCCTACCACCCTTCTTGTATAAACATCTTGTCTTCACCACAATTCAAAATCACCTATTGTAATCCATAGAATGTGAGTAGTTCTTGCACTAGATGAGAAAATGTCTAAATTAGATGGGTCCTAAAATATACATTTTTCTAGAATGAAGATTTTGTATGTTAGTAGCGAAATACAATTCGTTCTTTTTACTTGAGTGTTGAATGTTTAAAAATTATATTTTAAAGTGTTGAATCTTATTTTCAAACTTCAATTAAATATCTGGCACCAAAGTGCTGAATCTGCTAGTTGAGTACAATAGTGTTTGTAAGAAAAACAAGGATGGGACATTTGTCTTTTCTTGAGCTCCTTGATGGAATTTGTCCTTTTCGAGGTGGATTTGACCTTTATGAGGTGGCCAACAATCCCATGCGTTGGCTGACTTTTCAGTCCATGCCCAAACCGACCCCCCCAAAATGAGCTGTGAACAACTCTCAACTTCAAAAAATTCCACAAGGTGGAGATTAACTCGGAATTTGATGAAACTACCACCATTGGATTCACAACACAGTCTATTTTCTAAAATTAATTAATTAATTAATTTCTTAAAACTCAGAATTTGAGAACGGTCAGCTCTCAAAAGAGAGGCAGCTACCAGAAAATGGTTGCTTGCTTAGGTGAACATTAGGGGTTAAGCATTTAGGGTTCAACCAAAACAAGTAAAAAACACTTCATTTTTATTTTTTTACTATATACAAGCTCTTTGTTATTTGTCCCAACCGACCCAATGTGGTCCAGAAAATCATTTGCCCTGTGCCGGCGGTGTCCCTGGCGTGCGGCACCCACGTCGCCCCCTTTTATCCAGATGACAGCGTACAACCGTTACGCCCGGCCGCCCACCTCCGTCCCCAATCCACAGTCGTCAGTCCAGCACAAAAAGAAACAGCAAATGACTTACCTTAGAGCATCTGCAATGGAGTCCCGGTATATGGCCCGGTATCGGTATAATTAACTTTTGAATGGTAAATAATTAGAACTTGAAAATTGTCTCATTGGAAGCGCATCGGAAAGAACATGGAGAAGGTACAAGAAAATTCAAAACTAAACATTGGACAAGTACTTCAAAAGCAAGGTAAAAATCTGAAATTATAGAGGTCTTAGCAAATCATGGTTACCAAAGCAACATTTGGTCATTGACCCTCCACATTTGGCCATATTTAGAGGGTAACCGTGATTTGCTAAGACCTCTATAATTTCAGATTTTTACCTTGCTTTTGAAGTACTTGTCCAATATTGAATTTTGAATTTTCTTGTACCTTCTCCAAGTTCTTTCCAATGAGACAATTTTCAAGTTCTAATTATTTACCGTTCAAAAATTAGTTATACCGATACCAGGCCATATACCGGGACTCCATTGTAGATGCTCTTAGCCACTCCAGCACCATAACCAAAATACAGAAATATTATTACTCCGTATTATTCTTATTACCGATGCAAGATTTCAGTTTGAAACCTTACCAGTGTGTGTGTTTTTCATTCTTTTTTGGCAGCTCAGGAAGCGATTTCTAGTGGAGCGGTGAATCTATTTACATCCATCTGCACAAATGAAGCATACAAAATATGGATGAAAATGAATGTATTTATCCATCAAGAAGTATGTAAATTCATCTATAATAGAATGATATTGTTGAGCTGTTGAGCAATTTCATCCATCAAAAATAGGAGAATCTATTGTCAATTTTTTCAGAAAAGAAATGGGTATACCTTCATGGGATTTTACTATAAGTACTACAAGCCTTCTTCATAACATTTTACCAATGAGGCAAGGGCCCTTTTGCATCTTTGAAAAGAAGTCCCCCCCTACAGTGAACAAAATTGCCTTATATGGCTCTTCAACCAACTCTTATCCTTGAAATAACTCATAAATCCCTTCTAAGTATCCAGCAAAGCATAATACCTTTCTAGTGTAGGGGAGGATCATTACCTTGTTATATACAATGTTATGTTTGGAAGGATAAAAATTTAGAGTTTTGCTCCAAATTTTACGTTGGATCAAACAAAGCAACAAATTATTTACTACAAATGATGAAATTTTGAAATTCATATTTGGAATACAAGACCATAGATGAGATAGTAGAAGTCTCAAAATACAAAATTGACATCAGAGAAAATATTGGCCTAATGTAGGGCCATTTCAGTTTCAACGGATGTGCAAATACGGTGAAATAGTTTTTATTATTTTTTAATTGAAAATCTGATGGGGCAAACCGGTTGATTGCTCACCTTAGAGCATCTCTTGCAGCCCTCTAGATATCCCCTCTCCTCTAGAATTTGGATGAAAAGCAATCAATTCTAGCATTTGTCAGGCTCAGCCTTCTCTTTCCCCTCTCAAAAAGTCATTTCTAGAGGGGCCACGAACCCCTCTTCCGCTACAAATTATTTTGGATTAGCAAATCGTCATAATAAATGCAAATTGTGTGACTTGTGATTGGTTGGAAGTATGTTTTATGGAGTTGCACTGTTGGGGATACAAGTGGCCATCTCCTCTTCATTGGACAAATCTTGAATCAAGGAGTGGGGAAAGCTAGAGGGCTGCAGGAGATGCTCTTACAAATTCTCTTATAACCATTTTCGGCCAGTTTGGACGAATATATTCTGTAAATGCACATTTTGATGCAAGAAAGCAGCCCTCCCACGGCCTGAAATTTTCTCTAATGCTACAGGAGACAGATTTTTACAACCATGGCAAGTGTGGGGGGAAAAAAATTCTCACCCTTCCTAGAAAGACTCGTAGCACTACCGTACTTTTGAGTCGTAAATCGCCCCCAAAACTTAACACACTGTTCGAGACCCGAATCCGGAATTCGTTGGGTTCCGGACTCCGGAGATCCTGGGAGCGAACTCCTCGAGGACGCAGTTCCGCGGGCCGTCAGTCGTCTCCTTCATTCTCATTCTCTGGGAGACTGCAATTACCGAGACAGTGCACGACTCGTCCTGGCTGACTGAGTACTGTTATTACTACTGCAGATTGATTCGGGATTGTACATGATTGACTGCTGTAGTGGCAGTAGTGCTGTTCATCGCAGCAGCGTCCAAGACTCCGAAAGTGCATCTTAGTCTCGATCGCACACAACAGCCAGTCATCAGCCTCGCAGCCTCCGTGTCCGTGGCTCCGTCCGGTGGTGGACGAATCATGCGGACGCTCTCCTTCATCGATCGTCGAGCTCGGCCATCTGCACTTAACTTAATTAACAGCAGGCGCAGGCTTTCAGGCGGCGGGGCCGAGGTGATAGATGTGCTCATGTGCACGTTTCGTGCCGGGAAATGACGGGACCCGCTTTCGGGACCCGCGACGGCAGCTTCCGTCAGGGGAGACGTCGACACTGTTGCGAGGTAAGGTGGTGATGACCGGGCGGACGGAGAGGGCTTGCATGTGCGGACTGCGGAGGAAATAGGGGAGGAAGGGGCCGGAACCGAAACAGACAGACGTTGTTGCTGGCAAGCCCGAACTGACTTCCGAAGGGCTCAAGCTCGAACTAAAGATAGGAAGATCACCTGTTTTTCTTTGAAAAAGGTGATGACAAATTGTTACTTTGGAAATGCTTTTAAATTATCGATCTACTGCATTGACTTGACTTGGGTAGAGAATTTCTTCTTTCTATTCAGACATAATATGGAGGAGTTCTCATGAAGCTTCCTCAAGAGTGACTAGTGTGCCCCTGTGCCGTTGCCACAGGCAAAATAAAAGTAAAAATAATTCTTAAAACCAATAAGAACTCAAAAATCCATAACTTTCCCACCATATGTCCAAACGCCACAAATCAAAGCCCATGCACCCCTCCTCGCTAAGGGCTTTCCAATGGTACCAAGAACGTGACCAATTGACACACGGTTCAAAAGATACATAATTTAGCATAATTTAGTCATTTTTAAGAACCAAATATAACTCAAAAATCTATAACTTTCTGATCATGGGTTCAAACGCTACAAAACCAAGCTCGTGCACCCCTCCCTGCCGAGGGCTTTCTGACAATACCAAACATGCCACCAGGGGATGCACGGTCCGGAGATCTCAACGTAACAAACAAACAAAACAAACAAAATAAACAGCCTATCTTAAGGTATGGATACTAACCTTTAATTATCCTTAACTCCTAAAGGAAGGAAAAAGGAAAGGACAAAGCCTATGACCCTTTTGTCAAACTTGAAAGTCTCTCATTTTGTACCCTCCTTTTCTTCTCTTATGTTGAGTGAATTTTCTTGGTTTTATTTTCAAAGATGAAATCCCATGTTTGGTATATATCGCTAAATTTTCAGAATGTTTTGCGAAAATTTCAAATTACCATGAATTTTCAAAGAAAAAATGAAGAAAATTCATATCAAATACTATACAAATCATGCTCAGAGAATCCAAAATTTGCAAAATAGAAGGATATTATACTTTAGAACATTGTGGTGTAAAGGAAATTTCAATGTCACTCCATATTTAAAATGTAGTTATAGATCCTCAACTTCAAACTTTAATGAAATGCTTATTTCAAGGAATTTCTAAAAAATCCAAGTAAAGTAGAAAATCCACTTTAAAAGCTTCATTTAATTAGTTTTACTCAAAAACAAGAAATTAAAGTATTAAAATACACTATAGTGAAACCTCCCTTATTGCATGGGAACGGTAGGAGAAATTTTAGCTATATGCACAAAAAGAAGTTTAAGTGCCCAAATCCAATTAATTAAACATGCTCATGAAGTACAGAAATTGTATTTGATTGGTTCAAATTGGTTGTTCAACTAAAAATATTAGTGATGTATGACACAATCACTTCCATTAATGCTTTGTGTAGTAGACTTTATGCACATAAGGAGTATGCAAATATAGAACTACAATTAATTATGCAAGTAGGGAATTTGCATTATGAGAGGTTTCACTGTATATTGAATACCATTTTTTGGATAAACTACTCTATAAAATTAACCCCTAAAGGACCAAGGAACCCACTTTGGGCTTTTTGAGCACTCGGGCAAGCTCTATTGACTTTGAGATTTGAATTTTTTTTTTAGGATGGATGCTACTCATTATAATCTACATGTGAAGCTTTGTTTCATGTCATTCCGATAAATATTGCAAAAGTTAGGACGTTTTTTTCAATTTTAATGTCAAACCAAACAACAACAAAAATATTCTTAAAAAATAAAAATTATTTTTTTGGAATTGATATCTACTCAAAAAAATTGAACCATTAAATTCCAAATAATGAGGTAAAAGTTATGAGGAATTTTATTTTGCGGGCAATGATGATAGAAAAAACATATAAAATTGTCTTTTCACTTTTTTGCTCTCAATTTTGAAAATTTTCAAATAAAAATGAAAACAAAAGAATACTAATTGTGTGTAGGGCAATTATTGCCTTTGAAGTGATAGTTACTACCTTTGAGGTGATAGTGTCAAACCATGTCAAAAAAAATAAAAATGATTACAACAAGGATACACGTGTCAATTTTCCATGGGTTGTAAAAAAAATTCACAAATTCTCAAAGGTATAAACTACCCATTTTTCTATTGATTGTAATACTTTTACATTCAATCCTAAATCCTAAATAATCTCTTCAACACCCTTGTCTTCAATTTCATGTCTCCTTCTCCTTCTTTGTCCCTTTCTGCCTCTTTCCTGCAACATTTGAAAAATAATAATTATGCAAAATTTTAGCATTCAGATTTTGAACATACTCTAATACAAAATCTCATTCCATCTTTGCAATTATGATTTGAGTATCTCTGTAAACAACCAATTTCTTTCCATACAACTTGTGCCATTCAAATCTACAATTGTAACAAAATATAAGGTGCAATGAACCTACGAAGGCTTTTATAAGAAATATTTGTATTCAATCTTCATTCAATCTTTGTAAACAAACAATTCCTTTCTGACGAAACTTAAAAATTAAGACATAAATGCAACCACCTACAAGTTGGAAAACACATTCATTTGGGAGGTTGAAACAAAGATGTAAACTATTGAATGCAAGAACAAAACTTGATGATTGACCTCAAAAAATGTGCCTCAGTTGAACCCTTGTCCCTGCTTCAATATCAAACACATACCTTTGCAAGCCCTAGAATTTATAAAAAATCTCGAGAATTCCAAGGGCACTTAAATTCTAATAAATTCTACAGGACATATTGCCAACCTTCAAAGCGCTTATGCTGTAGTACTTCCAATTGCAATCTTGCACTCTCTAAATAACAACAACATTAATAAAGCAATTTTAGTTTATCTTTTACAATGGCGAGGCTGAGACTATTTCTATAATCGGACAATTAATCACATATCCTTGCAAACCCTAGAATTTACAAACAATTTGGTGAATTCCAAAAGCACTTGAAAATTGATAAACTCTATAGATTATATTGCTAGGCATTACCAAATGAAGTGCTCATGACCTAATTTGACCTTCAATGTCTACACATAATATTTTCCAAGTATAAAAAAAGAACAATGATGTTCTAGCACCCAATCCAGAAAAAGCATATATATTATAAATTATTAAAAAATAAAAATTAATACAAATTTTGAATTTGATGGAGATTCAATGGGGATTGGAAATCAAAAACATACCTTCAAGATCTCTCTGGAGGTGAAGAATGGCTTCATTCTTGCTTGATCTCTCTTTTTGTTTTTTCTCTTGTACCATTAAAAAAATTGATTGAAGTAGTGTCAAAACATAACTGACAACAATGAATACCAGCACAAAAACTCTAATCACACATTAAAGCTGTACATATGTCTTTTGAGGTACTATGCACCCAATCATCTCTCACGATGGTAATCAACGGCAACTGTTTATTTTTTTAATTGGAGATCAACGGAATTAGAGAAGGGGGGGAATCGATAGCAACGGCTCTAAATTTTTTTCAAAAGGGGGAGGGGGAAGAAATTGTAGAAACAATACCTGCTTGCATCTTTTCAAAGGATAGTTTACTATAACAGTTTTACCATTAGGATTTACAATTCTCAAATTCTTCCAAAAGTTATTAGCATATTAGTTTTACCTTTCATTTAATAGTACCTTCTACTTTATTATTATTTTTTAAATGAATATGGAAGTTTTTTGGTTAAACTTTTTTTGCATATGTTTTCAATCCATTTTCAAACATATTGACTAAAATACACAAGTTATAGGACAAACTTGTTTTTTCCTAAAAATGTTGAAAGACAAACCTTCACCTTTTAGAAGGACTAGAAAAGCCTACATTTTGAAGTTTAGGCACATTGATCTTGTAATTGGTGGGGATATTCACTCTAAAATTTTGGAAAAACGTACTTGCTCCTTCTATTCGCCAACAACATTCTGGTTCAACACCCGTGAGAAGTGCAGTAGGTTTCCATGGTTATCTTATCAAGGAATCCAAAAATTTAATTATATGCGTGAAATTAAATGAATATTTTTTAAGAACAATAATATCATTAAACTCAAAGTTCTTTAGCAATTTGAAAAGGTAATCTTAGACCCTACAAGAAACCAAGCTCAAAAGTCTAAGAAACTTCATAACTTTTCACATCACTAATCCAAAAGGAATGAATTAAACATTTAAATCTTTATACGTAGATAAAATATATTGTCCATATTTTTTTTTTAATTAAAAGTTATTTTTCTAATTTTAAAGTACTCCAAAAAAAATCATATTTAATCAATATTTGTATCCATATCCATATGCGTTTGTCTAATGTAGACCTAAATAAATTTGTTTTTCCAAGATTTACTTGAGCAAGTTAACCAAAGGATCCTTCGGTTGAATTTGTTAAAAAATAAATATTGATGAAGATTATGACCTTGCTTTGGGGACGAGTATTTTGAAGCAATTTTGAGCCTTTAAACACGTTGGTCCTTTAGAAGTTAAAAAAATAGCTTAAATATCGAACTTAAATCAATGGTGTAAATATAACATCAAAAAAGTTGCACATACAAAATCGGATGAAAATCAACCATCCTTCAATTTGCACAAAGTCTATTTGACCATCTAAAGGACATAAAATGTCTTCCAAGGTTAACCTTGAACAAACAAGATTTATCACCGAAGTACTTTGTCGAAATGATCAGATTCTTGGACCAATAGGTACATTCTTCATTTCACTTCATTGTCAATAATCTTAAAAGTCATTCATTGGCCACTACTTGATCTCATTGTTTTTCCAAAGTTACCCCCTTGAGGTTCAAGGGTAGTTTAGATCGATTGGAATCTAGGAAGATGCAATGTAAAATGCAACTTAGAAGAATAAATGATTGATGGTTTTGAAACAAAAGTTACAAAATAAACTAAGTGCTTAAATGCAAATTAAAGATAGTAAGAACAATAGATTTATTCCATTTGGATTAGTTAAGCAAGAGTTATAGAGCTTCTTGTTTTGTAGACAAGTATAGAAACCTCTTGAAAAAATAACTTATTGGATTCATTTTTGAACTCAATTTTCAAAGTATAGTAGAACAATCTCACCATTGGGATTGTGTATTTCAATTTCATCTTAGAGCTACTAACTCAATATTAACAATTTAGTTTTTCTTTCTATTTCATATCTAATTCTACTTAACAACTTTTTTAAAAATGAAATCAAGTGTGTGTTTTTCAAATTTTTTTCCGTAGACACTCAACTCAATTCTTCAACATAAAAAATTGTAGTATGTGTAGTACAAAAATTTTAAGTCAAGAAGATTCAAAATCTTTTATTCTAATCATATAAGGTGCAAAAAAAAACATTTTATTCACTTTAAACACAAATATCTTGCAATCCAATTGGATTTATTTCTGAAATTTCTTCCACAAATTCTCATACAAGTTTGGAGAATTATCCAATGAATAAATATCACTATGCAAAAAAAATCAAAGTTTTTTGCTCTTTAAAATAGAAATGTTAATTTTGAGTGTTTATTGATGGAAAAGGGACTCAATAGGCTTTAGGGGTTAAAAAAATTTAGAAGTACCTTTGGAAGTCCTTTCTAATATCTATTTCACTAACTTTGTGTAGAAAATTCTTTCTTCTTTTCCATGGATATAGAAGGAAGCTTATTCAATTATTATTAATTTTTAATCCCTAAGAGACACTAATAAGAGAAGGAATGTAAATCTAGAGGCAAAATAAATTATGACTTGACAAAAATCCAAGCATAAAATCTACAATTTTGCAATTTCTTTTTTCTTTCCTTTTCTATATGAATCAGATTCATGATCTAGTACAAAAATTGTGATGCACCACATCATCATTCAAATTAATCTTAGTACCAAAGAAAAATATAGAAAATTGCGTTTTCAAAAAACTTGAATGTGCCTAATTTATTAAGTATAGTTCCTACACTAAATCCTTAACAACACTCTCCATCTACCCATTGGATGTTGACTCTTTTAGGGGTTAAATTTTTGCAAGAAACCTCTTGGACCATTTGAAATTTGAAGTCTTATTTTGAGGATGTTAATTTCAAATGCTTATGAGCTAAGCGAAGATCCATATTCATTTTTTCTTTAGCTTTATAATCACTTCGAATTATGTAAATTGACCAATATCAAGTGAAGTAGGTTTGTTTAAAATTTGAAGTTTAGTAGAAGTCAATAAAACTTTGACTACCTATAAATCCACAATTTTTTCCAAATATTATGTTTATTCATCTTAGATGTTTCAAATTGCATATTTCTATGTATATGATTGTTTAAAATCTAATTTAGTTCACTCCATCATTTAAAAAAACTCAAAATGAACTACAAAATAAAATTTGGGATGACATTGATTGAATTAATGAGAGAATTCAATCATTGATTTAGTTGGATGAAATTTTATAATTTTGATTTAGTTTTGGTATGAATTGTGATATCCAAGAAGAATTTTTGTTAGGAAAATTGATATCTAAGAGGAAAAAATTATCTTAAAAAATGAAGGCAAGTCTTGAATGTTTAAGAGTTAATCCAAAGTTCTTGGATGTCTTTTGGCAAAAAAATTGTTCAAATTTATGATTTCCTATTGAAGGCTAAAACTTTGTGTTTTTCAATTTTTGTAATAAATCCTTTTCAAGGTAGAACCTACAAGATTTCAAACCTCAAGACTTCAACACTTTTAAAGGTGTTGAAATTGAATCTACATTTGAATATGTAAGGTTGTAACCAATGTAGTGGAAAATATTTCACTTTGTTTTTCATCCAACTTTCAAAGTTTGATAACTCATAATCAACTTCCAAGTTCAAACCTCCATATCTCTTAAATTCTATATTCACAATATTTGAATATCTATGAGTTCCATCAATTTAGAATGGTGGGATGTACTTCATTGACTATTAAATAAAATAATAATAATAATAATAATAATAATAATAATAATAATAATAATAATAATAAAGTTGGTCTAAATACCATCATGAATGAATAGTATATTGGATAAAGAAAAGTTCAATTTTTTTATGCAAGGACCTTAAATGAAAACCATTATAGGGTGGACATTTTTTCTAAGGCATATATACTACCTCCATTTGGAAATAGTAAATGTAGTAGAACTTCTCTAAGATGAACTTCTCTAAGGTGAACTTCTCTAAAGCAGTGCCGCCTCTCTACAGTGACGGAGTATTGATTGCCCAATCCCGCATTGCACCCAATTCTAGACATATACATCAAAGAAGTTCTTCGAGATTCTTGAGCATGGGGATTTGAGCCTAGTCTGGGAGCTATTACTTTAGAGAAGTTCTATTGTACATTCTTGGTGCAATCCCCACTAAGAATGAATATACTATTTCCAAACAGAGCAAGTAACATCCAAAGGCGATAACAATCAAAAGCCTTTACACACCCAAAGTTAGACAAAATATGGAAGGATGCAAGGACCTTGAGTGGCTAACTTAACTCCTAATAATCCATGGAGGTTGTACTTTCAAAATGGGCCAAAATTGTCAAGAACTTGAGCAATTTTTTTGCTCATTTTTTGTCAAGATCTAATAGAATGTAACCACAGGATCTTGAAGTTCATATTGAAAGTGAGTACCTCAAAAACATTCAAATTATTTGACCGCACAATTTAGGAGATATTTAAATTTGAGTCATTAGAAATACATAACAATGCATTTTGAAGGAACATATATTTGTGAGAATATTTTGAAATAATGTTTTTTTTTTGCTCAATGAAATATAAGAGAGTTGAAAATGTGCATGTAAAATTGCACAACATTCCAAAAAAATTTCAATTCATGGTGAAGCTTGCAATGCATGGTGGTCACTAAAATGAAAGTATTGTTTGTAAAAAATAAGAATATGACACTTGTCTTCTCCTTGAACTCCTTGGATCTGCCCTTTTCAAGGTGGATCTGCCCTTTTTGAGGTGGGTAAGTATCACATTGGTTGGCTGACCTCTTAGACCATGCCCAAACCAAACCCTCCCAAAATGAGTTGTAAATTATACTACACCATTTGACTTTGAAAAAATTCCACAAGCCGGAATTTAAGTTGGAATTTGATGAAACTACCGCCATTGAATTCATAACGCAGTCTATTTTTTGAAAATATTTTTAATTTGAAAAAAAAAATCAAAATTTGAGAATGAACAGTTCAAAAAAGAGGGGCAACAACCTTCTATAGTTATAGGTGTTTATATAGGTACTTGTGCCTTAAACTCTTTCCATATTATAGTGTACCTATATTATAGGTACATATGTTATAAACACCTTCAAATGGTTGTAGATACACACCTACAACTAATAAGTTTAAGACTTGTAGGCTCACATCTTTGCGCTCGTGCACTAGCAGCATTGAGTAACATGTAAAGGCATAACACCCAAAGGCCTTTACATGCCCAAGGGTAGACAAAAAAATGGAAGGATGCTGGGACCTTGAGTGGCTAACTTAACCCCTAAAGGACCATCAGGCCACTAGGTGGCTTTTACAACACTGTTTTTTGCACCCTGCAAGTCTTTTAGGGTTTAACAAAAGCTTTCAAGTCTGAACAACCGAGCAACCAATAGAGGTACAAATTCTCCTCCTCGGTCTCCCAAAGGCTGAATGTCACTCTCATATGAAACAACTGCATTGAATTACAGATTGATGAGCTCTCAATGGATTCGCGGACGGACAGCAAAGCTCTGTTGCATGTGACCAAAGCCCTTTTTGGTAGTCAAGTGGTTCCGATGGAATTCCTTTCGTCGCAGGCAATTGGTTGTGCGTGTACATCATTCACGCAATCTGATGTACTAGTGTTCTCACACGGAAATGGGATAAGGAAAGGTGAATCATGGCTCCATGCCAATGACACCTAAATGGAATTCTCACTTCACGTCACACCATTCACGAGATGACATGTGGCACTTCTTTTAACAAAATTGATTTAATTTATGCCAAATTTGACCTTCATGTAGGGGTATGTGGGTTGGTCCTTTTGAGTGGATTGTGGATAACTACATGTGAGAAAGTTTGGAAAGGCTTGATTCAGAAAGAGAGCAAGTACTACAGGTAGTAGAGCTGCCTATTTTTGTTTTGAATGTTTTTATTTATTTATTTATTTTTACCTTCTTCTTTTTTTCCTTTTTTTGTAAGTGAGCAAATTCATTATAACTATAGAGACAATTGAAAAGAGTAATTTATTGTGCACAAAACAAACTGTAAGCATAGTATGATTGACTTTAACTCTTAACTAAAGGATCCTATGGTTGAATTTGTTGAAAAATAAACATAGATGAAAATTTTAGCCTTTCTTTGGAGACAAATATTTTAAAGCAAATTTTGAGCCTCTAAATATATAAAAAATTTAGACTTTTACATACTTTTAGTGGTTTTTACTTTGGTTGTCCAAAGTCTAAAATTCAACATTTTTAATGTCAATTTTAACCCCCAAATTCCCAAGACCATTTATTTGTCAAAAAAACACTCAAAACAACCATTTTCAATATAATCAATAAAAAATTGAAACAATTTTTTCTTTTGCATATTCAACTAAAGGATCTTGCACTAGACTAATATGAAAATGTGTGGAAGAAATTTTATAAATTCCTATGAAATTGTTGATAGCTCTAAGATGGAATTGAAAATATAGTAATCCCAACAATGAGATTGTTTTGGAGAGCAAACTAAACCATGTGCAACTTCTTTTTTGAAAAATTGTTTAAATTGAATTCATAAACAAATCTAGATAGTACATTGTTTTTTCAAGAATTTGCCTAAATTTCCCGGAAAACAAGAAGCTTCATAATTTTCACTTTACTTATCTAAATCCACTTAGACAAAATATAAAATTACACACACAAACATACACACACACACACACACACACACACAGATATATATATATATATATATATATATATATATATATATATATATATATATATATATATATATATATATATATATATATATATATAATTTCAATTTTTTTGATTGCCTACCCTCGTTTGTTTTGGGCTTATTGATGCATAACTTTGGTTTCCAAGCACCAATTGAAATATATTCTTTATTCCCAAAAAGCTAATCAATTTTCTTGTCTTGAAACAAATGTTGCCAAAAACTGAGACCATTGGTATCTACTTGAACCTTAATTCCTAAATGCCTAAGGCCTTTTTAGAACTTATTAGAATTGAGCTTAGAATTTGCTCTAAATTGAACAAAAAAACAACATTTTGATAAGTTTGATAAGATTTTTTTGAATTGTAACTATACAAATTCAAACTAGAAATGTTAGAAATCACATAGGAAAGAAAACACAACAATGTTACTTATTAATTCAAAGATTATAATCTTTAATCATAAGGGTGTTAAAATTGCAAAAGTAATTTCAAGTCTTTCAATCCTCTTTTCATATGTCAAATCTAAAAAATTGGTCACCAAAAAAATACTCCCTCTGTCCCAAAATAAATCCAAGGTTTCTAAATATACTTGTTTCAAATTAAATTCAACATTGGCTCTCCACAACTTAATGGACAACAATTGAAGCTAGTTTGAACACCCTGAAGCAGAAGAATCCGCAAATGTCGTGCTCCAAAGACTATATAGCAATTGAATCCCTACAACAAGAATCAATCACAACTTCTAACCAACCAAAGGTGAAGAATTCATCCCAAAACTGTACAGAAACTGCTACTAACAAATCTCTTGTTGAGAATTTCCTTGAATTGAATCACAAGACATTGTCAAAATTGAATACAAAGGACATCAATGGTCGTCATTGCATCAACGTTGCTTGGAGAATGATCAAAATAAATGTCACTGGAGCAGTTCCCCAAAGGGCAAAAATTTGTCACTTTTGTCGCCTATTTTCAACATTCGCCAATTCACTGCTAACTTCCATTCTTTCACATCTAGTGGGCTTTAGTAGAAGCTACATAACTATACAATTCCTTGAAAATAGGAGCAACTCACACGTTAATTTAGCCATTTTTAGGAAACCCTGGATTTATTTCGGGACGGAGTGAGTATGAGGTTAGAGGGCATAACATGCATAACTCCAATCAATTCATGGCTTCTCAAAATCTACTCTACAGTTATTTTTTTAAAATTAATTTCTAATCATTTCTAATAGCCTTCAAGCCTTGCAAATCAAGATTTGCAATGGACACCCTTGCTCAAATTTTTGAGTAGAAAAATCATAATCAATTGTTTTCAAAATCGGATTTTAAATCCTGAAATTAATTTTTCAAAAATATAAACTATTAAAAATAATAACATGGTAAGGCTTTATTTAACTTCAATGTATTGTTGACACCAAAATTTGGTGCCTCAGGCATCTAGGGGTTATAGCATGGCCACCCAAGTGCATTAGAAATGATGTGTTAGAGTGGTTGCTGCAGGTGAAGCTCACCCCCTACCGTTGCAAGCTCTGACTCAACACCATTGCGCATTCAGGAACTACATGTCTGCTTGTGCTACATCTTCTTTGGCTATGAACTATTATCTATTGTGGCGTAGAATGTTATTAGCATATTCAAACAAAGACTAACAACGGATTCTCCTCAATCTACGGTTTTGTGTCAACAAAAAGATCCTCAATTGTTGAGTGGCCGGTTCCTTTTTTGAAGTGGTCGCTTTGTTGGAAGAGCAACGGTGGGGTGCAAATTCCCCCGAGGGTCCACTAGGATGCGTTGCGGCCATGCCCAGTGCCATGCTCTTAAGAGTTCCACAAGGGGACTCTTGGGACTTTAGAGGTCAAGTGATTTTTTATGGCACTTCCAATGATAGTATTCCCGTTTACTATTCCCATTGTAGTAAAAGTTAGCAATAGTATTTTTGCCTGGCCAAAATGCCAGGGTCTGTCATTGAGGAATGAGGGTGCTCTGCACTAGTAATAAGGTAGATACACCCAAATGTGCTAGTGACTTTAAAGCGCCATCTTTACTATTTGTACATTTCCAAAGTCAGTTCTGTACCTATGTGGAAGAAACACTTTTAGAACTAAACTTTGTTCCTTAGGGCCTCCTGCCATGTGAACTGGGCCGGAAAAAAAAAGCATTAGGTGACAAGAAGTGAACACCGATTGTCTTGCCGGCCTCGGTGAGCGGAGAAGGAGAATTTCAAATTTCACCGATCATCGGTAGACAATCCCATTGGTCAAAATAGAACAATCTTGAAAGAATAAATATGTCGGGGATTCTTACTCGATCTCTCCCCCACCCCCCAAGTGCACATGGCAGGGCAATTGCAAACTTTGTCCCTGTAGCTCCCATGTGAACTTCATAGGGCCGGCTCACATGGTAGGATACCCTTAATAACTTTTGCATACAATATCCAAATGCCACGTTCTCTTGTGCATTGGAACCTCCTTCACTTGCCAACAAAAACATATGAAAATCTGACCAATCTAATAATAGTAAGTAGGCTCAGTAGCAAAAAGTGGTGATTTTGGGTGTACCTATCTTATATGCACTGCTACACTACTAAACTCTGATTCTAGACCAAAAATAAATGATTCTCATTGGACCCTTAGGGCCTCCTTACATGTATCGGTGGGTGGGAGGAGTCAGCAGGGTCGAAATATAGAAAGCACTTTTATGCTGCTTCTACAGTGTGGAATACATCGGGATCGGTAGAACTCTCTCTCCTACTTCCATGATTGCCAATCATTGGTGGCACTGTTCTTATCTTTTAGTTGCTTTCTTTGCCCATCGGACTCATATGTAAGCTAGCCCTTATTTTTGGACGAAGGGAACATAGGTAGCAACACCCATAACCATCACTGTACCTGTAACTATGACTTCTAAAATCTTGAAAAATTTGTGGAAGTAAATAGATGTGATTACAAGGATGTACTACATTTGAACATCAGACCCTAGTGTTGGTATTATGTGCATTTGTAGTTGGCTCTTTAAAAATTCATAACTTATTCTCACAATATCCAAATGATACATTTGAAAATGCACATGTGTTATTTTTCTCTTGCTAATAGGATCCTATAATTTGTTGGATGTTTATTCATAATAATCATGTTCAAAATCCTTATTTTGATGGTTATGGGTGCTGCTACCTTAATAAGAAACACTAATTCAACATGACTGGACTCTGGATATCAATGCCCAAATTGATGGATGGATCCGTCATGTGAATTGCTGCTGTAGCACCAGCAGCGACCCTGCCTTCAGTTTTTTTTTAATAGAAGTCGTATTTCTTAATTGGTGCACGAGTGTTGCGGCATCACATGCCGCCAGCATCATCTTTTTAACTTATAGACTGAAATGATGGGCTGCGGGATTCGACAATCATTGCCATTGTGAACGATTCCCGCATCCTACTGCTACTTTGACACCACCATTTTTTTATGATTATTAGTGTGGGATCCTCCGACGGAAACGGACGGGGCATTGGTGAAGATTCTGTACTGCACTACTGTACTGCTTTAACTTAACTTATCATCTGATGACTGGACTCGGTGTGCATGGTGAGTGGACTCCCACATTCGGCACACTCTCCAACTCTGCCATTCCTTTTTGTCAACACTGAAGCACAGATGATATCCTCCATTTCTTTTTGGCGAGATGCAGAAAGTGGAAGCGCGATCTTCGATGGAATGATGAAGATCTGTTACGTCCATGGGCAGGGACGAAGCATGCAACATATGCAAATCGAAAATATTCAGACAATCGAAACTTCGAAAGGATGTACGTACGGTTTAGATCGAGAAATGAAACAGTACCGTTTGAAGATTCTAATAAAAAATATTCATACAATCAAAACTTCAAAAGGATGTATGGCTTAGATCGAGAAAAGAAAGTACCGGCGAGAAGATTTTGTACGCATGCCTTGTAATTTCATCCACTTGCATGTGTGCAAATGAAAAATATTTATACAATCAAAACTTCCAAAAGTATGTGTATACGGTCATCTTCAAGAAAAGAAAGTACCGTTGAGAAGATTTTGCAGGCATGCCTTGTAATTTCATCCACTCGTACAAGGTGAAATATAGGTTTGAATATTCTCTTGTGAAGGTCCTCACCTCATCCTTTAAGTTATAGAAGTACAAGAAGCTCGGTTCTTACAAGAGGCCCACAAAGATATCAAATTGGTGGGTGCCTACGTGAGTTTGTTGTTGAATCAAACCGCTCTGAGAGTCCTTGATATGAAAGGGAATTGTAGAGCTTTGTAGTTAAGGAAAAATCTAAATCTAAAATTTTTTTTTTTCCAATTTTTTTTCCCTTCCATATCTAGATGGATTAATTTGATTCCTTCTATAAAAGTATGACACAACAAATGATCACATCCCTAAAGAAATAGACAAAAAATTATTTTTCCAACATTTGAAGATGTAACTCGTACAAAAAGTTCTTCAAAATAATCATGAACCACCTAGTGGACACAAAGATCTTTACGTGTAGAAGACGTCATTTTTCACCAGAGCTAGTCATATTAGTTATTTTTTGATTCTATATGGTATATAGTACCAAAATAAAACTATATACATTTGCAATGTATTTTAGCCTTTGTAGCCTTTGTATTCTTAAAATTTGGTTGTTGAAATATAAGCAAAGAGCAACTAGAGTTGAGCATTGAGCAATTCTAGAAATTAAAGCTTGTGAAAAATTGGAAACCATCCACCATAAGATGCCTATATCCATGGTTTAGGATAAAAATTATATGGCTATAAATGCTTCTACAAAGGATGAATGGGGATGAATAGATTTGGATGGATTTTTTTGGAATTAACTTTGCTAGATCAAATACATCTATCATTCATTGCATTTGATGAAAAAGGTTTTGGATGATTGCTGGATGGGACAGAAAACCTAGTCATATGCCACTTACAAAGCATAGTTCTAGGTGTTAATTTAAGCACCTTTTGTATTTTGAAAATGCTAAAGCTCAATAGAATCAAAATATTTTTTGAAAATTAGGCCATAACATTAAAAAGTATATCAAATTTAAGATTTTATTACACTTTAGTCCTCTAGACTCTAGTTTATGAAATTGAACATTTTCTTTTTAGAATGTAATCATAATCTATTTCTTCTACTAAGGTAAATCTAAAAATAAATATTTCTTAATAAATATATTTATAATTTTATTCACATTTAAAAAAATAAAAATCTCTAAGACCTCTATTGATGTAAGATGCACACTCTATATTAATTTTGTATCCAAAAAAAATATTTTTTTCAACAAAAAATATGTTTGAAATTCAAAAGTGCAATCCCCATGTCATTTAAACATGTAAAAATGTTTTTTTACATATCAAAAATAAAAAAATATTCATTGAGATTAATATATGAATATTTAAATACATAGAAAAAAATTCTGATGAAACTAACAAATAATTTGAATGAAATGGTTCATCAAGAGTTTTTCAAATGACATCCAAAATAAATTAAAGGAGAATCCTTTGGCGCCAAGAAATGTTTCTTCGGATTTGAGGCAAACCTTCTTTTGGCTTTGAAGGACCTTCACCATGAACCAAAAGACTTTCTAATGATAAATCTAAGATAATTGAGGAAAATTATCTAGTCAACTTAGTAAGGTTCCTAGGATCTGAGCAACGATGCTAGTGAGTGAGCGTAGAGATGTGAGCCTACAAGTCTTGAACCTAGTTGTAGGTATACATCTACATCCATTTGAAGGTGTTTATAACACATGTACCAATAACATAGATATACTATAACATAGAAAGAGTCTGTAACATAGGTACCTATAACATAGACACCTATAACATGGAAATAGTCTATAACATAGGTACCTATAACATAGACACCTATAACTATAAAAGGTGTCTATAATATAGACTTCTAGCCTCATGGGCTCATAGATTCTATGCTTGCATGCTAGCACTCCATGGATCCGCGAGACCTCTCTATGACACCAAAAGTCTCTATAATGACAAACCAAAATATTTAAGGGAGTCTTTGACACCAAAGAAGGGTTCCTCGGCAACGAGAAGCCTTTCTTTGGCTTGCAGGGAGTGTCACATAGATCTAAAAAAATTCAAATGGCCCCCCAAGAAATTTAAGGGAGATTAGCTTGGCACCAACAATCATGAACCACTTTATCTCGAGGTTCAATGAACCACTTCATTTGGAGTACATTTTTGGTTTAAGATAAAATGAACAAACAATGTAAGGTTTGTTTTCAATTATATAAGTCCCAATTCATTTGGAAAAAAAAGATGTGTGTTTATAATCATGAAGCTTCTTTCCATGATCATCTTCTACAACAAAATCCAATCACATATCTTTTGTGTATCTTTCTAATTTATTGAATACTGAACAAATTTCTATATTGTGAAGACATTTTTTATACTGTTCCTCAATTTTTTGATAACAGTAATATGCATACAAATCTAAAGTCAAACTCCTATATACAGTGAAGCATTTTGAGATTTTAGAAATTCAAATCATAATTTGATTAGTACAAGATGTGCGCACAATTCTTAACTACATCAAAACTTCATTCTTTACCACCTATTTGCAAATGGAGTTGTGAAGGAGGAAATAATACTATCTGATGAATGACTTTTGAGTTGTGAAGGAGGAAACAATACTATCTGATGAATGACTTTTGAGTGGTATATGGCTATCTAATGAATCAAATTGTATGTGCTGATTTTTTTGAGTGGTATATGACTCAGTATGCCACATCACTATAAGAGAAAGGGGTGTTTTAAGTAGTGTCCTAGACATCACGTCTTTTAAGTAACATCTTTTAAGTAAGTTTTTAAGTAAAATTTTACTAAAAAGATTGTCTTTTTAGTAAAATTTTACTTAAAAGACGTTACTTAAAAGACGTGATGTCTAAGACACTACTTAAAACACCCCTTTCTCTTGTAGTGCATGTAGCATCTAAAGTCAATCAATTCATTCTTGTGGAATTTTTGAGATCCACATAGTCCATGTGGCAAGACAAGAGAGGTCAAAAATCATTTAATTTTTTATAGATTACATACAAAACTTGTACATAGTACAAAATCCCAAAATTTGTACGGAGTACAAATATAAGATTCAAAGAGAAAGACTGTTATAACAATCAAGATTGCTTAAAGGCTCATGAATGAATATTTCAAGTTCCACTGATGTTGACTATAGAGATCACCTTTTGAACTTGTCTCAAGAAGAGGGCCTCCATCAAAAGTAGTCTTTTTCTTTGTCAATTGTTTTGCATTTTCAATATCATTGATGAATATATATTCATGCTTTTCACCCTCTTGCGCCTCATTCAAATCTACAGCAAGCTACTATTGATCCAAATTACATAAGAAGGAACCAAAGTTTGTATCTCGAAAAAAAATTGCAATACATCATCTGTTTCAAGGATGTCTAGGCAGGTAATGCACTTCCACATCAATGCTACCTTAATGTACTCCACCCCCACCCATGTGGCACTATCCAAGGAACATTAGGGATGTAGATACCAGACTTGAACATTTGGAGGATGACTAAGCTTACAAGAAGGGTACTTCTAAGTTGGTCGTGCATTTTAAATCTACAAAATGTTGCACGCATTTCCATCAAGTTTTTTTGATGTGAGAACAACCTTATATTTTGCAAATGAGGTGCCGTACTTCACGTACTCTGCAATTCCTTCTTCAACTTGCTTATCAACCACAATTTTGTGAATACCTTCAAAATAGTCATCACCTTTGTTATTCATGCAATACCCATGCATTTCAATATATGTGTGTATGCCCATGCCACGCAATATCTTTGTGAGGATGTGGTGGCCAAGTAGCCCTAGCTTTGTAGCATCCCACCCCGAGTACTTTTCACAAGTTTTAAAACTACAACAAGGGGTTTGGATACAATCCTGAATACACCTTGTAAATAAAGTCTTGACAAAGTACTACCTCTTTCAATAGAAAACAAGCCTAAAATACATTAATTTTCAATGAAATCCTCTACTTTTTGTAGTAAGTCAATGCATACATCAAAATTCCTTATGGCAACTATGTAGCTGCACTCCTGACCTTGGTTCTTGCTAATACTCTCTTCTTTCCAATTGGTCTTTGTGTTTATTTTGATGGGGATTTACACAAGGGGGCTTCTTCAATGGAATGGTTGTAGGGGTTGTAATAGCTTCTTTTAGTTCTACTACTTCTATTGGAAGGAATCACTTTGAAGGCACGGGCTTCCTCACACAAGGGGGATTCTTCACTAGAGTTTCTATAGGTGTTGTTAAAACCTCTTGGGAAACCTCTTTTGGCTCTATATTTAACCCTATTTTCTTTTGCTTGTAAGCAACTATTTTGATACACTTTAACATTGCCCATACACAATTATCCAATAAAAATATAGACATTAAAATCCAATATTCAAACCCTAATAAATCCCGAAGAAGGGTGTTGCAATAGTCTACCTATCAATATGTATTAATTCTATACAATCATTTACAATTAGAATAGGTTTTTAATCATGTCGCTTAGTAGTGCCACCTTCTTGATCCGCTCCAATTGCCCTCTCTTCCTCTTGTCCCTCATTACACTTGCAGTGTTTTGTTTCATTATTTGCCCTTTCTCTTTGTAAATTCCTTCTTATGATCTTGTTTGTTGTCTATGTCTTTGCTTTCTCACTTGCACTCCTTTCTTCTCTAGTAGAATTTTTTGTACGGCTACTACGTCCATTACAAAGGCACAAAATTGGCATTGTAGATGCACAGGAAGGTTTTTTCCACTAAAAGTGGTAAAATTGAAGGTTTATCAATGTTGGTATAAGTAGAGGAAGAAGCGTGTGAGGTGTTGACTCCACTCTAAAGGGTGAACTCACGGAGCTTGCAATATGATGATTGATTTGCTAGAAATTTGAGTTTTTTATTTCTTAAATTTCTTTTTTTTGGTTTTGGATGTCTCGTATAGTGAGAAAAAAAATCCTAAATTTGGAAAAATGGTTTCATCTATTTCAATGCACATATTTTTCTAAGCACATGGTGACGACACGTGGCATCATGATTATGTATATTAATTAATGGATGGATGTGAGCATTTTATTTCTATCCTTGAGATAGAACAAGCACAACTAGGTTTTTTGTATTTTCGATGTAAAGTTCCTACGGCGGATGTCTAAGTCTTGTCCACTATGCCTTCCAAGTATTGGACAATTCTTCTTTTGTTTTAAATCCTAAATGACCTAAGTGTAAACCTTAAGACAATGAAGTCAAAAGTTAGAAGTCTCAGTAGGTTTTGGCCAATGTGGGCCAAAACTCTAGACCTTCAAATAAAAGTCAACCAAAATCTAGGATCTAATTAGCCTTAGTTGTAGATCATTTCATGCCCTTTCTAAATGATTAAATACTTCCTAATCTCAATTTTCTACCAAAAGTTACCCGTGAATGAAGTTTTAGCTTTAAATTGTCCAGTCAAACTTCATCCATCAATTTCTACTATTCTATTGATCCAAATTCACTTTTGATTTTGGGATTTGGTTTTGAGTTTATTCTAGCTTGTGAGCCTATTTCAATTTTATATGAATTGGAAGGATGATTGTTACCTTCATCCAAAGCTAAACTTGTTCCAGACCAGAGTTTCATCCTACTCTATTTTTTTTATTTCTATTCTATTATTTAAGTGTAAACAAATTATGGAATCTTCTAACTATTTCTTAAATGAATCTAAATTCAAATTGTTCCTTAGTTGTCTTCAAAAGATTCTCATTGATCTTCTACTCACCACTTTAATAGTTAATCTTAGCTAATTAATTTTTAGATTTGTAAAAAATTTAGTTTGTAAAGCCTAAAATTAACTTTGAAGAATGTTGAGACACTTAAAATTTGGACTTTCCTAGAGAAAGTTATAAATGGATGAAGTTTGGCTACTAATTGGCATTCTAAAACTTCATCCATTGTTTCTACTCTAATTTGACTTTTTCCTTAGATTTTGACTTCTAACTTGAATCTAGACTCTAATATTCCTTTTTGACTTCCCTTGGATGATTTCTACTACTTTTCATCCAAAATTAACTTCTAACTTCATCTACTCATATCTTCTTTGATTTTTAATCTATTTTTAGAATTTTATATGTTTGGAAAGATCTAGAAATTAACTACTCACTTCTAAATTCAAAGTGAATTTTTGGCAAGTTTCTAAAGGTTTGGATTGACCATTTAGCTTTCAACTAAAATTAATAGTAAAAAATCCTTTGGGAAACAAAGTTTAGGCATATACTTCTAATTTAGTTGATATAATGGTCCCATTTTCATTGATCGTTATCATGATTTCTTCCTAGGATCTGTTGAAATCCATCTTGTTGGTTGTTTTTTGACTTTTGCACATTGTTTGTACAACGGTTATAATGGAATAAGGATGTTTGCAACTAATACTACCTTCTACTTCCAACCTATTTTTTTTTCTAATTTTTTTTTTTTAATTTTTTTAATTTTGAGATATTTTGAAGACCAACCTATTGACTTCTATCATACCTAATTGCTTGCTAATTGTCTGAAGAATCAAACAAAAAGTAATGATATGGGTTGAATATTAACTTCTTCTCAGTATATGGGTTATATCTAAGTCGTGGCATCTCGAAAGGTCAACTACTCTTTGTTTTTGGCTTTTCTTTCTTTCCCTAACCCCTAAAGGACCAAGGCATTTTCTAGCTCCAAAACCACTCAAAACTGCCATGTCTGCTGCGATCACTCAAGAAACCCAAAAAAACATTTTTTTAGAATCTTAGGATCTCGTAGGATCTTGTACTTCACTTGCCTCAGATCATGTGGTAAAATTTTCATGAATTTTGACCATGCGGATTGGTAGATATTAGCATTCAAAGTTGGAAAAAAAAGTTTTTTTGACTGCTGGTCTTCAATTTCATATGACTTTGATCGCCATTTGTGGAAACTTTTTGCACTATAGACCACAAATTAAATTTTTTTTTATATTGAAAATTTGAGTTAAGAGTCAGGGGAAAATTTTCAGAAAAAAAACACTTGATTTTCATTCATTAAAAAATTGTGAAGTAGAAGTAGGTCTAAATTTGAACAAAATACTAAATTGTTAATAACTCCAAGATGGAATTGAAACTCTATAATCCCAACGGTGAGATTGTTTTTGCAAACAAACTTAACCCTATCAAAAAAAAATTGAAAAATTTCGAAAATTGAATTAAAAATTGAATTATATAAGTTTTTTTTTTTAAGATGCTTAGATTGCCTGAAAAACAAGATTGTTCATAACTTTCTCATTATTAGTCCAAATAGAATGAATTAAAGCTTCAAATATAGAAAAAACATGATCTTTAAGAAAAAAAATTAAAAATTAAAAAATTTCATTAAATTTTTTTTTCCGTTCTGCCTAGGAAACAATTTTTTGACTTAGGGTGGCATAACTTTTGCTCCCGGGCACTGATTGAAAAAAAAATTAAATTTTTAGAAAGCTATGTGATTTCCTATCTTCCAAAAAAGTTTAAAAAAATCAGGTAAAAATTTGAGGTCGCACAAGCCTGCCCGAAATCTCAAAAGTCCCCCAAGGGGACTTTGGTCCTTTAGGTGCTAATCTAAGTCAAACCTTGATTAAGGGATTCAAGATTCCCTAAATTAGTAGGTCCCCTTCCTTCTAAATTCTAGCTTGCAAATCTTTTGTGCTTCACATACATTTACAGATCCTACAAGCAACCACATCACTTATTTTTAGCATTTCCACTCTCTTGATTGCTCTCAATGTTTTTGAATGCTCTCCAAGCCTCACAATAAGCTTCTTAGTGTTTCTTGAACTCTCTCTAAACCTCGCAATAAGCTCTCAATATTTGTTGTACTTTTTCTAGACCTTGAAGCAAGCTCTCAATATTTTTTGAACTATCTCTAGACTTCATAGCAACTCTCATTATTTTTTGAACCCTTTTCTAGACCTCACAATAGCTTTCAATATTTTTGAACTATCTCAAGACCTCACATCATTCTTAGTATTTCAGTGAACTCTCTCCAACTTCACAACAAGCTCTCAATATTTTTGGACCCCTTCCTCAACCTCTTAAAAGTCCTTAGTATTTTTGGAAGGCTGATGCTCTACATGTATGGATGCATTGTTCCATTCTAGGTGGTGACTAATTCCAACCTGTTGGGACTGATTTTTGGGATCCAACCCCCAAGCTAGCTTTATAGGTTCGACCTCTAGTGTAGACCTTACTGGTTTGATCTCTAGGTTATTTTGAAAACAAAAAAAACTAGACTACTAGATTACAAGTTATTTTAGAAGTAAACAACTGAACTATGGGGTATTGTAAAGGCTAAAGACTAAAGTATTTTCTAACGTAATTCTTAAAAAATTAGCAATGAAGTCAAAACTTCACTGTACGAAATGAAATGATAGCAAGCAAAAGTACCAAGAGAATAGAAAAATTAATAATGAAGTCAAGACTTTGCCGTATAAAATGAGATTATAACCAAGAAGAATAGAAGGGTCAGTGCAAAGTTCAGGCTTTGCCCTATAAAATGATAATTCATTTGCCCTATAAAAGAATAATTGCAAGGTACAAGAGCAATAAATAATTAGTTGGAAACAACTAACCCCAAATTGTGCACCAAATTGTCCAAACTCCCGACATGGACCACTTGTTTTGCAAGTCAAGGCTCTTGGAGGATTTCACTCTAAAAGAGTGGTAATTCCCGCGCAAGGAGCTAGTGCAAAACGATTAACATAAGTCAATGAATCAAGGTTTAGAAAAAATAAAAAAAACGCACATGTATATTAGTAAGCAAACTCCAAGATATAAGCAATATTAGCAAGATTCAAAAAGACCCCACATTCTTCAAGAAAAGCTTCAAGACTTCAAGCAACAAGTAAAATTGCTCTAAAACAAGTAGACAACAAAATGGCCAAATTGGCCAACAGCACATAAACAAAATGCTAATGAATTTTGGCAAGACAACAACAAAAAGGGAGTGGATTGAAAGAGGGAGAGGGTCTTTTATACTCTTTTCACGGCCTCTTTCTCTTCAATCTCACCTCTAGATCTTTTTAGAATTAATGGCTAATTATCGCTAATTACTAGAAAAAAGTCAAATCTATTGTTGGATCCTACCTAACTTCTGAAATAAAACTCTAAATGACAAACAAATTGTGCTATTGGCTTTAGAAGGTTCAAATTAGTTTGTGGGACGTCCATCCCCTACTCCCAAGTCATTCGGGCTCACAAAAGCTAGTGAATTGTCAAGACAAGGAAATGTGAAAATCCCAGATAATGAAATTTGCATTTTTTAAACATATTGACTTGCCCAAAGTGATTGGAGGGGCCGTGAGAGTATGAAAAGACTCCTCTTTGACCTCGTTTGAATGTCACAAGCTTCTGGTACGTCGATTAATGCCTCAAGCTTGTTTAAATTCCACCAAAATTCAAAGAAGCTGCTAGTTCAGGTACTTGTCGGTGTTGGAACGCCTTGAAACTTGTTGAGGCACATTATTAGCATAAAAAATTCTATCTTGATTTTTAGTGAAATTTGATGCAACCAAGGTAATTTCTAGGAAATTCCAATTATTGATTTGAGCAGTTGACTTTTCATAAAGTCATCTTCTGTATTTTGAAAAAATTTGAAACTTTTGGGTAACTTCTAAGAAATTTACAAACACTAAGTTTAGACTCTTTTATTCTTACTCTGCACTGTTTACAAGAAGGCTAGTTTTAATTACCTCCTTTTAGACCCAATGAATAAGAAATCTTTTGACTAAAAGGAAATTTTAAAGAACCAATTTGTTGTTGAGCTTCTAGCATGCTCCTCTATCAGAAATACCTCTTTTCAATTTTGATTGCATCATTTCTCGTACTGCTTAAATTTTATTTGTAAAGCACAAATCTAACTTCCTATGGTTCTCTCAAAATGGATAGTAACTCTAATTCTTGGTGACTTTAAGTATGTCTAAGACTACAAAGTACCCTCCATCACAAATTGCTAACCCTCATTTAGCCATATTTTGTCACATGCACTTATAAATCTAATTCAATTTATATTTTAAATTGAAAATCTTGCAATTTTTTTTGCTAACAAGGCCTGAATATCTCTTAAATTCTTAATCGACCTCTCAAAATCCTAGTTTATCCTAAAAACAAAGAATTGTAGTGTTTTAGGCATTCCAAGCTTCTAAAGGAAAAATATAGTATTAATAGGGACTTTGCAAATTACGGCTTAACCGTAATTTTATAACTTTTTGACTATAAATTCTACTAAAATTACTCATACGCAGAAAAAGAAAATTTTGAGACCAAAAAGACAACTTAGGGTCTCACAATGGGCGCCTTCACAAAACAATGGGGCACATTCTTGCAATTGATGTTTGATGAGTGATTTTCAATGGTTTATAGAAACAAAAAATGCATACATTCAATCATCCACAAGTCTAATCATTTTTAGATGATGTATATAAATATTAATGTTATTATTATGATTTGAATCCCAAGAGAGGGGGGTCACTGAGATTTTCTTACCAAATTAAGTGTGGTATAATATAGGGAGGTATTAATTCGCGGTGTTAAAAAATTTCACGGTGTTTTTTCACGGTGTGAAAAAACTTTGAGGTAATGTAGAGAGTACAAATTAATGTACATTCAATTATAAGTAATATAAATTTATAAATAATACCTCATATTTATATTTTTTTCCTAAGATAGCCTCAAAGATATGGATCCTGGAAATTTATTGTAGATAGGGTAAATTTGTAGGATTGTTGGCCTGCTTGGTTGGATGAAAAATCATGTAACGATTTAATGAAATGGATATTTTCTGTCTCGGCATGGCTTTACAATCTAGTCTTCTCCTCTGTACCGCTACATACACTTTAGATGCTTCAAAGGTTGTTTTTCGCTTCACTTTGGATGCTTTGTTTACATGCTTTGAATCTTGATTCTTGCTACGATACTACCTTCACTTCCTACTTCCCCAAAAGTGGTCTGAATGTGGTATATGTGCATGTTGTTACTTTGAAGTTTTAGGATTTATGGTGAGTTTTTCTTGTTGAATTTGCATGCTCCAATTTAGGATTTATTGCTATTGTTTATGGTGGCATTGTGTGCCATGGCTGGCAGCCTCGCAAGGTTTCCATGGCAAAGGGTGAAGATTGGCATAGCTTGTCATTCTTGTAGGGCGATCCCTATAGCTCGTACCGCGAGAAGGATTGGTATGTGGTTTTGCCTCTTAACTTGGGGCGTTTTTGATTATATGCATTTTCATGTAATGTATGCAATTTTTTTGAATTTCTATGTAGTATATGCAATACAATGAAGGCATCTATTTACTTTATGTACTTACAATTGTGATTTGAACATATTTCAGGCTTCAAACACTTTGATGTTATTATTGTTGGTGCACCATATGTGCTTGAACATTTATGTTTACTTTTGCCTTTCCGGATTTTTTTGGGGCTACGTACATTTCTGACTTCTTTGCATGTTGTTTTGTGTTGCATGATGTATCACCATGTTGATAGGTTTGTGGTGCCTCATTTTGTTGTTCACATTCTATTGGATGTGAATGTTGTTAGTTCCTAATTTCTAGTTTATGTGGGTTGCTTTTGTCTTTGTTTGGTTTTGTCGCCCTTCTTTGCTTATTTTTGTTTACGATTTGAAGATTTTCATGTATTTTATTCTTTACAGTAGGAAGAAGTTCACAATGTATGTTAAATGCTTCAAATTATGTTAAGTGAATGTTGTGTTTGTAGTTCATGTGTTGTGTTTTTGTCTTTAATCTTTGTGTTTGCCTTTATTCACTTTATTTATTTTTATAAAAAAATTAATAAGGGTATTAAAATTTGTCCCTCCTTTAGAATTCTAAATAATTGTAGGGGACATAAAATACCATGAATTAGAAAATTAGGTGATAATAGGGACCACTTAATTGTTCACGGTCATCAAAATACCTTCAAAATAAAATCCCTGGCCGCACATGATGTACAAACCCCCATACGGAGTGACCTCCTAAGTTCTAATCTTAAAGTCAATTCAAGAAGCTAATTGGTGATTTGACTAGGAGAAGCCTTCATTCAACCAGTCCAAGATATTTACTCCCAAATCGCCATTGCCTATTTTGCGCCACCTATATTTGGATCTTGAATGTACACATACATTCATCCAAAATCACTACAAGCTCTCTAGAGTAACCAATGGAAGTTGAAGCATTTTGCACTTTAAAGAAATCCATTTATAACTCCTAAATTTCCTTTGTCCCTGTATGGGACAAAATAGATTTCAGATAGACTTGTGTAACCTCAATTTTTATTGTAATTTTTTGAATTTATAAAAAATAATAAAATACATTAGCTTTATGGGAATATATATTTTTTCAATTGGTGCCCTCGTAAAAGAAATAATCTTTACATAGAAATAAAAAGCCTCAATCTATTGAGGACGCTATAATAGAACTTTATAAACAATTGTATTATATAGGCGGAGATATGCAAAACTTATGCCACAATAAGCTCAAATTGGAGGAGATCAGGTAGCAAAAAAACCCGGCAAAAAATTGAAACTGAAATTAATTAATTAATTAATTCTCATAGATTATATTTTTGCCTGCATAGAAAGCTTTGATTTAGTCCATTTAGATTAGTGATGTGAAAGTTATGGAGCTTCTTATTTTGTAGGTAATCATATAAACTTCTTGAGAAATGATACACTAGATTTGTTTATGAACGCAATTTCACAATTTTCAAAAAACAGAAGTTCCACAAGGTTAAGTATGCTTGCTAAAACAATCTCACCATTGAGATTAGTGTGTTTCAATTCCATCTTAGAGCTATTAATGATTCAATTTTTCTTTCAATTTCATATCTACATCTACTTAAGAATTTTTAAAGAATGAAAATCAAGTATTTAAAATAAAAAATTTCAATACTTTCAACTCAAATCTTCAATATAAAGAATTCAAAATCAAAATCTTTGCTGCAAAAACCTTAAGTTAAAAAGATTCAAAGTCAAATAATTGGGTCGTGCAACGTGCACAAAAAAATATTTTCTTCACTTTACACAAATATCTTGCAATCTACATAGTGAAAGTTTTTGAAATTTCTTCCACACATTTTCATATTAAATTAGTGTAACATCCTATGGTTAAATATGAAAAAAATAAAATTCATAAGTTTTTTTGTTTTTTACAATAAAAATGGCAGTTTTGAGTGTGTTATTTTGATGAAAAAAGGCTTTGCGAGAGTTTAATCCCAAATGACCCAAGGAAGGTGTACTTCCAAAATAGGCTTAAACTGCCAACAATTTGATAGCAATTTGTTTGCCCATTTTTTCTTGAAATTGGATAGAATGTAATTGTAGGATCTTAAAGTTTACATTGAAAGGAAGCACTTCCAAAAAATTAATATTATTTGACTCTATAGTTTAGTAGATATTTAAATTTGAAATTTTATCTAGGTCAACGGAAAAACATGGCAACTCACTTTGAAGGCGAGTTTGAAGGAAAATATTTTGGTGAGAATATTTTGAAATGATGCTCTTTTTGTGCTTAGTGAAAGACAAGAGTTGAGAGTGCTCATCTAAAATTTCACAACATTCCAACATTTTTCAAATTCATGGTGGAGTTTACAATGCATAGAACATTCAGTAGCCTCAAGCCAGAGGTTGCCTTTTCCTCTCTTGAGTCCTCATCCATCAAGTTTATCCACAGATTATGGAGAATTAAAGTAAGCTCCAATACTAGGATAGTGGCAAAATATTTATCTTGCACCCCATGCTTTGGCTAGTTTTGGAACGAGACAAACAAATTTACAAATAAATGTAAAGATGGTTTGCTGAAAATCCAAATTTAACCCCTAAAGGCCCAAAGTCCCCTCGGGGGACACTTGGGATTTTGGGCAGGCTCGTGCGACCTGAAATTTGGACCTGATTTTTTGAATTTTTTTTTGAAGTTAGGAAATCACATTAGCTTTCCAAAAATATAATTTTTTTTTCAATCGGTGTCCGGGAAAAAAAGTTATGCCGCCCGAAGTCCAAAAAGCAGTTTGCCGGGCAGAAAAAAAAAACTTTAAAAAATTGAATTTTTTTTTTTGATTTTTTTCTCAAAGATCATGTTTTTGTCTATATTTGAAGCTTTGATTCATTCTATTTGGACTTAGAATGAGAAAGTGATGGACAATCTTGTTTTTCGGGCAATCTAAGCGTCTTCTTCAAAAAACAACTTATAAAATTCATTTTTGAATGCAATTTTCAATTTTATTCAATTTTTTTTTTTGGAAAGGTTAAGTTTGTTTGCAAGAACAATCCCACCATTGGGATTAATGGTTTTTTAATTCCATCTAAGAGCTATTGAAGATTTAGTGTTTTGTTCAATTTTGGACCTACTTCTACTTAACAATTTTTTTATATGTGAAAATCAAGTTTTGACATTCTGAAATTTTTTTCCCCGACTCTCAACTCGAATGTTCAACATAAATTTTTTTAACTTTATGGTGTGTAGTGCAAAAAAAATCCACAAATGGCCGTCAAAGTCATCTGAAATTGCAATCCAGAGTTCAAAAAAACTTCTTTTTCCAACTTCAAACGCTAATATATTCCAATCCGTACGGTCAAACTTCATGAAATTTTTACCACATGATTTAAGACAAGTGAAGTACAAGATCCTATGGTTAGATTCTAAAAAAAAGTTTTTTTTGGTTTAGGAAGTGATCGCAGCACGAATGGCAGTTTTCAATGGTTTCGGAGGCAGAAAATGCCTTGGGCCTTTAGAGGTTAAGAATCCATTGAGTCAAATATCAATGTCATTTGACCATCTACCATCAAGAATATTTTTAATGGCAAAATGGAGGAAATGCTTCATTAAATTTTTGAATAAATGAGGGGAGGAGAGGTCATTTTTATAATGAAATTCATTGTCCATCATGAATCCTCAAAGGATATGGGATAATTTGAAGATGAGAGCTTAACTGCTTGTTGTCAAAATGTACAAATTATGTTTAAAGTAGAATTGTAGACCTCATTTTGGTATAGTAGAATAACTTATTCCAAAAAAATTTGAACTATGAAAAGTTGGGAAATAAAGTTAAATTTCACATTCAAAAATCATTTCATAATTTTGAGTCTCAAATCAAAAGTTATGGACAAAATTCAGAGAGGATTTTTGAAAATGTCAAAAAAATGTTCCTTCCAACACCTCTTTGAAATTTGTTAATAACTTTTTATTAGAGGCTTGAAATCTCAAACGGATTCTGAGATATGAAAATTGACTTGATTTCCCAACTTTTCTTAGTTTAAAGTTTTTTGAAAAAAATTATTTTACTATACCTAAATGAGGTCTGAACTTTACTTCTAACACAATTCCTGTTTTTTGACTTAACTATGAGTGGTTGAGCTCTTAGTACTTCTAATTTACATATCCCACATGGGTTGTTTTACCTCCTACCACACCATATGTATATAAAGAGCTTGTTTTCTCCATCATGATCACACAATATAAATGACTTTGGAAGCAAGAAGACGTAGTTGTTGAGTTCAATGCTCTCAATGAATTTATTGCTTAGTATTTCAAAGTTGAACTTTGAGGCATTGAAATATTTTTTTATATTTTGCCTAATATTCAGCACCATAGTGTTTGATGTTGCTATCTGGATACAATATTGATAAGTCTCATGTTGAATGCCACTTGCCCTCTTAGCTATTGATGGAAGTGGAATATTCCACATCATTCCAAATAGATTGCTACTGAATGTTATGCACAGTGGAGACTAAGCCCTTTTCGAGGTGAATCTGTCCTTTTTGAGGTAGATCTGCCCTTTTTGAGGTGGGCAAGAATCACACTGGTTAGCTGACTTTTCAGTACATGTCCAAACCGAACCCCTAAAATGAGTTGAATTGGCTACACCGCACCACTCAACTTTAAAAAATTCCACAAGGCGGAGTTTAACTCAGAATTTGATGAAACTACCACCATTGGATTCATAATGCAGTCTATTTTTTGGAAATAATTTTTATTTAAAAGAATTAAAATTTGAAAATGGGTAGCTTAAAAAAGAGGGGCAACCACCAGAAAATGGTCGTTTTGATCATTAGGGGTTAAAGGAAGCCTAGTAGCATGCATTGGTATCCTAAACTTTTCAACTTTAAAAATTCATAAAATGTTGTGTGAATGCTAAAATATAATTACAAAACAACTTGAGTTCATTTTTTTCCAAAGAGGCTCATCTTTTTTTTTTTTTTTTTAAATCCATCATTTAACCCTTAGAGAATGGATTAGTGACTATGGAAATCATCCCTCTGGATACTGTGGGAATCATTGGCTTAAAAAATAAATAGAAAAGCACTCATTGGAAGTAAAACTATTGTAGAAGACCTCCCCTTTTTACAACAAAATTCTCACGAGGAATAGTTGCACTTCTGTCCTACACAAAAGAATTCTCTTTCATTCATCAAATACAAAATATCCGCGATGTCGTTTATGGGTTAAACCACCCATCTAGAAGGGGCTACAAAAGTGGTGGATTTAGGCACTTCCTTCATATTTGGTGACCATATAGAGGCTCTTGGAGGTGCTCAGAGTTGACACAACTGCCCTTAGTCCAAAATGGAAGGCATTGACCAAAAAAGGGTTTTATGATTTATGACCTAAAATAAAAGGTGGTCTGGATGGAAGTGGTTTTGGGTGCTTCTCCTAGTTCCTTCAATTGCCAAGTGGAGAAGTCCAAAGAATCTCCAATTTCATGATTTTGGCCTTGTGGGCTGTGGCGGCTCTCTGCAGCCCTACTGTGGCGTCTACGGCCTCAAGTGCAGACATTTGTTTGATGCTCCAGCACGAAATGCGCTTGCAGCCAATCCTCACACTCCCTTTGTGAGGCTGGAATCTCAAAAAAGTGGGGCTGCTAATTTTAAGTGCCCACCCTCGTTTATGGGCTTTGGAATGGCACCATTTCCCGAGGTTGAGTTGGGCGGGGCATGGACGCATGTTCCCATGTTTCGTATCCCTAAGAAGATTTCTGGGCCACATTTTGAGAATGGGAGGACAAACTAGTTTAGTTCTTCAGCGCAGATATTCCCATTTGGAAATGTCAACTTCAGTGGTTTGGTTAACGTTCCAATCAAAGCGAAATCATGCAGATTTTGCTTATGGCATGGCATCAATTATCACTAGTACTGTAGTAGAAAGGGTGGTCTGTGGGCACCAAAGACATAGTGCCTACCTGAGCATGATGTCCAAGGTCCCTGTTGGCCGTTCCAATCAAAGCAAAACCATGCAGATTTTGCTTATGGCATGGCATCAATTATCACTATCACTACTACTGTAGTAGAAAGGGTGGTCTGTGGGCACCAAAGACATAGCGCCTACCTGAGCATGATGTCCAAGGTCCCTGTTGGCACTACTGTAAGCTTGGTGCCTTTGTAGGCCACTGGTACTAAGTTATGCTCGGACACTATTCCTTGGTGCCTTTGTGGGCCTTTGGTACCATGCTCTGAAACTATTCCTTGGTGCCTTTGTGGGCCTTTGGTACCATGCTCTGAAACTATTCCTTGGTGCCTCCAGATCACCATTCTGGTAGTATATAGGAAGTACACATCAGCCAATTGGTACTTTATATCTTTCGACACCCAATGATCAGTTTTTTTTTAATTGCAAACTAAGTGTGAATGATGAAAAGTCCCATGACAAATTTGGGAGGATTTTGTACTTGCCTCTAACTTTTGACTGGCTGATGCTTGCATAATATTGTGGTACAATTTTCATCTGCATTGATCTCCACATACTCAGATTCTATTAGCCAATTGGAAGTGGTGTAGAAATGGTACTTTGCTCAATCTACCTCACATGTTTTCATGGTTCACAACACTAGTAGAAAGCTAGTCTTGGAGTATCAGTGAGAGCAGTAGCAAGGCTTGGTGCCTATATGGGCTTTTGGCATCAAGCTATGATGCTTTTACTGGTGCTCCAGGACCAATTTTTTACAGTAAAACCTCTCTAAGTTGATAAACCTTTGTAAACTAATCATATGAGACCGGTCCTGGACAGGGCCACATAACAATGGCTGTGACTAAAAATGACCCTCTCTAAGTCAATAAACCTCTATAAACCAATCTGTCAGACCAGTCCGGGACCGATCAACTTAGAGAGGTTCTACTGTACTAGTGCAAACATATTCAGTTAGGCTAGGTTGTACAAATTGAAGAACAATAATTCATTGCATACTTGGAAAACAATCAACAATGTTCTTGAGGAACAAGAAATGAATTCTTAGAAAAATATTAATTGTGTTTTATCCCTAAAGGACCAAGCTACCATTTTTGGCAACATAGTGATTTTGGATAGCTCACAAATTTTATTTTTTTTCTTTGAAATTTTCACACAACATGGGGACAAGGTTTTTCTTTTAAGGCCCAACAATTTTCATAACTTTTGACTACATATTTGAAAAGTTATTGCATGATATGTAGTTTGTTTTTCAATTTGGGCAATCCGAGCAGATTAAAAAAAATCACTTTTTTCAGAAATAAAAATTTTAAATTGATTTTCTAAATTTATATATATGCAGAAAGATTTAAATCATTCCATTTTGATTAATGAGGAGTTTTAGTTTGGAGGTAGTTATGGATTCTCTACTATAAAATAAACTTTGAAGTCCTTTATTTTACTCAATTTTCAATATTTTTGGAAAAAAAATAAAATCATTGGGTGTAGATTGTTTATTACAAAATTACAACCATTGGGATTGTCATTTTTCAATTCCATAACTAAATTCTTAACAGTTCAGTATTTTGAATCATTCTCTACTTCTTTCTACTTACTATTCTTTTCTTATATGTTGTACAATTCCACAATCATGATTTGAAAATTTTCAAGCATGTAGCCAGTTTGCCTAGAAGAATGAATCCAAAGAAGTACCACCTTTAGGGACATTTTTTATACAAATGCAACCTTGTGAAGTGCAGTTGCCTTGTTTTTTGCAAGGCCAAGAAAGGATTTCTGCCAATTCAAAAGCTCATATCTTGCAATTTACATAGTGGAAATTTCTGAATTTTTTTCCACATCTTGTGAAACCATCATATTGTACTACAAGATCCTATGGTTACATGTGTCCAAAATTTTTTTTTCCCTAAAATTTGGTACATGTACTAGAAATGGTAGTTTTGAAGTGTTTTTGGTAAAAACATAGTTAAGGAACTTTAGGGGTTAAAAGTTTAATGCTTGAACATTAAAATGAGTATTATTTTTATGATGTTATATCATTGTATGAAGCTAACAATTCCATTACAACACTAGGTGGATGAAACACCAAAATATAGATTAAAAAATAACCACTTGCAAGACATGGATGAAATTGTGACAAAAGCTCATGACATTTTGTATTTATTGTAATAATATTTAAAGCATCCAAAAACATTCTTTCTATGTACAATGCTAAATTCTTTGTCATTATTACTTCCAACTGAAAAATCTCTTACTTGACTTGTTAGAATATGTCCTAAAATTTCTAAATGAAAAACCTCATTAATTGCAAGATCATAATATTTAAATTTCAATAATAAGTACTTATCAACCTTTCATGGAAATTTTATCTTCAATATTTGTAAAAAAACATTTTGTCGACCCTACAACTCAAATAAAAAAGTTCATTTTCAATTAGCAATATTTTGTATTTTCATCTTCATTCTTGATTATTTCTTAATGGAAGGGTCATACAAATAGACAAAATAGATGAGAAACACAAAATTGCTGATATTTTAAACAAATCATTGAAAATAACAATTTCAATATTGCAAGGTATATAATATATATATTTATAAAGATACTAGCAACTTCAAATTGCAATGCACCATTGTGCTCACATTGAGGAAGAATGCTCACTCACTACGCTCTATGTTTTCATCGTGAATGTCAGACGAAATAATTGGATGATATTTCTTTGGGATGAAAACGTGATGGATTTTGTGACAGGAATCGTGACATGGGTCGTGACACTGCGTGCTTAATATAATAGATAAACAAAAGTATGCAAAATTCAAGAAAGGATTCAGGGGCTAACTGGTTAAAGAATCACATGATTGCTCTTTACACCGAAAGGCTCCAACCAATAAATAAAACAACAAAAAATAGAGTCATCGTCACTGTCCAGTCCGCACTGGAATCAATGAAATGAAACTCACTCGGGGGATTCTTCGCACAAGTGTTTGAAAATGTAAGATATGATTCAAAGATCATAACGGCCTCCACATCTGATCTGGAAAAGAAGCCCAGCCCAATCGTTTATCCTGACAACTACGATTCAAATATTTGGTGACAGCTCACTGCTGATCCACTGAAAGGTATCTCAAGCATTTAATAATCACACAATGCACTATTTTTGGACCTCCCTCGGGAAAGAGAAACGTAACAGAAATTCTGCAAGCACACTATCACAAAGTCCGGCACTAGCACAAACAATAATAGTACCTCAACAGGCTTTAGTTGAAATGGAACAGGTTGGCCATAAACAGAGCTACTGTACACGCACCAACAATTGTCGCTATTCAGGAGACAAATACCTTAAGGTTGGTATTCAAAACCTTCTTTCTCATAAAAAGTCAGGTTGCCCAGTCGATGTAAGACATCTGTGCCACATGCGGCTGTTGGGATCAACATTTCTTGCATACGCAATCACCTCTGGAATGGGTAGAAGCACATAGTGGTTGTTGGCAATTCCTACGGTGACACCAGTGAATCCGGCAAAAGCTGCATGAACCTGCATGAGTCGTGTTCAAGATAGCAAAAAATCAGTACTCCAGGTTGGGTCCCATTCTGAATCTGAAGGTGACCTTAGAATAGATGCATGCGACTCAGAAAACCTTGTAATCGAAGTGAAAGCACGAAGAGACTTGAAAGGATAAGAGGGTAATGACATTTCAAAAATGAGCTGCAGTGTACAGATTCCAATTTAAGAGTTGCTTTGAGAGAAAAAGAAGTCTCTTCTAGAAACAACAGACGCACCGCATTCTGCCCAAGTACAGCACACAAGATGCGATCCGCAGCATTGGCACGACATGCTCGGATCATGTATGTAGGATCAATGTACTTCACATCTGCTTGTACTCCGATATTCTTGAAATGATTCTTTACCTGCATCAATGCATTTTGCATAGTACGTTAATTTTCATAAACCCTCGAAAAAAAGTTCACGAAGCATTGCACAACACTTCAACAGAACCATTAAAACTCACGCACGTAACAATGCAAGATCATGCGTGCCTCTTTCGGGGATTTCCGTGACTTAACTCTTTCAATCACATATCAGAGTGTGAAGATACATCAGATTAGTGATCAAGTATTCTAATGAAACCCTTGTATTGAAGATCTTTGGTAAATATGCACTAATTTTGGCAAATAAAGGCACTTGTTTTTTGGAGATGTTTTCAAATCCAACATTGATTTACAATAGAATGCAAGAGATCAAGAGGAGGTAAGGGAGGTCAACAGGGAGATCTACGGTTGAGAAGTAGGCATGCCAACCTCTTTTGTAAGATGAGTACCAATGTCTCCCAGCACTGGGTTTCCAGAAGCATCAGTGGCATTTGACAGGCTTGCCATCAAATTCTGAAAGCATAGAATAAAGTCAATGTCCTTTCCTAGATGCTTGCAGCAGTATTATTCCAAAATGCAGAAAATATTATAACGCATGTCGAGAGCTCAGACGATTGCAAACTTGCTTGTAAGATATTTGGACGCAGTAGTAACGTAGCCACATGAATGTAACCACCTAATAAGGGCAATTACCAATGAATTTGTGCTTCTAAGGGACGGTTTCCATGTGAATCTATTCGGGCAGTCAAGAATGTGGCCCGAACGGGTGGAGGCTGCACAGCTATATATTGAAACTAACCCCAACGAGAAATTGCAGTGGAGATGATTCAAAAAAATTATCTGGCACCAGCAAGATAATTGCGATACACCAGAATAGGAGATTGAGAGCAGCTGACCTGACCGGCACCTTCAGCTACACAAATGACAGCTCGACCTTTAGTTTCCAGCAAGTATTGGATATGCTGCAGCATTCCCTCGGGTCCATCCAAGGTGAAGTTCACCTACAGGGCACAAGACTTAAATATTTTGTCAGAACTGCTCTCTTTACACCAATATCCAGTAGCACGAATATCATCTTTGGCAGTGCGGAGGTTGCACCCTCCCCACCGTCTCACCTTGACAGGCTCTATATATTCCTGTCTTTCTAAATTTGTAAGCATGTCGTTCTGCCAACACAGCCCTCACTGCCTCCTTTCATTGATAGTGATGGCAAGAGTGGACGAAGCCTTCAATGTTCTATCTAAAGTTCTAATCCAATTCGGAATCATTGCAACATGCTTGGGCTGCATAAGAAAGGCTGTAAAGAATGTTAAGGTAATTGGGAGCTATGCAACGGTACCCGATTGGGGCTCTAATTACAATACGGTAGTAGAAACCGAACATTTCAAGCCATGTTAAAGTTTTATTTAAAGAGGAGTAGAAACATATTTGTTTGTTGATTACAATCTAACTCACCAAACGAGTGAGTTAATAACAGCAGACTTCCTATAAAGTTTCAAGTTGTCCTTTGGATATGGAGGAATGCCCAGGGAGAGCAACACGTCTGCTGAACGATGTCAAAATAAGCAGATGCCAAGCTCAATTGTTCAAGGTTCAGGAGCTTCCAGACGAGAGCTGGCTTTAAAATCGAAACAAAGTTAGGAATGTCACCTCTGGTATCAAGCAGACGTCGACCTGACCGCTCGCTAAAGATGCATGCATGGCAATGAAACCACTTTGCCTTCCCATCAACTTGACAATGCCAACGCCATTGTAAGCACTGGTCGCCTGCACGGCATTGAGACGATTATGAGACCAAGATGCAGAGTGCTTGTCACACATACTCGAAAGCATCAGGCCAGATTTTGATCGTGATTCATTTCCTAAATCATATGAAAAGAGCTAATCTTGAAATAAGAATACCTCAATATAGGCTGAATTGATGGCTTTCTGGGCTTCCTCCACAGCAGTATCAAATCCGAAAGTCCTATCCATGAGCAGAATGTCATTATCGATCGTCTTAGGAACCCCCACAACGACGACTTTCTTCCCTCGTTTATGACACTGAAAACAGCACGGCACGAAGTCAGTAACCTAGAGTCTGCGAGCTTTAATCTCTAAGATTCTGGCAAGACGTATATGACTTGTCCATCTGCATTAGACGCTGTAGTCGTCCATTTGGAAGCCTATGAAAAAAACCCATTTGGAATCTCCATAATAAGAATACAGCTGGCCTTCCCTTGCACAATCAGGAACGTCACTACATGCTTTCCTAAGCCTTTGTCTGTATATGTATATACATGCGTATGCATATCTAAATTTCCTTTGTTTGAAGATTTACTAAAGGAAATTTTAAGAATTAGAACACATTAAATAGGAAACTTAGTGGACTTATTATACCATGTTGACGATCTCAAATTTTTGCCAATCGTACCAAATTCCAAGTACCACAAATTAACATCGTGCTTTTGGCGAATCTTTAAAATCAAATGCTTCGAGGTCTATCGGGCAAAGGTCTATAATTGTTCGATCTAGTTCAAGTATATGGGATAATTTCTAATCATTATGCTTAACACCTTCCTTTCAGAAACTAAATTCCAGTGGTTGTAGAAGTCATATGTTCCAGCACATCCAAGTTTTGTTCAAAATCATTAGTAGTTAAACCTGCAGAACCCAAACCGGATTCATTTACCCCATGCCCCCTGTATGTAATCCCTGATTTGCGACCTTCTTAAAATTGCAGTTGTAAGCCTTGTGCCCAAAATGGAAAAAAAGATTGTGAGACGAAAGAGAAAAGGTAAGGCATTACCTCATTATGAATGGCTAGTGCACCTGCATGCGTCCCATTTCCTCCAAGGACGAATAGCATGTTGATACCCTTCTTCTGTAGGACACAAGCGCTTCAGAGTGAACCAGCGATTTCTGAATCAAGTTTCATTAGCCCAAATGAAAGGAGGTGAATACGTGCGTTTCAAGAAGGTATTATTCTTAGTGACCTAGTGGCGTTACGGTAGAATGTGATGCAAGACTCAAATAGAGTTGCAAGGGGACAACACATGAGGGACATAATTGAATTTACCTCTATGCTATCCACAATATCGGTAGTTCTAGCTCCTCCACGGGAAACACCGAGAAGACTTCCTCCTTCAAGATGAATGTTCTGTACTATTTCCCTTGACAGCTGCACCCCACAAGCCAACAAAAAGACAGCTTTCATCAATCCAGCTCAATTTTTCGTTTTGAAAAAGAGACAACAAGAAGCTCAATTATCTGCTTTAATTATTGCATATTTAGCTGTCAGAATGGTTCCGAGTCTTGGTAAAGAATTGGAGCATACAGGAATATCGTGAAGGTTTTCCTCAAAAAATCCTCGGTAGCCATTACTAATTCCTCGAATATCCTCGACTCCATAGCAATCCAATGTCAAGACAATCTGCAAAAAATCAAGCGAAAATCAGAATCCATGCTCAAACTTGCACAAGGATCATCGCACTCCCTTCCTCAATGGGTCTCATATATCTTGATAAACATTCGGAAATTAAACGTTCTATTCTGCAAGTGGAAAGATTACCTGTCGAATAACATCATTGAGACCAGGGCATAGTCCTCCACAAGTAACAATGGCTGCCTTGACCTCTGCCGGATCGTAGTAGGTCTTCGACCGAGGTCCAGCCCTCGCAACCCTTCAGAGAACAAGACACACCACTAAAATGGTTGGACTCCAACATGAAGACCACAACATACAAAAAATGCAAAATAATGACGATGATGATTCTGCGAAGAGCTCGTTCTGATAGCAACAAACGCTGGAAGCAATGAACGGTTCAGCTTACATTCTGAAGCTAGCTCCTTTCAAGTCCCTTGATATATTCCTAGTAATCTACTATTGTAGAAGGGACATTTATCCATTGGGAAGTAGCAAAACTATCAATAATCAGAATGCAAAAGTTCCACGCAGGTGCAGGCTAAAATATTTGGTTTTAAGAAGGCACTCAGGAGTTTGTTCCTCCTTTTTGTGTTTGATAACCAGGATACCCTACCATTGATGCTGGAAATTGCAATCGCGGTCCACACATTCAGCTCCAGCTGATGCTGGTGACGCATACTTTATCGTCTGTTCACAGTCGCACAGGCTCAGAGACTCTTGCAGGAAACAATCTCTTGGGTCAATTCAGAAAGGATAACAATTCGTGGCACCCAGTTAAAATTACATCCAGTAATCATAGTCCAATTTACACGCTAACAAAAGCATAAATTAGAAGAAATTCTGTAGTTCTTTGGCCCTCAAGACTCTTAGTTCTCTGAATTCACTACTGCGCAGCCCTTGGAGAACTTTGGCTCAAAAAATGTGACAACAAAAAACCCTCAATGGCACAAACTCTGAGTCTTGATAAGTACATGACTATTTGACACATGGATGGTCTACTAATAGGGAGCTTAACGAAATGTAGAAACCAAATCTGAAGAGTATTCTTCTGATGACATTCTCGAACCAGTTGGAAGAACATCTTTGTGGGAAGAACCGAGTGAAGGCCTATGTGGAACCATATGAATAATGGGAAGAATACTGGAGAGGGCGGTGGAACAACCAAATGCCTCCAAGTCTTGGAGGAACCAAACAAAATCTTTGTGTGCAAAACGTATTTCCGTAGTCAATTCAAGGAAGTCATGAAATTTCAGTTTCGTTCACCACTGCTCTCTTTCTAGCTCACTTTTAAAGTGGAAAAGAAAGACCAAGAAATCGACCTGTTCACATTGATACCTTGAGAAGGACACGATCGTCTTCGTGGATGAATATTTTCCCAAGATCGTTGCTGAAGCGATTGGTTGTTCGGCCTTCTGGCAAGGGCAGACTACACAGCAGAATGTTCAGTTTGCCTGTTAGTGTTCCCAAATTAGTTAGTTCAACAAATACACCCAGACCTCTTTAATGTCACGCCCAAACTGAAAGTGACCATCAAAGGTTTCTGCAACGTTGTGACAATCAATAGTGGTTACATGTAAAAGTGACATTAAACAAGTACTCAGGGTCATGAGTGTTAGGAAAGTGGTCTACAACCCAAATTTTTCACACTTATTGAATTCTTTATTATCACATTTGTATGCAGCTTCTTGCAACCTAACAATGAACCTAACAATGAGAACAAAGAGTTTTAAACTGGGTACATCCCCTGCGTTACCCCAAACTACTTCTCTTTTATTCCATTATTTAATTGGATTTTGATTGCCTTAGACTAAGTTAATTCGGACACATTCGTCACGACTAAGTTCACAAACATACAAATGATTATTCAATAAGCAAAACGTTCAAAAGCAATCAGATTATTACCGAACTAGAATCGGAGAACAGATTAAAACAAGTTTACTCAGTTCTCGGCTAACCCTGCCGTTTCCTAGTCTTCGATGTGACATTAGAAAGGGTGATATAAAAGTCTTTTGAATCTACTAAGTTGTCGCATGTCAATCAGAAAACCATTTCACAAACATTTTTGCATCATTTCGACAGTCACTACTGTTGCATGAAAATTGCCACTCCAGCAGTTCGATCCAAGAACAGAGTATATGACATTAGAGAGCTCTAGGTATCCAAGAATTTTAAACCTTAAATAATTCGTTGATACGACATTACAAAGTGTAGTACAAAAAACTTCCAAATATACTAATAAGTCGTCCCATTACAATCCAAAGACGATTTCACAAACATTTTTGCATCATTTTGACATTACACTGTTGCATGAAAATTGCCACTCCAGAAGTTCGATCCAAGAACAGAATATATGACATTAAAGAGCTCTAGGTATTATCCAAGAATTTGAAACCGAAAATAATTCGTTGATACGACATTACAACGGGTAGTACAAAACACTTCCAAATGTACTAATAAGTCGTCCCATTACAATCCAAAGGCGATTTCCCAAACATTATTGCATCATTTTGACAGTACATTCTTGCATGAAAATTGCCACTCCAGAAGTTCGATCCAAGAACAGAGGACATGACATTAAAGACCTCCAAGTCTCCAAGAATTCGAAACCTAAAAAACAAATGCGCTAACAAGAATTCGAACCTCCCACTGACCTCGTCTTCGCACAAAACGACGAAGGGCGCGCCGGCACATCGAACACATCCGTAATGTGCGGCGGTCGAAAATTCTCCGCATAATCGTCATCGAACAAGCCGAACTCCTCCCCCCGCTTCTCCGTCGTGCTCACCGCATTCCTCACAACAACCAAGCGATCATTTCCTACCGACACCAAACCAGGCCGCACACGGCATTTCAAGAAAACTCTTCTTGACAGGAAACCCGAGGAGATCAGGAGCTTCGGGCGCGCATTGTTTTCCACCCTAACAAGAACGGGATTCGGCATCATCATCGCCATGAATCCTGTGAAAAATCGAGCTAGCTCGGGAGCTATCTAATTCGAGATTTAGTCACGGATCTCTCGATAGTTGTGCGGATCGGATCCCTAAAACAAGAAGTGCTCCGACCCGTAGTGTGGATTTTGAAGCGCAAGCCGTTGCGATTGGGATCAATCGTGTTGAATGCTTCAAAGCAATGGCAGGTTTCGATCTCGATGAATCCTGTCAAGGATTTGTGGCATGACGACGCCGAAGTATCTGAAAATGCTTGCGGCCCCACCAAAAGCACTGAATCTGAGCAGGGACAGATGCGCAAGACATTCCGTTAGGAGCCAGTGGGAGGGAAAATCTCAGTCATTCCACCCAAACAATTCAAACCACTACACTAAAATTGGTAAATAGTGTTGGGTGATAATTAGTGTTGTTCTCTGTTTTTTACCCCAACACTATTTTCCACCTTATGTGTAAATAGTGTTGGGGCCCTTATCTCCTGCCGTCAATAATTGTCCCTTCCCTGGAAAACTGAAATTTCCGCCTCCTGCTGTCAATCTCTAGCCCTTCCTTGGGAAACTACAATTTTCGGCTCCCATTGTCTGATTGTGGCCTTTCCTTAGGAAACTACAATTTCCGGCTCCCATCGTCCGATTGTGGCCCTTCCCTGCAAAACTACAATTTCCGCCTCTCGTCGTCCAATTCTTTGTCTAAAAAAAACTTTCTCGGAAAAAACTTGCTTGCTTGTTTCGCTCTTCCCTTGCCCGACTTGAGGAGATTGTGAGGCGAGGTGGAGAGCTCCGGTCCTTCAAGAGAAGAAGGCTCCTTCCATGGGGGTTATACTCCGTGGTTTCCCGCCGCTTCAAATTTCAAACTTCCGCCGTCTATAACTTTTTATTGAGGTATGTGATTGAACATTGGATGACACCATTGGATTTGTCTTTCTCTCCTCTATTTCCTGTAAAAAAAATTTTTTTTTTTTGGTCGCCACTTTTTCCTTACAGCCACATTTTTACTTTTTTTTGTAGCCGGCCATGGAGCTCCTCCCACTTGCTCCGATTCCTGCCAATGCCACTCCCCGATGTCTTCAACAAGTTTCTAGCCTTGCCACTCACCGATTTGTGACTCTTGGATGGTCGAGGACGTCGACGTTCACGGCTTAGCTGGCCTCAATGCTCGGGTCATTCAAGCATTTCCGGAACACTTTTGTGGCCAACACCTGACCAACCTCATCTATGGCTTGATAATTGTAGCAGACATACTATCACCCCTAGATTGGTTGTTGTCCTAGCTGCCAAAAACACAGTTTTAAAATTTTTGCCTCCATATTCCACTCACCTTTGCCAACCATCAGATACATTCCTCATTTCAAAAATCAAAGATGCATGGACAAAACGCTGGGAAGCCAAGAAAATTGAGTTGATACAACAAAATGCTTGGCAAAATGCACCCCGAGCAGATGGACAATGGTCAGGGAAATTGACAAATCCTGGGAAACTTTTTTTCCTATAATTGGCTGCTAATAGTGTAGAAGATGTTAATGACAACATATCCTATGCTAGAAAAGCAATGATTTGTTTTAGCTTGGCATTAGGACTTGATGGATCTTGGAGTGTAGGACAATTGTTTCCACATCTCCAAGAGATAATTACAAAACATTTGCAATACTTCCAAGGGCAAGAACCGCCCAATTTCAATAGGGCAGTTTAAATATCCTTTTTGATATTTTACTATATTTATCCTAGAATTTTTGGCCTACAACTATTATGTTGTGTTTAGAATTGTTGCAATATTTAGCAACTTATACATACACTACGAAAAATTTCAGCATTTCAACATTTCATTGTCTATTTCAGCATTTCATTGCCTATTTCAGCATTTCATTATTTATTTTAGCATTTTAGCATTTCATTGTCTATTTCAGCAATTCAGCAATTCGGCATTTCATTATTTATTTCAGCATATGAGCATTTATTTCAGCATTTCATTATTTATTTTAGCATTTTAGCATTTCATTGTCTATTTCAGCATTTCATTGCTTATTTCAACATTTCATACACCGCTTTTTCCCTACCATTCCAACTTCTATATTTTGTTCCCATCTAACACTAAATGCACTCTCGTAAAAATGTTGAAATGACCAAATTATACTATACAGCTAAAATAGTGTTAGAATGGGTATATAATGTTCTAACACTAACCTTGCAAATCACAATTAGTGTTAGATGGGACAATTAGTGTAGCCAACACTATTTACCAATTTTAGTGTACCGTAGTGTGCCCTCTGTCGTCGCTACAGTCAAAATAAAAGTAAAAGTTATTTTCTAAACTTTTTCATTCATAAGAACTTCAAAATGCAACAACTTTCACAATGTATGTCCAAACGCCACAAAACAAAGCCCGCGCATCCTTCCTTGCTGAGGGCTTTCCGATAGTACTGAGAATGTGACCGGGGTACGCATAGTCTAAGAAATTTCATTGTAACAAATCAAACAAAACAAACAAATAGCCCCTAACTTAAGGCATGGATTATTGTATCCTTGCCAGGCTACTTGTGGCGAACAGTTATTGTTTTGTTTCTTTTGCAATGAAATTTTGTTTTGTTTGTTTAAAAAAAAACATTATTGTAAGAGCATATCTAATGACGAGAATTTCCAGAATTTTGAGGGATTTTGCAGCAACTTTTCATCAATTCCATTCAAGTTTGGGCCAAGAATTTGCCAAACTTTCTTGTTATAGTAGAGTTAATCCTAAAGGTTGTCCCTAGTTGTAACAGTGGTGTTAGAGGAAGGTTTAACCTTTAACCCCTAAAGTTCCATGACTATGTTTTCACCGGAAACACTCAAAAACTGCCATTTTTAGTACAAGTACCAAATTTTTGAAAAAAAAACTTTTTTGACACATGTAACCGTAGGATCTTATAGTAAACTAGTTTTAAAAGATGTGGAAAAAATTTCAGAATTTTCCACCATGCGGATTGGAAGATATTAGCATTTGAATTGGCAAAAATCCTTTTTTTGTTCCTGCGAAAAATAGGGCAGCTGCACTTCACAAGGTCACATTTGTATGAAAAAATGTCCAAAATGGTGGTCCTTCTTTGAATTATTTTTCCTAAACAAGTTGTCTACATGCTTAAAAATTTTCAAATCATTTGGAATTGTACAATATATACAAAAAAAATAGTAAGTAGAAAAAAGTAGAGAATGATCCAAAATACTAAATTGTTAAGAATTTAATTATGGAGTTGAAAAATGTCAATCTTAATGGTTATAATGTTGTAATAAACAACCTTCATCCTATGATTTTTTTTTCAAAAAATATTAAAAATTGACTTAAATAAACAACTTCAAAGTTTATTTCAGAGTAGAGAATCCGTAACTGCCTACAAACTAAAAAACCTCATAACTTTTTACTCATTGGTCGAAATGGAATGATTTAAAGCTTTCCATGTATATATAACTCTAGAAAACCAATTTCAAATTTTTATTTTTGAAAAAAGTGATTTTTTCAGATCTGCCCGGATTGCTTGCCCGGTGAAAAAAGTAACATATTAGGCCATAACTTTTGACTCCTATTTCGAAATGTCATAAAATTTAGTGCACATGAAAGATATTCCTAGTCCCCACCTTCTATTAAAATTTCAGTTTAAAATATGAAAATCTCTAGTCACACGTACCTGCCCAAAATCGCTATGTTGCTAAAAATAGCAGGCTGGTCCTTTAGGGGTTAAAGGGCAAATTGGTAACCGTGGAAAACATCCCTTTTGGCATTCATTAGGGAAAAATTGAGCCGTCAAAGGGGTTGCTTCCCTTTTAAGAGTTCCCTTCAATGAAACTCACACCCTCTTTGAAGGACAATGGCCACTATTCATCATCAATGATGAATAGTGGCCACAATAAAAAATATTAAAAAAATATTAAAAATATTAAAAAATTAAAAATATATATATATTATAAAAATATTTAAATAATTAAATAATTAAATAATAATTTTTCAGAAATAACAATGTGATATGGTACCATTTAGGCCACATCAGATCTGAAAATTCTGTAATTTTGTATTTTTTTAATATTTATTTTTAAAAATATTTTTTAAATAATTTAATTGAACATTCTTGCGCTATTCTGGCCCTACAATTAGCTGGCTGAACAAAAAGAAGATTTTTTTTTTTTTTTGGCTTGCGTTCTCAACCGTTCCCTTATTGTCCGGAACTTGCAACCCGTTGCAGGGCTCTTTTTTTTCCTATACAAGACCTCCCCTTTTCACACAAAATTACAAGGATGAATAGTTGCATTTCTGTCCTATACAAAAGGATTTCTGTAATTCATCAATCCAAAAATGGCTGTAGCGTTGTTTATGGGTTAACTAAGAATAGTACAAAAGAAACACAACACCAAACTCTATTAGACTCCAGTTTTGGTGCTCCACGGAATTTTGTCTTGTATTAATCTCAAACTCCAGCTCTTGGTTCTGCATTGCACACACTTTACAATTAACTAACAAATTACATAGCTCAAATAGATTAAAAGAATTAAAAATAACAAAAAATAGTCTTCCTTATCTTATAGTTGATTGCTACATTGGCAATATGTAAACATCTAATTTTTTTATGTTCATCAAATGGTTCAACTATTAATCCTTCAAGGTACATGAGCCCAATTTTGGATTCAACATGGTGTTTTTGTATACTTGATATAGAAGGGTTTTTTGAATTGAGGTTTATAATATAATAGTGACAAATCTTTATATTCATGCTGAATTGCATCAGTGACACATTGTTCTCCCAATTGAAAACTTTCTAATTTCTAAAGTAGTTATGAATTATACTAGCTTGGTGTTGTATCTAAGCACGATAAAGTTTGGATATTAAAATGACATTCAAATGAAAGATGCTAACTGTTGAAATATCATTGCAATAGTGTAGGCCTTGCCATATTTTAGTACATAATTTTTATTCTAGGGATCAATTATGGTTATGTATATATACTTCCGCTCAAATATTTAAAGTTTAAGCCATTCAAACGTTGGATGGCAAAGATAAGCTGCTCTCACATTAATAAAATGATCTTATCTACATTACTCAAGAATGTTATGTAATTTTGCGAAAGATAAAAAAATCCAAATTATAATAGGATAATGAACTTAAAGGATACATTTTTAGTGCGGGAAGATTTGAACATCAAGAGGGACAAAATAACCCTAGTAAGATCTGAGGGTCAAACCAATCTTGCAACACTCCTTGCAATCTTGAAGGGCTACTACAATTACCAAATTTGAAAAAAATATAAGTACTTGTTGATTCATGACTTGAAGGAAATAACTATTATGATTATTGATGCTAACTTTCAACAAGCACTTTTGATTTTAAACAAATTTATGAATATAATGAACTTTGGATATATTAATTTAATAGTTTAATAATGAATAAATTCATAAAAAATATTGATTAAATTATTATGAATTTGGCTTCATAAATTTGTATAGAAAGAAATTTGATTTTCATTCATTAATGTGCTTAAACTATTTCACTCACAACAACTCAAACTAATATCAAAATTTAGATGTCTCAATTACTTTCAAATGTTAAAAAATATTGATAAACAATGATTGTTTGTTTTAAATGTAGAATTTTAGATTCTAGCACTATTACAAGAGAATTATACACTACAAGAGAAAGGGGTGTTTTAAGTAGTGTCCTAGACATCACGTCTTTTAAGTAACGTCTTTTAAGTAAGTTTTTAAGTAAAATTTTACTAAAAAGACAATCTTTTTAGTAAAATTTTACTTAAAAACTTACTTAAAAGACGTAATGTCTAGAACACTACTTAAAACACCCCTTTCTCTTGTAGTGATATCTGCCAAATATTTCATGTTGATATCCAAAAATCAAATTGATTTTACTTTTGTATAACAATATCATTCATTTTTACCTTTCCAATGATCCCACATCATGTTTTAGTGAATCAAGGATTTTGTTGGATGCCAAAATCTTTTTATATGGAAATCCAATTTATACATATCACAGTCACAAAACTAGACTATTACGATTTGTTTGTCTAATCAATGCAACATTTCCTCTAGAAGGTAACAATTTCAAACTCTTTTGTGATACATGCCTTTATTTTAAATTCTGTAAACATTTTCTTAAAGATTTCTTGATATTGGAAACATTGAACCTTTTCACACAAACTATTTCATATAGTCTATAGATGATAAATTTTTTAATTAGATGACATTCATTCTTGGAATACTTCATATGTTTGTCCTCTAACTATTCCATACGGATTGGAAGTTGAGGAATTCACTATTTTGAAGAAGTCAAACAAAATTCTTTAGATTATCATTGCTTGTGTAAGTTGTGGTCTGGTTGTTCTTTTTATCATGGGATTTTTTGTGATCCAAAAGCTCAAGAAAAAATTTAATTGCTTCATAAAATTCAAAGTAGTAAGTTTGATGAATAAATATATTTGATGTTATCAAAGCCTATTATAATTTTCCTTAAAGTGATTTTCAAATATGTGTTGTATTTTAAAAAAAATTGTTGTATTTTGTAAAATTTGATAAAAGGGATGTGAAGCCTAATCTTTATTCATTTAGTGAGTTGAAAGTTGCTACCCAAAATTTTCATATTGGGATGAGGTGGATTTGGTGTAGTATACATTATACAAGGTATATTTCTAACTTGATTTTAAGATCCTACTTTAGGCATAAGCTTATTGATTATTAGTACAATACTAATTTAGTTCAATTCCATTTCATGTTCACTTGGTTTTAGATTTGAAATCAATATTCCTTTTTTGTTGTCATCCTTGCAAATCTACAATTCTACCATAATAATAAATAATCATAATTTGTAGTAGGGATTAATGTTGATTTTTGAAATCAAAACCTCATGTTCAGAATTAGGGTACATACCGGGGAGTCCTTCCAAATGGAAACCATGTGGTAGTGAAGAAATTGACCAAATTAAATATGGAGCAAAGAATCTACAATTTCCTTAATGAAATTATTGTTGTGTCAAATATAAAGCATCTCATCTTGGTACATCTTGAAAGGATGTTGCACAAGAGAAAACCAACAAATTTTGGTTCATGAGTTTGTAGAAAATAAGAACCTTGAAGATGCCTTGTAGGAAGATTCAAGAAGCGGCGGACATCTTGATTGACCAACTCAATTCAATATCATTTTGAATATTGCTAGAGGTTTAGTTTATCTTCATGAAGGTGTCCAACCACAAATTTTTTATCAAGACATCAAAGGCGAAAATATCCTCGTTGACAAATATTGCAATCCCAAGATTGCACGGACATTAGTTTAAGACTCTTTTTTCCATCATTTGATGATATAAAAACTCACATGAGTGTATCCATAGTAATTGGAACCAAGTAAGGCAATACGGTAATACCTAAGTGCCCAAGCCATTCCAAGTGTATTTTTCTTATGAAAAAACAGTATAGACTTATAGTTATCCCCAACAAAGTAAGTTGATTTTTTTTCAAAATCTAACGGTGAAGTGTTTAAAGAGCTTGCTTATTAGTATGCATACCAATTTTGAGTGCAAAATTACATAGGAGTTGTGAGATTATAACTAGAGAAATGTATGTATCCTATTTTTAGTATACTGCCTCTCTCCATAATGTTTCAGAAATTTGCATACAAAAGTTTTTTGGGATTGGAGGTGACATGAACAACTACAGATAGTGTTAGCACACTATAATGCACTTTCTAAAAAACTGAATTTCACATGAAAAGCTATCAAATTCATTACACAATTGTTGAAATGCAATTGTTGAAATGCATTTTTATTATAAGTAGAAATTACAAATAAATTCAAATCAACACTTGCATGTTTAAATCTTTAACAATGAAAATAATGAAAACACTTTACTCTTTCCATTTAGATGAGTGGTCCCCATATAGAACTATGCTCAGCACAAACAGTGGTCCTGCCGTTCAAAATCAGACCTTGATTTTGAATTCTCAGGGGGCGCAAATGGCTACCAAATCCTTCCGGACTCAAAGTCTATGTTGCAATCTATCTATGAGGAACCCCAAAGAATGAATTGCATTGTATGATCTGCCATGCGGGAGCACAGGTTAGGACTCTTCCATGAGGCATCACGTACTGCCCAGATTATGTCGAAAAACAAACTCTACGATCTCATGCAGCGACGCCATTGTCTCTCCCGAGCAGAAACAGTGATGCAAATGAGATCAAAATCCACCCAGGAGAGCAGTGTTCGGGCTCAGAGGTTGCTTCACATTGAATAAGGAAGATAACATCCGAGCTACGAAGGCATATGCGATACAAGTGTGAGGAAGGTTGAAGTCCTGACCTAATCTGTACTGTACAAGGCTAGCACGATCTCATGTTCTATGTTACAATCTGCTTATCAGGAAACCCAAAGAATGAATTGGATTGCATGCTCGGATCACAAATAAAGGTCGCTTCCATCACTGCCAAAATTGTGTCGAAATCAACTCTACAATCTCATGCCACTCCGTTGTCTCTCCCGAGAAGAAACAGTGACGCAAATGAGATCAAAATCCCCCCAGAAGAGCAGTGTTCGGGTTCAGAGGTTGCTTCACATTGAATGGGGAAAATTAACATCCGAGCAACGAAGGCATATGCTATACAAGTACGAGGAAGGTTGAATTCCTGACCAAATCTGTACAGTAGAAGGCTAGCACATTCTCATGTTCTATATTACAATCTGCCTACCAGGAAACCAAAAGAATGAATTGGATTGCATGCTCGGATAACAAATGAAGGGTCGCTTCCATCACTGCCAAAATTGGGTCGAAATCAACTCTACAATCTCATGCCACTCCGTTGTCTCTCCCGAGCAGAAACAGTGACGCAAATGAGATCAAAATCCCCCCAGAAGGGGAGTGTTCGGGTTCAGAGGTTGCTTCACATTGAATGGGGGAAATAACATCCGAGCTGCGAAGGCATATGCCATACAAGTACGAGGAAGGTTGAATTCCTGACCAAATCTGTACAAGGCTTGCACAATCTCGTGTTCTATGTTATGTTACAATCTGCCTACCAGGAACCCAAAAGAATGAATTGGATTGCATGCTCGGATCACAAATAAAGGTCGCTTCCATCACTGCCAAAATTGTGTCGAATCAACTCTACAATCTCATGCCACTCGGTCTTCTCTCACAAGCAAAACAGGAGTCCAAAGTAGGGTGGGTTTAAGGCTCCGAATCGTCGACGACCATGGAGAGCGGCAGCGGAGGTCGCAAAACGAGATACAGCGCAGGGCCAAGGTAAGGCACCAGCGCCAGTGGCAGCAACCACGCTCCTTTGTCCAGCCATCTCCGCGTTGCCATGTCGTTGTACACCCAGAACGGCGCCAACGTGCTCAACGCCAAGAAATCGACGCTCATGACGTGAATGAATTTGCTCTCCCTCACATACTGCCACATCTCCGTCCACTGCTCTGCTCCTGCAAGTGCAGCCGTGACACCCAATCCCACTCCCGAAAGCAGAGCTAAATACGCAACCAGCTTATTCTCCAACACGTTCAGTGGAAACTTGTTGAGCTCTTCGTTCGTCAATTTCGGAGGCGGAGGTTGCCAGAGTCCGAAATAGGGCAAGAGAGCAAAAGCGCCGACTGCAAACGACAGCACCAAGAACGGCCACGCCGGCACGCCTCCTTTCTTGTTCCGCGCGGACGGCAAAAGGAGACAAGAGTACACCAGGGGCCAGAGACCCATGATGTAAAACTCGCAGAAGAGGATGGTGTTGATGACGAAGCCGTCGTTGGAGCGGAACCCTACCAGCTTCTCGATGAAGTACTGGTCGCGGTAGGGGGTTTGTGCAGGAGCCAGAACGGCGGCGTAGAAGATGAGAGCGCCGTAGAAGGCGAACACGAGGGCGCTGGAAATCCAGCCGACCGCTTCCCCGCCTCCGCCGTTGCCGCCGCCACCGCCATCGCCGTTGCTGTTGCCGCCATTGCTACCTCCGATTTCGCTCTCAAGCTTTGATTCGACCGTTTCGGAGGTTTCACTCGTCACTGCGCGAGAAACTGCGAATTCTCTGGAACCTCTCCATCGCAATGCCAAGGGAGTCAAGCTCAAAAAGGACGACCTCGAAAGCGAATGCGAATTCCCGAAGGTTTGTGAGTTGCCAAGGGTTTCAACTCTCGGGATTGTAAACCGCATTACAGACATCCTCCCCTTGAGAAAAAACACATGATTGCGAGCTGGAAGAAACGGAACTGCTGCGGTTGCCACCATTGCCACGGTAGGCGTCGCCGTCGCCGCGTTTTCTATCAGTAAGTTAAAACCAGTGCAAGTCGCAACAGCGAAGACTCCTATTGCCACATCATTCCTCAAAGCTGGATGCTCGCAAAGCAATCCCCTTAAAACCTTAAACCCTGCGAGCGATACTGGAACCAGCAATACCAGACAAGTGAAGAATTGGACATTCAAAAATTGCACATCGGTAGTGAGAAGAGCTTCAAAACATGAAAAGAATTGATTTCTTCAATTGGGGATCCGCAATTGTTGTAAGAATCGCCACCTGCGAGATGGTGAGGCTGCATTCGAGACAGCAGGGGCGATTCCGGGGAGGCCATCATAGGATAAGGCAGGGGATGAATGCTCCTCCTTTTTCATTCATTTAGTGATTGCTCATCCGGTTCCATGGATGGGCACACGCTTAGGTTTCCGAAAAATTCAGTGAATCACAAAAGCTCCGGAGCTTCCAATCCAGTCCAATTCCAGCTCATCAATCAAGCGCTTGTTTTTCTCTCAAAATTTTCTGTACCCACACAAGGTCTCGAGAGTTTGGTGACAATGGTGAGGGTTTTAGTTGAGAATTTTGCTTACGATTGCTTCTAACTTATCGTTATGGGGAAATTTTGCTTCGCAGTCGTTTAGGTTTTGGTAGTTTCTTTTGAATTTTTTTGTGCCATGTTGCTTTGTCTCTCTTGTTCAAGTGCAACCAAGCAAGAGCAAGGCCAAGGCGCTGCCCCACCATGTCGTCAACCTCCCTCGCCCTAACCAGCTTCAGCTTCCTGGGTGCGCCACTCCGAGTGCCGCTGCTAAACTTTCCTCCCTGCCTCTCCCCTCCCAGCCAATTCCGCCTTTCTATTCGCCCCTCTCGCCCCCCTCTTGTGCAATGCGCCGCCTCTCGCCGCCGTTCGAACCGGAGCTCCAGCAAGGGAAGGAGGAGGGCACGCGGGGAGACCACCGTGGTCGAAGACGAGGTGTATTCTATCGACGATGGCTGGAAAATTCATCTGGATTCCACAGAGAAGATGCTGCAAGTAGCTGGTGTACAGGTTCCTGTGCGTTTGCAGCAGCAACTAGAGCAGGAGAGACAGGCTCAGGCTGTGGAAGCAAGAGCACATCGAGGTCCGGTTGCGAGTAAAGTGGAGGATGGACCCAGGCTCACTCACAAGTTGTTAAGGGTAATGGCAGGAAGAGCGGGCGGCAGAAAATTGGCATCACCAGCAGACTTGAATGTGCGGCCGATGATGGAAGTGGTTCGTGGGGCAGTTTTCAACATCTTACAGGTAGACTTCGAGGCATGAATTCTTCGCCTCTTCAATCAAGCATTGCTTAAATTGTGAAATTTAACCTGCTATGATGTTGTATGGTTTTGTGTTTTAGGCACTAGGTGGGTGTTCAGCACACCTGCCACCTGGTCGGTGGTTGGATCTTTACAGCGGTACAGGATCTGTTGGGATCGAGGCACTCAGCAGGGGCTGCGAAGCGGTATGTATGTTCTTTCTACTTATGCGGTTTGGCAACTTGCACCTGACATATAGAGATTTTATCTCGAGTATTTTTTGTTTCCGACATCACTTGAACTTGTGCCTGGTGTAATAGTTCGTGGACGTTGCTCAAGAGAGGTCTCTTCAATTGTAATTGAAGTATACGCTTCGAATTTCTTGGTTTCGTTCTTGTGTAGGCACATTTTGTGGAGATGGATCCTTGGGTTGTTGCTGAAGTACTGGACCCCAATTTAGCAGTGACCGGCTTTCAAAGCCAAGCAGTTGTGCATATCTCCCCTGTCGAATCCTTGCTGGAGCAGGCAGCGGAGCATGGTGCTGGCATACTTGGGGGCCAATTCGACTACATAAGTGTAACACCTCCTTATGAAGCAGTCGTCTTTTCAACACTCATGCAGCAACTTTCCAGTTCTCCACTTCTCAAGCATGATACATGTATTGTGGTGGAGTATCCAATAAAGTCCAAGCGAGAGATGCCTGAAACATGTGGATCGCTTGTGAAGATTAAAGATAGGCGATACGGTCGAACTTACGTGGCCATATATGGACCTTTATGGGCTAAAGATGATTGAAGACTTCCAGCTTCGATGCTTCCAGTCGCTTTACCATGAACAGCCTCAACCAGTAACGATATCATGTGTTTTTGTCAAATTTAGGTCGAGCATGACGACGCTTACACTGGGACCATCTAGACTTTTTGCAGGTGCTGCGGCATTGACCTCGTTTGGAGTTCTACAGACGCAAGGGCTTTCGATACAATGTTATAGAGTTTCTTCGAGTTCCCCTTTCAGCAAGTTTCAAGCTGAAGCTCATTCACTTGAGGGTTTCGGTTTCAGTGGATTATCTTAATGAATCACAAAAGCTTGTGAGGGGGCAGTTTATTGATCATCAAGGCGTCAAGATTCTTCACTAAACAAGATAATTCAATAAGTGCTTGCAAGAGTTTGAATAGTGTGAGACCTGTGGCACTAATTTGGATAATGTCTGATGAATGAGATCTGACGCTAACCGTTGGATCCAGATGAGAGTTGCATGTGACTTGGACGAGATTGAGATGAAAGTCACAATATATGAGAGAGTATGAAAATAGTATGGACCACGATGTATTGAATTTTATCCAAAAGGCTCTGAGCTATCATATTAGTGCGCCTCACAGATGTGCGTAAGTCCAGAACTAGTGGACTTAGCGTTATTATTGTAGGGCGCAGTAATTTAATTAACTCGAGTAGCAAGCCAGTTTCTACCAAAAGACATACCAACAATCATGTGATAATTTCACCACTGTAGAGGTGTAACACGACAAATGCAGATCAAGTACTGAGTTTTGCTTTGAGTCTGTCAGTTGGGCCATGTTTCAAATCGAAACCGTGGCGCACTACTCTCTCCATTCCCTACCACCTCAGTCATGTGGAAATGGTTTTAAAGTAAATAAAATAAAATAAAATGCTTCAGTCTCAAATGCTGCTGTGTCTGGACGACATTGGTGTGAAGTTTACATCTCATTAATGTGAAGTTTACATTGGTGGTTCGGAGTTCGTGGGTCGCAGAGTCGTTGCAGCGTCAGGAGAACGTCTGGCGAAGGAAAATCTTTCCAAGGAGAAAAACCTTTTAATCCCTGACGGTGGTTTGCCAGTATTCGGCGTTAGGGAAGCACTCTCTATCGGCTGTTGTGGTCTCTGCCCGTTTGACCTAGAATCACAAGCACCAGGAATGTTACACCACTTCTATGACAACTTGCAAGCACTAGCATTCGGTCTCACACTCTAGCTGCTTATGTAGCTCACAATCTAACTAACAATCCACAAATCTTTATGAGTCTTATCTCGGGTGGGGATCTTTATTATTATCCAATCACTTCATTTTGAATCAAATGGTTTCATGACGATGCTATTCTCACTCTTAGGCTTCAATGACAAGTCATGATAACCTCATTACTGAAACCAAGTACTAAGTAGGCATAAGAATTGTGTATTGAAAAAACTGACTAGATTATTGACTTGACTGATAATCACCGGGAAGATTGACTAGATTAGCGCCGGGGCTATAAGCGCTAAAAATGATTGGATGGGGACTGAGGCATTTGTGAAAATGGAGCACACTAGAATTATTCGATGATAAACTTGAATTCATACTATTTAGCGTACTTAAAGCAAGAGCAAAAGAGATTAGCCCTTCTCCCCAAACCTGTGTACATAGACGAAAGAGTCTAAATCCCACAATCCTCCTAGATTTAGCTGACAAATGGGAAATTTCGTTAAAATGGCACCGTTTTCCAGACACCATTTTAACATTCATTTCCTTCTTTAGCTCTAAAGTCTAAGATTGGTATAGATTTCAGAATGCACGGTCTAAACGTAAAAGTGCCAAGTTTGTGGAATACCGCCATTTTAACGAAATTTGGTTACAACTCAGGAAAAAACCAAATGAATCCAGATGATGAGATGAGTGAAGGACAGAAGACCCACATGTTCCGAGACCTGGAGGAGCCATACCGCAGCACCGACTCCTTCTTGTACTTATTCTCAATGTCATTCCAAACAATGGTGATTTTCTCATTGTCCACGAGCTCATCGCTGCTGAAGTTCACCACAGGAGAGTTCCCCACAACCACCCAATGTTGCAGGTATGTATCACTGGAGCCTCGCACCAATTTGTAGGAGTCCCCAGGGCAGAGGGAAGTGAGCAGAGTGTGTACACCGGAAGAACTCTCAGATCTGACCTCAAACAGGGAGGCTGTTCCGTTCTTCAGTGTGGTACTATGTCTCGCCATGATCCTCAAACTTGGTCAACGTTAAACAATTTTAAAAAACAAGCAGCTATACGCTACGAGCGCCTCTGGTTTACTTTAGTACAGGCCTGATTCTCAAGTAGCAAACTACTGAAACTTTTTTAAAACTCACTACCGATTTCAAATTGTCAATGGATATAAGGGCTCCTCTCCTTTGCTCAAGAGCCAACAAATGTCCTGGCTTTTCAAGCAGAGTTTTGAAGCAGTGGGTGCAGAATTAGTTTAATAAGCAGGTAAGTTATAAGAGGTTCTGGCACACTATAAAGCACTGGTTCACTTTTTTTCGCAACGAATGTACTCTACTTCCTCACATTCACTGCAGGTGTAGCTTTTCCGGGAGCTTTTCTCCATGCAAGGCCTCCTTGCCTTCAGTGCAACTTAGAGCCAGAAAATGTTGGGAAGCGGTGTGGGTGCAGGATTATCGGTAACAAAGAATTCGCACAGTAGTAAACAGGATGATGGAGGCAAACAGAAGCATGGTAAAGATGACCGACAAAGCGTGAATGAAGTAATGGCTAGACAGCACAAAATTCAAAAAGCTCTTCCGCTTCTTCCTCTTTTCCTTCTCCTCCTGGTCGTTTATGTCGGGAGCGTGCTCTGCGAAGTCAAAATTATTCCCATACTTCTTCAAGAGATGGATTTGCGTCTTCAGCACCTGAAATCACGGTTATCGACAGTGCATTCGTTCTTAGCAGCATCTTAGCAGCTATAAAAAAGCTAGAATACGTCGATATAACCGCAGCGAAAGATATATGGCAGCATCCCACTACGCAAGAACGTGCAAGGCAAAGTGCACTACATACGGAACAGTTTACCATCATCATGGTCATGAAACGGAGTTTACCACTTAGCAGGTGGTAAGGGTTCCAATGAGATGGTAAACTCCGTTTCATTTCCTCCATAGTACGCAAACTCTTGAAACTCCTTTGTGATCCAGGGCTCTGGTTGTGGCTTATAACGCAAACCCCTAGCCTCTTCTCGACTGACTGGCTACCTCTAGATTGTAATTACCTCTGGCTGGCTCCTTATCGAGATTACAATTAGCGAACAAATTCCAATTACCAAATACTCCAAAACACTACACAAGCCCACAACTCCCCATACCGACAAATCAGATCGAGAATCTCGATGTAGCCTTGAACGAGACCTACATAAGCAAAATTCGGTCAGAAAATTAATTGATGTCAAGGTATCGATCTATGTATCGTACCTTTGCGTGCTGCGTCTCCTTTTCGGCGGCGCGTTTCCACTCGAAGAAGTTGTAAAACTTGTGGCAAACGCCGTACAGCGTGGCAATCGAGCACACCAGTGACAACGCTAACGGACCCCACTTGTTGCGGCAGGTCAGAGCGGAGGCTTGGGCGACAGCGGTGAGCATTAAGCCCTGAAAGGTGCTGAAGAACCCCACCAGGTTGTAGATCTCGTTCTTCACTTTCTCACTCAACACCTCCTTCCGGTCGATCCGGCTCTTAGACTCGCTGTACTTGCTCTCCCAGTCGTGAAGAATGAGGCGCAGTCGAGGCACACTCGCTATCTGTTCCAAGCAGTCGGCCTCAATCTCGTTCGTCACCTTGCGTCGAATGTTCACCACCGCATGACCCTGACTGCTAGAAGATGAAGTGGCGCCCGGCGTACTGTTTGCTACTGGAGCACAAGCCTGATGAGGACTCCCCAAACTATTTGAGCTCTCCATGCCTGCGCTTGATTCCAAGCTTTGTGCCCGCTTTGTAGAGTCAGCTTCATTGTTGCTGGTTTTACAGGGATTTGCGTTCACTGGGTTCAGTCCGATTTCGAGTCGATCGATCTCCGGGTTCCTGGCATCGATCTGTGAGAAGTCTGTACAGACAGACAGGCAGAGTCACAGAAATAGTTTTGGGGGAATTTCTACTAGAATCTTACTTGATTTTGGCACTGGTTATATTGACATGACACTGAGGATAATGGGAGAAAAAATTGGATGAAATCGTCAAATCTTTCTTTAACATATAGCCTACGGAGTATTAGATTTGGTAACGTTTGGATGAAATTTACTAGCAATAGATGATTTTGTGTATGAATGTACACATATGAATGATTCTATAAAATATATCCTTTTTTCCTTTACTGGCAAGCATTCTAGGGTGTAAGTCACCGAAAAAGCAATTTTTTTTTTGTTGGTACAGACAGTGTTTTTTATTCATTTATTTGTCTGTGTTGTTGGACTCGGTCATTGACAAGATGGAGTCTTGCGATGGAATTCGGGTAGGGGTGGATGGATGGCAGCACATGGTTAGCAGTGATTCGATACTGGAAGTGAGGTGATGCCCACGACCGGTGTTGACAAATGGGATTAAATTTAGGCGAATTTTCCGGCAAATCTTCTACCATATAAACGTTGTGGCTACGAAATGTGGGACCTTTTAAGGGTTAAATTGAGCTTCTTTGAGTTTCCCATCAATGCCCACAAGCCAGAGCGACCGGCACAAGAATAGATGCCAACAGCCCGGCCAACAGTTTTGGACATTTTTTTTTTTTTTTTTTTCTTGAGACACATGGACAATTTCCATTGCAGTTTTGGACATTTTTGACAATATGATCATCGTTAGACTTGGTCATAGTTCTGTGCCACAGGCCATTTTGCAGACATTCAAGCGTCTACAGACAAATGTACAGACAAGTGTACAGACAATTTCAGAAGCAAGTGTTCTACTGCACTTCATTAGTTGTTTGTGATTATTGGAACGTCTGTTTGTACATCACCATGAACGCAGAAGCAATCACTTGTTGACAGCTTCGTAGTGGATGAATGCCATCGTAATGGATGTTTCTTGATATGGATGAAGAGCATCCTATCGTCTCTCTCGTCTGGCGCTATGACTTCCTGCCTCCCCTGTTTGTGAAGACACTGTTCTTGTCTGTCTTAAACAATGTAGGACGATGTAAGATGCTGCCAGTTGTGTAATAAAGCATGAGTTTACGAAGTATGTTTACTTGCTTGGTTCCGTGTAAACAACAGGTTATGGGCCTGGTGCAACGTTAGCTGCGCTGTGATTTGGAGTTAGTTGCTTTGAGTGTTTTGCAAGGAAAGTTGTCTTGTATTACTAGAGAGGCTGAGAGGTTAAAGTTAGTCTAGGAAGTAAGTCATCGAGAGAGTACGATATTCTGAGGGAGCTAGGGATAAGTCCGAGAGGAATACAAGTTCGTTTAAAGAGTGTTCAAAATGGCAGAGGATACTGCGTCGTCGAAAGTTAAAGAAGTCGATACAGTCGAACGGTACGATGGTACCAATTTCGAGTTATGGAAGATGCATATGCAGTTCATTTTCATCTCTCGTGATTTGTTCTCGTTTGTAAACGGAACAAACAAGAAACTCAACACTATGAGTGAGTCAGAGCAATCACAGTGGGAAAAACGGGATAAACAAGCTATTGTCGCTATTCTTGGATCCATCGACTCTTATCATAAGCGAGAGGTTATAAACTATCAAACATCATCTGAGATGTAGACACAACTGCAAGTGTACCATGATAAACACTCAAATGAGTGCACCATAGCCTTGCAAGAGAGATATTTTTCTTGTAAACTAGGTGAAGCAGATTCCATCGTAGTGTACATTAGTACATTACAGAAGTTGTACAAATAGCTTAACGACCTTGGAGAAATGATTTCAGAAAAGTCATTGATCGCTAAGATTAGGTGTGGTCTCTCCCCGTCGTATGATCCTCTTATGCTCGCTTGGGATAGTGCCCCTAGGACAGAGCAAATGCTAACGAATCTGCAGAAGCGGTTAGTTAAATTTCAAAACAAGAAGAAGGATAGAGAGGGTTTATCAGATGCTCAAGCAGATGCAGCGTTCTTCACAAGAAGCGGCTCATCTAAAACTTCTCTCACAGTCGAGCAGAAGAAAGAGAGAGCAGATCGTTTAGCCAGGCTAAAAAAACATTCTAGATGCTACAAGTGCGGACAGAGAGGACACTTCGGCAGGGAGTGTTTGGAGAGCCAAAGTTCAGGAGAATCGGAACAGTCTCCAAAGCGATCTCACAATCATCGGCTCAAAGGCAAACAGAAAGGGAAGCGAAGCCAGGCTAATATAAGTGCCAGTACTATCTATGAGATTTTGTCTGACTCATCTTCATCGTCGAGCGAAGCTTTTTGTGTCGCATCAGGACAACAGGATTTCGTTGATGAATGGTTTGCCGATTCAGGAGCAACTGAGCACATGACGGATAATAGACAGTGGTTCCAGAGTTTTCAGTCGATAGATAGTTTAACCTGGAGTGTCTCAGTAGCGGTGTCGCGAAGTTTGTGGTCTATCTAGAAAAGCACGGAGCTTCTAGTTGTGGTGAATGTTTGTATTTTTAAAGACTAGTCAAGAATCAAGTACAAAGTACCAAGAATCAAATATCAAATATTAAGAATCAAATATCAAAATTTATAAATATATTAACTTCAAAAAAACAACACACCTCATAATAATCCCCCCCTTTTCCTCATCTTCCTATTTCCTTTAAATACTAATCATTTAAATAAAAATAAAAGCTAATGTAAAAGTTAATTTTAAAATAACTACCAATTGATCTTTTAATTACTAAACTCCTATTGTAGGATTAATATGTAAATATATTAATGTCTATTTTTAACTAATAGACGGCCCGCATCACGACATCCACCCCTTATAAACTTGCACATCCTCCGGTATGTGCTTGTTTAACAAGAAAAATGATGTGGGCCTTCATTAACCTTCAATCCTTTCATCTTCATCCCGGTCCTCATTGACTTCAGCTTTAGTACCTTCAATATCGTCTTCAAAATCATCAAACAATTGGTCTCCTTTACGATGATGTAACAACTTGATACATTTGCCTTCCAACTTGTTAGATATGATGTATGGTTGCCGAAGAATGATAGGATATGTAAAAGAGTCTTGCACAAAGAAATTTTGTTTATCATTCACACTTTCAATCATCACTTTGACATTTGAACAAGCTCCATATAAACTTCCTTGTAGATTGTTTGAAGAGAAATAATTTGAAGCTTGAGTCTCTCTCTCTTTTCCAATAAACTCTATATCAAAAACACTTCCATATGCATGTTCATTTTCATCTTCTTCACCTCCATCTTCCACCCCCTTTTTACCTTGTATATTTGAAGTCATAGTATCACTCATAGTTTGTTTCTTTTGCTTGTTAATGTCAATAATAACCTCATGAAACTCACGCTTTGCAAATTCGAGAACTTCATCTAATGTAAATTCTTCCTTCTCATTCTGATTACTTTCTTCCAATACCTTCTCCAAATCCGTCGCAACCTCAATATCAGATTGTAACTTATAAGCGAGAGCCTTGCCTTCTACCTTCATTGGTACATCGAGCCCCAACATTGTCTGTTGTGATTTCTCTGCTTCATTAGTTTCCTTCAAAGAACCTTCATCACCTTCATCTCTTTCATGCTTCTCTTCTGTTACTACTTCATGCTGATTGTTGGCAATATATGCATGAATAGATAGACTATCAACTGGATTATTTCAACCCGTGGCTTGACAAATAGAATCACCTGCTAGATGCAACTTCTCCTTAGTAAGCTCTTTGCTTTCAGCAAGTTTCACAGCGCTTGTCCACAATGCATTGGATTGTCTTGATAGGTCAATGCTCACTCCCGCACAATCACGAATAAGCCCAACTCCATAAGTTACTCCCTCATTGCTTGAAATTGAATGAACCTTAGATGTATCCTCTACCATTGCCTTCATACCTCCTTTTTCAAAGTTTAGCTCCAATGGTAATCCTGTCTCTTTTAAGTGTATTTTTCCTTTTTAAAAAAATACAATACTATTACGCAATGCCTCCGTGAAATGAAGACATTCCCTTCTTGAATGTTCAAGACTGTCACACCACATACAACAAAAAGGCATCCTTCCTCCTATCTGCATAAGGTTTGGTTTCAATGATGTTGGTTCACTTGAAATTTGACTTTTCTCCTCAAGCCTAGCAAACTTCAATTGTAAATCCCGGATATCCTTTAATAATTCATCCATGATTGAATCTTCAACCTTTGTATGAACATGAGACGGCTTAGAGCTAGATGGATTGCTATATGAGTGCGTCACGGTTGGTACCTTAGCCTTAACATCGCTCACAACAAACTTATCTCTCCGCCTTTGTCTCTTAGTAAGCAATGATACAATCCCCTCTACATCCTTCTAGTCAAACTTCAACCCACGCTCTTCATTATGATCTTCTAAAAGCGGTTCAAGCTTTTCTTGCAACCATGGATCCGCCACCTGTATAAACAACTCCGTCTTCTCCACATGCAAAGTTGTTTTCTCAGTCCCCGTCAATTGCACATATTGATGCTCAAACTCCTTCAATAATTCATTTGCCGAAAAGCCCTTATTAGGGCGCACCACCCACTCCAAGAATGATCTTTTTGTTACCTTCTCTGAATCCTCCATAAAAAATTCTTCCTTTAATGCTTGCACAAATGCCTCCCAAGTCTCACCATCATTTTCTCCTAACTCCCTCACCTTTCCACGAATCTCAGGGACCACACAAAGCTCAAAACTCTCAATCATCTCATGCTCTGAAACTCGGTTCAACTCCATCTCTCTTGCATAAAACCGAATATACTTTGAAATGTCCCTCCCATCAAATTGATCCATCTTGTTCACAATAGAATGCAATGTTGTGGTTGTCATTGCTTCCCTTTGCTGCTCAACTTGTTGTTGCCTCATAAACAAGTTGAATGCCTTAAACATCTTCATCGTGCCATCATCCAATGTGCCAAGTGGACCACATCTCAAAGTCCAGGATCAACGAATTGTTAGCAATTACTGTGTAGTTACTATTGTTTCATGGGTGGGTACGTTAATTTGCAAATTATCGCATCGTTACGATGCACACAATAATTACAAAGAAATGGCACTACTTTGTAATTTATATTAACTATGTAACTTCTATACGTTAATCACAAGTGTGCAAACGACACAAATTAGGCACAAAAATGGATCATCTTTGTCGTGCATTTTATGTGTTTTGAATTACATGGAAAATTCATAGCAATAATGTCATTGCTATTTGTAGTGCAACAATGCTTATTAAATATGAAGATATAAATTGAAATTGATTTGGGTGTATATTAATCAGTTGTTTGCAATTTGAAAATTCAATTCATATATTCACTGTTGTAGCTTAAAAACAAATTGTAAGAATAACGGTCTTGATTGCCTAATCCATACGGTACAACATTTGAAAATCCTACAAATCAAAATATTTGTAATACTTTTAATTGCCATTCAATTGATACTATCAATTGATAAACAAAATCATAAAATCATGAAATTATAATTCAAAGATAGCTTCAAAAGAAAAATTTGAAAGTTCCAATTGAAATTTAATAATACGCAAATATTCTCAAGCGCATCATGATGGTGAAGACGTAAAGCACATTGGTATTGCAAGATAGTTTGAAATGTACACCATGTTCTAGTGTAGTTGTATAACAACTACAAGCATCACAGTACAGATTATACATCAGGTTGTGATAAAAACTTAGGTAAGGATAATGTCACTATCAAAGTTTACAACCATAAAGTAATTGGACCGCCAAGTGAAACGCTTTTGATTTTAGAATCATGGCTTCAAGTAGCTCCTCATGCTCCCTAATTTCATCTGGCTCCAATAGATGCTTACATAGGTTTTCCTACACAAAATTCAAGAGGATACAAGGCTATTTAGGTATCAACTACAATCATGTACAAGAAACAAATCATGACAATAATGAAGAACTTGGAAGTTAGCAATTGATACTTGTAGTATTCAATTACTTGCTGAACATTGATCTTTTATTTTCAATCTTACTCTTCGAAGGACAGAATTATAAATACAACTTCACTACTTATATTCTATTTAAATGTACAACATTTCACACACCTCTAGTTGACAATATGCATTATTCTTCCCTAATACCATACGCAAATGGATAGGCTTTCTTGAATTAAAAGCAAATATGTAACATACCTATCTGTACAAGGGAAAGGTTCCATTGAATAGTAGAGTTGCTAGATTGCTCTGAGAACCACACCACCACATCCTCCAAGTGTGGTTCTAAAACAAACGAAGTCATAAATGTCATTAGCTAGTAAATAAGGTAGAGGCCTTGACTCCATCTACCTCCTTCACCATAAGTCAATATTGCTGCTCAATGCCATCAAATAGCAATTTCAAAACAATGGACAGTGGTGCATGTTGGTATTTGGGGTTGTACCTTACTTTTATCCTTCTTATGTACACAGCCCAAATGTACTTACTCAAGCGCATGGTCTTCAAGAAAATAGTACAATGCATTAGAAATTCGTAATTATTTCAATAAACAATGAAGAAACAATTATGACCTTGTTCATTTGCTTATGCTCATATTCAAAATTAATTCTCAACTAATACAAATAGGACATCTCCATACTTTGACACTTTTTCTACTGCGCTTACCTTATAAACATTGTTGTCTACAATCACAATTAACATCAATATTGCTTGACCAAACATTCAATGAAACATAGTTCAACATAGAATTTGTAGAAAGTGTACCTATTACAAAGTTCTTGTATAGTACTCACCTGCATTTTCCTCAGTAGCATTTTCTTCTATTCCATCTTTCTCCACAACAAGGATTTTCTGCATTTGCCCACTCGAACGGATTATGGTCTGTTTCATCATCTTCATTTGGCGATAATGCCACATTTGATTTCCGGGATCCAATGACCTCCCCTCCATCGCCAATTCCAACTGCAATATATAACCAAATGCATTAAAAATTTTAGCACACATGATTTAGTCATAGAAAACGGTTTAGAAATATGCTATAAACACATGACAACCTAAGGTCAATCTAGAAATACACCTTCAATGAAGCATTTGAAGCGGGTTTTTTTTCATATGCTATTAGCAGAGTATATGATAAAAAAACATGCGCACTTGATTCTATCAATTACCAACAAGACACAAAAATTGACAAAACTGCGCAATAGAAACCATTTTGGAATATTAGTTAGGATGCTTCTAGGTGTACTTACCTTACAACCTAAATGCATTGAAGTATGTGGCCTCCAGCATGTCTTCAATTGTAGGCTAAATTGCAGAATTCAATTTCTAAGTTGAATTGGACCAATTAGTAACATTGTAATGAATTCTAAAGGGAGTAACATTTCAATCATTGCTCACGACTAAATCAATGAAAATGCCAACAAGTATATAATGGGAAGAACAATTATATAAACTTACCACATGGAAAAAAAACCCTGCTTGCTCGATAGTGACCTCTACTGGTTCAAATGGATCAAAATGTGAACCTTTCATCACCAATGCAATTGCAGCATGGACCGCTACACTTCCAAACAGATCATCATCATTCATTCGCCAGACATCATTGTCTTTCAGGTCCTTCAACTTCAACAACCAAACATCAACCTCTTCACTTCTTCCACGCCGATTTTTTGGTTTACGAACTCCAAGTTGATCATAAAGCTCCGTTTGAAGCTTCCCGGTGATTTTCCCTCGATAATCTCTCAAGTAACAGAGAATGGGTTTTTGCAACCCACCCTTTCTGTCGGTTTGACTACCCCAATGTTTTTGAAACAATTTGATGTTTGCACCATCAGTAACACTCGCATTGAAAGCAACTAGTACTTCATCTCTGATGGTGTTGTACTCTGGGTACATGGAACTTGATTTCTGAAAGCCTAGAATGAGATTTCGAGCAACTGCTAGCATTTTATGCTGCAATTTAAAAACCACAGCCACAATTGCTATTAGTTTTTTTGAATAACACTCACTAGCAACGGAAACATGCATTGCAAAAATGAAGTTTCATATTTTTGAAAATATGTGGCTAGTGAACAACTGTAGTTTAGAAGTCCTCCATATGCAATGATGTGGACATTTGCTTATGAATTAGGTATTTTACACTACAATTCTATAATGCACATCCATAGTAAAGATTTTTTAAAATAAAAGAATTGGGTGTGGGAAGAAATACGACTACTTCTCAGATTTCAAAACATTGATGGACATTCTATTCTTTCAATATCAAAGCCACAACATTTAATAACTTGTAGAGGATATCTTATTTTATATCTAAAAAGCAATTTATTTTTTATTCAGACTTGGAAAGCTGCATATTGATTTAACTGCCATATACGATTGAACACAAATTCTACAAGCATTCTCATACAATTCAATTTGATTATGTGCTCGCTAAAGAAATTAATATGAATATGGTAAGTATTTTTGAATTGCTAACAACGATTCTTCACTGGAATGGAAAGGAAATTTGGAAAAAACAAGTAGAATGCACAAACCTTTATGTAGGACCAATCCACATATTCAGGAATAGTTCGTGTGAGCTCAAGTGCAAGTTGCACACTTTCGCTCAAAACAGTTACTTGCTTCCGTTGCTCATCTGAAATTCGCTTCAAGTTCAAGATCATCAAGCGCTCCTGGGCGTTCAAGTTATTTTGACTCGGAGCATCTTCTTGGTCAACATTAATATCTGAACAAACAAACTTTAAGTGAATAGGTTCATTCAATTTTATTTTTGAAGTTCAATTTTTAATTTTATAAAATGCAAAATATGGAACGTTAAAATGTTCTATAAAACATGATTCTAAACTAATGAACCACAGAAAAGTAATGAGCGTGAAATATAGGGAATAGATACAAGCAAACATATTGTAGCAATACGATGTACTCTTTAGCTATGATTTCATTCTATGAACACAACAATCAGAGCCTTATCTAATTTTAATGTTCAAAATATATTTTTTAAGACATTTCATTGGAAGGCCGCTTACTTGGTGTAAGTAATTCTTGAACTTCATTTGGGTTCTCTGAGTTCCTGGTGTAGCTACTCTCAATTGCATCCACTGGAGACACTATGCGTCGTCGAACAGCACCGCGAACAACACCAGCACTCACTCTAGAATACGGAGTTTGAAATATGTTGGAGCCGGTCATTTTGAATGTTTATCTGCAAAATTGCAATTTTCCGTAGAAAATTATAACAGAATGCAACAACTCGTACATATAAATTTACAAATACTATGTATCTTAAACCAAAAAAACAAGACTATGCCGATTTAGCATAAGACAATCAATTTCTAACTAGCTTTACGAGTTGTTAGCACTTACTTACAAACAAATCTGCATACCTTTGAAGTCTATTGAAACACTCGTATTATAAATTATGTTACAATCCCACTTGCAAAATTCCTCCTCCAAATTGTAACAACATTGAACTGGGCAATGCAATTGTGTGCAAGATAATTAGTTCCTCACTATGTTAACTAGTTCTCAGCAGTCATTAACAAGAAAATATACGCCATACCTCTCAGTTCTACTGAAACACTCATATAGAAAGTTGTGGTACAATCCCACGATGTCTACAACAGAATACCTATGAACTATGCTCAGCAATTCTATAAGACAAGCAATTTCGGCGGCCCTGACAATCCCATTATTAGTTTCCTGCCACCTTTAATTACATTCATCACCATTTTTTTAGCCGCAGCTTTATTCTATGTTCATCCATGATGCAATACCTACATCCATCTAAATGAATGCAATTGTCAATGGCAATTAAAACCTCCTCTATATTTGAGTTTGGTGCAATTGGAATGATGTTTGTTATAATAAAGATTTCTATATGTAAATTCTGCAATGCTTTCTTTGAATAAATAGCCCATTAACTTAAAGCAAAATTTCAAAGCCAACTACTTCATATGGGAGTAATTTTTTTAGTGTAAATTTTTTTTTTTTTTTTTAGAAATATCTTTATTACTATAACAACTGAAAGTACGTTTCACTTGACAAAAGGAAAATTTTTACAAGGTAAATATTAAGCACCCACGCTTAAAGAAACAGAGTTCAAAACTTCACAGAAGTAATTTTCTAGAATGGCATAAAAATCCTACAGCCTCATACATTTACAATGAACAAGAACATATGAAGATCAAAGGATATTCTAGAAAATCTCTATTTTATCTGTGACACTATAAGAATCATGGCCATGAACTAAGAATTAGAAAATGATCAAGCAACAAACTTTAATGGAACATCACTATGTAAAAATTCAATCAATTAAAATACAAGTAATTCTGTAGGCAACAAAACTTACACAACAAGCACAACAATATAATGTAGTGTATACAAATCAACCAAATTAATAGCATGACCATACAATCTAAGTCAATTGTACAAAAGTAATAGTAATAAAAAAAGTTTTAATACCAAAGAAAATGTCGAATTGCAAGAAACAAAGTTCACGGAACAAAAGTTGTAAACTAATAGAAAATGGCAGCAACTCCCTTGCCTCTGTTTCCATCCTGCAGCATGTACCAAAAAATAAGAGTGTTTTCATGAAAACCATCTAAAATCATGCAAATTCAATGGTTTTCAAATCAAATGAAATAAAAATTTAAATTACTTAAGTTTAGAGAAACAACTTACCCGTTCATTGATGTAGCGTTCTCGTGCTTCAAAATAAGTTTTAGCATGGCTGCCAGTCGGATTCTTCAATGCTTTACTTAGTTGAACAATAAATGGGCGGAATTGAACAAAAGCCATCCCTAAAATACCCACTGGCTTCGGGGATGTTGTGCAATGCACAGTTGTGCTTGCATCGCAAACGAATGCAGCTCCATTTCCACAATGGAAATGGAGCTTGTATTCGGGGAGCCAAAACTGAGGTTGCTCTTCTACCTCTACTTCTCCATCTGTAGGGGCATACATTTTCACAACAGTTATTTGATTTTCATTAAATATTTACTAACTTTTCAACTACTAATGAATAATTATACATTTCAAACAATATCAACTCCAAATATTGCAAAAGGAAATTATTCTTAATAGCATTAACAAATTCAAATAATTTACCGGGATGTAACCACACAATGATGCCAAATCCATAATCTCTTGGATCATTGTGTGGTAAACAACTATAATCTTGAGTAATGGCGAATGATGTAAAAGGAGTGCCCCCAAAATGACCTTCCGTGGTATCAAGGCCTTCAGTAGTCAAAATTTGCTCAAAATTTGTCATCACTTCGGGAATTGCAACTTCAAAGTAACGAGCCATCTTCTTTACAAATTTCTCAGACAATGCATATAGCTCAGGATATGCTTGCACAAACCTGCATTGCCAAATGCAAATGATATCCACATTAGCCCATTGCATTTTGTATCACAAAAAAAATAAAATTAAAAATTCTTCACATCAATGAAAACAAAATATTTCTAAGACAGTTGATCTCACCATCCCAACTGATAACGTTCATGCAAGCCGTACATGACCATCCTTGAGCCCAAAATTTTTTTCGACCGCTTGACAGGTCTTCCAAGTTGCTCAAGAATGGAAGCCATACCATGCAGTTCTCGAATGTCGCTTTTAGGAATCAAATTTCTTTTAAGTAATCCAATAGAACTCTTAGATAGTCCAATACTCTCTTGAATGGAGACCGAACCATTCACAAGTAAAAAATTAGCTTTATCGTGGTCAAAATCGTAGCCAGTTTCAAAAAACTTCTTCCGACGATAAACCTGTCAAAATACATTATACACTGTCATATTCTAAACATCTAATAAAATTTTATACCTTTGACATTATGAATTCAAAGTAATGAGTGCAATGTATATTGTCATCAAAAAATAAGAATGCACATTATATTATTCATATAGAATGAAAATGAAAAAAATGTAATAGAAAACTACAAGTGAAATTTGAACTACAAACCTTGGTGACCTCGACAGTGGGACTTTCGAGAGTCGGAGGAGGAGGTTTGTGCATTGAATTGAAGTGTTGCTCCATTTTCTTGAAGCTAGACTCCAGTTGCAAGTCACATACAGTACACATGTACTTGATCTCGTCATTGTCAACAAGGTGAATGCCCCAAGATTCTAGAATTTCCTTCTGGTCCACCAATTCCTGCAGTCTCCTATGCTTCTCCCCTGCTTGGTGTCTACTAATATAGACAACATTGTAAGCTGTAGGTTTGGACCGACATGTCATGCATTGAAAAGGAGGAACAACTTCTACTCCTTTTTTTCTTGCCACCAAGTTCCCTACAAAATATTAACAATATCTTAAAAATGACAACAATACAATTCCAAATTTTTTGTATCTAAACATCCAAAAGCCAATATGGTGATCTGCATATATTCTTTTGATTTGCCCCTTTATGGCATGGTTGATCTCAAAGAGAACAACGAAGCGATAGAAGAGATACTAAATCAACAAGCATCACATTTCTACATATCAACCTAACATATTGTTTTGATTTGTCTCTCTATGGCATGGTTGATCTCAAAGAGAACAACGATGCGATAGAAGAGATACTGAATCAACAAGCATCACATTTCTACATATGAACCTAACATATTGTTTTGATTTGTCCCTCTATGGCATGGTTGATCTCAAAGAGAACAATGATGCGATAGAAGAGATACTAAATCAACAAGCATCACATTTCTACATATGAACCTAACATATTCTTTTGATTCATCTCTCTATGGCATGGTTGATCTCAAAGAGAACAACGATGCGATAGAAGAGATACTGAATCAACAAGCATCACATTTCTACATATGAACCTAACATATTGTTTTGATTTGTCCCTCAATGGCATGGTTGATCTCAAAGAGAACAATGATGCGATAGAAGAGATACTAAATCAACAAGCATCACATTTCTACATATCAACCTAATATATTCTTTTGATTCATCTCTCTATGGCATGGTTGATCTCAAAGAGAACAACGATGCGATAGAAGAGATACTGAATCAGAAAACATTGCACAAACCTTTAACTAGACCTAAAAACTAGAATGCAATGGAATTTAAAGTAAGACTATTAGAAATTCAAAAGCTCACCTTCAAAATCTTGAGGCCTTCCAATTGAATTGAAAGCCCGTCCTTCACACCTCACGCCAGCCAATTCAACTTCTTTTGAAGTTGATAGATCTCCTTCATTGAAGATGCTGACAACCTTCTTCGGCAAGGAGCCGCAACTCCCCGGCTCCAATGTTCTCTTCATGAGGATTTTTTTTTCCTTAAAAATATAACACCTTATTAGAAATCGCCATTGGCAACATTAACAAAGACCAATTGCTAGGAACATTAAACAAGTTACTTAGTTAAACTCTTCATGCTAATAAAGAGCGAAATGCTAGTCCCTAAAATTCTCCAAACTTAGACATAATAGTGGACCACTACGAGACGTACTGAAGAGATGGTTGTTCACGTTTCCAAATCTCATGTATTCGTATAGAAGGATGTGCTTGTCTTCGGAGATTTCCTCTAAGCGCATTAAGTTCTCCTGATGGAGCCTACTCAACAATTATACCTGCACAAAAAATAACCACATTAGATGATGCAAGAAGTCTTTCATTCACAATGCTACTTCATAAAGACATGGGTAGACAGAAATTTCAATCCTTGGCTCACAAACCATGCAAGAGAGAGGGCAAGGCTCATTCTCCCACCTCATTTCTAATTTCGGTAATGCCTTATAGATTAATTTTTGAAGCACGCTTCATGGCTAGGGTCCTTCAGTCCACAAAGTCACCATAGAAAACTTTGCCAAAACCACCACCCACTATTTCAAGGTCTTCAGAAGAATATCATGTTGCCTTCTCTAAATCTTCGAAAGTTAAGCTCTAACTTCTTTTGGAGACTCGTAATATACACCACTGAAATTTAGTTCTGAAAAAACAAGGTGCATGAGAACTTAGATATACTTTGCCACATAAGAGTAGAATGATTGTTGTAAGACCCAAGTTTTGAGACAGAATCCAAAGTGAAATGAAAATTAGAAGTGGATTCCATTAAAATTCAGTTCTGACATCGTCTTCTAATCATTTCAACAGAAAAAAAACAAGCATTTGCATCATCTGGTGACCTCATTTCTTCATTCACCTTTCACTTTTGCATATCCAATTCTAGTACATCAAACCTAAAAGTAGCCAAAACCAATCAACTTCTATTATAACAACAATTCAATTGCACAACACTAGAGAGATATGACATAAACAAGAATCCTACCTTTCAAGATCTCTACCATGTATTTTGCATGTCAATACTTTTGAAATAGAGCATCAAAGCATAATCAAAACGGCCAAGTATACATAAAGATCAAAGAAACCTTTGCTTCAATCCAGCTCGTATGTCCCTCCTTCCACCACTACATCCAGACTGAGCAAAATCGGAGGTCACTCATATTCGCAGAAATCCAAATGTAACAATTCGCAAATCCTTCCCTTCAATCATCAAACAATATATTAATAGGTTTGAAGCATCATCTTCTTCTATTGATAGAAATGGACAAACACAGTGGCTTGATTTACAAAACTGAGGTGAATTAAGCAGGATACATGTATATTGGCTATGCACCAAATTAACATAGAAAATGACTTCTAATTGAAGAACTAATCCTCGTTGAAAAAGTATAATAGTATAAATACATTAGATGCTTCCACATCGCGCACCACCTATTGTAAGCAAATGTGTTGAGCCTGCGCTTTGATGTCTTCAAAACCTGCACCTCAGGAGTCAAGAAATAGTGAATATCAATGGTGACAAAAACGCGTTGGATCAACTTGAAGAAGTGTATACCTTACGCTTTGGTTAAACGTCTACAATACAAAGTAAAGAAAAAACATCAGAAACTTGACACGGTTACATTCTTACCTCCTAGGGGAATGATGGCATAAAGGCTCAAGAAGCGAAGCTACAAGGTGCACCACCCCAACTGATGTCTTCAATACAATGACACATGAAGGGTGATCCTCATTAAACAACTTCCAAAATCGACTCTCCTGCCATTAGCATAATTTGTCAAAACAAAAGATAAGTTGTCACTCAGCAATGCAACAATCAAAGCATCCGGTGCAATGAGATGGCAAAGTACACTTCTACCATCAAAATGTACCATCCATCCTTCAAACAAATTAATTAATATACCTGCCAATAATTGCCAAGACTGGATACTTGCATCGCACCTTTAAGACTAACCTTCAATTTCACTACCTCCATACTCTTAATATAGTCATGAAGAGCAACACTAATCTTAATAGCAAAGTTCTTGGTAGTCATCCATTGTAGATCATCCACTGTAGAGAAGCATTGTACAACAAAACAAAGCAAAGATATTTTGGCGTAAAGAATCTGCATGCTCTCATTATACAACCCTGAAGGATAACTACAATAGTACATGAAGAACTAGCCTAACGATTACAATGTGGGCAAGCTCGAAGAAAAGATAGAGAAGTTATCATCGTTTTTCTGGCATTTGGTGCTAATTTCAGTTAGCTATATTTGCTACTTGGTTTGTGCGGGTGGGGCCTAGATTCGAACTTTCAGTAAGAGGAAAATGGCTATTTATGTAGTTCTTAATCGACGAACCAAGTGGATGTAGGCTCACCAATTTATGAACCTGTGACCTTTCTCTATGTTGTGTGAGAACTATCTGCAATCCAACAATGTCCTAAACTGACCTGTGATAATGTCACATGTAAGGAATATTTTCACTCAATATACCAAGGCCCAGGCAATAAATTGTTAAACTAAGAAACAATGGGCTCGTCCACTTTTGACGATTCTAAACAGTGGTTTCCAAAAAAAAAAAAAAACATTACGAACGTGCCAGCTTCAAATGAGAGAATTGAAACCCTTTTGAATCCTACACCGTAGCTATGGTAGACACACCTCGCACTCGCTAACAGAGTTTGCAACCGTCTTCTCTTAGAGTTTATTTCAGTTGTCAAGGTTGTGAAGGCTCTCTCCAATCCACGATGCACTAACCACTCTTTCTAAAAACCCTAAAATACTAATTGTTGATACAAACCCGAGTGATTGTCTAACTCAGAGAAGGGCCCCTCAAGCTTTTGAACTACTCTCCACCATTCAAAATACCAACAAATATACCAAGGGAGGAGTCTTTTAACCTCAAAGGCGAAGGCAAAATTGTGAAAACAAATCACTGCCTAAACTTGGCCTGGGAGTGCAAAATTGACCTAGGCGAGAGAAGCAACATCGAGGACCATGGAAAACCTCAATCCTCAAGCATCAGTCTACTAGGTATTACTACAAAAAAACAAAGTAAAATAACAGCAGCTATGACTATCAATTCACGATTGAACTCAACCGACTGGAATTCTTGAGTAATGCCGGCATTGGGTTTGGTATGACACTCACGAGCACGTATGGAACGCAGAAAGGATAATCAATGCAGCAGATGAGAATCATAGCAGCAGACCAAGCAGAGAATGAAAGAGCTGAAACGCGGCAAAATATGAAACAAATGACTGAAGCAGACACTTACTAGTACTAGCCAAGAAGAAAGAAATTGACCTCATAGTTACACACCATGAATAAACTCAAATCTGGTGTACATATATTTCGCAAGTGCCTACCTCCTTGAGATCAACTCCGGCTTACTCCAGACTTCTGATATTTTACACCTGCACAATAACAACGCGATCAGAAAATCAGTTTCAAGCTAATTTTTACATGAAGTTTAATGTTTCCATTTTTCATCGACACATTTGATCTTCAGTAGTCTCCAATAGGACCACCTAACGAAACATGGATATCTATATATACACATGTAAATGGAGGCTACTGATTGTTTTAAACTCTGATTACTTTCAGTTTTGGATATTAAGATAGGAGGCTGTAAAACGGAGCGGGCATGAAAATGGAACATGACTCAAAGGTACATTTTTCTTTCTTGAATGTACCACCTATGCACATTTCAGGAGGTGGTCCATTTTAATGACCACAAATGACCACTTTTTTCCAACTTCAAAAATTTGTAACTAATTCCACAAAGGTCCAAAAAATATGAAACGACTTGGGTTAGATTTCAATTCCACTTGTCTTTCAAGAAAAATTTACTGAAAAACACTTCAAGATGTTTTACCTCCCCAAAATTCAGTTTCAGCGCTTAAATGCTCCATTTCTAGACCTCCTACCTCAGAATTGACGCCTTCAACGCTCAGGTCCATTCCTCATTCTAAAACATCTGAAAACTCTATTTGTTATCAAAGATTTGAACACCAACATAGAACCAGAGAAATGGAAACCTGACCAAGTTTTCAAAGCTTCGGTCCCTCAGCATCAACTCCGGCAATATGAAATCTGCCATTGGTAAAAAGATGTGACTTCATTATTATTAGAATATCCCAGCACATTATACACTCACATCAGCACCTACCTTGCACCCTTCCATGAACTCCATGGTCAGAACCCTGCTTGCTGATAATTCCTGCAAAAGAAAAATCAAAATACAGACTATGTTCCTGACAAAGGTAATTTTGGAGGTCAAATCCAACCGAGAAACAGCATTGATAGACATCCCAGTTCCCGAACCTAAAGTACAGAAGAATTGCCATGCTTGTTACGTTGTTACATGTTATAGACCTCGTTCGAACAGAATGAGAAGACTGGTGAGAGTGTTTGCAGTGTTTTCGCTATATGGAGATGGTCTTCTGACTTCGAAATCACCTGCTAATCATACGTTAATCACTCGTTAATCATGCTAAGATAATAAACAATAACAAGAAGTTTATCCTAAAAATGTGAGGAATAGAAACACCCTGTCTCTGGGCAAAACTTCTAGCAAAACTTCTATCTGCATTATCTACTTCTTGAATGAAATCTGGACCAAAGTCATAAGAAGATCAATGTCCTGCCGGACGCACGTCAGCCCTTACCGTCTCATCCGGGCCCTCTTTGTTTCTCCAGCTTCTGCCCGTCGTCTTCCCCAGCTGAGCGAAGTTAGCGTCCTTGGGAGCTTCACTCAATCGACAGTACAGTAGCCCTGAAAGAATGGAAGTTGCACCTGAGAAACGCTACTCTGACCGCAGTCCTCAAACTCCACGCCCCTCCATTACTTCCAACTGCGGAAGGGTTCCACCCTTGGAACCAAAATCAAAAACGTCAAAGAAAAAAATGTAGACACTGTCAACTCACGCCTCGTTCACATCCCTCAAAAGAACAACCTCCATGAAACGTACAAACTCCAGGAAAGGGAAACAAAAAAAGAAAAGCCGCAACTGAGGAATGGCGTGCTTACCGTTTCTATACTGTACCACCCCTGCAACCAATCCCAACCAAACTCAAAACTTGGCAATCCGAATGCAAGCCCCCGTTTGAGAGTTCCTCAAATGTCGAAAATCGAGCGTGAAGCGTGTTTCCGTTTTTGAATGAAGAAGTGCACCAACAACGCCGACTTGGGAAGTTCGGCGATCTTCACGACCAAACCGACCACCAATTTATTAACTTACTTGCGGATGCTCCAACGCCTTGCCTGGGCCTGTCTGCCAGCAGCGACGTTGCCGGCAAATGGACGCACACGGAGGACTCCTGGTTAGGCTTGCAAGTGCAGCGATTGTTCACGGTGATAGCTACAAGTTCGACATTTTATTGAGAACTGAAAATGCAAAACCCTGTACCCTACGGCAATGCTTCACGTCACGCTACAGTTCAATACTCTCTTACTTCAGGTACATATGGAACTCGCTAGCGGAATGTTTCAAAAGCAAAAAAATGTTTGAGTTCTAAAACCTTTTCCACTATTCTCACAATGAAGCACAATCTCACAACGAAGCACAATCTCACAATGAAGCACAATCTCACGATGAAGAACCAAACCACCAAAACCACACCAGCAAAACCTTGCTAACTTCGCACTGAACGTCGGCCACAGTTGAGTTCCGTAACCTAGCCAAAGTCAACTACCCTAACCCAAACTCGACGTGAAGCGGGTGGTGACTGACATGCAAGGCCTCCTATTTTTTGTGAACATGAACGGCACATGGGAGGGTCTTCATTCCCTCCTACAATGTTTACGATAAATTATTAAACTCGAAGTGCAAAGAAAAAACTTTGAAATGTGCGAGTTGATGATGGCAATGGCAGTAAGTTAACCCCTACATGACGGACCCATGACCATTGATTTCAAACCTCACTGCCCATCACTCAATTCACTGCCATTTTGCAACTAGATATATATGTAAAAATTTATATTTATTTTTCAGAGATGAAATTACATGTTTTCTTTACTTCATAGAAAAATTTAGATTTTTTTGTGGAAAATTGTTTTTTTTGTGAATTTTTGAAGAAAAAGTGAAGAAAAATCATATTAAATAGAAAATTCTTTCAAAAAATCAGGAAATTTCAGCATGTGTGTGTATTACCATGACAAACATCATGGTGTAAACTCAATTTCCGTGTCATTCTATAATTAGAAAATAATAAACATTGAAAATACATCCAAAGTTCAAATTGCAATAAAATATTCAATATTAGGATTTTTTTCAGAGATTAAATTGGACTACAAACTATAATACATGACCTTCATTTTGTCAGTTGGGCCCAAATTCAGAAAATACCATTTTTGTGGAGAAATTTCAGATTTAGAGCAAGGAGTAACAACTTTCCGAAATACTCTAAAATAGCATATTTTGTGATCCATGTTTTTAATAACTTCTCATTTACGTGAAGACAAACACTGGCAAGACTATAAACTCAATTGGATACTCTTCATAACCCAATATGAAAGGTCAACAAAGAACTTTATGGATGAAAAAGTGCTTTTAATCCCTAAAGGACCGGCATGCATTTTTTGGCCGTACAGAAATTTTGGGCAGGTCCGTGTGACTAGAGATTTCCATATTTTAAGCTGAAATTTTAATAGAAGGTGGGCGCGAGGAATATCTTTCATATGCACTAAATTTCAGCACATTTGGAAGTAGGAATCAAAAGTTATGGCCAAATATGTTACTTTTTTTCGTAACTGGGCAGTCCGGGCAGCAAGCAAAATTTGGCAAAATTTTGATTTTTTTTTTTAATATTTTTTTTCTTGTAGATTACATTTTTGTCTATCTGGAAAGCTTTGATTCATTTCATTTGGATTTGTTATGAAAAAGTTATGGACATTCTTGTTTTTTGGGAAGTTAGAGCATCTTCTTCAAAAAAATAACTTGTAGGATTCATTTCTAAATGCTATTTTTGCAATTAAAAAAAATTAAAATTCTCATGGTTTAGTTTACTTGCTAGAACAATCTCACCATTGGGATTAGCGTATTTTAATTCCATCTAAAATATATTAATGTTTTAGATTTTCCTTTTATCTCGTACCTACTTCTACTTAATAAATTTTTTAGGAATGATAATTAAGTTTTTTTGAATATTTTTTTTTCCCCTAGACTCTCAACTCAATTCTCCACTATAAAGATTTGAAGCACAAAACTCTATAGTGCAAAAATTTTAAGTGAAAAATGTTTAAAGTCAAAAAATCTAGTCCCGCGATGTGCTGAAATACTTGTTTTTTCCACTTTAAACGCAGATATCTTGCAATCTAAGCGATCAAAAATTCTGAAATTTTTTCCACACACTTTCATACTAATTAGGTGTAAGATCCTACGGTTAGATGTGAAAAAAAAACATTTTTCATTTTGTTTTACTCCTTGCTATAGAAATGGTAATTTTGATGGTTTTTTGGCAGAAAAAAAGCCTTGGGCCTTTAGGGGTTAAACTCTTTCTTTTGAACAGTACTGTCATCGGAACGCCACGGAATGGTGTCCACGGCGCTCCAGGGTTAAGCTTATACTAACGGTCACTTCTAAGGAGAAAACAACAAGTGGAAAAAGGAAAGTCTCTGTGGGATTTAGGATCTGGAAAGGAACCCAGTTATCATCACGTTCATTTCACTGGAGCACTCATAGCCGTCAAATTAAGCAATTCAACATAGTTGGAGACAAAAAAAAAATTTAATATTTTTTCAATATTAACAATTGATAATCATAAATTTTCAAAAAATAATATAGAATTTCTAGATAAGGCATCTCTTTTCTACAAATTTTCAAAGTAGAACTCTTGAAGGCACCCTAAACCACACTAAAGTAAATCTGCCTCGATTCTAGCACCAAAATATAAAAAAACACAGACCACCAACCACAATTAAGCATAGACACGGATTCAAAGAACTTTTGGGAGCACTTTAAGGGAACTCTACAATTGGTGTCAGGGTGCACTCACGCTTATCGATGTTGCTACCTTATACACAACATAGTAAAATTAGGTTGTCCTATACTACTTTGTTGACATTAGACACTATAAAAATATTTTCTATTATTAAATAAAAATATACTACTTTGAAAATAGTTGTTAATTGTAAAGTTCATCCTATGTTCGTGAAGGTGTGTTAGAAGGAAGTTTAACTAAAAACAGTACAAAAGAAACAAGGCACCAACCTCCATTAGACTTGAGTTCTGGTGCTCCAAGGAGGTCCGTCTTGTGTTCTGCCCAAACTTTGGCTCCCAGTCCCACCTTCAACACATTTTACAATTAATTGTATTGTTGTAATTGGAACTCTTGAACTTCCATGTTTATAGATGGAAATATTTGTAGAAATATTTTTTGACTTTAATGCATTCGTGTTAAGTGACTTCCTATGGGTAATGGAACATAATAGTTTCTACAACCTAGTTTGACTATTATGGTATTATTTATGAAGACATTATGAAATATATATTCATGCAGACCTTCATCTTCTAAACATGTAATGTGCATTGCTCATCTAGTTATGAATTACAAAAAGGTAGTTTTAAAAAAACCAAGCATCTGATGAATTGCTCTCTAGCACTGTAGAAGTATAGAACAAAATAAATGCATTATGCACTCAAAAGAAAAATCATAAAACAGTCATAGGCAAGCAAGGATACGTACATTGTATAAATGGAAAGGGTATAGATCATTTTAACCCCTAAAGGACCATGAGTGCAAATTTTGAACAATGAATGAACAAAAACACGTCCCAAACTCTCCGAAATGCATTTTTTCATCCATCATTTTTTTTAAGATTCTTATATTAGTTCTTCTAACATTTGTACGCTTCCAGATTATGAAGATTTTGCTTTGCAAATATTCTATAATTCAAAAGGTATCGGGAGGTCTAGCCTCAAAAAGTAACCTTCTCAGTTCAAAAAATGATCCTCCAAAAATGACTTGAATCAAATAATCAAATAGAAATCTTCAAAAATCACTATAATTAGAATTCAACATTTTGAACTTATAGGAAAAAATATATCTTAAAAATCATAAATATTCAATCTACAATTGATTTTAGAAGGAATTTTCAATTTCGGGCTTCAAATTTTATTGAAAAATATAGGTATATATTTTTGTTGATCTACCCATATGGATGTGATCTATAAATAGTATTTTACAACTATTGTTTGAGAGTCATCATTAAAATACTCTTCTAAGTTGCATTTTATAATAGATATTCACAATTTTGAAAATCTGGACACCCCTCCGGTCCTTTAGGGGTTAATGTCACTACTGTAGTGCATGAAACTTAGAAATGGAGGAATTTATAATAAGAAACTTCAAAACTAAACAATGAGACATGATTCACTCCAACAAATAACTTTAGGTATGAGGGGACGCTTTGAATGCAACTCATCACAGTGCACACCTCATACTTTCAAAATGAAAAACATTGAAAACCACAACAAAACTATGATTCATGAATCTCTCCAATTAATAACTTTGAGTATGAGGGGACGCTTTGGATGCAACTCATCACAATGCACACACCTTATACTTCAAAAGATGGAGAGATCCAATACAATAAAGAATATAAGGAACCACTATATAGAGAGTGCAAGACAAGTCTTAAATATACTTCATATAAATAAGAACATATAAATAAAGAATATTTTTATTTTTAAAAGTACGTGTACCTAATTATATATGAATATATTTAAGTGCATGAGTGTATGCGTGTATATATATAGATACAATGTAAAAGATAAAATTTTCATTTGAATTTCTACACCTATGCTAGATGTAGGACTCAAAATTATTTGAAAATACTCATGTCTAAAATACGGCTGTTGTATTTTCATATATACAATGTCTAATTGGATTAAGCGCTCCAACATCCAATTTCTGGATGATGAGCACATTGAAGTTCAAATTTTTTTCTCAGTATTGCTTAGATGAAAGGACTTCATCCTAATAAGTGGAAATTTTGAGTAAATAGTTGCCCTTTCTAATGGTTGGATTTGGTGTTACTAGAAAACATATTTTTCTAAATTACAAATGTAGAAGTATATCAAATGGTTGACTAAGCAAAAATTGCATTCACTCTGGTTCTAAATTAGATTTGCAAAATTGAGATCAGTAGATTTTAAAAATACAAAAACTTCAATAAATCACCTAGTAAAGATGACCTCATTTTAAATCCATTCCAACAAATTTCACTGAAGAAATTATAATTTTTTGCATGTAATTGAATGTTGAAGGAATTTTGAAATTTTCCTTGAAAAATTTTAGAAAAATTTCAGTGATGACATTTGTGAATCTAACCATATGGATGGAATCAAAAACTCAAAATCTACAGCTTCTAGTGTATATGAATTCAAAAATTTTCTTTCAAATAGTACTTTATGATAAATTTTCTCACATTGTCAATTTCAGAGAAGACTTATAATGTTTACGGGTTCAACCTTCTTTTTTGAACTTTCCTTAACTTTTACTTAAAAAATTTACAATTTGCTTATAAAAAAATTAAAAGTAATCTACGATTTTGAATGCGAATGATTTCATCTTTACAGAATAAAATTTCAAATTCCTTTCATATATACAAAGTAAAATGCATCATCCAGCCACTTAGTGAGATTCAATTATATGGTCACAGCCACTCCATTCAGGAACATCTTTGAAAAACAAAAATCGAAAGTACATATACATTACAGATCATTCCATCTTCTGAAAATAACTTTAGAAACTGGATTCGTCCTTCTTTTGTTATAAATTGCGGCTTCATTTTCCACTAATTTTAGGATGAATATCTTGTACAGAAGTTGTGGAAAATATTTTGAATCCACATCCTACAATAGATGCATTTAAAAAAAAAAATTTAGACCTGAAATTTTTTATTAATGTTTTCCGGAGTTTATCTCTTGTGAATGGGATTGTAGTAATTCAAACTGGATTTCAAGTTATCAAGTTATCATTTTAGCTATGCCCTTTTCCAACCCTAGAATGTTTCAATTGAGCCGAAGCCTTTCCAATTGTGTTTTTCCTATGAAAAAAGAGCAAGGACTTTTAGTTATCTCTGATGAAGTAAACTTTATTTTTCAAAATCTGACCATGTAGATGTTTACAAAGCTTGCTTATTAGTTTCTGTATCAATCTTGAGTGAAAAATAGCATAGGAGTGTTGAGATTATAACAAGAGAAATCTGCATATTATATTTTAAACCCTTGATTGCCCAAGGCCTGTTTTGAACCTCTTGGAATTTGCTCTAAATTGAACAGGAAGCCAACATTTTCATAAGTTGAATCACTTCTTTTTTTATTGGAACCGTACAAATTCAAACTAGACATATTAGAGATCACATAGGGAAAAAACAAAAGATCAATATCATTTAAGGATTGAAAGATTATAATGTTTGATCATTAGGGTGTTAAAACTATGAAAATCTTTGAGCTCTCTTTTTGCATGTCAAATTGAAGAAGTTGAAGACCAAAAAAATATAAGGTTGAAGGGCCTAACAAATATAATCCCAATCAATTTATGACTTCTCAAAATATACTCTACATTTTTTTAAATGAATTTCTAGTGTGATTTCTTCTCCAAGTTCTTGTGTATTTGAGGCTCATTTCGAAGAGCCCTGAACACTAGGAAAAGTGAAGATTACAACGGGTACCTTTGCACAAAATCTTTAATACAAAAATCATAGTCATTCATATGATCATATGATCATATGATGCACAAAATCGGATTTTTGATGCAAAAACTAAACTTCAAAAATAATCTTTCATAAATATGAACTACTAAAAATAGCAATTTGGTAAGGTTTTATTAAACTTCAAAGTTTCTTCGCTAGCAAATGTGGGTGCCTTGGGCATTTAGGGGTTCAGTATGTTGTCCCTCCTCACAATGTTTGATAAATTTACATATAAGTGTTTTTTGAAAATGGAGGTGACATGAGAAACTTAGAATTGTGTTAGCACAGTCAATTATATTTTCAAAAAAATTAAGTTCAAATGAAAACCTATCAAACTCATCACATTTTTTACCTGACACTTCTTGAAATGCATTTTTTTTAAAAGTAGAAATTCCAGAGAACTCCAAATCAACAAATTTTGAATGTTAAAATTTTCAATGGTGAACATCACAAAAATGCTTTATTCTTTCCATTGAATCCATTTTCAAAAGAATTGGATGTGTACAATTTCTCAAATCTCAATTTACGTGAAATTGGCAAGTTTTTCAAGAAGCTGAGAAATAAAGTAAAATTTGTAAGCTTCACTCTTCCATTCATGGTACATATATGCCTTTGAGGACCTCTACAAAATAAAAAATATATTTTTTTTTAAAGAAAATTTAAAGCTTTCAATATGTAATTTTTTTTACTACCCGAAAACAATTTTGAAACGGTCAAAGGAATTTAATTGCCTATAGCAAAACAAACTCAGAAATCTCAATCGACTGTATACTGTCTATTAGGCAATTAGGGGGGTAAATTAGAAGTTCCAAACTTATTTTTAAATCCTATAATTGTGATTTAATTTTGAAGTTGAGATCCCCCATGGATATACAATAAAATACTTTCTACTTTGTCTTTGTAGGTCTTAAAAATGCTAAAGAATTTTGAATTAGAAACTGTTTATATTGTTGTACATGAAGGTGAAATTCAAATTTTACTTGTATAATTGCCACAACAGATTTATATAGTTTCCTAGAAATTTATTGACGCGAAACTTACAGTCTTGGGCATCTCGAAGGCTCAAAATGCAAAGAAATTTTAGAGGTTCAACAAAATATAATACACAGATTTGGGGTTAAAAAAAGCAGTCCATGCATGCACTTACCAATCCAAAATTTCTTCTATGGTGTAAAGTGAATGGTAAACATCCATTTTCTTAATTACTAATTTTTAAATACTTTTGTTGAGGAATAAAAATTCACTAATAAAATATTTTTTCATCTACATTTTTGGTAATATTGATGGAAAAAATTGTTTAAATGGCGGTATTCCGTGTGCAATTTTGTCCATGTAAGATGGGTATACATTTCATACCGGGCGGTCTGAAATATAACAATGCCAAAGTTCTGGAATGGCATCATTTTTATGTGAACTGCCATATTGGACTTAAATTATGTTCAACTAATTTTGCAGTAGAAATGATAGGAATGACATGGACTTCATAAAAATGAATTTTATAACCCGCATTGTCAAAGAAAAAGGTACAATTATTTTACAATGAGAAAATAAAGAAGAGAAAACCTATCAATAATTGTATTAGAATATAGATCCAATTCATTCTCAATCCCAAAATTATGTAAAAACAAGGATAACCATAAAAGAAGCAAATAGCATTTTTTGACAACAAAGCATACTTTGTTGTCTATTTATAGGAAAAATGCTAAATTTTCCTTTAGAATTTAACTCTAAGCGTGGTCAAAGAGTAGCTCCAAGACACAAACATTTTCATAACATTCGACATGCTTAACCCCTGAAAAACTAAAAAGACATAATGTGTCCTATTCTAATTTTCAATGGCAATTTGGCATTAGGGTGAGACAAATTTCAATATTTTATAAACTAGGAACTTGTAGAGTAATCATTTTATATAGTTGTTGCACTTTTTGATTATTAAACTTTTAATGAAAGAGTTATTTTAAAAATTGTTCAGAAAATGTAGAAAAGTGGGAGCAAATATAGTTTTTTTACAATGAAAGGAATAGTACGGATGGAAAAAAAATTCTTGAACATTTCAAGTCATTACTCTAGAAAAAAGAACCACATCTAAAGGAAAAACATAGTAATTTTAGCAATTTAGAAAATACGAAGTTCAATTTGGTTGAATTAAAAATACAAAAATAATTAGAATGATTTCAAATATTTTGAAGATGTTCCAAATAATATGCTAATTATATCAATTGTTCTATTTCAAAAATGATCGCATATATAAATTTTTTAAATTTTTGTAGGATCCAATTTGGTCAGTATTGATTTTCTACTCCTTTTGTTTGAAAATGTAAACAAATTTGGGAGAGTTCGTATTTCTGATTTTGAACAAGAAAAAAATACTACATTTCACTTAGATTCCAATACAACTTTTTTTGGGGGGGGGCAAAGAAGCATTATTCATCTTCTCATATTTTTTCTTCTCCAGAAGCTGCGTTTTCTGCTTATAAAGTTAGTCAACCGAATTTATTATAATCTAAAAATACAACTGTCAGAACATTCCACAATTAGTTCTATGCATATTAGACGTGTATTAGAAAATGTATGTATTGCAAAAGGTTTATGAGAATTGAGAATAATTCTTCAATTTTAAGGAACTTTGTTATATTCTTAGCAACTGCTCTGAGCAAAGGATGTCATGTATTATGAATACTGTAACAGATGTTCCTACATGTACACAAAATAGTAAATGAGGATGCTTGACACCAAGAAGGTTACTGAAGAAGCCATCAAAGTCAACAAACACTTGTATTGAGATTTTTATTTGTTCATGTGATCGTTAAAAAATACCAATTACAGCAAAATCTAATTCAAAAGTACTGCATTCTTGTATATAGTAATAGTAAATATTCATATATTGATGAATGTTGAGAAATTAGTGCATGGTAAGCTAATATCAATATTTTTTGTACATTAAAGTGTTAAAAATGTTTGGATTCACAAAAGTTATCTCATCACTTATAGTGTTCTTAATTTGTGTTTAAATTATGTTTGAAAACTATTTTGGAACTTAGATGGCAGCATTGAAAATCTAATTTTTAACCTTGGAGCGCTCCGACGTCCATTTTCTGGACAATGAACAGATTCAGATCCTTGTTTCTGTCTCATTCCTGCTTGGATGAAAGTCATCCTAATTTTTGGTGATACTTTATCAAGTTGTTGTCCTATCCATCGGTTGGATTTGGTGTTACTAGAATATATACATTTCTAAAATTACAAATGTGGAAGTATGTCAAGTGGTCAATTTGCATTGACTTTAGTTCAAAACTAGATGTGCAAAAATGAGGTCAAATATGTAAAGGTCACAAAAATTTCAAAAAATCACCACATAAAGAGAACCTTATTTCAAATCTATTCCAACAAGTTTTACTCATAAAATGATAATATTTTACTTGTAATTGAATTTAGAAGGAATTCTGAAATTTTCTTTTCAAAATTTATAGAAAAAGATTGGTGATAGCATTAGTAGATCTAACCGTACGGATAGAATTTAAAAATCAAAATCTACAGCTTTCATTTGTATACCAATTCCAAAATATTCTTCCAAATTGTAGTTTATATTGGTTTTTCTCAAATCGTCAATTTTGGAGATGAATCCAGACGTTTAGGGGTTTATATGGATGATTATAATTGTTGTTTTCAAAATTCCATGCACGGATGGTCATTATGAGCCTCAAGTTTTTTGTGTTCTAGGCTCTCACTCTGAAATGAGCCACAAATGCAGTAGAAGCACTGAAAAATATACAGCATGAGATTTTTTTTTAAATTCTTTACATAATTTTGAGAAGCTGTTGATTGACTGGAGTTGTACAAGTTCTGATCTTTATCTTCATGAACAAATTTTAAGAAACAAATTTTGAAAACAAAGCAAAAAAACTAAAGAGAGGTCACCGCAATCTAAGTTAAAAGACCCAAAAAAGTTTTTAAAATGATTCAAGAGGAGTTTAGCGTGACAAACAGCAATTTGTAAGATAGCTCAGTGTAGAACTTTGGGCTTGTGGTTGTGCCAGAAACTTCTAGGAAAAAACTTGTTGGTAAGGTGCGGCGGAGGCCTCATATGCGCAAGGTAGGCAAGCATAGCAAAACCCTACCCCGGCGGGAACTTTGTAGGCACTTACTCCCCATCACCTCTCTTGGCGGATGGTGGGTGGCGGGTGGAATTCTTGTCATGTGCAGTAGATGGATGGCAATGCCGCGCGGATATGAAAAGTGACTCACAAATTGGAGCTCTTACTTCCCCACAGTCCTCCAACAAATGTCATCCAAGAATGGTATTCTTAGATTATGCACTATCCTTCTACTTGTTTGATGGAGTGGAGTCAATGTATTTTTCATGTCAAGTTCTTCCCCGTGTGCGGATGCAACATAGAGTTAGAACTTGTTTTTTGTGCGGTCACCGCGCCATAATATGTACACTTGGAAATGGGTGCAAGTAGTGGTACCGTTAATTTGAATTTGCAAACTACAAATAGAATTTTTTTCCTAGCAGGAAGAATCGTGTTCCTTGAAATGCACATGGAGATGCAACTACAATAGATAAGACATGATTGTTTCCAAAGCCATGATGAAATGGACTCATGACAATTTTCAGAAATTGCTACTGTACATTTTTTTGAAATCTCCCATAGCAATGTTGTGCTTTTCAATTGTTTCTATTATGACTAGTTGCTTCCACCTAGAAGATGCAAAGCACGATAAAGCAAGGTTGTCCACAAGTGAATAGGTTTGTGTAAAAATATAGCCATTCGAAAGGAATTTTTCATTCATTTCAAAACATGCATTGACACCTTAGGGTTTGGACAGGGTTACAGGTGGAGCACAACTACTGTGCCCTGTTGCTGCAAGATTCTAGGACTGATGCGCGTTTGGTGATGGCCTAGAGTATGAATTGCATTGTTCCTCCCATGGAACAAGCTTCTCTCAGGTTTGAATACTTTTTATTTTAGCACCAACCAATCTTTGGAATGTTGGCACTCGGGTTCAATAGGTTTATTGAGGGATATAATTTTGTAGTAATTATAATGTGCAACCTGGAGAGCATGACAATGAAAGCATTACAACATTCGTCCATCGCTAAAATTTTGTAATCCAAGCAGTGGCCTATTTAAATAATAGGATAGTGTATAGAAGTTATCAAGTGGGAAAACGTTGTATGAAGGTTGAGTCCTAAATGGATGACAAGGTGCAGACATCCTTAGTAATGGATATGTGGTGCGACAATAGTACAAGATTGGAATATCGTTTGATATTGTGATGTGCAATGTCATTGCTGCATTTGTGAATTCAATTGTGAAGGATTAATTTTTTTCTTTATCAATGGTCTTTCCAATTTTTCAATGTGGGGTTCATTGTTTGTTGATGGAAGTAGAGCCAATTCAACGTTTTATTCTTCATATTTGAGCACAGTGCACTGTTTGGGTTGAGCAAGATTCCATCCAATATTAGAGCCTTTTGACTTACATTCTTTTGGTTGAATTCTTACGGGATAGTTCAATTTCCTTATTCTCCAGTTCCTAATAGAAGATCAGTAGGAACAATTAATTGTAATGGAAAATTGTGAAAGTGGGATTAACTATTCTTGAAGTAAGGACATGAGGCACTAGTTTTTTTTTAAAACGTCTTCACACAATTACTTTAGCCTATAATTCAATTCTGGTGAATGAATGTGAGGCTAAAATGTTACAGTTTAGCATAGTTCTGTCATTCTTGTAACCAATTCGCAAGAGTCGGACTTGTTGGGCATTGTAATTCATATCAAAGTGAAGCCAAGAATGTAGATTTTTCTTCATTGAATACGTGTTTAATCAGAGTAGGTCATGAGAAACTTGTTTCTAAATGACTATGAATTTAAGGAGATAATGAAACTAGTAAAAAAACAAATATATCTTTGAGCTGGATCTTGGTGAAGCTCAAAGAATTGGAAATCATTACCTTCACAAATAGAATGTTTTTTCACTATAAATCACCTGCGAGGTCTTTAGGAAGTTCATCTAATTATTCGAAGGGGAATCTAAAGTGCTGCTCTATTATTTTGTTTATGCTTTCTTTCGGATACTGCACAGATAGTAGATTGTTGTATATGTTTGAATTTTCTTCATGACATGCGCACTTAGTGGCCTCATGAAATTCTACGACTTCTGTGTTGTAATTGTTGCTGTTGCAATTCTTGTTATTAGATATGAACTTCGTATGCAACATCTTTTTGTTTAATCTTTCACGACAATGGTATTAGTCAGAGGTTTCACAAGTCAAAAGGGAGAAACATTTATATATAGCAGAAATAAATGAAAGATAAGAAAAAACATTGCAAACATAATCCTGGAGAAGGATTCACTGCTTCTGTCATTGCGAATTCCTGAAATGTATTACAGATTATACTATTGAATAGAACTAGCAAATTGGCGTTGGCAATGATGGAGTTCCTGAATTGGTAAATATGGGTGAATTTGTAAGATTAGTAGAAAAAACCTCAGAAAAAAGTGTCAATGTTAATAGCCACTAGACAATTCTTGATAATCAACAATTTTCATTGTGTGATTGATTCAAAGTGGAGATAGTTGTCAATGAACTTAGTGATTTGGTGGTTTGTTAGATTTTTGAAAATCCTTAGACATTACCTTTTGAGTTCCTATATGAATACTAGGAGGGGTTCATGAGAAATCAACAATTGAGTGGAAGATTGTTGGAGACAAGATTGCCAATTTTGATTAAGGGATTTTCAAACAAAATACTATCTAGGTTGATTACCAACTGTTGTAGCTTAATAATCTGTATTTAATGCTCAAACCTTCAATAAATTAAATGCGGCTGAAATGTATAATACTTGGGTGAGCATGAATCACAGGCTTAATAGTCCTATCAAGTAAAAATATGCGGAACTTGTTGTATTGTATAGTGATTTTATATTGAGTAGTGAAATTCTTTGGTAGTATTCTTGAGGAAGTTGTGCCAACTACAATACTATAGTGTATGTATTCATCTTCCCTTGTATTAACTTAGAGGATATTATTTGCATATAATTATCATTTTAATTAATAATAGACGTATGCTTCATTGTAAGATCCGTGAATATTGGAGATTGAAAATTAATTTGGGTGTCCCATCAAAATGTATTGAAATAAAATTTTGATTAGTATGCTTGAATTTCTTACACAATATTTTGAAGAAATTGTTGGATAAAATAGATGAAAGTTCTTACAGATTCAAGTAGTGTCATTTAAAGTAGTCTCCAAAAGTAGTCTCCAACTTTGAGTGGCAGTAGACAAAATCATCCACATTCTAAGGTTAGTGGATATACACATTCAGTGAAGTAATACTTACACTAAAAATACTTAATGAAGTCCACCGTCCTGAATTAGAAGAGATGATATGTTGGTAATGAAAAGGAGGTGCTATACAACGGGATCAGCTCTCTACTAATTGTAGTATGTTTTATTTTATTTTCACTTAATTGTGTATTTGAATATAAGAATCCAAATGAAGAGGTATATATAGTACAGTTAAATTAGTGTAAGTAGTCTTGTTGATTGTATTTGCACAATGCATTTCATTCATTATATTTTTGGCTGTGATACTATGTAGTTCTATTCATTTTGAGGTTGAGATACATACAGTTATTCCATAGCAGACAAAAATAGAAAAAGATTTAGTGAACTATTTTCTTAGAGTTGACATGATTTTATTTTGGAAAATTGTATCAAGGCTTGGTACTTTTGGCAAACTTGCAGGACTCCATTTCGGTATTGGTGATGGTATCACTCAACTGTGACCGATGTGGGGCTGTAAACTTCTTCAACAAAGCAAATCTGACGAACCACCAAAAAAGTATCCATTATAAAACTTTACATAGAAAGAAGTGTAAATCATCAGACACTCAGCTGCAGGAATTGGTTGAAGAAGCCTTGCAGAACCAAAATTCTCCAGATCAAAACTTCAATTTCGCGGAAGTTCTAGAAATTGCTAATGTTGTCCATGAAGAAAGACCGTATGACTCAACGTTTTCCTTGGTTCATTGGATACGACATTGTAAAAATGGTATGGGTTTATCGGAGCGGGACATCACAAATTTGTTTCGAAATGTGCTTTTCCACAAGTCCTTCAAGTTAGAGAATGTCATTGTCAAATCAACTTCAGATTGCAACAATTATGAAAATGCACTTCATCGTGTAGAAGATGGTTGGTTGGAGTATAAAGTCAAGGAAAAAATAGGAGACCCTTATCCAATATGTCTTTACTACAAGGACCCGGTATTAGCTCTGTCTTCATTATTTTCAGCCCCAGCCAACTGTGAGAACTTTGATCTAGGCCCCACATCATCAACGACGCCATCCAATACAGCAGAACCGTCATATTCTATTCCAAGCACTTGCAACTGGTGGCAATTTATGCAAGGTCACATTGGTTGCGAAGGTGCAATCATAGCCCCTCTCATTTTGTATAGTGATCAGACAACTCTCTCAAACAATGGAAGGGTGAGTGGCTACCCTTTGGTTCTGTCTCTAGGAAACATTGCTTGTGAATTACGTGCTCAAGAAGAAGGACATATACTTCTAGGAGTGATGCCTGTTATTCCTGCATCAGACTTGTCTTCACACCATAGAAGACTTGACATTTTCCATGAGTGTCTTAATCAAATTCTTCAACCCTTGAAGAAATTAAGTTTCAGGTATGATTTAAACTATGTGAATCCTTTTTTTAGTTAAAAATTGCTTATCATTTGAGATTGGTCATTGGTTGCAGTCTCCAATTACCAGAGCTCGTAAGCTCATAATTTATTTGAATTCTAGAGTATGAAACGAATTTTGTCATATTCTCTATAGTTGCACTTTGAAGTTGTTAATAGTGATGACAAGTAGTGACTACAATTGTACATGTGAAGGGGAACCGTCATCTGTGATCCACATGGGGTTGAACAGCTTGTCTTTCCACTTCTTTTTGCATATGTTTGTGATCCTCCAGAAGGATCAAAGGCACGTACTGCTACCCAAAATCAAGCTTTTGGAATATATAATGATATATTTTGTAGTAATATTTGAATTCCTGATTATTCAATGACTTCATAAGAATGAAGTCCATGTGTAATGACATGCAATAGGACATTGTAACTCTATATTAAATGTTGAGATGTTGCTTTGTTAGATTACGTGCACATATGACACCAACAAATGCGAGCTACCTTGTAGCTTATGTCTTTGCGCAAGAGATGAACTGAATATGACAAATCAAATATTGGAGTACCGAACGGAATCAAGTATGAAGTCCATATTCAAAGAAATGAAAGAGGCAAGAACAACAACAGAGAAGATGGCTATCTCAAAATTACATTCCTTACATGGAGTTGAGGTACGTAATATGAAATTTTAGCTTTCAATTTCCTTTGTATTTGTTTGCTACCAATTGTTGGAAAATAGTAAAAAGATTCTTGTGTTCAGTCTCTGTATTTTCTGAAACACTACAAAAGTGTTCGCATGTACATAGTAAGTTTGAGGCACGTGCTAATTGATCTGTACTAACAATGTGTTTATTCTTGAATTGCAGTGTGCACTTTGGGGCTTCAACGGCGGTGACACAGCCATGGGAAATCCCTACAAGTGTTTGCATGTTGATATTATGCATCAATCAGATCTTGGAGTTTTCAAAACCTTGGTAGATATTTTAAAAGTATTGGGAGGGTCAAGCAATGTGTTGCATATGTTGGATGAGCGCCTTCTCTTTATCAAAAGAACATCTCGATATCAGAGCTTTTGGATACCAGGAACTGACAAAGGTGGCTATTTTTGTTCAAATGCCAACTTTGCAGCATTTGAACATCGAGTAGTGATGCAGGTATGATAAAACAACTATATATTAGAATCAGACATGAACCATTTTACAGTTATAGTATATATTTTTTGAGTATTAAGTTAATTGATGATGAGTGATGTGAATTGAAGAATCTTGTAGCTCAACTATAATTCTTGAAAATTCAACTATACAAATCTTGGATAATAAGATGATATTGGTTGTATCAGGTTATTGTCTTTTGCATGATTGGAGTATTTGAAGACGAATGTATATCGGCAATGGTAAAGTTCCTCGAATGATATCAGTTAGCGTGCCACACACATATGTACACTGAGACAACCCTCAAAGAGATGGATGATCTCATGTGCTTGTGAGTAAATGAACTTGCATGACAGTTTCTGTAGGTTTCATGTTCATTCCAATCATATAGTAAGAAAATATTGATTTTTTGAAGATGTTGATCTAAATTTCAGTACCCAGATGATAATTTTCTAATAGTTTCATGTACTTTTGTGAATGAAAGGGCAATCACATCTTTCAAGCGGAGCTTAAAAGATCATCAGAAATCTTCTTTCAATTTGGTGAAAATCCATGCAATGCGTCATTTCAGTGATGCAATCCGGCGTTCAGGTTTACCTTTTGAATACAGCACCAACATGTATGAGCACTTGCACATTAATCTCATGAAGTCTGCCTATCGATCAAGCAATAGGCGTGATTACACTGGTCAAATCTTGAAACACAATTCTCGATTGCAATCCTATCGACGAAAAGTTGGAGAAGTTGAAGCATTTGAATCAGCAACTGAAAAAGTAACAGCCTTAGATCAGGTTTGCTACTGAATCAATATCATATGCTTTGAAGGACCATATAAAAAGGATTTGCATTTCTTTGGTTTTAATTATAATGACAACCAAATGAACTGATTTCATTTGTTTGGACGTCTGTTTAGGCTGTGCAGATTGGAGAGAATGTCATGTCCGGCCCCCTTGCAAACCTTCGGTTGTCCTGGTTGATACCTACTTCCCTTGAACTGCCTTTCAGAAATAAACTGCTACCTTGTGTGTGTTCCATTCTTTCAGCACAACATGAGCTTTTCCAACAGCCACAAAGCCTTCATGTCTTTAAAGACGCAAATAATTTACAAGGAGGTGAAGTTCTTTGCATCTTTTCTTCTTTGGCTGGACTAGGTGAACAATTTGGAGATTGGCCACTTTATGGTCGTGCAAGCCATGAATTTCATGGAGCACCATACTACAGTGATGTTGCTCTGCAAATGGAGGATGCAGGCATGGATGAAATCACAATGTATGCCCAACTGCGACTCATTTTCCAAGTGTCCTTTGTAGATTCTAAAAGTAATATGTTGGCACCGAAGAACTTAGCATTTGTACGCATGTATAAGGTTCTGCATGGTAGTCGATTGAACGAGCTGGTAAGATGCAAACAGCTTGTATGGGATCCATATATAGATTCTTGTTACTTGGTGGTAGATGTTGCTACCATTCTTCGAGTCGTCCACATTGTGCCGAATTTTGTAGAAGATGGTCATTTTTTCCTCAATAAATACAAATTCTAATCTTTCTTTATCATTCGGGACTCCTGCTTATATAACTCCTTATAGATTATTTTTCCCTGCATAACCATCATGTAATTATTAAACGTCCAATGTTTATAAAATGTGTGTAAAATTTTTCATTCTGTCTTGTTAGATAATTTGATGGTTATTGATGATTTCTATAGTGAAGAATGACTTGGAGATTAAAGTGACAAATATAATTTATCACAATTTCGTGACCCCAACAATTACGGCAAACTGACAGAAGTATTGTAGTTTAGTTGGTCAGTGTCACAAAATGCCTCAGAATACATGCACTACACGTAGTATAATATTTTGTAGTAGCTTTTGCGAGTTCTTACTAAGACTTTAGAATTTTTCAATTAACTTTAAAAAAAATTTGAAGTATACTAGTTGAACTGAACTACAAGTAAAGTTTTTAGTTAACGGGTTTCATTTTACAATAAATTGAATACATGGAATGAATATTTTTAAAGGTACAATTAAGTTTATTAATTATTAGTGTGCAATATAGTAGGCATTTATTTAGTACTACAGTAAACTATCCTAATACCTGGCCTTTGGACGGATCAATGTAACTGAGTGCTAGAATTGAATACTATTCTCTAAGTACACATCAGAATACAATATGAATTGAATATTATTGTGTTAAATAGACGGATTTAGTGTGCAAACTTTGAAACAGAAGAAAGTGCAGTAGTAGTGCAAATTCAATGCACAGGTATGCTGTTGTGTGATAGAAGCACTAACTTTATGTGTCTAAAATAAGCACTAATGCGACGCGGAGTCAGTCATCCATCGCTATAGCACTGAAGTTATACATATTTAGTAAGGCACAGCTATCGTGCAGCTTCAACACTTAAAATTTACATGTGAATGAGATGCCTAAATCGCATTGTCATCATGAATGCCAATATCGTGTCACAACAATATTCCCAAATGAATGAATGTAACACGAAAGCAGTGCTTGACGATAATCGTGCGATTACTATTGACATTTCGTGACAGAGGAACTTTGTGATGCACCCCTTGGTCCATGTTGATCCTCCATGTCTAATACAAAATACAAAGCACTACCACTCCGAATTCTTCACGTCGAGTTCACCAAAGATGTTGCGAAGTTTGCGGTCTATCCAGAAAAGCACGGAGCTTCTAGCTGTGGTGAATGTTTATATTTTTAAAGACTAGTCAAGAATCAAGTACAAAGTACCAAGAATCAAATATCAAATATTAAGAATCAAATATCAAAATTTATAAATATATTAACTTCAAAAAAACAACACACCTCATAATAATCCCCCCCTTTTCCTCATCTCCCTATTTCCTTTAAATACTAATCATTTAAATAAAAATAAAAGCTAATGTAAAAGTTAATTTTAAAATAACTACCAATTGATCTTTTAATTACTAAACTCCTATTGTAGGATTAATATGTAAATATATAAATGTCTATTTTTAACTAATAGACGGCCCACATCACGACAGCGGATGATCACAAACTTTACGTTAGAGGCGTAGGTGACATCGTTGTTCAAGCCAAAGTAAACGACACCATTACTCCACTCAAGCTTAAGAATGTCCTGTACGTTCCTAAACTACGCCACAATTTGATTTCAACCAGTCGCTTGACAGAAAAGCGAGTTGCAATTCTCCATGTACGGAACATTTGTAAAATGATCTCTGACGATGGGAAAGGCAAGTTACTTATGACAGCACACAAACATGGAGGTTTATGGCGCATGGATATCAAAACTGTCATTAACAAGAGTTCCGTAAGTGTAGCCGAGTCTAATTTCGAAACTCAAGCGATTCAGTCTCGATCTGACAAAGATCTTCAAAGATGGCATTACCGATTAGGTCACATGAACATCCACACTTTAAAGCAGATGGCTCGGGATGACGTAGCAATTGGCTTACCAGCATTGAAGAAAGGAAACTTCAAATCTGTTTGCAGGGGGTGTTCTCACGGGAAAATTCACAGGACTACATTTCCAATCAACATGGAAAGGAAACGAGCATGTAATCTTGGTCAGTTTTTTCACTCCGATATTTCTGGAACGTTTCAGGTATCATCGCATGGAGGACATCGTTACTTCATTACGTTTAAAGATGATCATAGTAGTTTTAGGTTTGTATTCTTCTTGAAGAATCGTCAGGATATTCTGGCATCGTTCAAGAGTTTGTATCAATTAGTTAGAAGCCAAATAGGAGTTAAAATGTCAAAACTCAGAACAGATAATGGGAGCGAGTATCTGTCAAAAGATTTTCAACGTTTTTTGTCCAGCAAAGGCATTCAACACGACCTAACGATACCTTACTGTCCTGAGCAAAACGGAGTGGCGGAACGAGACAATAGAACGATAGTTGAGAGTGCCTGATCCATGTTACATCATCGCAATATGCCTCTTGAATTCTGGGGTGAGGCTGTTAATACTGCTGTATACATTCTTAATCGAGTCTCCAGTAGAACTATCCTAGGATCCACACCATTCCAGTTGTGGTATGGAGACAAACCAGATGTAAGTCACTACAAAGAATTTGGAAGCCTGTGCTATAGTCACATTCCCAAGCAACGACGTCAGAAACTAGATAGCAAAGCTAGAGAAGTCCTATTCATGGGCTACTGTGCTACTGCAAAGGCTTATCGATTATAGTGCCACAAAACTAGAAAAATCATAGTCAGTCGTGACGTTATTTTCGATGAGGATAGTTGTTCTCAATTCAATGTACCTACTAGTGGTCACACAACAATCACGGAAGTTGCGTTAACCATTCCCAGTACATGTGGATCAATTATCACATCACCTCCTGAGCTTATTGACCCCATTCTGTCACCTCGATGTACAAATCAACCAGAAGGGATACAAATCGTTGTGCAGGAAACACCTATGAGTGCAAACGATGGGAGCATAGGAAGTGTTGATGGTAGTGAAAGCAATATTCCAATCGACGGAAATACTAATGGCAGTGAGAGTATTTGAGAGAAGGAGAGCAATGTTCAAATCGGTAAAAATATTGACAGTAGTGGGAGTTTTGGAAAGAATAATAGCAATTCACAGATGGACCGAAGCATTCAGAGCAGTGGGAGTTCACAAACTAGTGGGAGATACAATCTAGTTTGGTCAGCATCTTCGGATGATGAACTTAATCCAACCCTACGAACAAGGTCGATAGCCGAGCTATATGCTCGAGACAGCAATAGATCGTTATTCTCTACATCGTGTATTGCTCAAGTCGAAGAGACCAGTGCGAAAAGAGTTTCAGTGCTTCCAAAGGAACCGAAAACATATAACCAAGCCATCAAAAGCGAGTACAAGGACGAGTAGCAGAAAGCCATGATGGAAGAAATTGATTCGTTACTGAAGAACGAAACTTGGACCGTGGAATTCTTGCCAAAGGAACGATCTACCGTTCAGAATAAGTGGGTGTTCAAACTAAAAGTTAAGGCAAATGGAGCTATTGAGCGTTTCAAAGCACGTTTAGTAGCAAAGGGTTTTACTCAAACTCGTGGTATGGATTATGAACAAACGTTTGCTCCAACAGCAAGGACAAAGACTATACGTCTAATGTTGGCGATCACAGAAGATTTTGACCTAGTTCAGTTCGACATAAAAACAACCTATCTAAATGCGACGCTAGTAGAAGAAATATACATGACTTTGCCGCAGGGTTTCGAAGAAGAAATGTACCGCAGGTTTCCAGGTTGTCGTGGCAAAGTCTGCAGAATCCGAAAAGGGCTCTATGGTTTAAAGCAATCTGCTCGAGGGTGGAACAAAACCTTCTCAGATTTTTTAAAGCTCTATGATCTCATTCAAAGCCTCTCTGATCCTTGTTTATTCTTTTCAACGTCAATATCCAGACTCACTCTTGTCCTATGGGTAGATGACAGACTCGCTATGTGCAAAGACAAACAACTTCTCAGCAAAGTGATCTCGTATCTCAAATCGACCTTTGAAGTCATAGTGGGAGAGGCAGATGTATATGTAGGAATTCATATCACTTGTGATAGGTTCCACAGATTGTTGTACATCGATCAGCAGTGGTATATAGAAACAATTCTACAGAAGTACGGGTTTCAAGACGCATCTACAGTTTCAACATCAAGTGATCCGCACGTTCATTTGTGCGATCCAAGGAAAGATGACGGTGAATTCAATCCTGCTTTTCCTTACCAAGAAATTGTCAAATCATTATTGTACTTGGCAACACACTCTCGACTTGATATTGCGTATGCTGTTTCGATTGTCGCTCAATACGGTAGCAATTACCGTGAAATACATTGCACTACTGTCAGAAGGATTTTGAAGTATCTCAGAGGTACCACTGATTTTGGGTTGTGCTATTCTTCTGACAACAAACCAAATCAGAATCTTATAGCTTACGTTGATGCTGATTACGTTGGTGATCTCAATGATCAAAAAAGTCGTAGTGGCAGCGTGTTGATCGTCAACAATGGGCTAGTTGTGTGGCTCAGTAGGAAGCAACTCTGTACTGCAGATTTGACAACTGAGTCTGAATATGTAGCTGCATTGCTTACCAGCAAGGAAGTGGTATGGACACGAAGACTTCTGGCCGATTTTGGTTATCAGCAGAAGAATCCAATGCTGTTATTCTCAGACAATTAATCAGCGATTCGTACTGTCATGAATCCGGAGTTTCATAAGCGAACAAAGCACTTTGATGTTATGTTCCATATGATCAGAGAATTCCAAAGCAAGGGTGAAGTTACACTTGAATATGTTCCGTCTCGGCTACAATTTGCTGACATATTCACGAAGCCACTAACTCCTGAGGTTTTCTCCAAGCTCAGAGATGCACTCAACGTCGCCAAGAAACATCACCATGTGGGAGAACTAGTACAGTGATGTTGATGCTTCTGTACGTTCTTGTTATGAGTGGGAATATTGGAACGTCTGTTTGTACATCACCATGAACGCAGAAGCAATCACTTGTTGACAGCTTCATAGTGGATGAATGCCATCGTAATGGATGTTTCTTGATATGGATGAAGAGCATCCTATCGTCCCTCTCGTCTGGCGCTATGACTTCCCGCCTCCCCTGTTTGTGAAGACACTGTTCTTGTCTGTCTTAAACAATGTAGGACGATGTAAGATGCTGCCAGTTGTGCAATAAAGCATGAGTTTACGAAGTATGTTTACTTACCTGGTTCCGTATAAACAACAGTGATCGACCCTGATGCATTGTGAAATAAGCTTCTGTACTGTACAACCAGAATCGCTAATCAAGACCTAACTTAACTTACGCCAGATAATAAATTTTGTCTTGTGGGGTTTCAAAATGATCTCAATCGAAAGAAATGAACTGCAGTAACTTAATGTAACTTAAGTTAGTTCATCTACTGAGGAGCTCCAGTCACAAACCAATGTTGCCTCAATGGAATAAAGGTCAAAGCTTTCAGATTCAAATCTCAAACTTGTTTTGAAATTTATAAGCTAGTCATCGATCTCAAGGCTCTTTCAGGTTCCGAAGAAAAGATCATGAAACGTTGCTACCCACATTTTTAAAATGCCTAAAAAATGTGCATGGGTCATTGCTCCATTGGCATATCTATGGTAGTAAGTTACTGGAGCTGGTGAAGGTGTGGACCTCGTTTATCTGTGAAAGACGCGCAACACAAGTCAATACCGACAATTAGTAATGCTAGAGTTGATACACTCACATTTTTGACATTTAAAAAAACGCAGGTATATTGAATTTAACGAACTCTTCAAACTGCCCAAATTACCAATTGTTGATTGCCTGCATAACATTGTTTACCTTCGCAAGGGGGGGCCCTCTCGCTTCCCCCGAATGCGGGAGCCCCCTTGCCAAGGAACTTCCCAAGTACAGTGAAGTTAATATTATAATAAGCCTGACAAAAGTGCCGTGAACAAGGAAAGCGCATGATTTGTCCAATTCGTGACAACCAACGCAGACTCCAATTACCTTCACCAAGCGAATTGGATGCCTGGGATTATAATGTAATGCCTGCCCAGGCATCCCGGGGGGGATTATCCCTTCTCTGTCAGGGAAGGAACCCCCCCAGTTAACAATGTTATGTGGTGTCGAGAAGGTACTTTTCAATATAGTACTAGTGTAGCCCTGTGCTGTTGCCACATCCAAAACAAAAGTAAAAGTCATTTTAAAAATAAAAAATAACTCAAAAATCGATATTTTTTCCACCGAAGGTCCAAACTCCACGAAACCAAGCCCGTGCACCTCTCCTCGCTGAGAGCTTTCCAACGGTACCAAGAACGTGACCAAAATCAAAGTAAAAGTAATTTCCTAATTTTTTGATCCATAAATACTTCAAAATTCTGCACCGTAACTCCAAACGTGACGAAACCAAGCTCGTGCACCCCTCCTCGCTAAGGGCTTTCCAATGGTACCAAGCACGCCACCGGGGGACACAAGGTCCGGGAGATCTCACCGTGACAAACAAAACAAATATGGCACCTAAACATAGAAGAATATACCATGCAAACTTAATAGAAGAGATTGTACATGGAAAAAGAAAAAGAAAAAGTTAGGTCCATTTCTTGGCAAGGCTTTTTTACCATTTATTTTGGGCAGTGCAGAAAGTGATCTTCAATGTAGGGATGAAGCTATTCACATCCATAAAAATGGATGAAATCTACAGTATATGGATGAAAATTCATTTATTCATCCAAAAGAATATACATTTATTCAAAATAGAGTGGTACCATCTTAAGATTTGGTAGAAGTTTAGTGATTTCATTCACGGAAAAGAAAGAATATCTCTCCAAATATTCCCTATAAAGAAACTTGCATCTCATTTTAGCAAAAATTGGCTAAGAAAAATACCTTGTTTTAGGGTGGACTTGAAACTAGATTCAATTTGTTGACTTTGTTCAAAGATTGTATAGTGCCCTACCAAAAGTTCTTATGCATGCAATTCGGACCAATTTGTTTCTTGGCATAATTTAGAATATAGATGATTTTTTTGTTTTGCACGATTAGCATTTGTACCTTATGCAATCCCAATCAAGCATATTAAACTTTAGTTTCAAAAACCCACAAACTCCATTTTTGGTGATTTTTTAAATTTAATTTCTATAGTTATTCAAGATAATTCACTGAAAAAAATTGGTGATGAATTTTTTAATCTAATTGTGGAGACAGGTAGGAAACATCTATACACACACTTTTTCTTCAATAAACATCTCCAAAAAAGTTTCACAATTTCCACGATAGAGATTCCAATGTTGGCTTGACAATGCCCTAAGTTTGAAAAATAGATTTCTCTTTATTACAATTAGATTTTTTTATTTGTCCTTCATTTGGAAACTAATTCCATGCATTTGAGCATGATGGTACAATTACAATTTGAGCATGATGTCAAAATCTATATTCTCCATTATACCAAGAAGCAAAATGGTCCAAATTGCATGTGCAATAACTTTTGGTAGAGTTTAATACATCAAATGCCCATAACAATACATTTTTTAGCATGAGCTTGGGGTATTTTTGTAAGTCCTTAAAATTTGTACTTGATTTTGTTGATATGACATGTCACATGTTACAAATCATCATGTAACTAGCTACCAACTTTGTACCTCTCCTTCCAACTAAAGTTTAAAGACTTAAAAAACCTTGTTTCCCCTAATCTTGATGATCTACTTGTTGAAATTTTAGTTGTTGACATAGTCTACATAGAATATTTTTCTCCTTTCCTTTGAGTCTTAGAAACTATCAACCTAGCTACATAATTTTACAAGGATAGAAAGAGATATTCAAAATAATTTTAGATTCCATCACTTGAAGACATTTCTTCAAACACGGTGAAAACTCTTTTTTTTTTACTTTTTGAGAAAGTGGCAAGATGGCAATCACTTAAAATTTAGTGAAGCCTTGTATTTCTACATTTATCCATCTTTTGGACCAAAAAACACTTTTCAATCATATTCATGCACTTTTTCATCCAAATTTGGCGACCTCATCCACATTTTTTTTTATAGAAATGGAAAATTTCTAGCAAAAAAAGATTACTTTTGTCTAACGAATAGTTGACATTTATTTTAAAATGGTACAATTTGGTCCCATGGGGCCCAAAAAAAGGGTTGATGGTGACATTAGGGGTAGCCACACCTTCTTCACCTTGGTTTTAATTCTTGAAGAAGGGGAATGTGGCGCTTTCTTGTTTTCTGTTTGTGGCTTTTGGAGCTCCCATTCTCCAAGAATTGAGAATGTTGTTTCTTTTCCTCCGGAGGTGAATAATGGGCTTAAAGAAGAATTTCTTGAAGAATTTTTAATCTATGTTTCACCTAGTCAAAGGCATGCCACTATCACCCAGTTGAGCTGCTAGGATGGATGCAAAAAGTCTTCATTTGGATCCTCACTTGCTTGGATTTGTTCATCATGTCTCTTTAAAGTTGATTGTAGCTCTTTACTACATCGACCCTCCCCACAGGTGAACAGTTTTCTAAAGTTTCCATTTTCATTCTTGCAACGACACAAAATGGGCGTCACACCTTCATGCACAATGGTTTCCCATTAACTCTTCTTTTCTCTCACCAACTTTTCATTTTTCATAGAATTTTGCTTCTTGGAGAAGGTTTGACTACTCCTATTGTGTACTGTGTACTCAAATATTGTTGTTGTAGGGCAAGTTTGGTGTAAAATAATGCCAAAAATAGATCCCAAAGTTTTAGGGGGATTAATTTTTCAAAAATCAAAAAATTTATATGGTGAAATAATGAATATTGGCAAAAAACTATATTTTTAGAATCCTCCAAACCTTATTTCTTGGGAAAAAAAATCAGCAAAGAAGTGACGACCCTGCTTATAAGAATGGTGCCACCATTGTTTGGAATAGGAAAGGTCCTCCTTTTTACTCTTAATATGTTTAACTTTATTTTGATTCGGTTTCTTCTTTGTTTTTTTGCTCATGATCTCCTCATTTGCCAGCTTCGGCTTGTTTGTTGTTCTTTGGTTACCTTCTGGACATCTTTGACAATGTGGTCATCTGTAGACTTGGTCATAATTCTGTGCCACAGGCAATTTTTCAGACATTCAAGCCTTTACAGACAAATTTACAGACAAGTGTACAGACAATTTCAGAAGCAAGTGTTCCAATGCGCTTCATTGTTTGTGATCGCGGACCCTGACGCACCATGCAATAAGCTTCTGTACAGAATCGCTAATCAAGACCTAAACTTAACCTCTAAAGGACCGGCATGCATTTTTTGGCCGTATAGAAATTTTGGGCAGGTCTGTGTGACTAGAGATTTCCATATTTTAAGCTAAAACTTTAAAAGAAGGTGGGCGCGAGGAATATCTTTCATATGCACTAAATTTCAGCACATTTGGAAATAGGAGTCAAAAGTTATGGCCAAATATGTTACTTTTTTTCGTAACTGGGCAGTCCGGGCAGCAAGAAAAATTTGGCAAAAATTTGATTTTTTTTTTTAATATTTTTTTTTCTTGTAGATTATATTTTTGTTTATCTGGAAAGCTTTGATTCATTGCATTTGGATTTGTTATGAGAAAGTTATGGACATTCTTGTTTTTCGGGCAGTTAGAGCATCTTCTTGAAAAAAATAACTTGTAGTAATCATTTCTGAATGCTCTTTTTGAAATTTTAAAAAAATAAAAAAAATCTCATTGTTTAGTTTACTTGCTAGAACAATCTCACCATTGGGATTAGTGTATTTTAATTCCATCTAAAATATATTAATGTTTTAGATTTTCCTTCTATCTCCTACCTACTTCTACTTAATAAATTTTTTAGGAATGATAATTAAGTTTTTTTGAATATTTTTTTTTCCCCTAGACTCTCAACTCAATTCTCCACTATAAAGATTTGAAGCACAAAACTCTGTAGTGCAAAAATTTTAAGTGAAAACTGTTTAAAGTCAAAAAATCTAGTTCCACAATGTGCTGAAATACTTGTTTTTTCCACTTTAAGCGCAGATATCTTGCAATCTGAGCGGTCAAAAATTCTGAAATTTTTTCCACACATTCTCATACTAGTTAGGTGTAAGATCCTATGGTTAGATGTGCAAAAAAAACATTTTTCATTTTTTTTTACTCCTTGCTATAGAAATGGCAGTTTTGATGGTTTTTTGGCACAAAAAATGCCTTGGGCCTTTAGGGGTTAACTTACGCCAGATAATAAATTTTGTCATGTGGGGTTTCAAAACTATCTCATTATCTCAATTGAAAGAAATGAACTGCAGTAACTTATTGTAACTTAAGTTAGTTCATTCACTGAGGAGCTCCAGTCACAAACCAATGTTGCCTCCATGGGATAAAGGTCAAAGCTTTCAGATTCAAATCTCAAACTTCTTTTCAATTTCATAAGCCAGTCATGTATCTCAAGGCTCTTTCAGGTTCCGAAGAAAAATATCGTGCAACGTTGCTACCCACATTTTACAAAATGCCTTAAAAATGTGCATAGGTCATTGCTTCATTGGCATATCTATGATAGTAAGTTACTGGAGGCCTGGAGCTGGCGAGGGTGTGGACCTCGTTTGTCTGTGAAAGATGCGCAGCACAAGTCAATATAGACAATTAGTAATGCTAGACTGCTAGAGTTGAAACACATTATTAACAAATTCAGTTTCGTTTGTGTCAAAAACAAACAAACAAACATTATTAACATTAAAAAAACGCAGGTACACCCAATTTGAAGAACACTTCAAACCGCCCAAATTACCGATTGTTGATTGGCTGATATAGAGAAGGTACTTTTAAATATGGTAAATGGAAGAAGAAGAAGAAGAAGAAATTAGATTCCATTTTTGCTTGGGCTTGAAGGATGATTTGCACGAAACACTTGTACTAGTTGTTGCATTTTGCAACAATACTCATGATATTCTTTGATTTGACAATTATTTTGAACATGTCAAATCACTTGAAATAAAAATTTCACAACCTCTGTCCAAAATTCACTTGCGATGGGGGCAAATTTAGGCAAACGCTTACTATTTCAAAGCTTTGTTTATAGAACGTTCACAAGGCAAAGTTCAATGCTCTAATTTAATTAACTCATGATTTTTTTTGGAGTACTTTGAAATCAGAAAAACAATTTTTTTTTTTAATTAAAAAATATGGCCAATGTATGCACCTTTAAGATGAAGGTAACCACCGAAGGAAATTCATTAAAAATTCTCTATGTGAAAGAACTAGAAAAATGCAAAATCTCAAGAAAATCAATACTTCAATGTTTTAATTAATAAAAAATAAGAAAGAATTTAAATTTAAATAAATAAAAATTGGCCAACTATAGCAATTCTATGGTGATGGACTGATGGTCATTCACCAAAAAAAACACCAAAATAATTTCTTACATGTTTCAAAATGCAAGTAGAAAGAGGCTCACTTTGTAGACTTCTACAAGACACATGACTAACTATTTTTACAAAATCCTTTGAATAGTGGCTAAAAGTATACTTCAAGACTATTCAATCCCATCCAAATTTCAGTTCCAAATTCGTTTCTTTGGGTACTATTTTTTTTTTTTAAATCCAAAATTGGCAAGTGTGACATAAAATTGGGGGCTATTATAAAATAGTAAAACATTTCAAAAGATTCCAAAATATTAGACAAGGTTTATAATAGTCATAAGTACCTTGTCTGTGAATTTTGAGTAATTTTGAGTCAAAACACAAAAGTTCTAGCCAAAACACTAATCAACAAGCAACATGTGATAGAAAATAGTACAAGTGCTTTGTGCAATCACCCTAAAATTAGAGCCGATTTGTTGACTTACAATACAAAGATGGCACATCAAAAGCCCACATTAATACATTTTTCAGTGTGAGCTTGCGGTGTGAGTCATTAAGGTTTGTAGTTGATTTTATTGATAAGACATGTCACATGTACCAAATCATTATGTAACTCGCTACCAACTTTGTACCTCTCCTTCCAACTAAAGTTTCAAGACTTACAAAAACTTGTTTTATTGATCTTGATGATCTATTTGTTGAAATTTTAGTTATTGAATAGTGTACATAGAATATTCTTCTCCTTTCCTTTGAGTCTTAGAAACTATCAACCTAGCTATATAATATTACAAGGATAAAAAAATATACTTGGAATAATTCTAGACTCCATCACTTGAAAACATCATTGAAGACTTTTCTTCCAACATAGTGACATTGTGACTTCTAGGGGAAAAAAATCAGCAAAGGAGTGACTATCCTGCCCTGCCCTACACTTCCTGTATAGCAAAATTACAACCTCAAATATTTGACAATGATTTTAGTATTTTAGATTCTTCAATAAATTTGTATCAATCCACTGTACTTCTGGATTCTTTCGACAATTTTGATACTGAGCAAAGCATGTACTCCTGGCTAAACACTCCCCATTCAAGTTGTGGCAACCTGAGCATTTCTACATGACCTCAATTGCACTAAAGGTCTTGCACAGAGAGGCGGTGAGGCCAAGTAAAACACAAGCACCGAATTTGACATATGTTGTTCAGTAGTAGATGTATTTGGTTTTTCACAACCAAATTGCTTTTCCGCCAGCAATCCAATTACAGTAGCAACTCTTGGGAGTACCATCAAATGGCAATTACAAGTTGAGTCACATAACTAGTTGAGAGGCTACGTTTAGGCTAGCAACATGGGGAGAAATAAACATTGAACATATGGCAAGGCAAACTAGAGCTCTTGATGCAGTTGATGCAGCCACTGCTGACTGCTTGTACTAAATCTTCCGCACAGTGGTGTGAAAATAATTACCTTTCAGAGCAACAGTCTAAAGCAAAGATTTCTTGTTTGAATTAACATTGCAATACAAAATACATGAGAAAGCACACACAAAGCCAACGATGAGATATGACATAAATTACCGCAGCTTTGCAAGATATTCTCCTTTGTTTCACAGAAAAGTCTTGGAAGAATGATACGATTTTCACACGCACTACCTCCACTGGCACCAGCATGCACGATCTCAAACCTAGAGGAAAATACTCAACCCCGAAACGGTGCTCTATTATGCGCCAGAAGGTTGATCATGTCAGGCATATTAGGGTTTTGATTTCACATGACCATTACTAACAGCATCTTCTGCACGGCATTTGTAATGATAATTCAGTAAGTGCTTACAAGAGTTTGAATAGTGCAGCAAGGGCAGTGATTTTTGGGGGCTTTCATGCTCCAAAGCCTAGGTGGCTTCGAAATAATTTGTTGCATCGAATATTTGGCGATATTTTAATTCATCTGGCAACAATGTTGAATTGAGAGGCAAATTTTTGGCTTCAAAGGCTATTCTAAGCATTGCAACAAATGAAATTAGGCGATAATTTTTTTTCACAAGCATGCTTATCACTATTTCATGTTTAATAAGTTGCATCATAGGGAAAGTTGAACAAAATGTAGACTATTTTCTTTTCTTTTGGCCCAACACCTCTTTGTACCATGCTACATGCACGAAAACCTGGCGATGAAGTGTGGAAGCATTACAATTGTTCATAGAAATTGGTGCTAATAATGTAGGTGAAAGGAAATGTATCTAGTGACAAGATTCACAAAAGCCTCATGGTCGGCCAATAGCTGGTTCCCAACTTAAAATGACCACCAATTTTTTGGCAATAAAAAATCAAAATTATAGTTTTATTTCCCATTGGTGAAGGAACCTAGACTTTTTATGTCGAAAATTGGCTTTTTTTTGCCAGAAAAAAATCATTGAGCAAGGGCCAGTGGCACTAATTTGGATAATATCTTATATATGAGATTTGAAGCTAACTTTTGGATCCACATGAGAGTTGCATGTGACTTGGACGAGATTGAGATGAAAGTCACAATATTTGAGAGAGTATGAAAATAGTGTGGACCATGACATATTGAATTTTATACATCCAAAAGACTCTGCACTAACATATTAGTGCGCCTCACAAATTTGCATAAGTCCAGGATTAGTGGACTTAGCATGACTATTGTAGGGTGCTTTGATTCAATTAACTTGACTCATAGCAAGGATTTCTACCAATAAGACAATTTTATAAGATGAGCACATTCAATAGTTAGAAGAGAGGCTTGATGCAAATCCAGACATCACCATAGAATCTCTCCATCATCAGTTAAATGAAGCATTTCAATTTCCACATCAAGTAACTATCAGTTGTGTTTCAAAAGTCATTCAAAATAAAGCTAGATTTACCCTCACGTTGATGTGCTATAAACCAAATGATTATAACAATGAGGAATGTCTCAGAGAGCGTATAGAGTGGTGTCTAAAGTTTTTAGAGCTCGGTGGGAGTATGGTTGATGTTGTATATATGGACGAGGATGGTTTCAATTTATATTTGCCACATTGTTTTGAAAGGGCTTGTCAAGGATAAAGATGCCAATGAATATGTCCAATTTAAAGGGTCTAAATTTATCATTAGTGGTTGTAGTTGGTCATGAAGGAGTCATTACACACAATGTTACACTTGGTGCCTACAATACAAATAAGTTTTTAGAATTAATTCAGATTAAGGTCATTCCTAGCCTTGATAGACAAAGGTTCATCCTCATAGACAATGTCTCATTTTATAGATCTCGTGAAATACAACAAGCTTTTGAAGATGCTAGACACATCTACTTCTGTTTGCCATCATATAGTCCATTTTTCAATGCTATAGAATGGATATTTGGACACATCGAAAGCCATGTCCAACAGAATGATCTCCAAATCATCAAACATTGTTAGGTCACATTAATGATGATGTACAAGCAGTCACTGCAAACATGGTCCAAGGTTGGATAAGAGAGGTCAATCAAAACTTTGGTAGAACTAGTTGTGGAAAGCAATTAGGAGAATCTTATACATAATGTACCGTTCTTTGTGAGATAAAGTTACACAATTCATGAAATTGATTTTGTGAAGTTGTAAATATGGGTACCAAATCATGAAATTGTTTGCAACATGTAGTAAAATTGGTTGAAAGTTCAAGTTAGATTGGTTGTCTATACAATGAACTTGGTTCATGATTCCAATGAAAATTGATAGAACCTATTGCTAAATTGGTTAGTAAAATCATTAAAATGGCCCGTTTACAATTTAGAACATCTGTTTTGAAATCTATACCTGTTCAAAATGGTTCAAAATGCCCATTTTGAAATCCATACCTATCCTAGATGGTGAAAATGGCACACCATCAAAGTGGCACTTGGAATACTGCCATTTTAACCCTTAAAGGACAATTCATGTCTGAGCTTGGTCAAACTTCATTGTATTTTTATATTAAAATACATATTTCAAAATTTTAATATTTTTCACATATAGTAATATATATTTAAGATTTAATCTCAATTTTTCATAATTAAAAACTCCAAATTCGATTTTATATGATTTTTTAAAGAAATTTCTTTGTAAAAATTGTAGTAATTACAATAATGCTTAAAATAGTATAAATTTTTTAAGAAAAATGGAAATAATAGTGACAAACATCATGGTGTAATTGATGTACTCTTTAAGTTCATACCAAGAGAAATTTGATAGAAAAAGTTCAAAAAGGTGGGTGTTTTGAGCTTTCAGGATGCTCTCTTCAAAGTGTTACAAAAATTACAATTTTAACAATTTTGAAAAAAATTCAAATGGAGTAAAAAGTAGATTATTGGAGCTACATTTTGTTAGCTAAGCTTAAAAGCATTTAAAATCAAGAACTATATGAAAAATGCAAGTTTGACTTTCAAAATGCCCGTGGGGCTTGCAATGTCCTTTAAGGGTTAATTAAATTGCCCATTAAATTGAGTTTGCACTTTTGTGAAGCCATCTTACCAAAGGAGTAATGCCCACTTGCAAAGCTACGGTAACACCAATCCACTATAGGATTGAGACCCAGCACAAGCGCACCATCTAGCGTTGACGTTTCTCAATGTTTTAGAACTTGAGCATGTTCATGAACATTTTTAAAGGAACAAGTTTCTGTTCTCTGTACATATTGTCAATGCAAGAGAATTTTGCCATTGTGGCATGTTTCGATTGGTTAAGGAGAAGCAAATTAAGATTGATAATGCTCACTACTTGCCTTGTGCAAATTAATTTTCAACAGGGTGGGTATGAAGTAGATATTTCATTGGTCTAGTAGTGAGAGAAATCTGAGAGAAATCTGAGAGAAATCTCTACTACTAAGGTTAGAGGTCCATAAATCACTCATTTAAGACTGAGCTGAAACTGAATTTTGGGGAGGAGAAATGTCTTGAATTTTTTTTTAGTAAATTTTCCTTGAAAGATAAGAAGGAATTGGCATCTAAGTGCAAGTCGTATCATATTTTTTGGAGCTTTGTGGAATTAGTTATGAAATTTTGAAGTTGAAATGGCATAGGGCTCTAAAATTGCCTACCTCCTAAATTGTACACTGTTTGTACATTGCTGAAGGCTACAAAAAACACACATGTACAAGTAGTGTACATTTGAGGAGGTGGACAGTTTTAGAGCTTGAGTGCTTCTAGAACATGCTTACCAATTGGTATTAACTTAGAGAGTGTGGATCCACCTCACATAATCTAAATGCAAGAGACTCTTACCATTGTAGCATGTTTTGTTCAGTTGCTCAATCAAAGAAGTCAAACAACATAACTCTCCTACATTGACATTATGTCCTGTAATTGCAAAGTAGTCCAAGTCATCAAAAATAATCCCGCGGCTCGGTAGGTCCTAAACAGTGATTATAATTGGGCCTGCTTTGCAATTACCTAGACTTTAACCTTGATCTAGTCCTATTAACTATACATACTTAAACGCACTCAAGTGTACGACATCAGACGACAAAGTCAAAGCTGGCATATGAGTCGACGTTTCCAACTGATACATATTCAGAAGGACCATTCCAAAAAATATAAGTTTAACGGGAAGTTAATCAGTGAATACAAACAGTAGGATTAGGAACAAAGATATTCGTTCTTGGTTCTGTAAGTTGCTGAAAGTCCTAAGGTTTAGAGCTGTTGCTGCATCTGTAGGGCCAAAAACTAATAGGCTCTTTGTTTTGTTAAAGTAGTTCGCTGATGTGCTGAAAAGCATGCTGTAACACTACTGAAGTGATTTTGAAACAAGCAGAGTGAGCTTGTGCTCAGGATACTTGTGCGATCTAATCTGGTTGTGTTATGGTTGGCTCATCTTGTGTTATATGTGTTCCAGCTGTTTACTCTCTGTGTAGCTTTTATTTATTATTAATGCGTTTCTGCAGGAGGAACAATGTAGCAACACTGCTCCTGAGAGCCTGCGAATTGGTAGCCATGAAGTGGGGCTTCGACTATCTCGTCCTGCATGTTTACGAAGATGATTCGGCTGCCCGCACCTAGCTTGTATGCCCGGGGAGGTTACACAGTCATTGCTCTGGATCCCATGTGGATGAGCACCTGGGTGGGAAGGAAACGACGAGTATTGATGGCAAAGAGGACAAGCAGAACGCCAAACTTTGATTTCTGATGGCTAAGCTGAAACCCAAACTGTTATTCTTGCGTTTTGTGAGGTGACGCGGAGGATTGAGTGTCGATGTTGCTTTGAACCTCGATAACTTGAGAGAGCCTTGTAACGTATTAGTCTTGTAGTTTGAGGTGCTCTTAATGTACAGTACATTGAAACTTCCAGATTTTTGCTCTTTCCTTTTGAGGTGACACCATAGCTCATGGTATGTACTCGCTGCAATCGAATGATTTGCACTTTTTTAATGCGATTTTTTAGGAACTTCAAATAGCTGTCATGGTCTGAAGTCTTCTTGGATGAGTTTGTTAACTGAATCCGAATGGGAACTGGAAAGTTGTCTATTATATACAAACATATTGATACAGGGACCCAGAAGGACGTTATTTTCGTTGTTAAGTCGGTGCTCGATCGGCACTGTATATGCAAGTTGAGCGAAGAGATCAGCGCAGCGATGGTCTATTGAAAGAATCTAGTGGTCTTACAATGGGTTGGCCCCTGGGGCCAGCCATCACTTTTAACGGCCAATTTGCCAACCGCCCTGCTTCAGCTTGACCCCATGTTACTATGCAAAGGCCTACGAGCACCAAAAGACCTTCCAGCACTCATTCCAATCCTTATTAGCGGTCGATTTAAACTTTCTGGTATTTTCGATTTATTTTCTTAACATTAATGACATTTATGTTAAGTTTGGATGCTTGGGCTATTATACGGCGTGCCGTGCTGGACAACCAAAAGATGGCAAGGTCAGGAAAAGGACTGTGAAAGACAAAGCGATGTTTTAACTTGGAGGTAAGCTCAAGTATTGCTGTAGATTTTGAAGAGAATTAGGACAAGAGTTAGCAGCGTTGTGAATCTGTACCTGCCCAGATAGTACATGTTGCCGAAGAAAACAAGAGCGAGCAGCGTAGCAAACACGATTTGAAGATGTGCAAACTTCGTCACCAGGATGGGTCCACCTTTCTGGCAACAATAGATCTGTACCGAAAAGTTTACTGCTGAATTGACCACACCCTGGGAAACAGAGCATCATGTTCCCAAAACTCTATTAAGGGGCACTAACTTTGAGGAAAGGAAAATCGTGTTGTGCTCAATTTGGTAATCAGAAGCTACTAATTGCAGAGCAAGAATTACAAGATCTAACACCCTTAATGCAAAAATCTATTAAAAGCTCAGCAAGGCATGTAGAAAGCAAAATATACCACATAATGAGACTTGTGGTTTCAACTATTGCCTAGTCAAATTGTTTCTCCACGAAAAGACGAGTAGAAGCACCACCGTGAGTGATATGGGGGCTGGGTAAGAGGCCGTTGCCATTGGGCTCTTGGACCTCCAGGTTTGGGAGGTCCAAGCGACCTCCATTGGCCTTCTACCTCCGGCTGGACCTCCGGTTAGACCTCCAGCCTCCAGCCCTTGCAAACCGACTTTGCAGAGCTGGAGGGCCTGGAGGGGCGATTGGACCCTCCCAATTCGCAGAAAAAACAAACAATGAGGGCTCGCTTTTCGGGCAGTTGAAGCTTTCTACTCCCATCCAGTTCGCACAATGACTGCTTAACTTTCGGAAAATGTGAATGGGTTGGCTTTTTCAGGCAGTTGCTACAGAATTTACACGAATCTGTTCCCATCCAGTTGTTGGACGTCCAGTCCCAATGGAAATAGGCAGTTGGGGAGCTCCCCTCCGACCTGGGGTCCGGTCCCCCTCCGAGAACTGGACGTCCAGCTGGCAATGGCAATAGGCTCTAAGATCGATTTCTGGTGGCAAAAACCATCACTTTAGCTCCATCAGTCAATCCCTGCAAGCCCTGTAAGCCAACTATTATACACAAACGAAGGTCCTGCCAACCGCCATGTAGCTATAATAAAAAGGCTGGATATTTAACACAGCTCTTGAGTGTGGTGACAAGGCCAGACAAGTCAATATTACTGGAAAGTTGTCCAACTCTCTATAGAATCACATTACAAGCAAATGCTGAGTGCTGATGTGAATATGATCCCTTACCCTAATCTCCAGCATAATCACCCCCTTCCCGAGACCATGGTGTCCGGAGCTCTCTACATCCCATAATTTCCACAACGCAAATACACGCAAACCCTTGTATTATAAAAATCCAACACATTTGACACACAAACTATATTATTGGTAAGCTTAGCATAGTTTAAGTGTACCATAAGCACACAATGAGTGAGTTCATTGGATCAAACTTCACTACAAGAAAAAACAAGGTCCGAACCAACATGAAAATGAATCAATATGTGTTGGTTATTTCAGTTGGTTAGGACGTCTTGATTCAGACAATAATCAACACAACAATGTTGATTTCATTTTGTGATTTGGTCAAAATTTTACTAATCAAAAATCCACCACGTAGATTGCCACATGGGCAAAAACCACCACACAAGCAAGCCTGCCACGTTAGCAGACCGGCCACATAGATAGGACTATAAAATTTAATTTTAAAATTTAATTAAAATTTAGTACTATATTTAAAGTAGTTCATTATATACTTGACAATTGAACTTTGAGTATCACTTAATTTGGTGTCAAGAGAGAAGAAAAGACAAGCTACTTATACAAGAGGGGCGGTAGGAGGTAGAACAAAACATATGGGATATGTAAATTAGGATGAGTAGGAGCTCAACCACTCATAGCTAAGTCAAACCTAGGAATTGTGCTTAAAGTAGAATTTCAGACCTCATTTAGGCATAGTAGAATAACTTTTTTCAAAAAACTTCGAACTAAGAAAATATGGTAAATCAAACCAAATTTCATCTCCAAAAATTTGTTTGACATTTTGAGCCTCCAATCAAAAGTTATGGAAAATTTTTTAGAAAAAAAGTTTTAAATTGTCAAAGAAAATGTTCCTTCCAACCCCTCTCTAAAATTTGTCTGTAACTTTTGATTGGAGGCTCAAAATGTCAAACGGATTTTTTGGAGATGAAATTTGGTTTGATTTCCTACATTTTCATAGTTCAAAGTTTTTTGAAAAAAATTATTCTACTATGGTTTGAATATCTACTTAGAGTATGTTTAAAGGATTGCCGAATTAACTAAGCAAATTTTGTTTTTGGTCACAATCAACACATGTTTGTTGATTGCTACTTTTGTCAAAAAATGCAATGACCGGATTAACACATGAAATTCCATTTTTTGCACAATTAACACAAATCAATTCATCTTGTGTTGATTAAGGCCCTTTTTTCTTGTAGTGCTTGAAATCTTCAAAAAATGGGCGATTCTTCAGACGTCATATAATATTATGAACAAGAACAAGACAACACCAACATAAGAGTAACCAAATCTTGGTTTTAGGGTTGAATGCACAAAAGACTGAGCTGCTGTACCTCTCGAAGAAATATGCCACAAGTTCCAAAATGAGATGGGCAATGAAATCTTTGTAGACTTGCAAAACAAGGTGGTTGGTGCCATAGCTGAGAACTGCCTTACAAAGGATTACGCAACCGGCATAGCCCAACTACACAAGGGTTAGAGCCATCAGCAGTGCACCTACCCATCTACCCAACTCCAGTTTCCTTCTATTCTCAGAGCATCTCCACCAATGAGCGCCAAATTGTACACACCAAATGGGATTTGGAATGTGTCTAGCTTTTGTTAGATTGGCCCCACTTGGATTCTGACCCTCCACCAGATTACGCTTAAATTGCCGTGCGAAACAATAAAACCCACTCCCCAACGTGCAGGAGTATTGACAAGCATGAGGGATTCAAAATTCTTGCCTGGGCATGACGTTGAAAAGTTCAATCGTCACTACCTGCTTTGCACACAAGGGAGAAATTGCAAACTCGCCCTACCTGTCCGATCCTGATTTTGAGGCCCCATTGGAATTTGGGATATAACGTGGAGTAGAGTCAAACAATTTGGCACTGTAGCTTCTAGTGTGGGGCGTGAAATTTGGAGTGGACTCTGCTCAAAAACAAAAAAGTCCACCATTGGTGGGATACGAAAAGAAGCCAGGGTGCGCCAAAATATTGTTAGAGGCAGTTTGAAGTGAATTGGTGGAGATGCTCTCACAAACTCTGTGCTCGCCTTTCTTTTGCAAATCTTGTTTGTACTGGCCCCTAGTACCTAAGGTAGGTACACCCAAATGTGCCACTAATCTTAAACCGCCATCTATACTATGTGTACATCTCCAAGATCAGTTCTGTACCTATGTGGAAGAAACGCTTTTAGAACCAAACTTTGTTCATTAATAACTTTTGCATACAGTATCCAAATGCCACGTTCTTTGGTACGTTGGAACCTCCTTTCACTTGCCAACAAGAACGTATGAAAATTTGACCAGTCTAATAAATGTAAATAGGCTCAATAGCAAAAAGTGGTGGTTTTGGGTGCACCTACCTTATAGCAGCTCATCTTTTTTACTTCACTTCAATTTGCGTGTTCGGTGGAAGACTGCATTCACTTGCCAATTGTCTAAGTTATGGCATACAAATGGGATTGTGTATTGTCACTTTACAATCCTGCACTTTGAATGATTGCATAAAAAATTAGTAAGATAGAACCACCTATATACAATCACTTAAGCAATTTCAGGGCAGATGAAGACTAAAGAGCAGTGCAAGGCAGTGGAAATTTTTACTTGCGTAGAAAGATAAGAAATATTGGGACTATGAATTTTTGGTAATTTTAATACTGAAATTGATATTACTATGAATTTTGGGACCTCAAGAGTGTTCCAAACCCATAGGTAATATGTAGAGTCTTTTGATTCCACTCATAGCGAAACTTCTTCCCCTCTCACTACTTCCTACTATCTTGTTCACTACTTCTTGCACACTTTATGACACTTTGGGACATGTGTCATGACCATGTTTGTCCCAATCTTGAAAAAGGAAAAAAGAAACATTCCAAGCTTGAATGCACTGGTTAGCTTAAAATAGTGCACCCTATAGGTTGGACATGGCTCCTTAGTTGGGAATGGATGGTTCTACCTTATGCCCTATGTCATTGCCTCAATCATTGGCATGTTAGTTGTCATTGCTACAAAAATAATGGCCAATCCCTTCATGTATCTCTTTTCATATCCATTTTTTATTTTTTATTTTTTTAAATTATCTGTAGCACTAATTTGTAGTATCATGTGTGATATCAATTTTTGCATTATGTTTTTAAGGGCCCCTATAGGAAACGCTGACGCTCCCAATGAGGGGAACGCCGCGCCGCACGGGGAACGGGGAGAGCGGGGAACGCCGGGGACACCGAGATTTTGAAAGAATTTAGGGTTTTAGCTCCCGAGGCAACGATGGGATTGCTTGTTCGATTGCCTGCATGGATAGCTGCTGTATGGGCGAGAATTTTGGAGCTTTTTGTTGGTGTGTGAAGCAGGTGCACAGATGAGTGAATTGACGTCATAGATAGCAGTTGTATTGAACTCATGCTTGCAACATTTGTAGATCTGAGGTTTCTGTTCCTTCTTGATTTCAAGATTCCTTTGTGCGCGGTGAGTCGCTTCTTGGAGTTTGAATTCGGGTGATTAGTCGACAAAGATTTGTGGAATTCCACAATTTTGAAAGCTAAGGTATGGTTTCTCGGTCACGAAATTGCTGATTTGTTTTACGATTAGATTTTGGATGTTGTTTTTCAGGAAATTTGGGAGGCATTTGTAGGAGTGTGATTTGGGGGGATGAAATAAGAGCTCTGAGTGTTGTTTTGGTATCATGCACAAAAACTGTTTAAGGGATTCTTATCTTTGTGGTTGAATTGGTTATGTACTAGATAACCGATGAGCCGCGCTAGCGGCGAATAGGTTATTGGACATAACTGGTTGTTCATTTTTCAATCTCAACCTTTGATCTTCATGATCCAAGGGTGTAGGAAGCAAGTTGAAAGGAAAGAAGGTTATGAATTGCAACTTGTTGTGGCAATGGTGATGGGTTGCCAATGGGATGATGCCACATTAGTGTTGAAAAGTCAACAACCGGTTATGGAATTTCAAGTGGGGTTTTGTGGACTATTAGTGATGGTATGCAATCTTATTTTTATTCAAAGATGAGTGGCCGCTTGACAAAGATCGGAGTAGGAGATAGGTTTACCGTTGATGAGATTCTCGGTGGTATTCTCACATTTTTGCGACTGATGTAAGACTATTGTGCATCGAATGGAATATGGGAACCCTTTTTGCAGCATGATTAGTTAGGTATTTTAGTCAGCATGATTTAGTCAGCCATGGTGAAGAGATTCGGGTTCTGCAATTGGTGGCTGCTGCTTGCTTGTCGTTTGTTTTGATTTCTGGGGTTTGGATGGCTTCATTGATGTGCTGACTGTGAGATTTCGTTTTTCTGTTGCGTGTACTTGAACATTCCTTTTCTTCAGCTTATGGAGATTTGCAGAAGGACACCCTGAGCATAATATCTGCTGGAATTGGTGATTGCCCTGGGGTAATAAGTTACGCCCGCGCTGAACACCTGATGAACCTCTTAAAGAAATCTTTTCAATGTTACAGCAGCATTGTAAAAGACCCCGAAATTTCAGACATTCTTGGCTTTGGTCTCTCTCCTGAGGGTCTGAATGCCACTTGCGACACTTTTATAACTTTGTTGAGAGCCCCGTCGTGCTGCAACATCCTTTCAATTTGTCAGATGCTTCTAGACTGCATGTCCTCCATGACTGATTGCATCAGTGCAGACCCCATTTACGCATGTCGACACAATGGGATAATTTCTGCCACACATCTGCTACAAGCGGCACATTTCTTCTGTGCTCAACAGAATTTTGCCCATGAGCAATTTAGAGAATTGGCACAGTTTTTAATGACGCATTTCCACTTGCGAATGCTCCCGGTCATTGCAGCTTTCTATGAAAGCATTTCAGACGAAGAAACTATCGATGCTCTCTTCAGTACTGTCAGAAAAATCGTACAAGATGGAGAGGCTATCGAGGCGGGCGAATTTGCGAGAACTTTAATCTCCAAGCGCTGAGTCAGCATGGCTTTTGAGAGTATGTCGAAATTTCCCTCGGCGGACTTGAAGCAAAATATCTACAGCGCAATCGGCACAATGGTAAATAGGACCTCCTCACATGGGGATCTCATCCAAGTTGACATTCTGCATCACTTACCAGCTGACGTGGGAGGCTTACTAATATTACTTGAACTGAGAAGCCATGAGGACTGGCATCTTATTGCGGCTCATCGAGCAATTATCGCTCTAAACTGGCTGTCAATTGCTTCCAGTGCCTGTTTTCTTTCTTACGCGAAGATGCGCGGTCTGTAGCTAGCTACGATCTGTTTGTCCTCGGAATTGTGAGCTTTTCACTTATTTAGTTCTTTCAATGTCTTAGGTTTTGTTGAAAATGTGAATCTGGCAGTCAGTATTTTCTGCGGTGGTTTGTTTTCTGTTTTGATCGGTTGGATTGAATGATCGATCGATCGAGCTTCGATCAGGAAGTTAGGGAGTCTTCTCTCGAGTGTAATTTTTTTCCTTGAGGTTGTAGTCATGTAACTGGAGTAGTTGATCATTTTTTGCTTCGTATTTGTCTTATGGCTTCTCTTAAAGCTTAGTTCCTTTGGTTTGACTTGGATAGGTGGCTGTAAATTGCGGACATGAATCTCAAGTGCAGCTGCGATCATTCGTATTGTAACAAAATTCAAAATTACGCATATTTGAAAATTTTCAGAGCGATCAGTTTGAGTCTGGCCTGCATGATCACTTGAGGAGATTGATATCCCACTATGACAAGCACCATGGAACTAGATAGAGGCGCGAGCGATGGCGGAGTGGAGAAAGAGACACCGCAAGTCTTTCGACTGTCTTCGTTTAATTCCGCCTCTCCGATCTCGCGTGTGCTCACATTCTGGAGAGGTGAGGTCTTGAATTTCTGGTTTAACCCTTTGATTGCAATGTTCGAAAAATGTGACGTCTCTGCATGAAAATAACGATCGGAATGACGAGTGATTGTTGATTGAGTGGGATTTCAACTAAGGATGCAGTTGGGTTTCTAGTGCGTTGGAGAAAATGTTACTCAGAGTTGTCAAATATGATCAGTCCAGGGAATTGTTTCCTCTGTAGTCTGGAGGGCAGCCAGTTACCTACACTCAAGTGGATTGTGAAGAAAGAAAGTCTTTCTGCAATCAGCAATGAACTACTCTTAAAGAATCTGGATGCTGGCGTAGAGGTTCAGGTAGCACAACTGATTTTCGGTTTCCTTCCAAGAGGTGGCGAAGGTGGTCGTTCCTTCCAAGAGGTGGCAGTTTAGACGTGAAGAGTTGTCCGCGTTCAGAAAGAGCTTGCTGCATATATTCTCTACCTTTAATACTCCGTGAATTTATCTCAGGTAAATCAAAGGGTTCTTGACGATATGTTGGATGTGCGGTGGTTATCTTCTTAAGAAATACTGAGTATTTGTTTTCATGTAATTTGTCTTTGTGGTGTTGATGGTGTCTTGTTGAAAGTCTTGATGCGGGTGGTGACTATAATTGATTTGAGGATATACAGTGGATAACCTTTGTCGATCAGTTGTGTTTGGTACATGAGGATGGGAAAACCGAGTTTAATGCGTTGCAGACTCTCTTTAGGATGAGCAAAGAATATTGTCAAGTGGCTGGGTATTGAAACTGCTCTCCTTGTTTGCACAGGGGAGTTTGATGGCTATTGTCAAGAAGAGCTTGTGAAGGTTACCCTGTCCAGGAATTAGGAGTCTATTCAGGTCGAGATCACTGAGATCGCCTTGGAGAAGGGTGCTGATGTGAGTTACTTCTTGAAATTGCAAAATTGACGTTTCTGTGTTCGATTATGAGTGCACAGTTGTTCAGTAGGTTTTATCAAGACTGTCGGGTAAGCTAACTAAGGCTCTTTGTTTATGCAGGCCTTATCAGTGTTGGTGAACCAAGCATACAAGGATGCTCACACGAAAAGTGTTGCGGATGATGAGAGTGTCATCATGAGAATCTGAGTTTTTTCTCAAGAAGTTTATTCCTTTTCCTTGAGCTCATTTCTATTTGGTTTTTTCAAGACTTAGTAGACAGATATTTTGCGGTTGGCCATGAGGTGCACAATCTTATGCTTTGAGGTGCCAGTCAAGGATATTCACTATGCAAAGCTCCGCAGATGAGGCAACTAAGAAATTTAAATCAAGGCGTGAGAAAAGTTTGAAAAACCCTGTCGGCCTCTCTTGAAAGAATTATGACTCCACACGTCCTCCAAGTTTACAGAAGTGTTGCGAAATTGTGCCGCTCTGCTAGAAAAAACCACCCTTGAAACTCGAAAGAACTCAAGCATCCCTAACTACAAGTGAAAAAGCTACTCAGGAACAGCAAAAATCCAAGTTCTAGATAATTAGGGTTTCAATAAAAAGCCTGTAACGATCACCTTGAACGAAATAAAATCTTCAAATCACTTCTCCACTTCACACTGTACACGAAATTTGTCCTCCGGATGGTTTTGCAGCTGTGCGGAACTGCCAAGCATCAAATTATTGATGAATGGAACCAGATATTTCATTCCATGAAGCAGAAAAAAAATTAAACTTGAAAGCCCAGTGGGTGAGGGTTCAAGCCGTAGTAAATTAGATAATCAGTCGCTACTTCAAAGGATGGCCTTGCTGGAGACATACTCGCGGTCTGGCAAGACAAAGCAACACACTGATGAACCAAACCACGGCCCTAGCTTTTCTTCAAGGAACGAACTTGGAGTGAAGGCAAAAAGAAAATGGATCAAAGTTTTGAAGAAGCCTGTGTGATGGCCGTCCGGAGAGAATCAAAACTCTAGGTGAATTGCGCTACGTTTGGTTTTACGTAACGCAGGGCTGTGCACAAAGCATTCACCAACAATTTGCCACCCGGAGAAAGCTAGAAGCTTTCATCGATGCACTACAACAGACGGGAGGAGAGGCATGATACTAATGAAAATAATGACTGACAACGGAGGCGACGCATATCTCTAGCATGTGTGGAACTTTGCCAACCAGAAGAGGATCATAGAGTTTTCCTAGTGCTTATGTGTTTGTTACAATTATCAATTGGGTTGATTCTTGAGCAACATCCTTGTTCTAGAATTTGGATCCTTAATGATCTAAACATCTAACATACATTTTCAATGCAAGTTTTAGAGATAAAGAATATTAATAAAAAAATTAATCTTTATAATGGATTCAACTTTCTTCAATATATGTTTTTGTGGGTGATTATTTGGGGACCACAGGTCTTGTTAAGAAAATAAATTGTTTGGCATATAGAAATAGTATCCTATACAAATTTCAAGAGGATAATTTAAACTAAAAATAAAAAGACAAAGTAAAAGTATTGGTGCAACGTTGCCACGCTAAAGTAAAAGTATTGATGCGATGAGGTAAAAGTATTGTTGCCACAACCATTCGTATGTCATTTGTAATTGGAAAAAAGTGATGGCTAATCCCTCCTTACCATCCTAAACAACCATAGTGTTTTAGGCCCAAAACTACTTCAAACTACTTGTATCCAAAGCAAGGCTAAAATCATTATCTATATTTATTCATTAGCAAATCCAATTAACCCTGGAGTGCTCCGACGTTCATTTTCTGGACGATGAACAGATTCAGATGCTTGTTTCTGTCTCATTCCTGCTTGGATGAAAGTCATCCTAATTTTTGGTGATACTTTATCAAGTTGTTGTCCTATCCATCGGTTGGATTTGGTGTTACTAGAATATATATATTTCTAAAATTACAAATGTGGAAGTATGTCAAGTGGTCAATTTGCATTGACTTTAGTTCAAAACTAGATGTGCAAAAATGAAGTCAAAGATGTAAATGTCACAAAAATTTCAAAAAATCACCATATGAAGAGAACCTTATTTCAAATCCACTAGTGTAGCCCTGTGCCGTTGCCACAGCCAAATCAAAAGTAAAAGTCATTTTTAAAATAAATAAAAACTCAAAAATCCATAACCTCCCCACCGTAGGTTCAAACTCCACAAAACAAAGCCCGTGCACCCCTCCTAGTTGAGGGCTTTCCAATGGTAGCAAGAACGTGGCAATTTGACACACAGTTCAAAAGATACATAATTTAGTAATTTTTAAGAACCAAAAAGAATTCAAAAATCCATAACTTCCCCACCGTGAGTCCAAACGCCACAAAACCAAGCCCGTGCACCCCTCCTTGCCGAGGGCTTTCCAACGATACCAAGCACGCCACCGGGGGACGCACGATCCGGGAGATCTCAACGTGACATACAAACAAAACAAACAAACAAACAAACAAACAAACAAACAAACAAACCACCGAACTTAAGGTATGGATTCCAACAAGTTTTACTCAAAAAATGATAATATTTTACTTGTAATTGAATTTAGAAGGAATTCTGAAATTTTCTTTTCAAAATTTATAGAAAAAGATTGGTGATAGCATTAGTAGATCTAACCGTACGGATAGAATTTAAAAATCAAAATCTACAGCTTTCATTTGTATACCAATTCCAAAATATTCTTCCAAATTGTAGTTTATAATGGTTTTTCTCAAATTGTCAATTTTGGAGATGAATCCAGACGTTTAGGGGTTAAAGGATCTTTTAGTTAACTTATCAGAGTACACCTTCCTAAAATTTCAAAGCATGAAAATCTACCAATTGCAAGATCATGCTTGAATTTCAAAAAGATGAGTATTTTCAACACTTTCCAAATGGTTAAGTTTCACCTTTCAAACTTTTTACCCAAAAATGTGTTTGTCCTACAACTTGCATCTCTCCAAAATAAGTTGAAGAAATAAGTTCTCAAATAAGTTGGGAATATATATAAAAAATTCTATAAAGAATATTTCATATTTATGCTTGAAAAAAATAGTATGTAGAAAGAAGTAAGATATGTTAAAAATACTAACTTGTTAAGAATTTAGTTATAGAATTGAAAATTTTCAATTTCATCAATTGTAATGTTTTAATAAATAATCTATATCCTATGTTTTTATTTTTTCCAAAAAGCTTAAAAATTGAGTTCCAAAATGGACTTTATAACTAGGGCTTTGATTGTTGTATACAATTGTTAATAGTTGTATTGCAAAGGAGAGATATTGATTTTTATTTAGGGGGCTTTGCTAAGTAAAAGTAAAATGGAAAAATGAGTATGAAAATAAACTTGAATCATAATGACAGTAGAAATCTCTTATTATTAATAGAAGGAAGACTATCATGCTCCTGCTGTTACAAATTAAGGCGACTCTGATTATTTATTACTGCTTAAAACCAATAATACACTCCCTCTATGTTGGGCACTTGGTGACTGGAGGCCTTTTATGATTGTATTTGCATATTGCAAAATTTGTACTTCCTCTGTCTCAAAATAAATCCGGGGTTTCCTAGAAATGGCTAGATTAAAGCACGAGCTGTTTCTATTTTTAAGGAATTGTAGAGATCTTGTCGCTTCTACTAAATTCCACTAGGTGTGAAAGAATGGAAGTCAAAAGTGAAGCGGCGCATGTTCAAAACAAGCGGCAAAAGTGACAAGTTTTGCCCTTTTCGGAACTGCTCCACTAATATTAATTTTGATCATTCTTCGAGCAATGTTGGTGCAGTAACGTTCATTGATGTCTTCTATATTCAATTCTGCCAATGTCTTGTGATTCAACTCCAAGAAATTTTCAGCAAGAGATTTCATTAGAGAAAAACTGAACCCTCTAGAGGGCTGCTAGAATGTGACAAACCAAGCTATTAAAAGCTTGGTCTGTCACACCAAGCTGACTGTTGCGGTAAGCAGTCAACTTGGCTGACTGCTCCCCGCAGCAGTCAGCTTTCGCGATTTTTTTTTTTTGAATATTTTTTTTTAATTTTTGAATATTTTTTTTAAGATTACAAAAAAAAAAAAAAAAAAAAAAATTTTTTTTTTTACTCGCAGTTTTCGGTTCCTGCGCCACTGTTGCTGCAGTTTCTGCTGCGCGGAAATAGGGGAAAAATCAATTTTTTGGTAAAAAAAAAGTAAACTTCAGGGTCCCTTGGAGAGCCCTCCGAAGGGCCCATATTTTCTCTAATGTGTTAGTAGCAGTTTTTGTACAGTTTTGAGTTGAATTCTTTGCCTTTGGTTGGTTAGAGGTTGCATTTTGATTCCCTTTGCAAGGATTGAATTGCTATATAGTCCTTGGAGTGTGACATCTGCAGATTCTTTTACTGCAGGGTGTTCAAACTAGCTTCAATTGTTGTCCATCAAGTTGTGGAAAACAATTTCAAATTTAATTTGAGACAAATATATTTGGAAACCCGAGATTTATTTCAAGATCGAGGGAGTAATATTTAGTTGGACGTATTCATGGTAAATCAGTCACAAGACATTGTGCTCGTCAAATACCAAATTTGCAATATTTAGATAATTTTTCATTTATGGTAACAAAAGGGATTTCTACTTTTGCAAGTTTTTTCTGGTTCTAAAACATCCTTTATAGATTAAACATATACTTCATGATACAAAGTGGCCTGGCCTAATGAGGTAGATTTCATCTAAATTTGATCCAATATTCTTGAAAGTTTTGAAGATGTTTTTGATATGGGTATACTTGAAAGTAATCTCAATAAACGAAATTTTTTTACTACTCTCAATGCTTTGAAACTTGCAGATTTGAAAGGATTAAAATAATTCTAATCTACAACTTCCATAATTAAGAGACAAAATTGAATTCACATAATGGATCTCACAAAATGATCTAACCAAATACACATGTAGAATGAAGTTAATTCTACTTTATGACTTTCATAATTATGGACAATAACATTTGTAGGGGAATACTTGATTAATACAATAATCTTGGTCATATAGAATTTGGCCTTGTCTAAATAATATTTTTCACTGTATAAACAATCACATCACTCCTTTAATACAATGAAATCATAGACAACTAAAAAATTATAGAAAACACCTATTCTTAATGAAAATTGAAATAAAGGCAAACTTATAAATATATATGAATGAAAGGATTGGAAATCACAGACATGTCCTAAATATTGATTCCAATAGTTGACGGTTTTGTCATGGCTTCTAACATACTCGGTGTCAGCCATGTCTATTTTAGATTCCAAGTACATTCCTACCTTCAAAGATGAGACAGAAAAGTGTTCAGTAGCTTCAGAATGAGTATGCAAAATTTCAAATTGGCCATTCCTTGTATCATCATCAAACAAGTAAATAATGTCAAATATCATCTCTTGCAACATACACAATCTGGGATTAATTTTGAAAGAATCATGACAATCAAAAACAACATAGGGTAATATCCTCCCTCTTCACAAAAGGCAATTTCAGTGAAAGAGCAATTTCCACATAATCCATGAGTTAGATTAATCCCTACGAGACCAAGATATTATAATAAAAGTTAGGTCAACCATGTCCCAAAAAACATGACTCAAACAAGGCCAAACTTTATATTACCACATTTAGAAATGAATATTGTAGCAATAGCCAAGAAAAATTTAAAAATTGAATTGAAGCATTCCCTATATGACCTACTTAGAAGTCTTACTCTTAGTGCTTTAGGCATTTCCCCAAATTACGTTTAAAATTGCTTTGCCACAAATTTTCAACATGAAAAAACGTGGAAAAGAAAGGAAAACTCTTGATTTCTTGCAAAAGATTCAAAAATCACATTGCAAGCTTCTCAGTGAGCATACTAAAAGGGATACAACCAAACAAAGAGAATCACAACAAGAAATTACTCTCCCACATAGATCAAGAATCTATAATTGGAAATAATACCTAAACTTAATTAAGGACCAATCATTTGGCAATCCTATGACTTTGAAATTGAATCAAAGCACAAAATCAAAGACCATGAACATCAAAAGCAACAAACCACACTAAGAAGCAACTTTGGGGGCATATGGGGCGGTGTCAGCAACATTTGTCCACCCTTGCATGAAAGAAGCCATCACTTGCAAAGTTGGTGCAAAATTTTGATGAGAGCAAACAATTGCAAGTGGCAATAGGAAGAAGAGGTTCAATATGTGAATTGGATGTCCTTCCCTTGTGAGGTGATGGTCCTATAATAGAGGGCTCTTTGGTCTTAGGGTAACTAGCACTATCTAGTCTACATTTCTACATGATATTCTGAAATGATAACAATAACAAATTGGATGCCCACTAATTAACTCCCAAATGATCACTTGAACAAGTTGTTGGTCTTAGAGTGTGTCATATTGGGATTAATGACAACTTGCATGGTAGTCCTATATAGGAAACAAGAAATTTCAAAAGCCTTGATTGCTAACTTCTTGAAAAAATTAAGAACACTCAATTGTTCCTTTCTTGCTTCACATCTACAAGAGGATCGTTACGAGGCCATTTAGGTTCTTTTTTATTTTGCGCTTGAGTAAGAAATGTTGTTGATGAATCGCTTGAATCTTGTTGCTCTTTCAAGCGGTACACTCCAATTGTTGAGGAAGTCAAGTGCGACATAGCATGGTTCAAATACACCACCTTTTCTAGCTTTTGAATGAAGCAAAGAGGAAAATCTTTTCCCACTTTGCATACCCCCTTTTGCTTCTTCTCCTCTCCACTCTCAAGGTCCAAATTGTAGATCCTAGTCATTTTGATATCTCTGCTTGCTTCAAGTTTATATGCTTCCAAATTTTCTGAATCGTATGGTTGCCATGTGCCTTCACAACTCACTCGCTGCAGCTGACAAATAGGACTTTCATACATCTTCAAGCGTTCAACTTTATCTTTAGCCTCAAACTCTTTCTCATTGAAAGGAAAGTGAGGTAAATATGAATACTTGAGGGAATGAGTATTCAGGTCTGTATGTTCTAAAATGGAAAAGCCACCTTTTGTGATTGTTTTGTTGGTTTCCCAAGAATTATGAACCTCTTCAGTTGTCTTGGTTTCTGATCCATTTGTTCGACCATATCCCCCACTTGCCTTGACAACATATTGTATTCCCATTTCCCCTTTGTAGGCATTTGTACTTGTTCTAGCATTTCCCTCTGAATAACCTTGTAAGTTTACTTCCTTGGCTTCCAAAGAATCAAGGACTTTGCAGGACTTTTCATCCAAATCTGCAACTTGTATATTGACTACTCCAAAAGCAACTTGCAATTTTTCATGAAACCAACCAAATCGATTCCTTTGCAAATAATTCTCCTCATTGTTGGGGGGAAATTGGAAAGTTATTGGATCAATGGTTGCTTGAATGGTTTTTAATTGTCCTCCAGCCTCATCCTTGACTGTGAAGGTAAATACCATACTTGAATGGATTTGTTTCTCTAATTGTTTTTGAAGATTTTCATCAACATCACCATCCTCAACTCCCTTAGTAGTTGTCCACTTTTGTTGGCTTCCAGCAACATTGCCATTTTCACCTCCTTTAAGGGCACGCCACAATGCCATACAATTCTTCTTCTTCTTTTCCACTCCCTTATGACCTTCCCCTTCCTTTTTCTTTTCCTCTACCACTTCCTCATGAACTTCTCCGAGTTCATTTTTCTTTCCCTCTACCTCTTCCTCATGAACTTCCCCTTCTTTTATCTTTTCCTTAAGAACTCCTCCAGGCAATAGGCGGAGATGAACCACAACACGAACTTCCTTGCAATCATTGGAAGTCTTCCCATCATCTCCATCACAACCATCCTTTTTGTCATCGTTTCCATCTTTCCCTTTCCTTTCCTTCTTGTCATTATCATCAGGAACTCTATTAGAACCTCCATTTGTATGACTAGTATTTCCATAATTGTCATGGTCATGAGCAGCTTTGCCCTTATTGTTATCAACATTACCTTGACCCTTGCCCTTGCCATTATCTTCCCCAACACCACCATTATTTGCCTTACTAACAACGTTGTCAGAGTTAATAACGTTTGCAATGCGATGGAGGATGTCAGGAAATCTCTCTTGCTTCAAAATACAACCGTCTGGGATTGAACGAGGGATAACATTTGAGTGGTCCCACACAACATCCCAATCTTCTTCTGGAACTTCAACAACTATCACATGAGGACTCCCACATTCCAAAATGACCTTTGAATGAGGCACCCCAAGTCCAATAATAGTTGCCATGCTTTCATGATCTTCAAAATAGAACTCATATTGTGTTTCTTCAATGTTGAAGAAGCAAATTAAAGTTCTTTCTAACAAGTCTCCATAAACGATCCATTTGGTGATGTGGTGGGAAATCATAAAATCCTCGCTCTTGCAATCATCATCTTCAATTAAAACTACCGAAGATGAGGCTTCGGAATCACGTTGTACTTTTGCACCTGTTGGATTCGAGCTTATTGCAAGTGATTTCATTCCAAGCTGTTCATAGAAGGATAAAACAACACATATGATTTAGAAACATTAAACATTTGATTCAAGTTTTTTAATAAGGCCATGATTGCATCATATATTATGAAAATCAAATAATGCAAATAAAGAACTAATGAATTTGAAAGACATTGATTTACAACAACACAAAAGTACACATAAAATAACGTTCATCTAAACATTTTCTTCGAGTGAAACAATTGATATTTTTGCAAAATTCGGCTAATGTTCACCAACAAGTATCTTCACCTTGTGATCTTAACAATCATTTGATAATTCCACCCTTATATAGGTGTAACACCACAAATATAGATCAACTACTAAGTTTTGCTTTGAATTTGTCAGTTGGGCCAGGTTTCAAAACAGAACCATGGCACACACTCTCTCCATTACCTAGCTACCATCTCAATTATGTGAAAGTGGTTTTACAACAAACAAAAAGAAAACATGCTTCTCAAGTTGTATCTGTCAAATGGTGTTAAACTTACATCTGATTCGAGAATGGGTTTGAAGTTCGAGGATAGCAGAGTTGCAGCTGCATCAGGAGAACGCCTGAAGGAAAATCTTTTGAAGGAAAAAAACCTTTTAATCCTTGACAGTGGTTTGCCAATATTCGGTGTTAGGGAAGCACTCTCTAGCGGCTGTTGTGGTCTCTGCCCGTTTGACCTAGAATCACAAGCACCAGGAATGTTACACCACTTCCATGACAACTTGCAAGCATTAGCAATCGGTCTTACAATCTAGCTGCTTATGTAGCTCACAATCTAACTAGCAAGCTACAGTCTCTATGAGTTTAATCTAGGGTGGGGCACTTTATTATTATCCAATAATCTTGCATCCACTTTATTTTGAATCAAATGGTTCCCTGACGATGCTATTCTCACTCTTATGCTTCAAATGAAGGTGAATGCAAGAAACACCTGCTGATTTTGTTGCGTTTTTACAGTACTCATGAATTTTCTTTTGGAGTACTATAAAATTAGAAAAATAATTTTAAAAAAACAAAAAAAATATGACTAACGTATACACCTTTAAAATGAAGGTAACCACCAAAGGAAATGCATAGAAAAATTCTTTAAGCTAGAGAACTAGAAAAATGCCAAATCTCAAGAAAATGGATACTTTGATGTATAAATTAGTTAAAAATAAGAAACAAAAGTAAATACATAAAATGAAAATTGGCCATTTGTAACAACTCTATAGAGATGGTCATGCACCCAAAAAAACTCCACAATAATATTTTATATGTTTCAAAATGCAAGCAAAAAGAAGCGTACTTTGTGGACTTCCACACCATATACAATTAATCATTTTTAGAATTCCTTTGGAGGGTAGCTACAAGTGTACTAGAAGACCATGCCCTCCAAATTTCAGCTCAAAATTCGTTTTTTTGGGTACTAAATAGTACTAAAAACCTCTAAATTGACAAGTGTGGCATATTTTTGAGGGCTATTTTTTAACAATAAACTATTTTTGAAAATTACCAAAAAATTAGGTGAAGTGTATAATAGTCATGAGTACCTTGCATATAAATCTTGAGTCATTTGGGGCCTAAACGCAAAAGTTATAACCAAAAAACAAATCAAAATACAAGGTGTGACGCAAACTAGTACAAGTGTTTCTTGCATTCACCCATGATAACCTCATTACTGAAACCAAGTACTAAGTAGGCATAAGAACTGTGTATTGAAAAAACTGACTAGATTATTGACTTGATTGTGATAATCAGCGGGAAGATTGACTAAGTTAGCGTCGGGGCTGTAAGCGCTAAAGTATTTGTGAAAATGGACTACACTAGAATAATTCCATGATAAACTTGATTTTCATAATACTTAGTGTACTTAAACCAAGAGCAAAAGATATTTAGCCCTTCTCTCCAAACTTGTGTACATAGACGAAAGAGTCTGAATCCCACAATCCTTCTAGATTTAGCTGACAACTTAGAAAAACAACAACTAAATGAATGCAGAAGAGTAAAGGACAGAAGACCCACATGTTGCGAGACCTGGAGGAGCCATACCGCAGCACCGACTCCTTCTTGTACTTATTCTCAATGCCATTCCAAACGATGGTGATTTTCTCATTGTCCACGAGCTCATCGCTGCTGAAGTTCACAACAGGAGAGTTCCCCACAACCACCCAATGTTGCAGGTATGTATCACTGGAGCCTCGCAACAATTTGTAGGAGTCCCCAGGGTTGAGGAAAGTGAGGAGAAATTCTACACCGGAAGAACTCTCAGATCTGACCTCAAACGTGGACTTTGTTCCGTTCTCCAGTATGGTACTAAGTCTCGACATGATCCTCAAACTTGGTTAACCTACGAGCGGCTCTGGTGTAACTTACTTTGGCACAGGCCTGATTCTCAAGTAGCAAACTACTGAAACTTTCTTAAATTCACTATGGATTTCAAATTGTCAATGGATATAAGGGCTCGTCTCCTTTGCTCCAGAGCCAACAAATGTCCTTTTCAAGCAGAGTTTTAAAAGCAATGGGTGTTACAATAAGCAGGTAAGTTATAAGAGGCTCTGGCACACTATAAAGCACTGGTTGAACTTTTTTCGCAACAAATGTACTCTACTTCCTCACACTCACTTTAGGTGCAGCTTTTCTTCAATGCAAGACCTCCTTGCCTTCAGTGCAACTAGAGCCAGAAAATGTTGGGCAGGGGTGTGGGTGTAGGATAATCTGTAACAAAGGATTCGCACAGTAGAAACCAGGATGATGGAGGAGAACAGAAGCATGGAGAGGATGACCAACAAAGCGAGAATGAAGCAACGGCTAGACACCACAAAATTCAAAAAGCTCTTCCGCTTCTTCCTCTTTTCCTTCTCCTCCTGGTCGTTTATGTCGGGAACGTGCTCTGCGAAGTCAAAGCTATTCCCACACTTCTTCAAGAGATGGATTTGCGTCTTCAGCACCTGAAATCACGGTTACCGACAGTGCATTCGTTCTTATCAGCAACTTAGCAGTCATGGAAAAGCTAGAATACGTCGATCTAACCGCAGCAAAGATATATGGCAACATCCCATTATGCGGGAACGTGCAAGGCAAAGTGCACTGCACACAGAACAGTATTATTTGCCGAGCACTGTACTGAAATCATGTTGCAATCCCTTCGAACCTTCATTGCAAAGGCAACATCTTAAACAGAAAGTCCCAGTTTGGGGATCCAGGGATACATCTAAACTAATGGCAAATTTCGTTAAAGTGGTAGTCATTTCGCAACTTTGGCACTTTTACAGTTTAGACTGCACGGTCTGAAATCTATACCTTTCCTAGATGGTTTAAACCATGTGGTTTGAAAATGGTGTATGGAATATCGCCATTTTAACGAAATTTGCCATACTATTGTAACTGAAGCCGTCAGTGCCATTCAAGGTTTGAACCTAAATACTTGTAACGGATATTTCGTTAAAATGGCGATATTCTTCCGCCATTTTTCCATTCATTTTCTAGGACTGGTATAGATTTCAGACCACATGGTCTAAAGTGTAGGACCGGTTTGCATTTCAGACCAGATGGTCTAAACCTGAAAGTGCCAAGTTTGTGGAATACTACCATTTTAATGAAATATCCGTTTTGTTTGGAATGTATGTAACCGAGCTCGATCAAGACCGGAGTCCCCTCGCAATATATTAATCTCAATAGGAACGGTACAATCCTGGATGACCCGATGGTAAACGAAATCTCCCAAAAATTGTAGAAGATTACTTATCTAACCAAGAGTCAAAAAAATGAAAAAAACGCAAATAAAGATCCACGAGGTAGTTAGAGGAGTTTACCACCATCATGGTAATGAACGGAGTTTACCACTTAGCATTTCTCCATAGTACGCAAACTCTTTAAACTCCTTTGCGATGCAGGGTTCTGGTTATGACTTATAACGCAACCCTTAACCTCTTCTCGACTGACTGGCTACCTCTAGATTGTAATTAATACCTCTGGCTGGCTCCCCATCGAGATTATAATTAGCACACAATTTCCAATTACCCAATACTCCAAAATACTACACAAGCCCATAACTCCCCATACCGACAAAGCAGAGAATCTTGATCTAGCCTTGAACGAGACGTAAATAAGCAAAATTCGGTCAGAAAATTAATTGATGTCAAGGTATCGATCTACGTATCGTACCTCGGCGTGCTGCGTCTCCTTTTCGGCGGCACGTTTCCACTCGAAGAAGTTGTAAAACTTGTGGCAAACGCCGAACAGCGTGGCAATCGAGCACAGCAGCGACAACGCGAACGGCCCCCACTTGTTGCGGCAGGTCAGAGCGGAGGCTTGGGCGACAGCGGTGAGCACCAAGCTCTGAAAGGCGCTGAAGAACCCACCAGGTTGTAGATCTCGCTCTTCACGTTCTCACTCAACGCCTCCTTCCGGTCGATCCGGCTCTTGGACTCGCTGTACTTGCTCTCCCAGTCGAGAAGAATGAGGCGCAATCGAGGCGCACTCGCTATCTGTTCCAAGCAGTCGGCCTCAATCTCGTTCGTCAACTTACGTCGAATGTTCACCACCATATGACCCTGACTACTAGAAGATGAAGTGGCGCCCGGCGTACTGTTTGCTACTGGAGCCTGATGAGGACAGGTAGTATGTAGCAGCGGCGACCTCGTCATAGGCACAAGAAGAATCGGCCGGCGACCCCTGCGGATTAGGTGTACAGTAAGGTCTAGAAGCTTACGACCTATATCCAACCACTTAAATAATCTCAGCACAGCTATCAGCTGGGTTTGGTGGAGGAAAAAATTTCATACTGCGGGGAAATAGACTTCAAACGGATTTGAATTTTTTTGATATTTTTTAGTCCAAGAATGAAGTTACTTTGAATTTTTTTTTGTCTAGATTCTTTGGAACCCTATTCCTGTAATCTACGGTGGAAGCACCCAAAATCATCAATACAAGAAATTCAGCATGGTTGGAGGCACCTTTTCCTAAAAATAATATTTTTGTAGTATTAGCTAGTGAAAATCATGAGTATTGGAAAATAATTTAGATTTTTTAGATGTGGTATGTAATTTCTATGATTTTTCAAAGTCCACTAAAACTGTCACATAGGTGGACCCAAAACTGAAATCTACAAAAATCAGTAGTCAGCGAATGATAGTTAGGTATGTGTCATTCAAATGCGCCAGAAAATTAGAGTTAAGCATTTCAAGGACACATGAATGGGAAGCCTAGGGACAGATTTAGTGACAGTTAAGGTACAAAAATGAAAATCAGAACATTTTATATCGCCACTTTGACACTTCAAAAAACATGCCAAAAAAAACAGCCATGAGTTCCACTAAGGAGCTCTAATCACAAACCAATGTTGCCTCAATGGGATACAGGTCAAAACTTTCCGATTCAAATCTCAAACTTCTTTTCAATTTCATAAGCTAGTCATCAGTCTCAAGGCTCTTTCAGGTTCCGAAGAAAAATATTGTGCAATGTTGCTACCCACATTTTAAAAAATGCCTAAAATGCGAAATGTGCATGTGTCATTGCTTCATTGGCATTATATCTAGTGGAGCTGGCCAGGGTGTGGACCTCGTTTGTCTGTAAGAGACGCGCAGCACAAGTCAATACCGGAACTAATGGTAGAGTTGAAACGCATTATTGACATTAAAAAAACGCAGGTATGCTGAGTTGGAAGAACACTTCTAACCGCCCAAATTACCGATTGCCGATTGCCTCAAAACGAATAGGTACTTTTAAATATGGTACGGAGTACATCACAGGCATTGTACTTCAAATCCCCTCCAAAGAAACAAGGAAATGTTACAAATTGTTGTTCACAGGAAATGTCACTCTCATAGGGAAATGTGAGATAGGGAATTTTAAGGGAGTTTTAAGGGGGAAATTTGTGCGTTCTTTAGTGTTATTTGAAGATGTCCTCACCTCAAAATCAACTCAATTTGTAGAATTTAATAATCTAGAATGTAGATTTAAGCATCTAAAATCTAATTTTAATGTAGATTTTAGTTTGCATAATCAATTCAGTTTGTAGATTTTGGAAGCTAAAATCTAACAAATATGTAGATTTTGAATTTCCAATCTTATTGATTTGTACATTTCAGAATTTTTAGTCTAGACCGTTAGCTAGATTTCAATAGTTCAAAATATTAGTAATATGTAGATTCATTTGTTTGAACATTTTACAATTTCATGTATTGTAAAATTTCTGAGATTTCTAAAATGTACCAACTGTAGAAACATTAGATTCTAAGAATTGAATACATTCACATGAAGATTGACAACTTACAAGTCTTATGTGTCCAACCTCCTGGTACCCTCGACAATCGATATGGGACAATTTGAATCTTCTAAAATCTACCAAATATTAGGTGGAAAAAACATTGAAATGTAAGATGTGTCAATGTGTTGCAAAGTCTACCAATTTGGATTGCACACGGGGGATTTGGGGGAAATTTATAAAAATCCTTGCAAAGAAAACCCACAATTTCCTTTTGCATAGGAACTCTTTGAGAATCCCTCCATGATCACATTAGAACACAGGGAAACATAAAAACTAGGAGAAACTTGCATGAAAACCTACAGAATCTTCAAAATAGTTGCAGGGAATTCCACAAGGGTCCGCTGTGCATGGAAAAAGAAAAAGTTAAGATTCCATTTCTGAAACTGAGCCAATTTGTTGACTTCGTTCAAAGATTGCACACCAGAAGCCCACAACAATACATTTTTCAACATGAGCTTGGGGTGTTTTTGTAAGTTCTTTTAAGGTTTGTTGTTGATTTTGTTGATATGACATGTCAAATGTATAGGGCAATGCCCGAGGAGGAGGGGATCGCGTGAAAAAATGGGCCGACGAGGAGGGCGGAGCTCGACGAGGAGGTGCATTTTTTCACGCAATCCCCGACGACGAGGAGCCATTGCCCGACGTAAATCACGAGCAGATGGATGAAAATTGGGGATGAGAAATCGAAGTCGGATGAGAAATCCGTAATACCCGATTACGCAGGAAAACCCGCGCAATCGGGCATTACGCTGCAGAAGCCTCCCGCAAAATGAACAGCGCAAATCCCGGGAGTGGTTTACGTATGAAATTATCATGTAACTAGCTATCGACCTCTATTTCCAACTATGACATACTGGGATTTGTGTTCACTGGGTTCAATCCAATTGCGAGTCAGTCGATCTCCGGGTTCCTAATATCGATCTGTGGAAAGTCTGTACACACAGGCAGAGGCAATCAAATAGTTGTGGGGGAACTCCACTACACAAAATAGTAAAATTAGGTTGCCTTCAAAATTAGGTTGCCTTACTCAAAGAAAGGTACTTTACAAGCCATCAAAGTCAACAAATATTTCTACAAATATTTCCATTTGTACATGTGGAGGTTCATTAGTCCCAATCACATCAATACCTAATTCAAAAGTAGTGCATTCTTATACACAAACAATAAATGTTTATATAGTGTCAAATGTCAATAAACTAATATGGGGCAACCTAATTTCACTATTTTGTGTAGGATCTTACTTAATTTTGTCACTGGTTATTTTGACATTGAGGATGATGGGTGAAAAAATGGATGAAATCTTTAACATATTTCAGATTTGGTATTGTTTGGATGAAATTTACTAGCGATAGATGATTTTATGTATGAACGTACACATATGGACGAATATTTTTAAATTATTTCCTTTTTTCCCTTACTGGCATGCATTTGACTGGCACGCACTCTAGTAGGATGTAAGTCACGGACAAAACAGTTTTTTTTTTGTTGGTACAGACAGTGTTTTTTATTCATTTATTTGTCTGTGTTGTTGGACTCGGTCATTGACAAGATGGAGTCTTGCGATGGTATTCGGGGTCAGGGTCGGGGATGGCAGCACATGGTATTTTTGGACAACTTTGACAATGTGGTCATAATTCTGTGCCACAGGGCACAGGCAATTTTTCAAACAAGCTTTTACAGACAAGTGTACAGACAAGTTTACAGACAATTTCAGAGGCAAGTGTTCTACTGTGCTTCATTGCTGTGATCGACCCCGACGCACCGTGAAATGAAGCTTCTACACAGAATTGCTAATCCGCAAAACCTAACATACAGTATGCCAGATAATAAATTTTGTCAAATGGGGTTTCAAAACGATCTCAATCGAAAGAAATGAACTGCATGAATGTAAGTACATCCACTCCAGGGCTTCTTTTTTTTGGCTTTCTGCACCAGGGAAAAACAATTTGGCTAAAAAATGGCAAAAAAATGGTGAAGTTTTTTTACTAGAAAACTTTGATTTAAAAAAAAATCTTGGATGAAATCGTCCGTTTTTTTTGGATGAAAACAAAATTATAGATACATCAGGAAAGTACCCCCCATTGCAAAAGTACTAATGTAGTATAGTTTCAATGGTTACGCGGTATAATATAGAAAGTATACTATTGCAATATTGTCTTAGTACTACAATAGTCTAGTTTCAATGAATGTAGTGTATCATTATTGAAATTGTATTGTTGTAGTATTGAGGTAGTATTGCAACAATATGCTTCCAATACTATATTGCGTAACCATTGAAACTATACTACATTAGTATTGTTGCAATGGGGGGACTTTTCCGGGTGTATGTGATGTGTGCTAATGTGATATTTTCTATCCAATGATCCATACCTTAAGACAGGTGGTTTGTTTGTTTGTTTTGTTTTGTTTTGTTTTATTTTGTTTGTCGCGTCCGGATCTCCCGGACCGTGCGTCCCCCGGGGGCGTGCTTGGTACCGTCGGAAAGCCCTCGGCGGGGAGGGGTGCACGGGCCCGGTTTTGTGGCGTTCCGACCTACGGTGAAAAAGTTATGGAATTTTGAGTTATTTGGGGATCTTAAAATTACTAAATTATGCTAAATTATGTATCTTTTGAACCGGGTGTCAATTTGCCACGTTTTTGGTATCATTTGAAAGCCCTTGACGAGGAGGGGTGCACGGGCTTAGTTTTGTGGCATTTGGCCCTATGGTGGGAAAGTTACGGGTTTTTGAATTATTTTGGGGTTTTAAAATGACTTTTACTTTTGTTTTGGTTGTGGCAACGACACAGGGCCACACTAGTGAATGCTGAAATTTGGAGCACCATTATAACATTTTATATCGCCACTTTGGCACTTCATAAAACATGAAAAAAAAGAGTCATGTTCCACTGAGGAGCTCCAGTCACAAACCAATGTTGCCTCCATGGGATACAGGTCAAAACTTTCCGATTCAAATCTTAAACTTCTTTTCAATTTCATGAGCCAGTCATCTATCTCAAGGCTCTTTTAGGTTCCGAAGAAAAATCTCGTGCAACGTTGCTACCCACATTTTAAAAAATGCCTAAAAAAATGTGCATAGGTCATTGCTTCATTGGCATATCTGTGGTAATAGTCACTGGAGCTGGAGAGGGTGTGGACCTCGTTTGTCTGTGGAAGATGTGCAGCATCAGTCAATACCGACAATGAATGGTAGAGTTGAAACGCATTATTGACATTAAAAAAAGGCAGGTATGCTGAATTTGAAGAACACTTCAAACCGCCCAAATTACCGATTGCCGATTGTCTGAAATCGAATAGGTACTTTTAAATATGGTACGGAGTACATGGAAAAAGAAAAAGAAAAAGTTAAGATTCCATTTCTGAAACTGAGCCGATTTGTTGACTTCGTTCAAAGATTGCACACCAGAAGCCCACAGCAATACATTTTTCAGCATGAGCTTGGGGTGTTTTTGTAAGTCCTTTTAAGGTTTGTTGTTGATTTTGTTGATATGACATGTCAAATGTATGAAATTATCATGTAAGGTAGAACTACCCATTACCACCCTGATTCGCAATCTAACTATATTGGGGCCAACTCTAGGTAAGACACATATTTTTCAGAGGTGTGCTTTTGTTTCAGGAGTCAAACCCAAGTGGAATTATAATTTTTTGATAAAAATTGTAATTTCTGTGAATTTCTGAAGTGAAATTGCACAACCGCCACTAGACTGGATTCATAAACGTCCTCTTACAACTCCATACTACTTTCCAATGTATCTAATAGCACTTGAAGATCCACCAATCATTAATTGACACGTTGTCTTTTAATAGCATTAATAAACTCCTGTTGTCAGAAACTGAAGCGGATTTGCATGTTTTTCTGACGGAATTGGGACAAAGTTGTAGACCACGGATTTGAATCACTAACAAAATTGGATAGTTTTACCTTAACTACACGAAATAGTGAAATTAGGTTGCCTTAACAATTAGGTTGCCTTACCCCAGAGAAGTTACCTCATGATTAATGCTTGTCCAGAAGGAGGCACATGCCAATCTCTAAACCCGAGCCACGAATCAGTGCACCAATCCATGCCATACACATAAGTTAGTTCTTACTCACTCCATTCTTCTAAAGTAACTTTACATATTGATATAGTGTTGAATGTTGAGAAATTAGTGTGGGGCAACCTAATTTCACTATTCAATGTAGCTACCGACCTCTACTTCCAACTATGACATAGTCTATATAGAATATTCTTCTTCTTTCTTTTGAGTCTTAGAAACTATCAACCTAGCTATATAATGTGATGAGGATAGAAAGAGATACTTGTAATAAATCTAGATTTCATCGCTGAAGACATCATAGAATACTTTTGTTCAAACATGGTGACATTGTTTACACAAATATTGTTGTTGTAGGGCAGGTTTGGTGTAAAATAATGCTAAAAAATAGATCCCAAAATTTTACGAAAATTACTTAAATATATATATATATATACGTATGATAAAAATAAATAATACTAGCATGCCTTGTGCCGTTGCCACAATCAAAATAAAAGTAAATGTAATTTTGCCACAAGTCGGAACGCCATGAAACAAAGTCCATGCACCCTTCCTCGCAAAGAACTTCCCAATAGTACCAAGAATGTGTACAGGGGATGCATGGTCCTAGAGATCTCACCATAACAAACAAATATAATAAAATAAAATAAAACAAATAGGCTAAGGTTAGGTATAGATTGGAAAAAGTTACTACCTTTGTCTCAAAATGATCTTCATGTTGGACAAAATGTTTTAGCTTAAAGCTAAAAATAACATTTTGAAAACCAATTTTGTGCTATGAGTAGAGTTTGGTGCACTCCTAGCATTCTAGAAACTTTGAATTTTGGAGCCTTTTTCAAAGTGTAGTTTTTAAATATTAAAAAATAGAATTTTTTGGGCATTTTCAAGGAGCACCACTGGTCAAATAATTGTTGAGTGTAAGGTCGTCATTTTTCAGGCATTTAGTATATGCCCAAAACCATGTATGGCCCTTCGTTCCACCTCCTAGAGCTTCATCTTCTTCAATTGGGCAATATTCAAAGAGATGCAAAAAATAAGAATGAACAATGTCGATTAACTCTTTCAATCATTTCATTTGTCTTTTGATTAATGATTGGTTGGATAGAGGGGGAACTACTACTTGGAGTTGTTTTGATGGTCATAAATAGCAATCGAAAACCAAATCTAACTAATTCACAATGTCACAAAGTGCAACAAGATCATTTTGGGATAGAGGGAACATATTTTTAGAATCCACTTAAGCTTATTTTTTTTCCAAAAATTGAAAAACAAAGTGCCAATCCTATCCTACACTTTCAATGTAGCAAAATTACTCAACTTCAAATATTTGACAATGATTTTAATAGAATATTTTAGATTCAATCTTCAATAAATTTGTATCTATCCACTATACTTTTGGATTCTATTAACAATTTTGATAGCTCGATCAAAATGTACTCTTGGCTAAACACTCCCCATTTAAGATTTGGCAACCTAAGTGTTTCTACACATTGTTTCTACATGACCTCCACAGCACTAGGGTAGACCCATTTCCGTTTGCTGCCTAATTCTATCATCTTACTTTTGGCCCATTGATTCCGTCCAAAAAATCATCCAAATCCATTCGTTTTCTAATAAAATCATTGCATTGAGGCCAACAAGGGATGACTTGTCAATCTATTAATGTGAATTCCACATAGAAGAGCAGTTATGTATTGTTTATAAGATGTTCATGATTCCACTCCAAGGCTGTTATTTTTGGCGAAATAACCAAAAAATAATAGAAATTGACCTCTGTTGTGAGGCCAACAAAGGGGACACTAGTCCAAAATAAAAGCCTTGCTCCACTCTATATTCGGTTTTGCGATTTCAAGGCATACAATACCACTTTAGAAATATATAGAAATCACAATTTTAATTGGAAAATTATAATTCCACTTGGTTTTGATTTGTGAAACAAGCACACCTCTCTGAAAAATATGTGCCCCTCTTGGAGTTGGCCCAAAGATATTCAGATTGTTAGTTTGCATGGTAATAGGTTTGTCTACTATAAAGGTATACCACAGAGAAGCAGTGAAACCAAGCACCAAATTTTGACATATTCTGTATGTATTTGATTTTCACACCCATACTGCCCACAAGCACCGAATTTGTTCAGCAGTGGATGTGTTTGGTTTTCACAACCAAATTGCTTTTCCACAGGTTCGGATTACAGTAACAACTCTTGGGAGTACCATCAATTGGCAATTACAAGTTGAGTCACGTAACTAGTTGAGAGGCTACGTTTAGGCTAGCGACATGAGGAGAAATATACATTGAACATATGGCAAGGCGAACTACAGTAGAGCTCTTGATGCAGCCACTGCTGACTGCTTGTACTAAATCGTCCACATAGTAGTGTTAAAATAATAACCTTTCAAAGCGAAGATTTCTTGTTTGAATTATCATTGCAATACAAAATACATGAGAAAGCACACACAAAGCCAACGATGAATTGTCATAAATTACCGCAACTTTGCAAGATATTCTCCTTTGTTTCACAGAAAAGTCTTGGAAAAATGATAAAATTTTCAGACACTACCTCGACTGGCACCAGCACACACGATCTCAAACCTAGAGGAAAATACTCAACCCTAAAGCGGTGCTATGCTATGCGCCCGAAGGTTGATCATATCAGACATATTAGGGTTTTGATTTCACATGACCATACTAAGAGCATCATCTGCATGGCATTTGTAACGATAAGGCGAAAATAATCGACTAGCTCCGAGAGTAACGGGCCAAAACAAAGTGCCAAGATCGAAGTAAGAGTGTAAGAGAAATGACACACAAAGCCGAAGCACACACAAAACCAAAGCAATCGATTACGACAAGTGACGTTCTGCGTAAGAAATTTCTTCTTCGTTCCACAGAAAAGTTTTGAAACAACAAATAAGATTCTCACATACACTGCCTCGGCTAGCACCTGAACATACAAAATCCCAACCCTAGAAGCAAGCGGTACTCTACTACTCTCCGCCGGCCTTCTGGTAAACATAGGTCAGGCCGCACTTGCCGCAGTAGTGACGGTCGAAGTGGTTGGCCATGAAGGTGCCGGCCCCGCAGTCGGGGTTGGGGCACTCCTTGCGGAGGCGCTGCACCTTGCCGGAGTCGTCCACCTTGTAAAACTGCAGCACCGCGAGCTTGACTTTCTTCTTCTTGTGCTTCAGCTTCTTCGGCTTGGTGTAGGTTTTTTTCTTCCTCTTCTTAGCGCCGCCGCGCAGACGGAGCACCAGGTGAAGGGTGGACTCCTTCTGGATGTTGTAGTCGGCGAGGGTGCGTCCATCCTCTAGCTGCTTGCCGGCGAATATCAGGCGCTGCTGGTCCGGCGGGATGCCCTCCTTGTCCTGAATCTTAGTCTTCACATTATCGATGGTGTCGGAAGACTCCACCTCGAGGGTGATCGTCTTCCCCGTCACTGAAATACGAACATTTTCCAACCCAACCGGCTGTTAACTACAATTGCGAAACGCAACGCAACGCAACGCAAATCCTAATAAAGCATCAAATTACAAAAAACACAAAATAGATATCAAACGATCACAAAAAGTCCAGGTTCGATGAGCCACCTCTAGGGTGATGGTCTTTACCATCACTGTCATGCAAAAAAATTCCCCAGCGACGAATTTCTTAACTACAATCGCACACTTCCACAAACCAAACCCCGAAACACTACCAATCCACCAAAAAACTCACAAAAGATCTTAAAACAGTCACGAAGAAGTCCAGATTTCGAAGTTAGGAAGCTTACGGGTCTTCACGAAGATCTGCATCTTGAAGGCCGCACTCAAGCTCAGCAAAAAAATTGCGTCGTCACGGAAGTGCTGGTCGAAAAGGCTCAACGCAGCGCACCACGCCGCTCTATAAACCACGAGGTTGTCCAGGAATTAGGTCAACTATTATCATCCACATCCACAACTTAGACGAATACTGTAAGTGAAATATCATCCAACTTCGTCAAAGACTGCACGGTTTCACAGAGTGCGTGCTCAACCCTAATAAATCCTTGAGTCGAAACAGTAGAGCTCACTGCAGCTCTTCTACTGAAGAATTGGGCGCAATTGGTTTTAGATAGAGGTTTGTTGCAGCTGAGGTTGAAACAGATCGATTTTTTCCATACCCAAATTGCCGAATTTGCTTAACACTGCAATTGGACTTCTGAATCTTTAGTTGGTTATGGATTCAATCCTCTTGCTTTATAAGAATAGATTGCTTCAGGGAGTAGCAGCAGAAAGATCTGGAAGTTTGCAGAAGGATCTGGCAGTTTGCAGAAAAATTTGGTAGTTTGCAGAAGAATCTGGTACTTTGCGGAGGGATCTTGAAGCCGTGCTCCTCACTCCACGCAATTATTCACTGGTCGGTGTTCGAAATGGAGGTGCGAATCAGGGATACCGTCCTTCCATCGGTTCTTCCTTCGAAAACCATCCTTCACTCAACAAAAACGAGCATAAGAGAAAAGACAGGAGCACTCTGTTTGGAAATCTCTCAGGAAGTTCAATTGGATACGAATCATGTCAAGGAATCCAGACTCTTCCAGATCGTTCTGGAATGTTCCACAAATCTACTTAACTTCCACGTTTGGCCTCTGCCCAATCTATATAAATAGATTACTGCGCTCATGGATTAAGCGTCTTCGAGTACTCGTCTTTGCATCTGCGATTCGAGAAATTGAAGCTGATTTTTTTCCTCCCCTTTCATTCAGCTTACCGTGCTGCCATTTGCCTGCCAGGGGAAATTTGACATTTGTGTTGCTCAGTTGATAGCATAATTATGGCTCTTGTTTTGTCACCGTGGTTTGGGCGAGGATGCGGACGGCGCAGTACCCCGAGGTTCGGCTTCGGCAGCCCTTCATTATTCACCGATTTAGTCATCGTCAAAGTGCCATTGCAAAGGCAATCTTGCGCACCGGTGGAGCGCTCTGCTGCAGCTGCCAACGCTCGTGTAGTGCAATGGGCTGAGACCCCAGAGGCACATATCTTCACACTTCGTCTGCCAGGTACTTATCTCTCCAAACCTTATTCATTCAACTTAGTTAAGCTTTTGAATTAAGCTGGTCTGCTTGCATGGAAAGAACTTGTTTGCAGTATGGACTAACCATGGCTAATTCATGATCCACATACAGGATTGAAGAAGGAGGATTTGCACATCCAGGTTGAAGACGACCGAATTCTATATGTCAGTCACAGTAACCAGCCCAAAGAAGATGTTGCTAAGGAGGGAGACGCTGCCGCTGCTTCAACTTCCCAACCGCAAGAGCAGACACCGAGCAGTAGCTGCAATTTCATGCGAAAGTTCAAGCTGCCAGAGACTTCAGACGTGGAGCAGATCAAAGCTGAGGTTATCAACGAGACTTTGACAGTCACTGTACCAAAGCGAAAGACACCCGAGGCTCGGAAAATTGATGTTAGTGATGGTGCGGTGGTAGTGGATCCTAAGCCTTCGACCTCCACCGAGTAGGCTTCCTCAGTGGCGCCTAGCATATACCACCACCACAAAATAGTTAATAAGCTTGTCATTTAGGATGCAATCACACCTACATTAGGAGCTGTAGGTGAATTTTGTTCCAATGTGCAGATGATTCCTTCTGCATCCAAATAAAGTTTCTTTAGGTCACATCTCTGGTGTTCCGCCTCTGCGTTTGTAGACCTGGCGATTTCTGCTATACAGTAAAAGCTTGTTGCCAAACTGGGTGAAACGCGATTCTTCTGCAAAGTTCTTTCTGCAAAGTAATGCTCTGATTTATCCTGTTACTAGCAGCGAGGGTCCAAAATTAGTATAACCTGCAAAATTAGTGACATATCAAGGGAATTTAATTGGAAATTAGTTCAATACAGAATTACAGTCTCCACTAATAATGTGACTTTGGTCTAGTGGTGTCGGAGTACAAATATGATGATTCAGTGTACCTTGTACTGTACATCGTGGGAGCATGAACTAGAAGCGGGTATCCAAAGAGTATATTGCTACACTAGAATTTTACTCATTCAAAAGGTTTCTGGTTACATTGCACTCGGATGTGTTTTATGTGCATTTTTGTTGCCTCTGCAGCTAAGGTAGAGGATACTAGAACCTTAAAGGTAACGTTCACTGAAATGAACCGACAGTACACCTGTCTAGAACCGACTGCAGGCCGGAATTTCTGATCCATACTGATCCTCTCGTTGAGATATCATGAGCAGTTAGGTTAATCTGAGCACACATCATCAAAAAATGGAATTTGTGGTTGAGAAATAATTTACCTAGCAGGTAGGCCAATACTGTACAAACGACCCTCGTATCCAAAGATACAACATCCATATTTTCATGCATAAGCTCATAGCAAGTCTTGTTTCGCTCCTGTTCTAGTTAAGAAATTGAATACTGGCATCTATCCGAAATCAGTGTTAAACAGTGACCTGGATGTAACTACCGAATGTAAGTGTGCAGACCACCTCGATTATTGGAAGTCGCACGAGGACTGCCAGCACAATTTCCTGTATCAATTTCTAAAGCTTCTATGCTTGCTAAATATGATACAAATAAGAACTGATCGTTGATGAAATCAGCCCTGCTTTTAAGCGCGATTCATGTGTTTTGAACATGATATGTCAATGTTGTTCAAGTGGTAGCGGATCAGAGCTTCAACTGCTCAATTCTGCAAAAAAAAAAAAAACATCAAGTCCGTTAATGCACTGGTAGACCGTAAGCACAAGACAAGGCAGCATCTGCCAGTGTGCTTTCACTTCTATATCAGCATGTGATTAGTTCCAAAGTGATATCATTCTGTGTAATTACTGATTAAAGGTATCCAACATCAAACCCACAAATATAACCACAAAGCAGATCAGGTTCGAACTTACGTAGCACTAAGGGCTAATCACAGACGCTAAGATTGCCCGAGATGGACCACGCCCTGCAGTTGCTTGCTCATCGACTTCGATCTGTTTCACACAGCAGAATAGTCGAGCAGAATGAGAAAAGATTTCAAGACGTATAAACATTTGGTAATTTCCCAAAGGAAAAGTAGAGTGTAAAAACATCAGCTAGTTACTTCAAGAAAGATAAAATATAGTTTGAAAAGCGGATTACCTTCACTGGAAGCTCAATACCCCAAATAGCCAAAAAGTGGCATGAATATTAGTTTCTTCTGGAATAATTCTTCTTCTTTAATGGCATCTTATACTGCATCATTCACTTCAAAAAAGCGTTTGAATGTTAGTTCATCCTTGCAATGCTCATGCATAACAACGTATACCTCCATCAAGAGACGGGGAAACTTGGCAGTGAAGTAACTCTCAAAGCCTTCTGGAGATACCAACGATTCCTGCCAAAGACAGCCAAAGCTTCCATCAATAATCAAGTACTCTATGTAGACTTCATGAGATCACAGTAGAACAAAGCTATGTCGAGTCTAAAACATTTGCTGAGGTAATAACAATGTCACAAAATAAGAACGAACGAACCTAGACTTTGATACTTGTTATCTTAATGATTTGATCACAAACAATGGATGACATACAAATAGAAGGCACAACATAAGACTACACTCTCAGCTTCCAGTTACTTAGATCCAAGGTACTGAGGCACATGCTAGACCTGCATATCAAGTGGGAGCTCCCGAAAGTGATGGCTTTTGTTACGGATGATACGGAGCAAGTCCCTGACACTGCTGAAGTTGTATTTGCGATAGCGGCGTCCGTCATCCAGCAGCTTTGAATCTAGCTTTGTCTCCCAAGAATTTCCAAATACGTCAGGTCCAATAGCTTCTAACGCAAGCAACAACTCTGAGTCGAGCACTCTATCTTCATGCTCCACTCGGTCACTGGCTTTCAGCAGAAATTGGAGACGATCTTCATTGTTCCAAAAGAAAGGGTGCGACGGAACATCCTTAGCAGCCGGCCTACATGTGCCACAGATGATACTCTCAATAATGACATGGCCCTTAACAAAGCCGACAGCTCTGAGTTCTTAACTGTCCATAACAGCGCTGAGTACACTGAGGCTATGTCATGAAAAAAAAATAGTAAGAAGATATTTATGGTGCAACACAAAGACGTATGATATGGAAATGCAAGGCAATGCATACTACAAAAGCTTACAAATCATCTATTTAATATGTGGCCTGAAAGCTTCAATAAGACTTGGGAATTAATCACATCCAGCACACCTGCATCTCATAGGAAAAATCTATACATAGAAGCATTTTCACATAGTCAAGTGAAGCTCTCGTTGCGGATAAGAGTACCCCTGTACTCTACTTTATAACTGACGTAAATATTCTACTGAAAAGTCTTTCTCAGAAAAAATTCAGAAGCTCAAAAAAAGAAAGTACCTTTTGGAAGGATCATGAGAAAGCAGTGCCTTAATCAGGTGAAGTGCCTCTGGCATATCCTCAATGTAGAAAAAATCTGGAGTTCCATTTGCGATATTGGCATCTCGGAGGAAGTGCTCTCCATAAGGATGCTGCCCCCCTGAGATACAAAAGAAGAGGAGACAGCCAAGGCTGAAAACATCCACTGCCCGCGTTTGGCGACCTTCTTTGAGCTGCTCTGGAGCTTGCCAACCTCTGCTGCCCGACCCACCTTTACCTGCACAGATTCCATACTATGGTTAAGAAGCAGTTTATGGAGCTAACTGGCTTTCTTGCGGGAGAAAAAATGAAATAAAAAGCTCTCACTAAGTGTTCATGGAAGCAGAGAATCTGAAAAAGACAAAAAGGGACAAAAAGGACATTCAATCAAAAAATGATAAGCAAGCAGCACTTGGCAACATTAACTATACAGGAGGTTTGCGTTCACAGTTCCAAAATCTTGACTTCAAGCAGAACGTCTAAGAATCTTCCCAACCAATATTATTTTTTCTGGCTTCAGAAAGCAGATTAAACGTGATTTTTTTTAAATTTAAAAAAAGACTAGTCCTAAATACCGCTCGCACAAAAGCAATATTAGAAATTTCACTTTGGAAGTTCATGGACGCTTAAAGTAAATTCCACAACATATGTTTACCTTTCAAAATAGTCCAATACGATTCTTCTTTCAATTGCTAAATTTTGCAACCTTCTTTAAAGCTTCCTAAAAGATTCAACTCAACTCAAATAGATATGGAAGCGACAGCTCTTGATATAATTTAGGCACATGGGAGTTAACAATCAAGATTTACGTTTGAAAAGGGACGTACAATCAAACGAGGGACAAAAGAGAAAACTAATCGCAAACCTGTGTCTTGATATGATGAGACATCATTGGCAAGATGTTTGCTGAGTCCCATGTCAGCCAACTTGGCTTGCAATTTGCGGTGGTTACTCACAAGAACATTGTGGGGCTTCAGATCCCGATGAACAATTCCCACAGCATGAAGGTGAGACAAACCTGCAACTATATCCCTGCTTCACCGATTTTTCTTGTTAACATGATTGACTGAAATAAATTTCAATCGGAACAATCCCATCACATAAACCAACACAAAAAGAAAAACATACAAAGTGTGCATGTGCCTCATAAAAGTTGTCACAAAAAGTTAAAGACATAGATTGATGAAGGAACGAAAGAGAAAAAATTAACAGTACCTCATCAGCTGCAGTAGATGAGGTGTGCACCGCCCATTGTCATCCCAGAGTTTCACATCGCTTCCATTAGGCAGTCTCAGACACTCTTGTCTATTAGCACTCTTCGATGAACTCCTCTCACTTTCAGACACAACGAGGTCATAGAGGCTCCATGCGCATCTTTCCAAAGCTACGTATACAAAATCTGACGTTTCTTCCATAGCAAAATACCTGACCACATTTGGGTGTTCGTCACTGGTGATTAGAAACTCAATTTCCTTCACAGCTCTGTCATAATGATTAGCAAGAAGTCTTTTCACAGCCACATGACGACTACCCAAGTATCCCTCAAACACACTCGTGCCATTGCTTCCAGCTCCTATCACAACCTTGGAGACAAACAATCGCCCTACTTGAATTCCCTCCCCGTAGTTTCTATTCGTGGGAACTCCCCGAGCACCAGCTGCTTCAACGTTATCTTCAGCTTGCTTTGTGTAGAGAACTTCATTGCTATCGTCCTCTACAAGCCCCTTGTTAGGAGAAGACGAAGAAACCAAGCCACCCTTCTTGCCCCGTTTACGACCTTTACTAGCACCTACTTTCTTAGGTTTGGCCACCTCCTCTCTTCTTCCCAAGATGTAACGATTATACAAATACCAAATAGACGACAAAACCACCGTCGCTAACAGCAAGACGCCCCCAATACTACCCCAAGCAATTTCATGACCTGCCCTTGAGGGAACCCTGTCAGCAGATCTATTGTCCAAACTTGGCACAGTATTTTGCCCTGACAACCCTCCTTTTGAATAACCGCCCTGTGCAACCCCTGCCAGCACTGGTATAAGCCCATTACTATGGATAGGCTGCGCCTTGGGCAAACTAGAAGGCCCTCCAAAAACACTGAGAGGACTAGGCTTCTTGCCAGGATCTGATACAGCAGAAGCCGCTGCAGGTAGCAGATTTGACAAGTACTCCCCTGTAAAAGAAAAGCAGGCCCATTACTTCACGAGAAGAAAGACATCATAGAAATGTTAAAGAGGCAATGCACGACTCGCAAAGAAATGAATAAACAGTAAGAAACTTCACCTGTATTCGAAAAAAGAGCGATTGGAGCTGCTTTATAGGATGAAATTGAAGACATCCTGCCACCGCCAACACCCGGTGTCATAGTTGCGCTATTCCTATTGCGATCAGGTGGACTCAACATCGGTGTCTGCCCCGAAGGCTGAACCAGCGACAGGGTTTTGATATCGGCCAAAGAGATGTTCCAGCGCACGTCACCCGTTTCAAGCTCCTGCACGATGACCGAATAGTCGGTTCTCAGACAAAGCACTGTCGGAACCTTCTTCTCAGCGTCACCAGTGATTCCAGAGTTCTGTTCCAACAGACGCTTTGCATCCTCAGTTTGGGCCTTCCCATTTGCCACAGAAGCAGCTTTCTCCAACAGGCTTCCGGGATGGTCGAATTTGCGGATGAGAGCCCCCGTGTCCTTGTTCAGAAGGAATGCGGTACTGGTTACTGTACTCAGAACCACTCCTCCATCATCCGTGTGCCGAGGTGTATTGGCTAACAGATCCTTCACATTCACTGCAGTAGGCTGCAGCAACCACAAAAGACTCTCAAAAACTTGTGCTAAGGACACGGCAGGTGAACAAGAGCTCCCACAATACAAGCCCGCATCATATGATACTAAGAAGTTTGCATCACAAAGATTCACTCCAGTATATTGACAAAATTCTGAATGTTAAGTTCATAGGCATTAGATTCTGATGTTGAGTTAATGCTAAGTTAATTATGTTGGCAACTTTGAAAGTAAGATTAAGTCAGCATTACCTTAACGTCAATTCAACATTAAATTAATATATAGATCTGATCTTCTATTACATCAACATTAGCTTAACATAAACAAGCTCGTGGAGCACATAGGGGATCTTTTGAAATGCAGTTAGCATTACAATGAAAAGATGGAGGATACTCAGATACTCACCCCAACTTGTGACCCCTCCAGGACATACAATTTTCCATCCGACCCGGAATATACAATTTGCTCATCAGTTTCGATATCGTCTACGGTAACGTCCAGACTCGAGTTGATTAATTGACTGTCCTTTCCGTTCGTAATCCGGAGCACAGATCCCATATCTGACCCTGATGCATATGTCCACAGAGTCTGCCGTGTCGCAGGATTCACTGCATGAAGGACGCCGGCAGGTGACACCACCATTAACGGCTCTTGGCCCCTGTGCACCCCACCCCCAACAAACACACGACGAGGATCAGTTCTCTTGCTTTCGCATTGTCTAATTGGATGTGAGTTTCCTGGGTAGAGTGGTGCTCAGGCGACACCCGTGTGCATCACCTGAGCAGCAATCATCTCATTTTCCTATTTTCCTTCCATGCTTGAGTTAAGGTGTCGTAGAAATTGAAAGTAGTTTAAAGATAGATTCTCTATTTAGGCTACTATAATTTCGATCAACATGTCGTCTGTGTCTCTCGCCCTGCAATCGTGATTATGAAGATCAATTTTTACATGGATCTCAGGTCTAAGCCCTCCATGGCTTCATAAATTCCCTACATAATCATCTGAGCATCGGACACCGCCAGTAGTCAAAGTGGCGTAGTCAGGTAGGGACACCCAAAATCGCAACTTTAGCTGTCGAGCATAATTCGTACTATTAAACTGGTCGATATTGTTGGCAAATAAAAGAGGAGTCTAATGCACCACCAAAGAATGCTTTACTTGCCTTATTCGGACACCATATGCAAAATCATGAAAAAGCCCAAAACTTAGAAGATGTTCTAAAATCGCTTCTTCGACAAACAAGTCCACATTGATTAAGGAAATGCACACCAATTCAACATCTGATCATCTAACACTTCGGAGCCTGTGACAATTTCGGGCGCCTCTCCCTAACTGCCTCAATTTCTCTCGTCAAAAACCTTCACCAGATTCATAATTATAAGGATCACTACTAGGAGAGAAGGTAGTACGCTTCGCTGCATTACAAACCACGAAAGCAAAACCCCGAAACACCAGGCCTCTCACCGTCCCACCAAGCAAGAAAAAACTCAACATTACAAACGAAACGAGGACAGAGTAAGGTAAGCAAAGCATACACATTAGACTCCAGAACCGCAGGCAACGGCTCTCGAGTATCCGACGCTCTTCGCCAAGTCCCCGTGGACGACCCGTGAGCCTCCTCAGCATTGGCATGCCGAAACACCACCACGCCCAGCAGCGAACAGAAAAACAAGACGCACCAAAAGAAGGGCGCCAGATACTGCCTCCCCACCATGATTCCCACAAAATCTCGCCTCCTCTGCAAAAAAAACACCAACACTGTCTACGCTTTCGAGCGCGTCTCCCAGTGGAGGAGACACAATCACACACACTCAATCTCCGGTTTCAAGCTCGGATTTGAAGCTCTCAAGTGATACGAATACACTTGCCCCGTGATGAGGAACGGAACTAAGCTTATATAGGGTTTGAATCGTTCTTCCGTTCCCTACGCAGACAACGCTCCAGACTTTCACCCGCGAGCAACGAGAGACGAAGGGATACGTTGTTCATTATGGTGAAAGCTGTGAAAGCTCGCTCACGGAAATTCGCAAGTATGGGAAGCTGGCCAGGCGACCAGCAAAATGCAAGACAGGGGGAGCTTCACAGAACGCAACGACGACATGTGCTGTTGAAGACTTCTAAGGGCAAGTCCAGACGGGTCGTGGGAAAGTGCTTGGATGGTCTCATGAGCAGGATTTTTTTTTTTTTTTTTTTCATTTCATTTTTTGGCTTCCTGGTGCACCAGAAAAAAAATATTTTGGCTAAGAAAAGGCGAGAACCGATAGGGTTTTTAGTGGAAAACAAGCTATTCTACAAATTTGGTTTTGGAAGGGTTTTGGAAGGGCATGCCATGCTGGTGTCCGAGAAGGAGTTTTTTGTTTGTATAGTTTTCTTTAACCCCTAAAAGCCTAAGGGATGAAAGAAAAAGAAAAAGAAAAAACTTTGTATGGACACCGGTGTGGCCTGCCCTTTGAAAACCCTTCCAAAATCAATTTTGTAGAATAACTTGTTTTCTGTTAAAATCCCTTGGCAGTTTTGCTTCTTTAGCTCATGAGTCAATCCAAACATTTTCCCAAGGACCTATCTTCATGCCAGGACTCTTGCCCTTGTAACTCTTCAACAACACTTGTCTTTGTTGTGTTCTGTGAAGTTCTTCTATCTTGCATTTTGTTGGTCGCCTTTCACAACTTTTGCCATATACAATGGGCGTATTCTGTCGTCTCCATGACTTCATCTCTCGTTGCTCGCCGTGAATTTTGGGTGAAAGTCTTGAGTGTTCTCTGTGTTGAAGATTGATTACGTCAATCCAAATCCTATATAGCTAGTTTGTCCCTCATCATGAGACAAGTGTATATCTTTATGTCGCATGAAGCTTCCATGTCTTGCATTTGCTGGTCCCTTTGTATACAACCAATACATTTATTTTGGGTGGAATTTCACCAATTCTAACAAAAAAGATCAAATGCCCTGATGTCCTTCCAAATTTATTGCAATGGCATGCTGCCAAGAATACAATTTCTACAGTGAAAAAAACCCGCTAGATACAACATAAATGTATTATAATATATAAATTCTTTAACTTTTTGAAGTTTGCATCAAAAAAGATAATGTGGAGCAACACAAAAAGTCAAAAGTATCTATGTGGTCAAAATTGTAAAATTATTTTTAAATTCTCTCCAAATGAGTTTTGAAGATATAAAGTCTTCAAAAATCAATCAAAAATATAATTTCTATCTTTAGCATTTGCAATTTTTTTATTGGTCAAAATTGTGGTTTCTATTGATTTGTGAAAAACTTAGTATAAGATTTAGTAATGAAAACAACAACATTTTTTCTAAATATTAAATTTTCCAATATTAAAAAATTTCTAAAAACTTTGTGCTATTTTCTTTATAATTTTTGTTTGATCATAGCAATCTTAGTTTTAAATATAATAATTGAAAGACAACCCAATCTAATTTATATGAAGCAAAAAAAAATTTGAAAAAAAAAATTGCCCAAAAATGTTGTCCGAAATTGGGTAGACTATAAAATGGTAACTTGAGCCTTATTTAGGATTTAGTACCCTACTCAAAAGGCAAGTTCGATTATTCAATGCCAAATAATTATTTAATTTGTCAAAAATTAAGAATATTTTTTCAATATTGTGCAACGTTTTTTTTCATTCATTAAAAAAGAATTGCAAAATATGTTTCCAAAAAAATCAGCATTTTTTTTTTAATTATTTGTTCCTAATCACCAAGTAAAGTATTGTTGTTTATATTAGTTTCTTTGTGCATGAGTGTCATTCAACTTTGGTCTATATAAGAACCCGTAGTGGGGAAGGGCATTATCAAAGGTTATGAGATCGGTACTTTGGGTTGGAATTTACAAAAAAAAAAATCTAGCCTAAAAGAAGAGTCATACTTTAGTGAAACCGTCTCAATTGCAACTTGGCTTGTTGATTTGCTATGATTACATTTGACCAAAACATCAATGTTATTAACTAAAGTCCATTGCTAGTGAATTTCATGATAAGAACAATGCCCCATGCAAAATTAACCATCAATGGCCATATAATCACTGTTAGAACTTGCCTCCCAACCAACAAGATTGATTCAAACTTGACCATTTTTCAAAATAAACAAAGGAACCCTAAGATGGAAAGTGGCAAAGCACAATGTAGTACATGTGCAAAATGTAAGAGATACATATGCAAAAATTCAAGAAGGAGCTAGGATAGGTGTTGAACCGTTTTTTGGTGTGCTTCTATCAAAAATGGGAAGTCATTTGCAATCCGATGTAAATGTTGGATGAATCTACAATAGATACTGTGAAGATGGACCTGTCATCACACACAACATGATTGTAGAAAATGAGGAACTATGATTGTCCAGACTTTAATCAAGATTGTTTACATAAATTGTGATGCTCATAGATTGATCAATAGATAATTGCTTCAACAAAAATTGTAAAAAATTGCTTCTTTTTAAATGTAGCCAAAAATAAAAACAATAAATAAATAAATATCAAGTTCCAACTACTGTTGTTACAACAATAGCCACTTAATACGTAAACTAAATTAAAATCCTCCTCAGGTTGGATTGGCTATAGCCAAGGGCACATTGAATTCTACAATCCTTTTACATTCCTAATCTCCTCCTAGAGAAACAATGACAATAAAACAATTTCACTATTTCCACTTCCAAACACATTCCTTCCACTACAATTACAAAAACAAAATTCTTCCACTTGCCAAATAAAATTCTTTTTTCTACCAACATAGAATTCTTTAAATACCAAAATAAAATCAAAATATAAAATGTAATTCTTTCACTACCTTCTTCTTATTCTAAATCAATTAGTAAAGCTCTTCAAAGTCAAAAGAACCAAAAACAAGTGAAAAAATAACCTTTCATAATGAAACATTTGAAAAGTCACACAAAATTGAAACCTTATATTTATTCTTCTATGTCCAATATATGCACTTGCAATTGTTGGCTCTTCATCAATGTTCAAGTGATGTTCAATGGAGCTCCCACTTCCTTATGTTTCATCCAAAGATACCTTCAAAAACAACAATTTACAACTACTCTCTTAATTTAGCTCGGCATATTCTACTTCTTCATTCTAGCTCCAAGTTATAAAAAGGAGTCAAGTTTTATAGAAAATTATGTGCCAACAATTCATTTATAGCCACTATTTATACTAGCTTTGCCAAAATTAGTATACAAATGGACAACATGAATCGCTTAAAATTCATCGTCATAACTTGTTCATTGCCAAAAGATGTACATGTAAAGATGTAGTAGCTCCTAGAAAAATCTCACTACTCAGCAAATCTTATTGTTCACAAGACCTTTAGTAACAACAAAATCTATGGTAGTTTAATCTTCAATCTAGCGTGGCCAACTTGATAGGAGAGGACATGACGCTCGGTGTTCATTCAATTGGTTTGAGCGTGCAAACAACACCAATATTCCATGTAAATGAAGGATTAGATATTTTTGGAAGACAGTCCGAATAATACCTTAACAAAGTTGGAAGAAAACCTCTTCGATCCTCTTGAATCCATCCCAAAGTGCAAGAATTGCTTTCCACTTTGTCTCCAAACTCCTTGGGTGACAAATTGACATGAATCTTTGCAATACAAGTCCAAAACTCATCTCACTTCTATTCGGCATGAGCAGCTTCATGCCGCGCTCAAGTAATCCAATATGCGGTTCCGCACGCGTTCTACATCTTTTCCATTCATTTCCAATACTAATTGTAAAATACCATGAGGAGCTGGAATTTCTTGCTTTGAATTCTAAGAGGCATCCAATCACCGACTACACATCCTTACATACTCATCACACTTCTACTCGGCGACAGTGGCTTCACTGAACTAATCCAATATGCGGTTCTACGCGTTCTACAACTTTTCCATTCATTTCTAATACTAATCGTTAAACACCATGAAGGGCAGGAATTTCTTGCGTTGAATTCTAAGAGGCACCCAACCACCAATCGCACATCCTTACATACTCATCATCCTTAAACTCAGCCTTTTTTTTAAGACAAGGAGATGATTGCTCGGTTGCCAAACTACAAACAGATAGTGAAAAATCACACCTCCACGCAAAATCACAAATACCCTACGTTTTAGCTATAGAGTTTTTGCCATCGCTTTGCTACAATGCACGTTTGTGAGTAGTCAATGAAAGAAAGAGAGATAGGTTGGAATAGAAAAGGCATTGAAACATCTACTTAACGTCTCATGTATAACCCTAAAATGATACATTCTAAGCCAAAATCGGAAGCCAAAATCGGAAGCGCTCCTTGGTGTCTACGGCTACCAGTGTTAAAGACACTCGCAACAAGCTCTAACTTCCTCTCACCGCTTTCAATGCTCTTAAGGCATCTACAATAAAACTACGTGAACCACTTGGCACTCAACAGATTCGATACCAAAAGTATGTTACAAAAACCACTTTGACTTGGAAGTGCACCTCAACACTTCATATTTATTCATTACATTGAGGTCCGCAGACCACCTTCTAAGACTAAATTTAGGTAAATTTTTACACTCTATTTACACATATGATGTAATCTTGTCCTACGTTCCAAATAAGATGGTTTGCAATTGGTCCAATTAGCAATTTTCCAAGCATATCCAGAGAGTGTGATTGAATTCCTTGAAATTGATTTAAACAAACCAATCCATTAGGTCACTCTTGAAGACCAGGGGCTATATTTTGCAGTGGGCTTTATTTTGCATTTCCCCAACTTTCTTCCTTCATTAATTGCTAATCTTTAATTTCAAAAATGAACTCAAAATTAGAACCTATGGCAATGCTTGTTTTCATTTGTTTCAAAAAAATAAAATTTAGAACCTGTGATAAACAAGTAATTTCCATATATTTGACCAAGGGCCCATGTGCCTGAATTAGGTCTCTTTGCCCCTCACAATCGATCAAGGTGAAATCTTCCGAGTCATTCTAAGAGTACAATTACAAAAAAAACTAAAAAAACTAAAAAATCCTATTTTGTGCTTGATTAATTTACCTTGTACACCTCTCCCAGCTAATTTGAGGCCTCTAATTGCATATATGAATTCTAAATTTGCAAATTTTTTTATGCATAGGAAATAAATAAAAATTCAGTGTTTTAACGAGGGGCCGAGCGAGGGGGTTAGGTCTCTGGCCTGCCCCTCAAAATCGAAGTACGACAGGTGTCAAAACTGTACAGACTGTGAAATGTCAATGTAGAGTGTTCCGGTGCAGATGCCCTAGCTACATGGCTCAGGCCAAGGACTTTGAAGGTGACGGAGAGGGACTCTTGCGTGTTGGCTCCAGCACGGCGCTCCAAAACCACGGCTACAGATTGGAGTCTCTTGCAATGAGGATATATTTCGTCTTTGGCCCATTTCACAGACAGTGTGAGATCAATTGAGGATTATATTAGGGTGACATATCAATGTCGATTTTGAATTATTTTTCCAAGTTAGGTCTATTGGAGGAAAATAATCCTGAGAATAACATTTAGTTCAGTTATTTTCATTGGATTGAACGTTTTTTCAGATGTTGGAGACCAGTACATGGGTCTTGATTGTGCATCACAAGTGTCCACTTGATCTTTAGTGTTATTGTCAACTTAGGTACGCTATTGAGGTATTAGTTTACAAGGGCCGAAAATTTCCTTACAATGTGCATTGATTTGCTTCAACTACTTGGTGGAAGGCAAGACAATTTTGGGACTATCTCATGTGGAGAACTTGCGGACGAGACGTTGCCAAAGAATGATCTAAGGTGTGAGGATACATTGGACGCCATTTAGGATATTCGTACTGAATCTGTTATTCTTGGAGACTGTTGATGTTTATGTTATTGAACATGATGCAAGCCACAAGTTGTTTGGAATGAGATTCAAACCTAAGACCTAACAAACGTTGAACAAACGGCTTTTATTTGCCTACCACAATTTGACAACAAATGTGCTTTACACTTTGGACGAGAAACAAAAGCAATTGCTTTCTTGAATCAGCCAAACATGGAATACTCCATAGCAAAGTGAGCAAACAATGTTGATACTGCAAATTTGTAATGCCACCCTCAATCTTCCTCACAGCAATGACCGTCTCTTTGCTTGTAAATGGATTCACAGAGCTACAAGCATTGTTGGCCGTTAGTTGCCCCCCCCCCAACTTTTGCATTGGTGGTTGGAGCACTTCAAATCCTAATTATCCCTCATTTGCAACTGATACCTAAACCATACCCGCCTCTAGTCCTACCTCTGAAAGACCTTCTAAAAATTAGTGATACCCTAGATGGTTCTACCATGTTTTGGGCCAAGGGTACTATTTTCTACTATTTCATTTTGAATAATTTGTGCCCAAATTTATCTTCACCCTTGGAAATTCGACTAAGGTAACAAGTTCAGAAATCGCCCACCTAAGAGCTGAAACTGAATTTTGGGGAGGTGAAATGTCTTGAAATATTTTTCAGTAAATTTTCCTTGAAAGACAAGAGGAATTGGCATCTAACCCAAGTCGTTTCATATTTTTTGGAGCTTTCTGGAATTAGTTATGAAAATTTGAAGTTGAAGTGGCATAGGGCTCTAAAATCCCCCCCCCTTAAATGTACATTGTTTGTACATCGTTGAAGGCTACGAAATAGTTACATGTACAAACAGTGTACATTTGAATAGGGTGGACGATTTTAGAGCCGGTGGGATTTCAGAGCCTGTTACCTTATCTTACATACGGTACGCTTTCAACCAGTGATCTCAAAACAAGTCCAGGTTTTTTAGCCAAATGTTCATTTTTGGAAGATATTTTGTGAATTTGTACTGAGGGCAAAAAAAATAAAGTAGAAACCGAGCGAAATTTAGCCAGTTTTGAGATCGCTGCTGACTGAAAATGACGCAAAATCTCATTCCAAATGAAGGCTGGCGAGATAACTTCCAAAGTGATTCCCCAATTGCGACACGATTTTGGTATCTAGATCCCACAATTTACGCTCATTGGGGTCCAAAATGTCACACCCAAGTACTCGACGTAAGGTTCACCTCATGCCATTACGTACTGACTTTCAACTAACTGAAAGTGAAGCAAAATCTCAACTCTTGCGTGGAAGGTCTTTGGTGATGGCCCATCGTGAGGCTGCAGAGATTGACTAAAGCTAATTAAGTTAAAAGCTAATTAACTTAATTAAGGTAACAGGCTCTGAAATCGCGCCGGCTCTAAAAGCGCCCACCCTATTCAAACGTACACTGTTTGTACATGTAACTATTTTATAGCCTTCAGCAATGTACAAACAGTGTACATTTTAGGGGGTGGGCGATTTTAGAGCCCCATGCCACTTCAACTTCAAAATTTCATAACTAATTCTAGAAAGCTCCAAAAAATATGAAACAACTTGGATTAGATGTCAATTCCTCTTGTCTTGCAAAGAAAAAATTTATTGAATAATATTTTGAGACGTTTCACTTCCCCAAAATTCAGTTTCAGCTCTTAGGTGGGCGATTTCTGAACCTGTTACCTTAGCTTTTAACCTAATTAAATTAAAAGCTAATTACAACCTATTTCCAACCACTTAAGGATTTCAGCATAGCTACAACTTGGGTTTGGCGGAGGGAAAGAAAATTCCGTGTGGAAAAATAGACTTTATACGAATTTGAAATTTTTTGGTATTTTTTAGCCCAAGAACAAATTACCTGTAAATTTATTTTTTGTCAAGATTTTTAGAAATCCTATTCTTCATCACAAAGTTTAGACCCTACGATTTGGCAACAATTATTGTGCGGTTATCGTTGTTTCATGGGTTCGTACCATAATCGCACTGACTCAGTGTATTTTTACACATTGAATCAGTGCGAAAACAATGAATATCAATAGCGTACGGTTTATATATTTTAACTATACAATTGTTGTGTCAAAACTGCACTGCAATCATATAGTTAAAGTACATAAATCATACGCTATTGATATTCATTGTTTTTGCACTGATTCAATGCATAAAAATACACTGAATCAGTGCGATTATGGTACGAACCCATGAAACAACGATAACCGCACAATAATTGTTGCCAAATCGTAGGGTCTAAACTTTGTGATGTTGTTATATAGGTATGTCTAATTCCAACCGTAGGCTGGTCAGGAAATCAACCGAAAATCAACGGCTTGTAATACATCATAACTGAGCAGTTAATAGAGGCCCACTTCAACGAAAATACAGTAGCCTATAAATTGAAAGGGGGGGGGCGAAAAGAGGTCACTTATTCTACCTTATGATTTTTCTTCTAGGAGGGAGTACATGGAGTCCCATTGTTGTTAAACTAAGAGTATTTAAATGTAAAAATATGTGTGTAATTGTAGACAATCATCTACCCTACATGTAGGTCAACTTTATAAATAATTAGGAAAAATTTGGAACATGTTTAAAATTTTTAAAATTGTATAACTATCATTTCTAAAAATCTGAAAAAATTTCACTGTTCCTAATTTGGAATATCCAAAAATTATTCTTGAGTTTTTTTTATAAAAAAAGAACACATTTACACATGTATAGAAAAAAATCAATCCAAAAATTAGGAGTGTTGAAAAATTAGAAAGTGCAAAGTGTCCAAAGTCAAGAAATCCATATCAAGCTGCTGAACTATCTATATTCTAAAATTAAATTATTTTGGCACCAATGTCTCAAATCTGACCTAAATATATGGTAACATAATTGCATAACATACATTTTTAAGAAGAGTGAGAGGAAATTGATTATAAGTTAGTTCAAGATATTTTATTTTGGGGGGAGGGTGTGGAATTCTACTCTAGTGTTTTTAAAGCGAGATGTTAACCCTGAAGTTTCAAGGCCTTTTCCATAAAAAAAACACTCAAAACTGCCATTTCTATAGCAAAGAGCAAAAAAATAAAAAAATAATTTGCCTATCTCATTGTAGCATCTTGTACTACACTAGTGTAAAAATGTGGGGAAGAAATTTCAAAAACTTTGACAGTGTAGATTGCAAGATATTTGCATTCAAGTTAAAGATACAAGTTTTTTAGCACCTTACTCAACTACATTTTTTGGCTTTGAACCTTTTTACTTAAACCTTTTGCTCTACTAATTTTTGAATTTTGAATTTTAAATGATGAAGAATTGAGTTGAGAGTCTAGGAAAAAAATTAAAAAACACACACATTCAATTTTCACTCCTTAAAAATTGTTAAATAGATGTAGGTTCAAGATTGAAAGGAGTTCAGAAATGAATCTTACAAGTTATTTTTTCAAAAAATTGCTTTAATTGCCCAAAAAACAAGATTGTCCATAACTTTCACATAACAAATCTATATAGAATTAATGAAAGCTTTCCACATACATAAAAATGTAATCTAAGAGAAACAAATTTTTAAAATTTTTCATTTTAAGCTTAATTGAGGGATTTTTTCAGCTCTACCAAACTAAATTGATTTGGGCTTTTTGTGCCATAACTTTTGCTAGCTCTCAAGCACTGATTGAAATAAAAATTATATTTTTGGAAAGCTTATATGTTCTTCTATCTTCAAAAAAAACTCAGAATATCGCAACAAATATTGAGACCGTAAGAGCTTGTTCAAAATCCATTTTGCCCCCCAAAGGAACAATGGGACTTTAGAGGTTAAATCCGTCCCACAAAGTGACACTAGCAGGGTAGATTTGCCCTGGAGGAATACGCAAGAATTTTTAATTTGCCGCACATGATAAAATTTTCAAATTTGAATTCATATTTGCAATCAAAGGCCCTGATTTAAAGGGGGGGGGGTCTAAAACATATCCTAGACATGGCACAAAATAGGATTTTTATTTTATTTTTTCCCCTTGAAAATACAAAATTCACCCTGTTGGTTCAACTTCATGGGACGGGTTTAACATCTTGCCTTTTTAAATGTATGGTATTCAAATAACAAAATACTTTTGCCCTAGAGTTGTGTTTAGTTAATGTGAAGGATCTCAGGTGTAAACACCCCAAAGCATTCCTACTTCCATTCTTGTATCCTAGACTACTACTAAATGTGTCCCTAGACTTTTGTTAATGTGTCCTTCAAATGCTTAACTATGTGACTTGTTGACACATTTGAAGGATACATTCTTAACTGTGATTCATTGACTATTGATTTTTGCATATTTTAGTTTAGGATCCACCTATGTGACAGTTTCAGTGGTCTAGGGAGCCAACACTTTCAAAAATTATAGAAATTACATACCACATCCGAAAAATCTATTTTTTTTTTGATATTCATGATTTTCACTTGCTGATACTACAAAATATTATTTTTAGGATTAGGTGCCTCCAACTATGCTGAATTGCTTATATTGACAGTTTTGGGTGTTTTCACCGTAACTTTGAAGAAAGTGCACCTTCTCACTCTTGTCACTGGCCAATCGGAAAAAAAGGACATTCGTTTGGAGGCTATTTGATGGGATTTTAAACCCTGTGCACATGCAATTGGGTTACATGTCGGAAATTCTAAATTTGTCAGGTTATCAATATTCGGTACTTTACGATGATTTTTCTCAAAATTGTTAATTCTGGAGATGACTAAGGTAGTCTGCTCTAAAAGCAAGCGGGCTCTAAAACCGAACATGGCATAGAGGTACATTTTGCTTTCTTCAATGTACCAACACTATACATTTAAGGAGGTGGTCGGTTCTAGTGACCACTGCGTTTCAACTTCAAAAATTTGTAACTAATTCCATGAAAATCCAAAAAATATGAAACGACTTGGTTTAGATGCCAATTTCATTTTTCTTCCTCTGAAAATTAACTGAAAATTGTTTCAAAGAGTTTAGCTTCCCCCGAAAGGCAAACAGCTCTTAAATGGTCGCTTTAAGAGCAGATTACCTTATACATTTAGGGGTTCAGTTAATCCTTCCTTTCTGCACAGCACAGTTATGCAGCAAAATTACACTAGAATATTTGAAGTTGAGGAGAATTGAAGGACCTAGAGAAATGTGGAGCAATCTCGAATCTCCTCAAAGTCGTGCTCCGCATCCTTCATCTTCCGTTTCTGGCTCCATTTCCCTGTCGGCGGTGGTATGGCCAGATTCTGAAATAAAATTGGAGGAGAAAAACAGGACATGGAAGCTTGCAGTTGGGTCAGCCAGAACTATGATAAAGAATTCTTTCATCAGATTTTCCTTCCAGAATCATCCTCCACTGAACAGGCCGCTGTTTTCTGGAATATTCTCAGGAAATTAAGCTTCGGTACACTGTTCACAGTTTCGGTACATTTCCAGTCTCTTCTACTGTAGATATTTGTAGAATGTTCATTTCCAGTCTCTTCTAGATCTTTCAGGAATGTTCTACTTCTGTGCTAGACTTCGACTTAGCATCCACGTCTGGCCTCTCCCTATCTGTATAAATAGATCACTGAGCTCATACAAGTTCATTTCAAATATCTTCAAATCTTCTACATTGCATCTGCAACTTGAGAAATTGAAGCTTTCCAGTGATTTTGATTGAGCTTACGGTGCTTGAATTCTCCATTTTCTCTGTAAGGACCGACCTAACATTGGTTAGTGTAGTTCAGTTGACAGCATAATTATGGCTCTTGTTTTGTCACCGTGGTTTGGGCGAGGATGCGGACGGCGCAGTACCCCGAGGTTCGGCTTCGGCAGCCCTTCATTATTCACCGACTTAGTCATCGTCAAAGTGCCATTGCAAAGGCAATCTTGCGCACCGGTGGAGCGCTCTGCTGCAACCGCCAGTGCTCGTGTAGTGCAATGGGCTGAGACCCCAGAGGCACATATCTTCACGCTTCGTCTGCCAGGTACTTATCTCTCCAGACCTTATTCATTCAACTTAGTTAAGCTTTTGAATTAAGCTGGTCTGCTTGCATGGAAAGAACTTGTTTGCAGTATGGACTAACTATGGCTAATTCGTGATCCACATACAGGATTGAAGAAGGAGGATTTGCACATCCAGGTTGAAGACGACCGAATTCTTTACATCAGTCACAGTAACCAGCCCAAAGAAGAAGCCACAAAGGAGGGAGACGCTGCCGCTGCTTCAACTTCCCAACCGCAAGAGCAGACACCGAGCAGTAGCTGCAGTTTCATGCGAAAGTTCAAGCTGCCAGAGACTTCAGACGTGGAGCAGATCAAAGCGGAGGTTATCAACGAGACTTTGACAGTCACTGTACCGAAGCGAAAGAGCAAGACACCCGAGGCTCGGAAAATTGATGTTAGTGATGGTGCGGTGGTAGTGGATCCTAAGCCTTCGGCCTCACAAGCGTAGACTTATCTCAGTGTTCACTATCGTACATCAACACCATGACATAGCTAATAAGCTCTCTAATTAGGTGTGATTGCATCCAAATAGCTTCAGGCAATTACTCCTAAATTGGGCCTAGGAGGAAGCTGTAGAGGCTGAGTCCTTTTTTGCTCCTGTGAATTCTTTTTCAATGTACAGATGATCCTTCGGCATGGCAAATAAAACTTTTGACATCAACTCTCCGGTCTACCAGGTCTTTCACTCTGCTTGCCAGTTCCAGTTGCAGGATTAAACATGTGATGGAACAATTACAAGTAACATGTGAAGTGTGTATTTAACAAAAAAATTGCGTTAAACAAAAAAGTGGAAGAACCAGCTATAAAACTGTCCGCTGCCAGCACAGTTGTAAGTCATAGACAGATCTAGCTCTGACGCGGCTCCACATGTAAATCATTGATCTGATGCTAAGGCAGTCACCGTCTGCAAGAGAAACACTAACCTACTAGTATACAATTTGCAGTTCTACAGGTGGCAATGAAAGATGATGAGCAAGAACATAATATTGCTCGACGTGTGAGTACCCTATTCTACAAGGAGACGAAGAGAACATCCCTGAATTTACTCAGGCGCCATTATTATTAGTAATGGTACCTTCATATACCCCATCTGTCCGCAATTCTTCAATGGAATCAATTTCTCGGAGACCTCCTACCTCACGTAGCCCTGACCAGCCTCGCCGGGTAAGGTAGCCTCGGAAGTCCTCCTCTGTGTAGATAATCTTATTCTCTGTGTTGCCTGTTGTACGATTCGAATCATCATGCAGGAGCACCTCCACTGAGATACCTGATTTTAAAAATTGGACAACCCACAGACCCCCCGTTAGTTTGTTGATCACTTCTTCAAAGCAGCTTCAGAATTTCAGCAGAGGAAACAATTTCACAAATATCAGGGAAATGGATAAGTGGAGTTCGTCTGTGCTGGAATGGAAATGTATGATACTCAATCTTAGTGTTGCAGTCACCAACAAAAGATTGGCAAATTGAAGACAAAAATGGGTAGTCTGACCCTGAATTTGCCAATCTTAGTTGGTGACTGCAACACCTAGATTGAGTATCATACATTTCCACGAACAGAGAAATCACAAGTTAGACACGAAATATATGCAAGGCTCACCAAAACTTCCTAAACAGGAAAGTCATTCTTGGAAAATGGCCCTAGAACGCTATCGCCATGATAATCTGTACTGACACAATTTACTGTAACCAACAGAAGTAATATAATATATTTCACTCGGCCTCGTCAGTACTCTAGGTAGAATTTGGAAGCTTCGAGAACATGATATACGCAATCAGACGATACCTGGGTCCAGAATAAGGGAGTACTGGCCAGGGGGCATATCACGGCTCAAGGTTTGCACCACACCCTCCTCATCTTCCAGCCAGAATGGGCGCTTTGTACGCAAGCCGAATGCAGTTTTTATGGATTCCTTGATAGACTCAAATGGCCCATCGATTCTAACCCTACGCGCCAAATCTCCTAACTTCACTGCAATCACCTTTCCTGCTGATAAGCGCCGATCTACTACACCTGGACATTCCGAAGAGAACGCAGCATCATCAGGTTCACAAAATGCTTTCGTAGCCACTCAATATCCAACTCACTCATATGCCACTTCAGAACAAAACATATGCACAGCATTGACTATGATCAAAATAACAATGTTTTCAGTAAAATTAGACATCCTAGGAAGATGTTATCGCATAATAGTAAGGGCATTCACGGGCAATGAAGAGATGGCAGTTAACTAGGTCAAAAATAGAGAGATTCCCCCATTTCAGTTCAGTTCAGTTCATTGTAGGAAGTTGCGAACTAAATATTTTAAACAGTCACAGAAAACACCTTGCTAGTAAGTACAAGTAGGTGATCATAGTGAAAGCTTCCTTTGAATCATGAAAAATCTTCCTTTGAATTGCATCACACTAATCTTGCCTCCCCACGATTAATCTCCCTATGATGTCGTCAAAATCTTTGAAACAATAAATTTCACTGAAAACAATAAAGCTCAGTGTTAAATGAGTGCATTCTACAAAGAGTCATGACACATGTCAGATCATCAGTCCTCACCGTTTGCACCCGTATCTCTTTGACACCACGATGCTGGAGCTCCGTTAGGTATGCAAGCTGGAGGGGAAACTCCAGCAGATAATGGAAGGGTAGCTGAATGTTCATCATTATCCTGCCGATGCTCCCGGTTGCCTGTACTGGGTGGCCCTGTGAACATTGCAAAGAGGATCCACATGAGGTGATGCTGTAAAACCCTATGTCAGAAAATCTAGAGTAAATTCGACATCCAGTGAGGAGCGTAACCGTAATGTGGCAGCTACGCAAACTGCAACTAACGGAAACCGTTAGGGTACCTAGCCCGCCTTTTCTTACAATCGGTTGACCTTCAATTAAAAAAAGATGCGAGCATGACTTGGATAAATATCTATGGCCACTCATCTTGGATATAAGGTTCTCTACTGTCCCTTCAACAGTAGTCTACAACCTCCTACTTTGAATCATTCTCTAGTAATCATCATACTTGTATGAAAGAAAGTTGATCTCAAGAAAGTTTGGATCCTACACCCAAAAAAATCTCTCAAGAGCTATTATACTCATCTCCCAATGACAGCACACTCTTTCATATTAATTAAAATGCTTAAAATGAAGGAAAGAGTATCCTCTGCCTTAGAAGTATCGAACAACTGTACTTAATAGATCGTCACCTTCACACATTAAACCTGCAATACCGTTCCCTAGTGGCGTTCTCAATTTCAGGGATTTCGCAGACATTGACAAAACTCGCAACACATGAATGCCCTCCCTAGATTACCAAAATGTAAGCAATAAAGTTTGAGGTACCTTACTGAGACAAGTACCTAAAGGCGACACCCTAACATCATATTGGTTTTGAGAATGTACATTTCGACATCAGAATTTGTGTCAAGCTTTAGGGCATCTACAAAAAAACTTTGAACCCTTATAACTCTTACAAATGGTATCCAAATGCATAAATCCCAATAATGCATTCTCTGGTGCATTGAAATCCTCTTTGATTTGGTTTGGTTTCAGTAAAAAAACTGACCATTCTAGTAATAGCAACCACGCTCAGTGTCGCTTGTAGGCGTGGTCACCTTAATCTAAAATTTTCAGATTGCTTCACTTCCATTCAATATCCCCCTTGCATTTTCGATCATTACAGTAAGTAATGATTGGCTAACCCTAAGTCGGGAGATTAGTACTTCTTCCGTCCAACAATAAGTGCCAACTTTAAACTCCATGTTTTTAAGGTTGTTTTGAGTAGGTCGTATGGAAGCTTTCTTGTGTCCAATTTTATTTAGGTTGCAATGAACACACGCAATGTTTCTCATTGAGTCTGGTGATATAAAACTTGGAACCCTTTTGAATTCTTCTTTATCACAATATGATCAGTGAAATTGGTATCAAACGTTTCCAACAAAACTGCGGACACTAATTTCTCGTCGGGGAGGGAGTATGTTTCAGTACCTCTGGGTGATTGATCTGCTTTGCTAAGGCTCCGATACGGAGTGCACAGCTTGGCCCTGTCGCCCAGCAGGTCCTCCAAGTCTTTGAAGCAAGCAATTTTCGATGACCCTCGGTCGTGCGTCTTGGCTTTCTTGTACTCCTTGAGCAGGTTGCGCCATTTGTCCGTGCACATGGTGGGCGACCGATCGTAGCCTCGGTCCTTCATTTTCTGCGAGATCTGCTCCCACAGATGCTTGTTGCTCTTGGAAGTATTAAAGAGAGCGTCCATCTCTTTCCGAAAAGCTATTAGAGCTTTGGTCTCGTCTTGGACCCATGTTTCTGCCCTCTTCTTGGGAGGCCGGAAGGTTTCGCCGAATGCTTCCGGAAGCAGAACCGGTGACTGGTAGAAACAAACAATCCGCCAAAATCGCCGTCAGTCAAGGATCTAGGTTTACCGTTATCATACCAAAAGATTCATGGTCTTAAAGCGACTAATTCGATGGTTAATATTTTGCAAAAATTAAATTCGTAAATGGTGAAATTGGATATCCCAAGAATCAGCGAAGAACATGGCATGTATTGATCAATCAATAAATAAAATTATAGAAATAGATAAAATTGTAGAAAAGAAAGTCCCCATATGACCTACACAAATCTGCTGGAAAACACATGATCTCATTTCAAAAGCTCATTCCATGGAATCTGCGCTTCAACCCCTAAAGAACCACTGAATCATGGGTTTAGAAAGACCAACTCAACTGACCACATTGTAGATATAATGCTTCAATCGAGGTTAAATTATATATCACGGGAATCAGTGAAGGACATTGCAATTGTTGGAGAGAACATAAACACTGTAAAAGAAGTTCACAGACGACCTACTCAAAACTGCTAATGAGAAAACCCACGACACCCAAAAACCTCATTCCACAGAATAATTATGCACTTGAACCCGTAAAGAAATAAGGATTTATAGTTCAAAACTGACCAATTCTATTGACATGCTTCAAATGAAGCCCAATTCATATCCCCCAAAATCACCGAACAACATTACAGTCGTTCATCAATAAAAGACAATCATCTTTATAAATTAATCTGAATAAAACTTTGAACAAAAAGTAGTTCCAACTCAAACCTAATTAGGCTTCTTGGTCCTGTTAGGGTTACAACTAAATTGCGGATTGATCCAACCAGAAATTGCTTCTTGCACCAATTCCACACTTTCTTGACAACCCAACCACGAAATCTTGTTCCAAAACCTCAAGCTGAACCCAAAAGCGAACAATCAGAATCAGAATGTGTAGGAAAGGAAGGGGCCCATGCCTGACCATTCACAGGATCGACGATGTCAGCACTCTCTCTCCATCCAGTTCCGCCTTCAAACATTTTCAACCCAACCAAGCCCGTCGCATGCAGCTCGATCAAAGAATCTCGACCTAAACCGAAGGACCTCTCAAGATTCGACCTGATCTGATCTGCCACCCCTTCCCTTATTACACTACTGATGATGAGAATTGGGACGAATGCGGGCCTGATCTTTCGGAGATTGCGAAGCTCTCACCGTGCTGTTCCCCTCGTTGTGATGAGTTCTGCAGCATAGGAATGCTTCCACGGCGCCATTTGGCATCGAAAGAAAGGAAGGAAACCATCGTTGGGAAGAGGCTGCGAAGAAGAATTACGACATGGGAGAGGAGGAGGAGGAGGATCGGAATGTGAAGGAGAATTGCATGGATTGGGACCGGGAGGAGACATTATCATGTGGACATTCTGCTGCTTGGAAGTGGGGATGCAGAGGCTCGTCGGGGGCTCGGTTTGCAAGGCTGGGTGAGTTTTCTTTCTTGCTTTCTCGATCTGCCCGTCTGCCCGGGTTTGGGATGTTTGGAGTCTTGGTGGTTTCGTAGATCATGGATGGGATTTGGTGGATTCAAAGATCTAAGAGATTTGGACATGACTCCAAATCTCTCTAAAGTAATAGGATTGGGACTAGGTTGATTACCGTAAGTGAAGGTCTGATTTGGCAAGTGAGTGCCGAAATAGTTGTTTTTTTTGCGTGTAAAGGGGTTTCAGACAACTAAAACTATTTGAGGTAGTGTATCATTGGTTGGTAATATTTCACTTGTAATATTCCAAACATTGAGACATGCCTAAAAATACTTAATTTATGTTTGAATTTGACCTTCACGTAGGGTATATTACATTAGAGAGGTTATTACATTAGGGAGGGTTATTGCATTAATGATGTTTGTATCTGGCCCAGGACAGAACTGAGCAATCAATATTACCTTAAGGAAGTTATTAATTTAGAGAGTATTTAGAGAGTATTTAGTATTTAGAGAGTATTTGTAGAGGTTCTTTATAATGTATTAGGATTGTGCTAGTATTAACCCTTACAGTAGGAAAAATCTAAACCTCTACTTTTTTTTTAAAGTGTACAAATTCTATTATTGGATTGATAAAAAAAATTATGGCTTGATTAGCAAGTCTGGGTGAGACTGTTTTTCGTCGTGCTGCCCGGCTACTTGGATTGGGATGGTTTGGGGAGTTGGTGTTTTTTGTAGATCTTAGACAAGATTTGGTGGATTTAGAAATTTGGGGACTTTAAACATGTTAATTACAATATCACTTGCTTTGCCAGTGTCAACACCTAAGACTACCACTTTTCCTATTATGCACAAATTCTAATATTAGGCTAATAAAAAATTATGTTCTAATTGGCAAATGAAAGGAGATTTCAATGTACTGTATGCATTTGCACCATTTGGATGTTGTATTCAAATGTTGTGAGGGATCAAAGTTGTTTTTGGTAGATGTTCTCAGATCTTTTCTTTAACAATATGTACATATACATATGATTAAAGAGACATACATAATGTGATCATCTACTCAAATGGCACTTTAACCCCTCAACACTCAAGGGGCCCAAAAAAGGCCTCTCAGAGTTTCAAGTCCAATTCAAAGTGCTGTAACTTTTGCATCCAATGTCCAAATTCAATAAAATTTGTTGGAAAATTTGCGCTCTCTCTTCTAGTTTATATTGTAAAATTTTCAGATCAATCCAAGATGTATTATTGTCTTGGAAGCCAATCGAAGTTCACAGGTTATTTGATGTATTTGAGTTCACCAAACTACATTTAAAGGCTGCAACTTTGGGGGCCTATATCTCCTTCATCTAATGTTTGTTTTCAGTCAAATTTATTGGATTATGTTCGCCTTGAATTCTAGTTATTGTGGTAAAATTTTCATGTCAATCTAAGTTGTTTTTAATGTTTGGGAGCAATTCAAAGTTTAAAGTCCAAACATTTTTGGATTATAGTGAACTTCGGCGGCTTGTTTCTTCTTTATACAATATTTGATTTCAATAAAAAAATTTGGAAAAGTTGCGCACACTAGTCTAGTTTGTGTGTCTAAAATTTCATACCAATCCAGGAGGTTATGAGTGACTGAGAAGCATTTTAGTAGAAGGAGGTTCAGCCCTAGATGTGTTTTTTGCAACTTTTTTTGCTATTTTTTTGACATTCCAAAGCCATTTTGCAAACATAATGAGCCAATTCAATGATGCTTTTTTTTCACCAATGTGTTTGTATGGTGGTTTGGAATCACTTTATAGTGTATAGTTTTTCTATTTGAGTAGGTTTAGAAATCGAATTTCACCTCCAAATGTGTTTCTAGGAAAATTTCAGCATCTTTTTTCTACACTAAAGTATTATATCTTGCAATCTACATGGTCAAATGACTCCAAATTTGATTCACGCCATCTACAACACGTACACTACAAGATTGTACGGTTGAGATTTTTATATTAAACTAACATTTTGAACTATATCACTTCAAAAGCAATGATGTTTTTAAACCCAAAAAGGCCTTGGGCCTTGAGGGGTTAAGGTACTTGGTGCATTTGGTTGTCCCTACTTTATATGAGTCTCTGATAGCAACTATCTGGAAGGGAGGGGACTGTAAATTTGAATCTTTTTAGGCAAAATATATTATGATCAAAAAGAATGTAGACATGTGATTTTCAATTTTTGTAAGTTTTTTTTTTCCATCCCTATATGAATAGATTCAGAACCTTGTATTTCAAATGTGAAGCACTAAATGACCACACTAGTTACATCCAAGGCTTTCTTGGAGGCAAAGTAGTGCTAGATTGCACCAAAAAAATTAATTTGGCAAAAAATTGATGACAAATTGGAAAGTTCATTACTAGGAAAACTTCAAATTAATAAAAATCTTTGACAAAATTGTTAGATTATGGATGAAAATAGAATTTTGGATATGTGATATATGCTAATGTGATATATTTTGTCCAATATATGAATGTAATGTTGAAGTTTGGAACACCACTACTTCCTCCATCCCATAATGATCTTCTTGTTAGACAAAATGTTCTGGATTAAGCTTGAAAATGATAATTCTACAAATTTGTTTTGACCAATAAATAGAGTTCAATGTAATCTTATTGTCTTAAAATTTTGAGAGTTATTTTAGTTTTCAAAGCGTTGTTTTTAAATACTTACAAGAAAGAATTTTAGGGCATTTGGGAGGAGCACTAGTAGCCACTCATTTGACCACCCCGGTGTCCTTCCCCCACCCCTTGTGTTACCTTTCTGGTGTTCCCACATTTCTCACTAATCCACAATTTCACAATATTGTCTCGTAGATGCAACAACAAATGAAGGTAGGTCCTTGTGATGCTACAACGGTTGCACGAAGGAGTATTGAAAAAGCAAGAATTGCATATTAAGAAAAGAAAACAAGGTCAATGAGAAATTCAAATCACGTTGCTTTGGGCAACCAATGGTCAACATCAATGTAGAAACATCTTACTTTTGGCATGTTTCTCTTGACATTCTAAGAAAAGCAGGAAAAATTCAATTTGTGGGCCTTTCCTTCTACATCACAACAAGAAGATCATTTTGGGCCAAAGGGAGTATAACATTTTACATTTTCACTTTGGTACTTCATAAAAAATGAAAAAAAAATGTAACTTTCATCTTTGAAAAATAGACAGAAATCACTTTTTCAATATGCTTGGATGTACATTTGTTTCCTATCACTACAAGAGAAAGGGGTGTTTCAAGTGAGTTCTTAAGTATAGTCCTAGACACATGATTTTAAGTAATGACCTTTAAGGCGGTTTTCAGCAAAATTTTACTTAAAACACATGTCATTTCTATTTATTCTTTTTTTCCTATATGTTGAGCAATTCCAAATGATCTGAAATTTTTCAAGCATGTAGCCAACTTGCCTTGAAAAATGAATCCAAAGAAGCACACATGGACATTTTTCATACAAATGTAACCTTGCGAAGTACAGTTACCTTGTTGTTTGCAGGGCAAAATAAAGAATTTATGTCAATTCACACTAATATCTTGCAATCCACATGGTGGAAATTTATGAATTTTTTTCCACATCTTCTCTCAAATCAGCACACTACTAGATCCTATGGTTATTTGTGTCCAAAAATATTTTTTTTCTAAAATTTGGTACTTATACTAGAAATGATAATTTTGGAGTGTTTTTGGTGAAAACATAGTCAAGGAACTTTTGGTTGAGAAATTTTCCAACGTGGGGCACAATGCTAGATAAGAACACTTTAGTTGGTAGGGAGCAACAATAAACAAAGTGGTGTAAATTTTTAACCCAATGAGGGGGCATGGTTAAATTGAGTAATAATTATGCTACCATTGAGTCAAACAATTTGTTACTAAAAAATATCTAAATATCTAAATCCAACCTTATGTGCGGCTCTCTCTATATGCATGTATTTGGATCTACTATTGCACTAACCAATATTTACAAATAAAATTTGAAACCATATTTTCTACAATTTTGTCTAGATTGGTTGTAGATCAAATAATATTTGATTACAAACTTTCAAAAAACTAATGTTTATGTAGTAAAAGAGACCCCAACTAATAGTGGTCTTTGAGCTCTATAAAAATTTACACTAGAAAACACCAAGTTCAACATAAAAAATTGCACCATGCACATGAAACATTGCATAAAAATCATTGACATGAATCAAATCACCATGCAACCACTTACCAATTTTCTACTCTCTTTCCATTTTTATTTAACCCTTAAAGGACAAAGGGGTGACCCTTGAAATCACCCTTTTGCATTAGTGTGTGGATCATTGGCTTAACCCCTAAAGGCCCAAGCTGCGTTTTTTGGCAACATAACAATTTTGGGCAGCTCACTATGAATAGAGTTTTTATTTTTTTATCTTTGAAAATTTTACACAACATGTGCCCAAAGAGTAGCTTCAAGGCCCAACAATTTTCATAACTTTTGACTACATAGATAAAAAGTTATTGCATGATATGTAATTTTCATTGGTCGGCGTGCAGCTCAGGCAGCTTAGAAAACTTCTTTAAAAATTACTTTTTTTTTAAAATAAAATTTTAAATTTTTTCTTTAGATTTATATAGAAGTGTGAAGCTTTGAATTATTCAATTTTAATCAATGAGTCAAAAGTTATGAGGAGTTTTAGTTTGTGGGTAGGTATGGTTTTGAGAGACTCCATACCTACTCACAAACTAAAAATCCTCGTAACTTTTGACTCATTGATCCAAATTGAATGATTCAAAGCTTCACACTTCTATATAAATCTAAAGAACAAATTTAAAAATTTTATTTAAAAAAAAAGTAATTTTTAAAGAAGTTTTCTAAGCTGCCCGAGCTGCCTACCGACCAATGAAAATTACATATCATGCAATAACTTTTTATCTATGTAGTCAAAAGTTATGAGAATTGTTGGGCCTTGAAGCTAATCTTTGGGCACATGTTGTGTAAAATTTTGAAAGAAAAAAAATAAAAACTCCATTCGTAGTGAGCTACCCAAAATTGCTATATTGCCAAAAAAACGCAGCTTGGGCCTTTAGGGATTAAAAAATTGTAAAAGCACTCATTGGAAGTCAAGCTACTGTAGAAGATCTCCCCTTTTCACAACAAATTTTGAGGATGAATAGTTGCACTTCTATCCTATACAATTTGATTCTTTGTCATCCATCAGCCACAAAACGGCTTCTTTGTTGTTTAAGGATTAAAGCCTCAGAGTCTACAGAAGCCAGTTTCTCTAACCATAGAAACATGGTTGCTAAAAAATTTGGCCAAAACAAAGGCTAAATATTCTGTCTCTAACCTTAATAATACTCTTGGGAATCATCAGCCTTCTGGAGTAAATGCCAAACAATCACAAATGACAAATGACGAAATGCGAATTGTGTCGGGGCAGTGAATTGACCCTCTTGCTTGTCCCCCGAAGTCATTCCAGGGGTGCATATAAAAAGAAAAACCCTATTTTGTGCTTAATTTATCTTCTATACCCCTCCTAGTTAATTTGGGGCCTCTGATTGCAAATATAAATTCAAAATTTGCAAATTTTATCATGCATGGTAAATAAATAATTTCAGTGTTTTTCCTCAGAGATGAGTGAGGGGGGCAATTCATCCCGGCCTGAATTGGCAATCAAGTGAGTGGAATTGTTTCTTCACCCCTCTTTGCGACAACCTTAGAGGACCAACCTGCTAGCCAAGGAGGATTGATCCCCTTATTGCCTTGTATTTTACTCCTAGAGAAAATACAAGAATTTTTATTTGCAACCCTAGGAGAGATGAAGAAATACAAACTTTATGAGGCACAAAATAGGGGGCAATTTTTACATTTATTCTTGAATGGGACAATAAGGGGGTCAATCCTTCCTGGACCCAGCCTACCTCACCTGAAAATGATGATCATTCTCAGATGGATGCAAGACTATTCATCCTTGAACGCAAGAAAGACAGAACGGCCTAAGTAGCAACTTCTAGCCGAAGCCTAGCTATATTGTTCAATTTGGTCCAATAATCTTATGAATTTTGTTCTCCATTAGATGGGATTCGGGGGTCTTGGAAGGTTGCGAGATCCCTTGCGTTCCCAGACTGCGAGAACGCATTGCAGCAGCTGGCTGACGTGGCACAACGACTGCCACATCATTTTACAAAAAAATTTAAAATTAATTTTTTTTTGCTCAAAATGATATTTGAATTTATTTATTTATTTATTTACAATAAATATTTTCTGACAGCGTACTGCTGTTCACAAAATTGGGCTAGATCAGGGAACGCCCTCGGAACGCTCCTCCAGAGACCCCCCAAAACATCTAATGCAGCAACCGCAAATTCAACAAAAAGTTTATGAACTTTCACAAAGCTTTAGCATACTCAAAAATGGATAGACATTCAAACCATAGATTGCATTGGAATTGTAGTGGAGAGGACTTATCATCATAACAAATATGTACGTGCAAAATTCAAAAACATACAACAATCTGGATCTTTTCTATACACTATCTACCATCTATTTTTCATACAAATTAAGTTCTTGCGTTCTTCCATCAAGATTTTTTTTAGAGTTTTTATCCCCAACAAAAGATGAAGATTGGCCTCATCACTAACTCCTTGACAGAATTGAGGATTTGACTGCGTTTAGTCGCTTGCCCGCTTCCACGCTCTCCACATTCCATTCAAGTGCTCCTTGTCTCTGTCTTCCTTGTGACCATGTTTCACTTTTGCTAGAGGAACGAAGGAGCTCCAAAAGAATTGAGTTGAAAGTCTAGGAAAAAAAATACTCCCAAAGCAAGATTGTCCATAACTAGAAAATCTCACCGTTGGAATTATTGTGTTTCAATTCCATCTTTGAGCTATTAATGATTTAGTTTTTTTGTTCAATCTTGAATCTACTTCATCTTGAAAAAATAAGATTGTCCAAATAGAATGAATCAAATCTTCACATGTTGACAAAAATATAATCTATGAATAAAATATTAAAAACTAAAAAAATTCAATTTCTTGTGATTTTTTTTGTGTTGCCCCTCGAATTGCTTTTTGGACTTAGCGTGGCATAATTTTTAATAACAAGCATTGATTGAAATAAAAATTATATTCCTAGAAAGCTAATATAATTTCCTATCTTCAAAAAATGTTTTAGAAAATAATGTCAAAAATTGAAGTCACACAAGCCTACATGAAATCCCAAGAGTCCTCCATAGGGATTTTGAGACTTTAGGGGTTCAAAAGGTTAAGGATCCCATGACAAGCAAATCGAGTAACATAGAAATGAAAGTAGGTCACTTGACTATATATTTAATAGATGTCTTGTTATTCCATCTATAAAACTTATGATATTGATCCCTAAAAAATTCATTACGATGTCTATCAAAAACCACTTCAAAATTGCCATTTATATTATAAAGAGAAAAAAATTTAAACACTCTTTTTTTTACCAATCCAACTATAGGATCTTCCACTAGACTAGTATGACAATATATGGTAGAAGTTTCATAAACTTTGACCGAGTAGATCGCAAGATATTAGTAGAAAAAATACTATTTTTGATCCAATTATGTAATAGATTACCTTGCCTAGTGGTCAAGGTTGGCAAAAAACATTTTAAATAAAGATGCCAGAAAATTTGGAAAATTATTATTTCAACAAACTTTTGTAGGGAAAGAATGTTATGGAATATTTTTATTTTAAGCATCTATTGGCTGATAAATAAGGTCCTTCAAATATTGCATTATAATTTTAAATATTTCTCATGGAAAAAATTGGAAGAAAAGAAAACTTGATTTTTCATTCTTTAACCTCTAAATGTCCAAAAGGTATTATTCAAAATTAAGATGTGCTATAAGACATGGCTTCTTCAAACTTTTTGATGCTTGCATCAAAAGACAAAATGTTAAGCATCAAGATAAAAAATTATTTGTACGGTCAAAATTTGAAAAATATTTATAGATTTTTTTCAAATCAATTGTAAAGTAATTTCTTTTGAAACTTCACCAACTTCATCCATACTACAGTTCAATACTTCAAATGAAGACTTGTAATTTATACTACTTAATTTGGTCTAAACGTGATCATTGGTAGATTGGCACAATATACTTCTAACTTTGAATGGGGAATGAAGAAGTTTTCAATTTGGAAGAAACATGTCAAAGGATAGCTATTATGTGAGGCTTGAACCTTAAAAAAATGTAAAATATGGAACAGAGTTCACGGTCTTTAAAACCAAGAACCAAGGAACATAAACACTATCCTTAAAATTTTGACATGTATTCCCTAATTGTAGAAGGGTTGTTTTACATTCAAGGCCAAGCCAAAAAAACTTAAAGTTGTAAGCACTTTTGTTGGTTCAAAACTTTAAAATGGTATAGCTTGACCAATGAGAGTGCTAAGAAGTTTTGGTTTTCTTGCTTGGTTCCATGTGTAAACCAACCCTTAGTATCCTATACCTTAGGATGAACTTCCATGCTCTGTTGCAATCTAAATGTCTTTTGGATTTTTTTGAGGTCAAAATTGCCTTTGTTGAGTTTCATGATGCTTTCACTTCCATGTGGCGAGAGAGAAAAACTACAACTAAAGAGTAGATTTGGTTTGTTGTCAAACTGAAAGCAACCAAAATGTTCAAGTCTAATGTTAACTCTAAAATGCTGCTGAGGACGCAAAACCTCCTTCAGATGACTTCATTTAAGTCTGTAGGATGGAAATAAATGTTTTTTTTTATCCAATTTTGTTTTGAATGTTGCTTGAGTATATTTTCAAAGAGTAGTATTGCAAATTGTCTCATTATGTTGTATTATTGACTTTTCTGAAGAAAAAGATGCTTAATCCACAGGTCACCATTTTAATGTATTTTAGCCATGTTTTTTTAATTTATGCTTGATTTGAATTTGTCATGAAAATCATTTTAAATTTGAATCCAACTAATGAAATGAAGCCCATCAAATATGTAGTTTCTACACTAATTGGAAATTTTTAAAATTCATAAATTTCAATATTTTATAGCAATATGATCTTCGGCTATATAACCATGGTTTTTTGATTTTGTAATTTTAAAGTGGTACAATATCTTTGATTTATACCATGATGTTATACACTATAATACAAATCTATAGTAAAAATTTCAGAATTTTCAAGTATCTAATGTATTTGATATGAATTTTTTTCATTTTTTTCATAAGAAATTTACAATAATTTTCAATTTTGCCTACAAAAATTTGAAGTTTTTTTACTTACAGTAGACATAAGATTTCATCTTTGAAAACTAAATATAAAACTTCTCACTCATATCTAGATGAAAAATGATAACAAATAGAGATGGAAAATGAGGCTTCAAACCAGTAGTCATAGGCTTGTCCTTCTAAAGTTAAAGACATTTTTCTGGAAGTGGAAAAATTACCTCAACCACTTTTCAAGAGTCTTTTGCCAAAACTTTGTGACCAACAATTTTGATTCTCCTCTCGCAAGTGTTGCACACTTCTATGTAGAATTCTTGAAAAAAAAACATTTGTCTTTTTGTACATAGAAGTCCACTCTTATTCATGACTCCTAATGTTTAGCCAAATGATTGAAAGTTGAAGAAAATAAATGATTGCATTGATGTGCAAGTTCCAAAAGTCAACATCAACACATTCATAAGAATCATCAAACAAAGGGACAGAGTTAGTGTGTGAATTGAGGACAATCTATTGTATTAAGTACATAGTTGTCATAACTTTTGTCACAACTAAAATCCATTACATTTTCATACTGTAGAAATATCATTAATTATTTCATCTAACGTTCATAGATAAAATCCTAAGATGCGATGAGCATTCCCGTATGATTTGTCATGTTTACAATTTCCTTGTCTCTTGCCTTGTCCCTACAATAGTTTGTCCTAAAAGCACCCATGCTCTAAAAGTGATCATGACATAGAAGTATATCTTGCTTTCTTCAATCTATCAACAATGTACATTTCCGGAGGTGGTTGCTTTTTGTGACTACTACGTTTCAACTTCAAAAATTTGTAACTAATTCCACAAAGGTCCAAAAAATATGAAACGACTTGGGTTAGATGCTAATTCCATTTTTCTTCCTACTAAAATTTAATGAAAATTGTTTCAAGGATTTTAGCTTCCCCCCAAAGGCAATCAGCTCTTAAATGGTCGCTTTGGGAGCAGACTACCTTCTATATAGTTTGGCTAGTATAAATATATTTGAAGGAGGAGAAAACCACCAAAACTGAATGTGGCTGGGGACATACCAAGCCCAAATGAAGCTCACGCTACTTGCGGACGATCCTGCGTCTCGCTCTCTTACTGCACACAACAAGGGCTTGAAACGGTTGCGGAGTGCAGTTGCTTGCGGTGAAGAAGCGTTCCTTTCCTTGAGGCAACTCACAACGCCTCGGATTGAATTGAAGGTGCTGCCCAGCTCCTAATCTATCTACAGTACACTGTCGATGGAAGTAGAATGGAGTTATTTAGGGTTCATTAGAGTGAACGCTTGTGTCTTGTTTGAAAGTCAAATGGAGGACAATTACCAGCTTGGTTGATGATTGATGGAATTTCTTCTTTGCTTTTTCTGAAACCGTTGGATCTGAAGTCTTATTTACTCAGCTCCCGTCGTCTATGTACTCTGTCGGTAATACCATATTTGAGTTATTTAGGGTTCATTCGAATTAGCAGATGAAGCTTGTTCAAAAGGCAAGGAGGGAGAACTGTCAGCTTGGTTGATAATTGATGGAATTCCTCGTTGCGATTTCTGAAAGCGTTGGATTTGAAGTCTTGCTGAGCTCGCAATCTGTGTCCACTGTCGGTGGAAGTATAATTGAGCTGTTTAGGTTTCATTAGAGTGATCGCTTGTGTCTTGTTTGAAAGTCAAATGGAGGACAACTATTAGCTTGGTTGACAATTGATGGAATTTCTTCTTCTCTTTTTCTGAAATCGTTGGATCTGAAGTCTTACTCAACTCCCGTCTATGTACTCTGTCGGTAATACCATATTTGGGTTATTTAGGGTTCATTCAAATTTTTTGAAAGACAATGAAGGAGAAGTGTCAGCTTGGTTGATAATTGATGGAATTCCTTGTTGCGTTTTCTGAAAGCGTTGGATCTGAAGTCTTGCTGAGCTCGCAATCTATGTCCACTGTCGGTGGTACCATAATTGAGATATCTAGGTCTCATTAGAATCGTCACATGAATCTGGCTTGAAATTCAAATGAAGGAGAACTATCGACTTGCTTGATCATGGAATTTCTTCTTTGCAACTGCTGGAACCGTTGGATCTCAAGTCTTACTCAGCTCCTGTCTATGTACTCTGTCGGTAATACCATATTTGAGTTATTTAGGGTCCATTCGAATGATCAGATCAGATGAAACTTGTTTGAAAGACAATGAAGGAGAACTGCCAGCTTAAATGATAATTGATAGAATTTGTCGTTGCGTTTTCTGAAAGCGTTGGATCTGAAGTCTTGCTGAGCTCGCAATTTGTGTTCACAGTCGGTGGTACAGTCGGTGGTATCGTAATTGAGCTATCTAGGTCTCATTAGAATGGTCACATGGATCTGGCTTGAAAGCTCAATGAAGTAGAACTATCGGCTGGGTTGATCATGGAATTTCTTCTTTGCAATTGCTGAAACCCTGGATCTGAAGTCCTGCTTGTAGCCAAATACCGTCACAGGGCCATTGGAATCATGTTATTGCTAAATTTTGAGGCTAGCAATGAACTCTTTCATCGTGTGTTTTTATTTGAGCAGTAGCGGACTTTACTTGTTTCGCTGCATTTTTCGGAGACCATTTCTCAAGTTCTGGAGTGCAGCTGCTTGCGACAAAGGAGCTTTTCCTTGAGTCAATTCACAACGTCTCGATTCGAAGGTGCTGCTCAGACCCCCATGTATCTACACTGTCGGTGGTCCCATGATTGAGCTATTTAGGTTTCGTTAGAATGTCAATCTCTTGTGTCTTGTTTGAAAGCTAAATGAATGAATTACCTATCCGGGCTGACAATGGAATTCCTTCTGTGCATTTTCTGAAACTGATGGATCTGATGTCCTACCTGCTTGTTGCGAATGGTAGTGACTGTGCCACTAGAGTCTCGTTATTGTGGAATTTTGAAGTTAGCAATTGGCTCTTTTGAACATTGTTTATTGGTTTGAGTTGTAGCGGATTTCACCTGTTTAGTTGCTTTTTCTTAAAACCATTTTTTCTCGAGTTCTCAGCGTTCACTCCCCCATCAATAATCGAAATCTTCAAAATTATCACACTTCTTTTGCATTTGTGTAGAGTTTGGTTTGTGTAATTTCAAAACCTGCGATTGCCTCTTTCTTCGTATGATTATCAGTGTTGTTTCGGATTTCACCTGCTTTTCTGCTTGCATCGATTTGGTCTTCATCTAGTGAAACCATATCTTGAGTTTGCGAAGTTCAATTCTCCTTATCATTAGTCGAGATTTCACAACGTTAATTCCTCTGCATTTGCGCAGAAGTTGGGGTTGCAGGTCAAACCTTGCTGAAGCCGCCATCTAGTAATGCATGATTGTAAACTCTATTGTAAACTACCACTCTGAGCCTAGGCAGCCAATTGTGAAGGCATGAAGGTAGAAAGACGGTTTTGTTGGGATGGATTCCGTCCAGAGCATGGCGAGCTCCTCTTCTTCAACTGTGCCTTCCTCTGAACGGGCAAGCCATTTCATTTCTCAGACTGAAATTGAGATGGAATCCTCAAAAGCTCGTCACTGGAGCCAACTGGATTATTCCACAACTGATTCGGAGTGGTCAGCGGAGACCAACTATAAATACTTTGATTTGCTAAAGGAAGATCTTGAATGGGGTCGTTTCTTCACGGACTTTGAGACACTTGAGGTGGGTAAGAAAATCAGCGAAGGGGCTCAAGCCGACATTTATGAAGCTTGCATGACACGTGATAGTCCTTTCAATTTGGTGGTGAAGGTGATGAAGGGAGATGCTCCTCTCCAAACTTTCCAAGCGCAATGGCCCATTGGAATGCTGGCTGCTCGCTCCAAGTATAAACATTTATTTGACTTGCCGTTGATAACAATTTTGGGAGGAACAGTGTTACGTGATAAGAGGTTGCGAGGACGATTTGCGTTTGTGATGTATCGACGTTGGGGAGATTTGCGTCTTTTGATTGATCGCCGAATGAAACAAGAGCATAGTACACCTGGCCCGTTTTCAATCGATGAAGCCATTCACTTGATGTTGAGTATAGCTGAGGATATGGAGATGCTACACAACAGACATGATATTATACATCGAGATTTGAAAGCATCCAATGTGCTTGTGTGGGGAGAATTTGGAGAAGACATGAGCCTTATTGCTACTCCTAACCAAGTGGAGAGGATAGGATCACTTGTTGCTGATTTTGAGTGCTCCGTGGGAGTTTTGGGGACCGGGTTTTGGAGGGCCCCAGAAATACTTAGGCAATTGAAGGATAAAGTGCCTAATTCAAAAATGCAGTTTACACATACGTCGGATGTGTATAGCTATGGCATGACTTGCTATGAGATTGTAACAGGTTGCATTCCATATGATGGCCTTGGAGGTGAAGATACGATATCTCAAATTTTGGAAGGTCGACGCTTGGAATTGCCTCCTGAATTGCCTGAGTTTATAAGAAACATCATCATTGGTTGTTGGCATTTTAATCCATTGGAGAGGTCGACCTTCTCAACGATATGCATGGCCCTAAAGTTGAAGAGAGGTCCTAATCTTGTGAGTGTTGTCATCGACAATACATCTCAACAAGGTGTAAGTATTGTGAAGGTATGTAAGTGACAAGCCTATCCAGTTTAGTAGTGCTTCATTGGAATAGGAGATTTTTGATTGAATTTTTTGAGGTTTGATATTGGATTGCACATCTTCAAATCTTTTTTTATTAAGGTTTCACAATGTTTTGAACTTTTGTTTTGTATCTAGGTTTTTAAGATCCTGGAGGGAAATCATTCTTCTTATTGTTTACTTTCGTTGGACTAAGTCTTATGGTTTGAATTTACTTTTTAATGACTTCCCTTAACAATTAGTGATGTAGAGTCTGTGTTATTTTAGTTTGGGAACAATTGATAATGAAGGATATATAGTTTGGGGCCATGTTTATTTTAGCATTTCTTATTTGTAGTATAGAGTCATCGATAGTGTCAAAATATTTGTGATTGTCGATGTATCAATAATGTGGCTCACAAAATACTATGTTGGACATTTGAAATTCATTTGTTGGTATCTCTATTGTATCACTATGCTAACAAATTGATTGTAACTTTGTTGCTTCTTTTGTCACTGTCATGTTTTGTGAGATTCAATGGCTTGTAAAATTTAATGCACCCTCTTTTGATATTGATGTAAATGTATTAAACATTAACAGAGTAATGGAAATGAGGTATTTCAACATGTTTTACAATATGAGTAAAATATTTTTGTACTTAAGTTAATATCTAAACAGGTTTTGTTGAACAATTATACCAAATATGGATGCAGGTTGAACAATGGAACAACCCTCAACCTTTGACTTTGCTTGAAGTCATACAAGAATTGATGGATTTGAACCTATCAGTTTTGAAGTCTTCTGACTTGTCTTCAACAGAAATGATTACGCAGTGTGAGTTGTGTCCTTACATTGTCATGCCAATTGTTGAAACCATGAACTGCAAATTCTATTGTGGTTGCCTTATCATTACGTTAGGGAGGATTCTTTGAGGACTCTTATGGAAGACTCTTTGAAACTTTTGTATCTTGACATTTATCATTGGCATGTTGAGCTACAAATATTGAGGTGACCGATTGCAAAGGAAAGAAGGTTGTGAATGACAAGTCTATTGCAAATATCACAAAGTTCAGCATCAAGATTGCCCAATCTTCCATTTATTTGTTGGTACTATTGTGTTTTAGACTTTGTAGATTGTTAGTGAGTTGTTTGGAATGATAGATAAAAGATTACTAATTAAAATGTTGTCTTTATTGTGCAGGCTCTAAGCTTGCCAGTAAAGATGAATTGGATCAACGAGACTTTGGATACATCTGTTGATGGAAATACTATTGTGCAAATGCATGTTGTAGAGGTTGTTACTTTGAGGAGTGCAGGTCTCCTTGGGGGTGTTTCTAGACTCTTGGTCGAAATGAATTTTTAAGTTCACTCAGCAGGATGCTGGACTCGTAAAGGTCGAATGGAGTGTGTCATATACGTGGAAGGTGCAAGAATGGGTACCTTGTTGTGGAAACTTCGACATGATTATGGATTTTTTACAAAACCTTCTGTACTTTTCAAGATAATTGTTCACAAAGTTGCAGCTGAAGAGTTTTCCCACTTGAATAGACGTTTGTATAATCTGAAGTCTATGGATTTGACACGTCCTAGCTGTTCATCGAACATTCGTGTACATCAGCAAAAGGATCGGAGAAAGGGTCAGAGAAATTTTCGTTCTACCGAAGTAGTTGTGTGTCTTGAGGAACAATGGCCACTGGTCTGTGTGTCTCGCACCTTGGGGCGTTTGGACTACAAAATCGTTCGTGCAAGTGTCGAATACCCTAGCCTGTATGAGTTCCTGGTAATTTCACGACTTTGACCTTGTCTTCAAACATTTTTTTCCTCTAGCATCTTCATAAGTCGTGAGGTTGTGCAATTGGTGCGAACCTCGGAATTGAGGTTGTAATTGAGGTTGTACTTGTGAGTCCGCATTGAATAGAGTGAATACTAGGATTGATCTTGATTTGTCCGTACTGGAAGTTACATATTGTTAAAATTGATGTTGGTTGCATGTCGATTCTTAGATGTTATCAGTAAGAGTGTGTTAAATGTACAGAAGGGCAAAGTCAAAAAGAGTGAAGATATTGATGTTGGAATTCTTGGCGAAGATGAATCGGAGAACATCATCCATCGAATTCTGGGTATCGCTATTGAACAGCGATGCCTTGCAGAAAGACTTGATTCTCATCCTTTTGACGATTCCTTGTGATTTGCGTTCAAGGTCTCATGGTTTTAGCCCTTGGACTCCATGCGACATGATGACTTTGTTCACCATTTGTACTCGAGTTGCTCACAGTTTCGAATTTTTTTGATGATTCATCTGTTACTATGTTTTGAAAATAGGTCAAAGCGCAGCTAATTGTATCCGGGTCCAGTAAAGAGTTGCATGATGATTTGATGAGAAGCTTGATTGGTGTCGTTGTCATCGGCGGCCAAGTTTATGGTGATGGATCATGGGGGATCGTGGGGGATGATGAGGATCCCATTCCTTCTGGAGATCTCGTGTTCTTCGTCACTGAGAAGCTGGCAGCGGGAGCTAGCTAATACAGTTCCATGTTGTTTTTTAGGTCTCAGGTATGCGCACTTCAAATTGTCACTACTTAGAGCTAAGCATAATTAGTATTATGAGACATGAATTCTTTTTATTGGATCTTGATGGCAAATGAAAGAGGATTCCAATGAACTTTAGCGTGCATTATTTGGACCCTGTATAATAAGTTATGAATATTCAAAGTATTATCTTTAGGTGTACCAACTATCAACACTAAGCTCTCATAGACTTTTATATTGTGATTGTGTACATCTTGTGTGATCAATATTTGAGTTTTAGTGAGACTTTTTGGTCCATATGTAGGTGTTGCATTTTAGGGCAGTGTTGATTATGGGTGTACATGCCTTACTTGTATGACGACAAATTTTTCTCTAATTTGGCATCCCTTGCCCAATGTGTTGAGTATTGTTGAGTATTGCCTTTTTAACTTCAATCGAGAGAAGTCAGAGGAGTGCTTTGAGCTCTAGTTGAAGCCCAACAGGGCATTAACATTGGTTTTTTCATAGGATTGTTCATCCTTAGAATTTTGTGTGAAAAAGGGAGGTCTTATATAGTAGTTTGACTTCCAATGAGTTCTTTTGGATTTCTTTAAACCAATGATTCACATGGTACCACAAGGGATGATTTCTAGGGTCACGAGCCCATCCTTTAAGGGATAAGAGAGCAACGGTTGATGTTGAGTGCATTTTCTTTCCCAATGCATACTTGTTAAGTTAGATCTTTAACTAAGATGTCTCTTACCATGATGGTCTTCATTAGAATGATGGTTTTGAGATGAATTTACATCTCATTTGATTGTAGATGTAGCTTGTTTTTTTGCAATGCCTTTGCTCCTTTAGTCCAGAGGCAATATATCAATTGCAATTCCAGAGTGTCATTTTATAATCCTCTATTTACTATACCATAAGTTTAGAGTTGGAATGACCTCTCTACCAAATATTTCTTTCTTTCTAAAAAATGAGGTTTAATCCATAATGGACACCGCGGCCATTTTCTGGTCGATGAATGATGGAGAATCAAGCTCTGTAGGATAGAGATGCAACTTTGTATCTTTGGAATTTTGTGTGAAAAGTGGAGATCATGAATAGTAGTTTGACTTCCAGTGAGCCATACAATGCCAAAAGGGATGATTTCCAAAATCACCAGCCCAACGTTCAAGGGTTAATAGATGCAAAGTAAAGAATTTTTTGGCCAAGATTTTTTTTCTAGCATATTCTACATTTTTTGAAAGAATAATTTTTCAAATACTTCATCACCTAGTTATAGAATTATTTTTCATTGAACCTGCTTTACAAGTGTGATTTAGTACCATATGAGTGCTCCTTAGGAAAGGGCAATTGCAAAAAACATTTGTTTGCATCATGGAATGTCTATCTATAGAATATTTGCAAATAAGAGTTTCAAAAATCCATTCTATATAAATGTAAGAAAACTAATCCAAGAACCTAAGAGAGTATGAACATATGGTATTGCACATTGTAAAGGCCATAGTGCCTTGTTTGCAAGTGTAAGAAAGAAGGTACATTGTCTTAATTTGGGAAATGTAGATGCAGAAGTACATTGATCCCAATTTGGAAGTAAACCTATAACTTGCAAAGGTGTGACCCCCCTAAACATGAGACAAATCATCTCCATGATGAATCCATGCCTGCCGCCTTGAAGTGTAGGTTCCAAAACATGTCATGAGAGGACAATAGTTCCTACATGCTAAAACAATGAACAAGGACATGCATCCATTCTTGACAACAAATCACCCTCACACACCAATGAAACCAACAGTCGAGGCTAAAACCATACCATCCAAAATTGCAAATGGCTTCACTTTCACGCAATATTTTTTGACGTTGAACTAAGAAACTGCATATTTCGACATCTTCATAGTCCCAGAACAAGCACATGCAAAACTCTTTACAAAAAGTTGGACAATCTTCATCAATTGCTGTTCAAAAATGAAATGTATCCTTTTAGATCTCATTTACTTCCGAGCCAGCTTCTTCAGAAGTTCGGCATGAGGAACCGCATCCTTATCAACAACACTATTTGTCCTTGAACGCCATGAAGCTAAGTTTCACAATACCTACATCACAATTGACAACTCCAAAATTATGGTCAAAACACTCTGAGAGTTGGAAGGCTCGGGAAGATCATTTGGACATTATATTATGCAAAGTTATCCTCTCGAGTTAAACACTTCAAGGAATGTGCTATTTTTTTCATTAAAAAAGCAAACAAGTAATCATTATTCTTAATACAAAGATGGCTTCCTACTCTCACTCTTGTTCCCTTCATCTGCCAAGAATCTATGTGTACTCAACAAGATACAATGCCTTCTTAGGAAGCTACATTGTCAAATACTTATTGTCATGTGGGAATCATGTAAGGGCACTTGTGTAAAATGCTTTCAACAGTTACAATATATGAGGAAAAAGTATGAACATCTACTAAAGGTACAGTATGTGTAACCAAGATCCCCCAAAGGCAACAAAGACTAGTGAATTTGGTGCAATATTCATATTCAAAGAAGGAAAAAATAAACGTGGAAAATGCCAACTGTTATTTTTGGAGACAACGGTAAGAATTGAGGTTTGAGTACAATGTGATTGTTTCACATAGTTTTAGACGTATTCGTAAAGAGAATCTTTGTCCAAATCCAAATGGAATGAATCAAAGCTTCACATTTAGATGAAAACATGATCTATAAGAAAATAAAATTACATCTTTTTTTTCAAGTTTTTGTGAATTTTTTTTTTTGCCCGGCAACCTAAAATTTATGTTTAAGATGGCATAACTTTTGCTCCCGGGCACCAATTGTAAGAAAAATTATATTTTCATAATCTATACAGATTATTCTATCTTCAAAAAATCCCAATGAACATTGAGACTACAGGTTTCTACCTTGACTCTAGGATACGTATTATTCTAAGTATTATTCCAAATATTTTTTGGGTCAATGCTTTGGCTCACAAAGCATATGCTCAAAGCTCTTAAGCTTCCATTTTAGGCTCACAAACTAGCATTGTTGGGCCAAAAAGCGGGATTTAATCATTTGAGCAATCTCTAATGACCTCATATTTTGGAGATTTTGTATGAAATTAAAGTACAATTCCTAATCATCATACTCTATACATGCAACTTTGTTTCACGTCATTCTGATAAGCATTGCAAAGGTTTTTGATTAGGTAGATTGATACCTCGTTAGAAAGAGAATGGGCCCTTGGGAGGGCCTCCAAAACAGCACCACAGCTACTTAATAAACTTTTTTTTTTTTTTTTAAATTATTTTTTAATTCAACAGCTAGTGCAGGTTCAGAAGCCCTTCCGGAGGGCCTGTTCTTTTCCTAATGACACACAGACCTTTGAACCATTCAACAAATGAGATTTGTAGACTATAAAGAAAGAAAAATATATAAAATTGTTTTTTAATTTATTTTAAAATTTTCTAAAGTAAAAACAAAAAAGAATCATAAAAACTCTTCTTAGAATATTTTCACCATTGAAATTGACAATTCTCAATCTCTAGTCAAGGCTATCAACAATTTAGATTTTCTTTCCATCATGTACTAACTTCAAAATAATCTCTTCTTAAGAAGCATATAGAAAAAAAATTAGTTAATTCTAATTTACGTATCCTTCATCCATTTTCCAACATTTTGACTAAAATATGTAAGTTTCCTTCTAAATTTTTTGAAAGAAACATTGTCACCTTGAAAAGGGTCAGAATTTAAAGACAAATCAATATTACAATCAATAGAGGTTATCAATGTAAACATTGGCCCACCAATCAAGAAGTGTGAGGCCGCCTTTTTGAATCTTCCAAAATTAAAGATACTTTCATTGAAGGCTGTAACTTAGGTGGAAAAAAAATTCAAGAGAGTTGGTTCAAGGGTTATTTGGAGTGGTTTTAGGTTGTGATATGAATTTTTATGGCCACTTCTATTGATTTATTTCGTATTATTTGGATATACTTCTTTGGAAGTTCACAGAAATTTCAATTTTTATCAAACACTAATATTCCCAATTGGATTTGTTTTGTGAAACAAGCACACACCTTTGAAATATATGCGGCTTTCTAGAGGGCGATATCCTTTGCTAGATGTTCGATTGTCAAGTTTGATGTTGGGAGCACCATCCCTGTTTACTTGTTCTTCTTGGCATCTCCAGCAGCCTTCGTCTGCAACACAAGCCAACCATGTTGTGAAAACTCTGACCTAAAAGACCATAGTCCAGAAAAACAAATCCGCCATCACTAGATAACAGAAAGATTGCAAACAAGTCAAATTCCATGACAAAATTACGTACCTTTTTAGCAAATTGTGATTAAATCCATCTGATCATATCCAACCAGCTCTAGATGTCGTCAGCGACTCCCACAGAGCTCACCCAGCAATCACAACTTTTCTCATCCTCTCTCCTTCCGGCGCATCTGCAGACCCGACCAACCTCGTTTTTGAAACCAGCTCAAAACTCTCTCCCGTGCCATCTTTCCTACATTTCTTCAGGATCCACAGTCGCGAGATGTTCCGATAATCTTCTTTGGCTAACACCTTAGGCATGCAGAAGTTCAAGGAAGAGTCCGGGGACTGGTCCCACACGGGCGCAAATACCACAAATGGGGAAACACCCACTGCGCTTGAAAGATGAAGGATCTGTACCGCAAATTCGGTGGCTGTGTAAGCGGCAGCATAATTGATTGTCTCATCCTCAACAGCGAGGCCGGTTATGACAAGCTTCTGGGTGAAACGTAGAAGGAACCAGTGCCAAAAATATACCCTCGGTGAGAGCTGATCTTCTTCTTCGGACCTAATGAGCTCCTCTTCTGTGAATTCTGCAAATGTGACGCTGGTGAGAGTATCATCTGATAAACGATGTGCATTGTGGAGTGACGGCTCTTCACCATCCTCAATGTTGACTTGATCATTTACTCCCCAAATCTCACGCATGTCTGGCCCCAAATCATCATCACTTTCCAAAGAAAGCGCGAAGTCAATTGAGTCCTTGTAGACCTGCTTCAAACTTTCGTCCTCACGAAGTTGTACTGGTAGACTGTTTGGTAGACTGTTTGTGTACCAGTACAACTTCACCTCAACTTCAAAAATCCAGTCTGCGCCGAGCTGCAAAGCACATGCGAGTGCTTGAATATAGTACAATCTTATTGCCATGTAGCTATTGTCCTTGCTATCTATGAGATCCAGCCACAACTGGAAAGCCTCCTCCGACGGTGGACATTTGCACGTTGCTCTAAAGTCGATTAACCACCTTGCAATAGATAGGTATTTGTACTCCGCAGATGTAGCATCAGCACTGGTGCAAAGAAATTGCATATCAAGTTGTAAACCCTTCTCTGTCATGGCCAGATCTGTGCTGATCTTCGGGAAACTGTGAAACCCAACTGGTTGCATGAAATCTGTTGAAATCGGCTTTCTGAGCCATTGCGTTTCCGATTTGCTGTGAGGCGAATGGACAGGACCACCGTTCGTTGTCAATGCTGTGGGATCTCCAGATGCAAGCGCGACGACGGTGGCCAAACGATAGCAATTTTCCTCCGTCATAGATTTTGAGCCCTTGTAGTAAAGCCCAGAGCTCATCACGTTCAGAAGAATAGATAGCTTGTCCGACATCATAAAGGCACCCAACGAAAAGATCTGAGAGACCATATGCATATAGCTGCTATCATTGTGGACTAGCTCAGTCCCAAATGCTTCGGCCGCGGCAAGGGCTGAGAGACGCGCTATAAAGCGGTCGATGGGGTAGTGATCTTGATGTGTCACGTCTGGTGTGGCGAGGAGTGAGCGTTTCAAAGAGTGTTCAGAAACCTCCAGAAACATACTTGCCACTCTGTCCAGGAACAGGGCATCGAGCCTCACTATAGTCACCACTCCGTCCTTAATATCATTACAAACCGGAATCAAAAATGTATGCTTCCTGCTCACGAGAAACTCGTGTAAGCACCATGCCCTCCCGAACCACCTTGCTTGAACAATCTTCCCAAATGCCCTCGCGACTCTACCCGCCTGCTGCTGAGATTGGTCGTCGCTATGACTATTCGGATCAATGAAATCACTCCGCTGTGAGAGCTCTACGAGCGCATCCATCTCCGGCTTAGTTATAGCGATGTCTTCTAAAGCCACGACAACTTTACGAGCGCTTTTGTACAGAAGATCCATCGCACCAATCGCAAATACTTTCTCATGCTCAGATTTCTGCTCGATGCACAGTTGGTCGCACCAGAAACCTTCAGAGGAGCTGAGACGCTGTGAGAGGAACGCAGACCACATCGCTGGAGTCAGAGGCTGGGCATAAGCCCGAGTATCCTTTGAAGAACACCCGAGAGAAGGATGACAAATCCATGATTCACTATGCCAAGTGTAGCTTAGAATGATAAAGCTGGAACCTTCTTGCTGAAGTGCATCCTGAGTAGAGCTCTCATAAAGAAGCCTCATCACAAAATCTTGGACAGCAAGGGCTTTAATGCCGAATTGTGAGGCTCCCCACGGATCTATTCGGGAAAGTTTCTGAAGTATTTCTTCACCAGCCTCGAAAGTATCTCTGGTGAGGGAAAGAAGAGTACGTTTGGCATCAATGCTAACCTCGCGAGCCCAAGGAATTTCACAGAGGACAGTTGATGGGATGCGGTAGACCTCAAGAAGATGCATGCGTTTCTCCATATAGAACACCCCAGGCATCAACTCCTTGAAGGACATCGTACTAATGAGACGGGAAGACCGAATTGCGCACTAGAGGTGGAGCTGTAATAGCCACTGTTCGAAACCTAAATATGAGGGTAACACAAACAACAAAATAGGGTCCGGACTCCTCTCCCACTGGGGGGCTCGGGCTAAATCGCAAACGGATCCAAAACAGTACTTGAATTACGGCTCAAAAGCGTACCGCTGCCCCTCAAACCCTAAGCAGTAAATTCGAGAAGCCATCAGAGCTACACAACTCCAAATGCTGTCAAATTTGTTGGAAATGATTGCCTCGAAATCTAAAATCTGCACACAAAATCTGAGCTTCAAAATCTAAACAATGCCTGCGATGTGTTCCAAAATGTGTTGCAGCTTTTCAAATCCTAAACAGTAACTAGAACCTGCACAAATAATTTGAGTTCCAAAATCCAAATGACACCCGAGATGTGTAGTCAACCTTCCAGATTGGCTCCCCTCCTTCACAATAAGGCACCTGCAAACAAATCAACCACTTCTAGATTCTGCAACAATCTCAAAATTCTGCAACAATCTGTCTCTCTCACTCACACTCACACACACACACACACACCCCAAAAAATCTCAGTAATTTCCACTCCTCTTCTTGTACGTTCAAATCCTTGACATATACTACTACTTCTGTAACCGTTGCAGTTATCGTAGCGGCATGACTCGCCTCCTTTCCTAAGAAACAGAGAGGGACGATTCTGCACCCGGACGACACCCCCTTAAAACCCTAGCTTTTCGTCAAACACCAAGTTCACCCTATGCATTTCGAAATTGCCATCACAGCTCCGAAAAAGTGACCTAAACACCCTGAACCCTTTCACTCTAAACCCAACCTCCTTCATTCACGCGCTCAGCCGTCACCTTGCAGATGAAGTCGCTCTGGACAGCTTATAACTATCGTATCAGCTACTACAGAGACTAATGAAGATAGAGCATCATATGTTTTTTTACTTGCAGTCTTCACCACTGGAGTTTATTGCATCATTGAAACTGACCTCACACAAATCAGAATTGGTGAAAGACTGGGAGCAGCACATCTCGTCACTCAGTGGCAGAATCGAAACCGACCTCTAGTTAGAGATGAACTGACGAACATGGCCACCTAATAAACCACTTAAGCTGAATACTGACGACAGAAGGACAAATAAACAAGATGAAAAACGAATTAGCAACACTTCAAACTTGAAGACATTTTTCTCTTACTTCATCTTGAAAAAATCGGCATAAGACTTGAGATTTTCTTCACCAGGAAACGGAAACGGACTTTGAGCTGTCGTATCGTGCAGTACAGAAAGGACGGGGTATATCATCATGGTGTGAAGAGTCAGCACTGCTACATCCGCAAGCTGTGAATTGGGGACTTGACAGTTTCCTGCCAAGGTCAAGGAACTCTCTCGGGGTTGCTCTTGTCGGTGGGTGAAGAATTGGGTGAACGTTTTGAAAAGGGAAAATTTCTTACGTGGTGGGCAAATCTCTAAGTCCTGGTTCTCCTGTTGGTTCTTCATAGCACTAGATGTATTGTGGATGCTTTTCCAATCAATTGGAATAGCAGTGCCGAAGTTTCTGGTTACAGCTGGTAGGATAAGGTAAGCGTTATTTGGATTCCACAAATCCGTCCTATCTATAAATAAAGAGGAAACGTCAGACCCTCTTTTGCGTTTCCTGCAAACTTGAGCTGATTTTGACATCTTGCTGAACATCCCGTTGAACAATACAGTTTGAACTTTGAAATATCTTCGCATCGCTCAACTATGCACCACGTAAATCCATGTTAGAATAATAGAGAAGCAAACTTTGCATGCAGAAAGAGAATGAATGAATACAGCACTTCAGCATAAAAGACCAAGGATCCATGCATCTAAAATGACCAACTTGGTGAACTAAAAATGCTTTGTCAAAACCTCTAGAAAGAAAATGTGAAAGCAAACTAGTTTGGACTGAACTAACTAGAATCTAGCGTAGTGACCGGAATTTGATCAAAGGGATTATTATTTGTCTGAATGCAAATGGAAGCCCCGAAAACAATGGCCGCCAACTGACTAATTTAAGGTATGTTCCCACTTGGTATTATAGGTGTTCTTTGGAATGTGAATCCGGTCCAGAAGGAGGCCAAAATTCATTCCTAAAACCCTCTATAACAACACCTTTAACATTAGGTGGGAACATACCTTTTAACTGATTAAATTTACAAATCTTAGGATCCAAATCCGACCACAAGCAATTACCAAGGTAACAGGCTCTGAAATCGCACAGGCTATTCAAATGTACACTGCTTGTACATGTAACTATTTCATAGTCTTCAGCGATGTACAAATAGTGTACGTTTTAGGGGGGGGCGATTTTAGAGCCCTATGTCACTTCAACTTCAAAATTTCATAACTAACTCCAAAAAGCTCCAAAAAATATGAAACAACTTGGGTTAGATGCCAATTCCTCTTGTCTTTCAAGGAAAATTTACTTGAAAAGTATTTCGAGACGTTTCACCTCCCCAAAATTAAGTTTCAGCTCTTAGGTGGGTGATTTTTGAACCTGTTACCTTAGTCGAATTTCCAAGGGTGAAGATAAATTTGGGCAGAAATTATTCAAAATGAAATAGTAGAAAATAGTTCCCTTGGCCCAAAACATGGTAGAACCATCTAGGGTATCACTAATTTTTAGAAGGTCTTTCAGAGGTAGGACTAGAGGCGGGTATGGTTTAGGTATCAGTTGCAAATGAGGGAAGTTAGGATTTGAAGTGCTCCAACCACCAATGCAAAAGTTGGGGGGGGGCAACTAATGGCCAACAATGCTTGCAGCTTTGTGAATCCATTTACAAGTAAAGAGACAGTCATTGTTGTGAGGAAGATTGAGGGTGGCATTATAAGTTTGCAGTATCAGCATTGTTTGCTCACTTTGCTATGGAGTATTCCATGTTTGGCTGATTCAGGAAAGCAATTGCTTTTGTTTCTCGTTCAAGTGTAAAGCACATTTGTTGTCAAATTGTGGTAGGCAAATAAAAGCCGTTTGTTCAACGTTTGTTAGGTCTTAGGTTTGAATCTCATTCCAAACAACTTGTGACTTGCATCATGTTCAATAACATAAACATCAACAGTCTCCAAGAATAACAGATGCAGTACGAATATCCTAAATGGCATCCAATGTGTCCTCACACCTTAGATCATTCTTCGGCAAAGTCTCGTCCGCAAGTTCTCCACATGAGATAGTCCCAAAATTGTCTTGCCTTCCACCAAGTAGTTGAAGCAAGTCGATGCACATTGTAAGGAAATTTTAGGCCCTTGTAAACTAATACCTCAATAACGTACCTAAGTTGATAATAACACTGAAGATCAAGTGGACACTTGTGACGCACAATCAAGACCCATGTACTGGTCTCCAACATCTGAAAAAACGTTCAATCCAGTGAAAATAACTTAACTAAATGTTAGTCACAGGATTATTTTCCTTCAACAGACCTAACTTGGAAAAACAATTAAAAATCGACATTGATATGTCACCCTAATATAATCCTCAATTGATCTCACACTGTCTGTGAAATGGGCCAAAGACGAAATATATCCTCATTGCAAGAGACTCCAATCTGTAGCCGTGGTCTTGGAGCGCCATGCCAATCTGTTTCTCAAACTCAACGTCATGTTCTTCGCATGATAACCAGGTAAATAATTGAATCAAGATTGCCAGTGGCGGAATCGATTTCCTTTGAGATTGGCATTACTGGAATTGGAGGTAATCCATCTACCAACCCAGTTGCCAATTCATAGCTTGCCACATGTTCTGAAGTACCATGTACCAGTACTGTACAAGAAAGCTGCACACTTCATTGGCGTCAAGAAAAGGAAACCAAAGTACAACGTGAAGGCTAGGAAAATAATAATCACTTTCAAAGAGTTGCCGAAAATGAAAAATTTGTAAGCTAAACCACCTTCTTCATACTCTAATTTTCAATAACAAGGATCTCATATATAATCAACACATCTCTTTTGGAGTCCTAACCGAATTTAAACAAGAGCATACTAAAAAATAAGCGATTGCCGGTCACAATAAGGTCAGGGTTTAATGTGGTCCCTGGAAAGCCCTTTGTGGAACTTCCACCCATCTACCTTCTTCAAGGTTGTAGCTATAAAGTCTTAACATCTCATACCCACCAGGGTTTGTAAGGATTGAATTGACTATAAATACAGTTTGATGAAAGAGTGTGGCGGTCCGTTTCCATGGTCTCACATCATTTGATGAATTTGTTAATACCTGCCAATCATTGGAGAGAAACATGTACGTACACCCTTGTTAATATCTGCAAGAAAAGAAAGGCTATTGATGAGAAAAACATTATAGACAAGGATGTCCACAGAAATCAAAGGATAAAAGATGGGAGTGCGGAGGAATTTAGGGGGGCTAGCAGTGACTTCTTCATCTTTGTAACCGAGTCAGAGATGGTTAGAGTAAAATAGGGGTCCTTGCCTCCAATTGGAGTCAGTTCTCAAACAAGGCCTTCTTCCATATCCACATACGACCTTCAATCTGACAAGCACAAGCCCTAGGAAGCTCCATATCCGGAATTGAATACCACCGCCTTGCATCAACATCAAGAAAGCTTAATGTTCTTGGAACAAGAGGCCAAAGGAGAACCCAAGATTCAATACAACGTTAAGTCCATACAAACAAGTACATATCGTTTCTCTCGTTTAGATCACAGAGATCATAGACACTTGGCTTGCCAATGAGCTCGTGCCATGCCTTGCAGGCCAAACGCATTCTGCACAAAATGGGCACAGCTAAGAAAGAAAGCTTGAGCTCAATGATCTCCACCGAAAGCTCAGTGTCACAAACGCCATTTTCTGAATCCATGGTGTCCTTTGGCATTTTCCAATCTACGCAATCTTCTCAACTCATCCAATTCAACTACAAACGAGAGAGAGATGAAATTGGCAAGCATTCAAATGTTTACAAAGTGTTCATGATGTGTACAAAGATCCTGCCCTAAAAGCATCCAAATGTCTAGAACTGTCAAAAGCAACAAGAGCAACCATCTCTTAAGTGTAATCAATTAACACTCCTCTACTTGCTTTATGAGTCTTTTTTTGTGATGAGGCTTTGACATGATCCTAGCTTCAAAAATTATGTTTATTTTAGGTTTACACTACTAGAAAAGGGGGCCCTAATCAACTGAAAATCAATACACTTACGTTGATTACAACAAAAAAAATTTGAGCTCTGTTGATTTGGTTGTCCTCCAAACATCAATCAACATGATTTGGTTGATTTGAACAAAAAAAAAATTTGCTCAGTTGATTCGGCAATCCTCTCAACATCATTTTCATTTTTCCACATATTGTAATAGTAAGATAGGGTCAGCCAAAAATAATTATTTAAAAGTATGCCAAAAAATAAGTAAAATGAATAAGAAAAATAGTCAAATTCAGCAAAAAATTAAATGATCAAAATTTTGTAAAAAATAAAAATGTCCAATATTAGTGGAAAAGTCCAAAATAAAGTCCAATGACCATCTAAAATCAAGATATTCTATATGGCAAGGTGATGGACTTATGGTGACTTCCAAAAATAATTGGCTATTGTATAAATTGTTTTAATAAACTAAAAAATTGAAAATATTAAGAGAAATTTTGACATGTTGTATAAAAGGGATTCTACCTTTATATACAATTTCACTTAGAATGGATTATATTTAGACTTATTATTATTTGAATGAAATTTTTATGGAAAAACAATTTTTTTGTGAAAAGTCAAAATGTCTCATTTCTTTTTATAGGAAGAATGTGCATCTTGACTAGAATCACATACTACTAGATCCATGAATATTGGATTTTTATTGATTGATATCTTATTGATTAAAATTTGACTTTTTAATTTTTCACTCCATAAATTGCAAATATGTTTTTGATATATATAGTTATTTGATGTTATTTTGAATTTTTATTGTATTTTTTTGCAATCTATGGAATGAAAAATAAAAAAGTGAAAATTTTGAGGTCAAATTTTAATCAATAAGATTTCAATCCATAAAATTCAATCAATAAAAATTTAAAATTCATGGAACTTATAATATGTAATTCTAGTCAAGATGTATATTCATCCTATAAAAAAAATGAGACATTTTGACTTTTCACAAAAAAATTATTTTTACATAAAAATTTCATTCAAATAATAATAGGTCTAAGTATAGTCCATTCTAAGTGAAATTGTAGAATCCTTTTTGTACAACAATATGCCCAATTTTCACTTCACAATTCTAGTTTCTCAATTTATGAGAGCAATTTATATGGTGGCCCCAACTACTACTAGGAGTCACCATTTTTCATTGACATTTAGAAAAAATGATAGTAGAGAGGTTGTTTTTACAATGAAAATCCATTGTTCATCATGAATTATCAAAGAATATGGGATAATTTGAAGATGAGAGCTTGACCGCTCATTGTCAAAATGTAGGAATTGTGTACAAAGTAGAATTTCAAACCTCATTTTGGCATACTATAATATCTTTTTTCAAAGTACTTTGAACCAAAAAAAGTTGTGAAATCAAGCCAAATTTCATCTCCAAAAAACCGTTTGATGTTTCAAGCCTCCAATCAAAAGTTATAGACAAATTTCAAAGTGGGTGTTTGAAATTGTCAAAAAAAATGTCCCTTCCAACCCCTCTCTCAAATTTGTCCATAACTTTTAATTGGAGGCTTGAAATCTGAAACGGATTTTTGGAGATGAAATTTAGATTCATTTTCTACAATAACTTAGTTCAAAGTTTTTTGAAAAAAGTAATTCTAAAATGCCTAAATGAGGTCTGAAATTCTACTAAAACTACAATTCCTACTTTTGACTTAAGTATGAGCGGTTGAGCTCCAACTATTCCTCACTCTTTACAAATCCCATATGGGTTGTCCTACCTCCTACCACCTCACTTGTATAAACGCCTTGTCTTCCACTCTCTTCAAACACCAAGGTAAGCTACATTCAAAGATAAATTGGAATACATGTTGAATTATTTGAAATGTAGTGGTAGATTTTGGCATTCAAAGCTCTACAGTAATATATATTTATTTAATTATTTTGAATATAATGTTGGATTTTTTAAAGTTATATTTTAAATTTAAGAATTTAATTTGGAAACTTTAATTAATTATTTAATATCAATTTGTTGATTGCTGATGTGGCAATTAAATCCATTTGGCCGTTCTAATGACGTGGCAGTCTTGCCTGCGTGGCAAGTTCAACCTATGTGGCAGCTTACGTGGCAAATTATTCAATAATAATAATAATTTTTTCACTGTGACCGAATCAAGATATAAAATCAACATAGAAGTGTTGATTTTTGTCCGAATCAAAATGTCGTAATCCACTGTCCAAAATAACATATATTTTTTGATTTTCTTGTTGAATAGGACACTAAATTTTCTAGTAGTGTTAAAAGTTGCAACTCAAGCCAAAAACTTTGAACACTTAGTTATAGTTCTACTTAATATATAAGACCACCTTCCAACTCTGCATGATAGATCATATCAATTTACTTAGCACAACTTACTAACACATACCTCCCACCTAAATAATGCACCTTTTATATATATGTAAGTAGTTGGCATACATGAATAGTCAGTTCATTTAGGGTCCCACGTTGGGCTCCAAAAAGCCCATCCAAGTGACACCTAGACTACATACCTTTGCAAGAAGGGAGACTCTTGTCCACAATAATTTTAGTGGGGACAACCACTATAGTTTAACAGTTAGCTCGAGTACGCTTATTCTTCTTCTAGATCTTGAAAAAAGGATCTCTTTGTGTTTTTCTTCAAACATGTTTTGCTTTGGTTTAAAAGTTAGAACTACATTGAAAAGTTTAAGTTTGTAGCTATAAGACAATTCGCTTCAACTAAAAATCAAAACCACCTTCCAAATCCCTTGTAATTGACCAATCTGCTTAAACTTTTTAAACTTTTGAACTTTTCATGCTCACCTAACACATACCTTGAGTTCCAACTCACACTAACCATCTATACCGACTACTACAACTCTATCCTATACAAGTAAAAGAACAAGAAAGTTAAAAGTGCATGAATTAACTTAGAACCAAAACCTCAGAACTCCTAAATATGGTGGACTCGAGCTGTTATAAATTAGTTAAGTTGCACTATAAACATTCCGTCTAGTTATATGAGATTGTACAACTTCCATGAATTCTAATTATTCTATTTTTCTATTTATTTTCTTCAACCCCCAAACTAATTTCCTTCCAAAGATTTGAGTTACTTATTTGCACATGCATAAGGTATTCTTTACCCCGAATACTGTAGTTTCAACATTCAATACCAACTACAATTGTCAAAGAACCCTTCACTTCCTATCTTGGACCGTTCAGTCAAAGAATGTGCATACTTGCTTTCATAGAAGCATTTTTTGTGAAGGAGTTCGCTTCCAACGCCACAGCAATAGCATGGTCTATTGCACAGAGAAAATTATAAAAGGCTTTTCTTAGACATGGTTTTGGTCAAGTCAAAAAAGTAATATATTTTGATCCACCATAACCAACAACTAGTTACACAACTATACTAGTTTTCAAGATGCACAAGGAAAGCCCAACATTTATGCAAGATAAGTGTAGTGTTCATTTATGAGTGCACAGGTCAAGGAGAGCGTTCCTAAAGGAGTGGAAGAATTTGATAGGTATCGGATGTAACAGCAGCAAGTTTGGAGCAATGCCTCGCCGCTCTTCTAGTACGGAGAAAGTGCTGCCAAATTCAAAGCTTCATTGCACTTTCATTCTGTCATCACTGGGACGGGGTCTTTGTGCTGTAGACTCCAAGCGCGGTATCCATTTTTCCATACATGGAGTTGCCTCGGCTATGATTGAACAGCAATGGCGTCGCCTCGTTTATCGAATTGCCCCACACTCACTGCACTTGATCTGTGACTTACATTTATGTGGATCCGGCCAGCCTCGAGACGAATATTGGTCTTCTGCAAGTTTTTGGCACGCTGGTCCACTAACATATATGGGCCTGTTTGTTCTGCCACAGTAAGTGCCTGTCCTGGAAATCGACCCTCTTTGAAGGACAAGGATTCTCGTGGATAAGACTTCAGCCAGTTATCGTCTCTAGGGGGGCTCCCTCCTTGGCTAGTCATCCCAGGCTCTAATTCTGCTTCTAATTCCTTGGCTCTATCAGCCCGCTCTCTTGTCTCAGTTTTGCGCAACTCAGAGTTTTGATTCCCTTCGTCCACGTTGCGTCTTCCTCTCATGCCAATCCATTTCTCTCTAGCAATTCTCGCCTTGGGCCGGCTTGTAGGGCCACTAGAGCGTCGTAAAGGGGATGGAGGACCTCTGTTGGTTTTTCATGTAGGGTTCTCATTTAGCCGCGATGGAGGTGATTGACTGCGGTTCTCTAGTCTCTGGGTTGCAACTCTTCTGATGGGGGCGAGAGGCTTCATCCTCGGGGGACTCTAACTAGTGTTGTCGTTGTTGCAATTGTCAGCTGGCAGCTGCGGCCAGTTTGTACTTGAGTTGGAATTTTTAGTCATTGTAAGCATACAAAAAACTTTAACAAGCTCAGCCCCTAGTGCCCCGCATTTGTTTTCTGCCAGTGCGGCACCCTCAAGGGTTGATTGTACGCCCATCAAGACACGCTCCACCTTGTTGTCCAGTAGCCTACTCAGAATGGAGAGATTTGGATTAATCGATAGAAGTTTCATCGTGTTACCTTTGTTTCTACTGTACTGTATAGTAGTGCATCAGATTTTTCAATTAATCCCTAAAAGATCGATTATTTATGGTTCTAAAATGCCCAATTTGATTGGTCATATAATAAAAAATGTAATATCTAATTGGGCCAAATTTATATTATCACTAGAACCAACAAAGTACATTGCGTGAGTTGGTCAACAAGAATATAAAATTGAACAAAAGAATTGCACGTATTCATGATCTACTGTACTTAAAGCAGCTTTGAGCTTCTTGGTCTTTAAGGGGTGTTGTGGCTTGAGAAAACTTACAGCAGATTACTGAACGTTGCAGACGCTACGTGCTCCACACGATTTTCCAAACCAATCACACGAGCACCGGTAACTAGCTCTTGGTCGCTTAAGATACCATTTTGCTCCAAGATGACCATTTTCCTAAGAAAGATGAGTTTCGAGAAATCAGCTGACATTAAAGAAGATAACTTCTCATCTATTGCAACGATTATGTGTTGATAGATCCTAGGACGCACCAAGAGCTAGGACTTTAAAAAAAGGAAAGATTTTTTTCAAGTCGCAATGCTCATTTTTTTTAGGCAGAATCGTATCACATTTGCTAAGGTTTGGAATGTAACCTCAATAATGCTTCAACGTTTCCTGTCAAAGAACCTATTTTTGCTTTCTCCGACTGTCCTCCATTCTGGATGTCACCTATTGTGCATTCCACCATCGCCACACGAGATTCCACCTCTGCAATTGCTTGTGCACAGAAACATTACTAGCAATTGATTCACTCACTGTAGGAGTATAGAAAAGCCGTAGCGTCTCTAAGATAGCTGTTGTAGTTTTCCGGAATGCTAGATACGCTAGTAGCACAATAGCATCAATATCCTTCACAAAGACACGAGTCACACGACTTATATACTATGTATAAGTAAGCTTGAAATAAGTGTCAAGCTACAGTTGAGAAAGCATAGGTCAATTGCACCTGGCAATGGCTATGGTCATGATTCTCAACACGGTCCTAGAGGTCTCTGAGATCTCTTCCAAGTTCTTGTAAATTGGCATTGGAATGGGCCAACTCTTTCAAACTTTATGTTTTGGTCTCAGCTAGTCGAGAGTTGATTTTGGAAAGACCCTTATCACAAGCAAAATCTTCAACTCTCTCCTCCAAATGCTCCACCTTGCAGGATATTTTATCTACAATTTGGGTTGCTGCGTCATATTGGGGAAGAAACAGGTTGACAATTTTCTCAAGCGTACAGATATTCAACCGTACTTCTCCAATAGAGTGGATAAGGTCAGTCTGAATACGCTCGAACCTCTTCAATCTTTTAGGCAATTTCGTTTGTTCTGAGGAGGTTTCATTCGCTCTTTCCTCCACACTTCGAACAACCTGAGATGGATTTGTCTAATAGGTCAACTCTTAACTATTAAACTTGAGATGATAAAAGGGGAATATCTCAGAGATACTACCTGTAAGCACAGCAACGACTGAGAGCTCACATAGCAGATGCTATACCCTAAAAAGCTAGAGGATAGAAAAGGGAAATCAACCAATGGGTAAGAAACGCATTCAATTCTCTTAATGCCTAGGTCTAAATCCATACGGCTTAAAGTTCTCCTTGCGTATGAATTGCGTAGACATTGACCTGATTCAGCTGATTCATGTTAGCTGCCCAATCCTTTTCATTTCGCTCCTTCTCGTACTCTTTAAGTTGTTTCTTCTCGTCACAGTAGTTGTTTGTTGAATCTTGCAGATGTTCAACAGTTGCCATGAGACTATTCAGTTTCTCTTCCGTCTGTACCAAGGATATCAAAAGATTGGTTGACACTATCTCAGAATCGTTACCTTCAACGAGAAAGTTAGAATAATCGAGTGGAAGAGGATGGAAAATAAACAACTAGAAAACATGCAGGGGATCTAAGGACGGATTGAACCACTTCATTTTCAAATTGAAAATGGTAGATAGATGACCTTTAAGACCTCAGGGGGGTCACTCCCTCTTACATTTTGTATACACCTGTGATAATGACCTATTTAATGGGGGGCTATTTACCTTGTGAAATGGATTATAACACATGCTATTTTTTAAAATAAAAGTAAATCTTTGTATTTTGGGGCACTTTAGCTATTGGTAAGTATAATTTTTTGAAGGGGGTATTTAAAGGTGCCCTATTTTACTTATACCACAATTTTTTTTTAGTTCCCCACAATCCTTAAAGTATGATATACTAGGAACCATGCTGAAACAACATGCATAGTATCAAAAGAATAGAAGAACAAACCAAAGGCAAATAAAGGCTAACATAAGTATCAATAATGCATGTCTAAGCAAAGTGAACACCAAAATAGCACACAATTTGTGTTCAAAAACACAGTGAATGATGGGAATATGTCTACATTTCATATTCACAAAATCCCTAGAAGTCCTATAATAAGCTTCTTCAACATTATATAGTATAGAATCACCTAAGCCCCTATAGCATGCTAACAGATCCAAAATTCTAAAATGAAGTGCAAAAATAGACCAAAAAAATCCACAGCATCTCCAACACCTCGAGTATTCAAAGGCGAATGCAGCCACAACAGGCCTCCAAAATATGCAAGAACACTAGTAGAAAACATGGTCCAGAATGACTGGTCCACAATGACTGCAGCAGTCATTTTTTGTCCACAATGACTACAAAATGACTGCAAAGTGACTGCTGCAGTCATTGTGGACCAGTCACTTTTAGCCTGTTTTCTACTAGTGGAACACCAAATCTGTTAAGGTACTACTTGAATCATTCACACTACTTGAATCATCTACAAGAAGCACAAAAAAATTTGAAGTCCTTCAAGGCCATTGCAGGATACATAATCAACAAAGACCTTGTCAATACAGTAATATGAATCCAAGGAAATCAACACTTGTAGTCAGAATCACCTCAATGATCATGCACAGCAAAAAGTAAAGATTCTGGGAATATGAAAATAAGATCAATGTAAATAAATATACATACCTGCATACTTGTTTTTAAATACGTCTCCCAATTGTCCAGTCCACACACCAAATTGATGGCCACTATAGCATTGAGTGTAAGATAGACTGCAGTGCAAAGAACACAACCATTAGAATTCATTCAAGATAATGGATCAAATGCTCAAAACCAGTAAGCACCAAGTAATGACGTCTGGGTATTCTGATCATTGATGAGATCAGTATCAAAATTGCAAGGAATTGATAATGGATTGCAAGGAATGGATGCAAGATCAAGATGGATTGCAAGGGATTGATGTGCATAGACCAAGAGCAAAATATCCAAACACTGTAATGCAACAAGAAATCAGCACATAAGACGATGTCCTCTAGCAATCTATTGAAGCTCCCTCCCTATTCAACCTCACTTTTTCAATCAGCTCTGGATCAAGTGGAAAGTTTACCTATGCGAATATTTTACCAGCACTATAGGAGAGACCTTCAAATAGTACGCATGCAGCACCTACTTAATCCACCAGAGTAGATTTTAAAGAACACATAGAATAGCATGCAAGTTTGCAACACATTCTGAGAAATGATGACATTTCTATGTCACATTAGACACAATACCATGAGGAAAGTAAGAAAAATTGAAATCTTCAACAAGAAAATAATAAAACTGAGGTTCCCATTAGACATCCATTTGCCATATGCGTATTGTGTCTGAGAACCACGTCATCCTGAAAATGAAATGTACTTGGAAAGTTGGACCTGCAATATGTTCTCTTTGCTAGGAAATTCTGGGACAAGTGAGTGATCTCAGTTTAATTCTAGTTTCTTCCTTCCAGAGATGGCAGGGGCTTTGTCATCTTTTGACTTGCCCTGCTAACAAAATAAAGAACATGTCCCATTACAATCAAAATGTTTTGCCACAACGGAAGCATTCATTTTGGTCAATCTTGCTTTCATACCTTAGAAAGACAACAACAAGAGCAAAGAAATAGGGGCAAAGTTCAATCAAATGGAAACGCCTCCTTGATACCTGCAAAAAAGCCAAGAGCTACCAAGAGTTTTCCCAAAAAAATTCCCAAAAAATCTCTAGGTACCGGCTCCAAAATGTCCAGCTTCATTGATGTTGGCGCAGACAAGTGCAAGAACTCAGAGATTCCTCTAGCCTTCCCTGGCAAGTTTCAAGATGGATGACACAACCGCTTGGGAGTTAGGGGTTCTATAGAGAAAGGCGTGATGAAACTATAGCCAAATTCTAGTCAAAATAGAAACTGAAAGTTTGAAAAGAAACTATCCCTATGAATAGTTTTCATTATTCCTAACCTAAAACAGTACCATTTAGCTTCACCACTACTAACATCACTCTGATTGAAGGAGTCAAGCCCTTCTTTGTTTCATTTTCAGCTTCCTTTAGGTGTTTTTGACTTGCATGCAAATATTCAAAGAGCATTCAAAGAGCAATTGTCCAATTCTCCACCAATACGTCAGACAACGTGAAAAAACAAGCTTTAAGATTTTATCTTAAGGATTTCAAACCCAAAAGCACACCCTGACGCCTCGACAGCACTCTGTATGACTTTGAAAATCAAAATACAACGCAGATGCAGACACGAACCCCCCAATCCGAATTTGAAACCCTAAACAACAACAAAGCCTTCTTTTTTCAATTTTAAGGAAAATGGACCATACGAAACTCTTACTTGAAATTGCAGCAAAACCCGTCTTGGCGTCACCAGGCACCAGCATCCAAGACCGACCACCAGAAGTTCAGCAATGCTTGATTGAACAGGAACTTTGCAGACATGAACGCCGCCAAAAACTTGCCAAACAAAACCCTACCACTAATTGCACCATCTGCAACAAACAAACAGGTAAAATTTTCAAATGCGCGCTTTCTTTCCCTTGCTGCAGCAATGAGCACGCACTGGAAACTTGAATTTAGAACTAGACATTGGATACGCATTGCTGGAGTAATCTTGAAGTCGTCATCCATTATGAGATTGTGGATAGGAAAGTATAGTTTCCATTTGTGTTGGATGACCCTTGAAGCCCAAACCCTATACCTTAAACCCTATATCCTAACTATTCACTATTAACTCTTTTCGACCATGGTATTTTACATGTATTGCTTATGTTTTTAGGTCTATGCTATATTACTTATAATCATGTTTTCACTCCTTAAACACCCTATATTATATGTAATATTTTTATAAATTATACCTAGAATGAATATATTGGACCCTATTTTTTATCGTACGTAGTTTCTACGTTTTTTGACAGTGACCCCCCCCCCCGAGTTTAAGACATAGCTTTCTAGGTCGAGTGGGGTAGAAAGGCTTGATAGCTGCCGGAGGTGCTCATTGCCCAGTACCCCTTCCGCTATTTCTTTCGCTTTATCGACCTCTTCATTCATTGTGTGTTTCCAGGTAGCGATGGCAACTTCCAGTTCTTTGCTGATACGGTCTTGCACTTCCTAACTATGTTGGGAGCCAATTCCACACTCATGCTCCAGCTCCTCCTGAACGATGTAGTTTTAGTTCAGTTGGTTAGGTATGCTATGGACCATTTCGCAAAGATGTTATAAATAATTGCAACACTAGAAGAAACCCGTGTTTTTGGAGACACTAGAAAAAAACAGGACATGCTGCCAGTGACATCAACATGTCAGAAACTGTGAGGTGTACGCTGCTTCAATTCTGTGGAATATGTAGGCTAACATGTGCATGTCAGCAGCATAACAAGGTCCTGTTGGAATGAGCAATCATGTTTTATCAAACGTCAAGAGTAGGATGAATTTGTTTGTCTACAACATTGCATTGAGCATGACTTTGCCATGTTGGCAAGGGTTTTACTTTTAACCATGGATAATTCTTCAAAATTTACTATGAACTCGTGTAAAATCCAGACCGCATGATAAAAAGATACGGGAAGGGCAGGTCTTCCAGAGTTTTCCAAAAAAGCATTGCTGACGTGGATGCAGAAGCTGCAAATGGACTCGACTCCTCTTAGGAGTGACAAAGGAGGCTGAAATCTTGCAAGCACGCTAGCTGCAATATTGTATGTTAAGGGCAACGTGTTATGAAAATCTTGCATGTTGGTAGAAACGTTGTAGTTATGTTGAAGGCAACATGTTATGGAATCTTGCACGTTAGCTGCGATGTTATAGTTATGTTGAGGGCAACGTGTTATGGAAAATGGCATGTACTAATTCAACAATGTTGAGAACGTGCTTTTCCTGCAACCATGTTGTCTTAATACCAACACCAATATTATTTCCTAAGCCATACATGTGTTCATGTAATAGTGTTACAACATTGTCATTTCTAAACTGTAATGTGCTAGAAGCATGTTTTCAGCATTTGACATTTCAATACTAAAGTCTGATAAGTATTTTCTTAAGCTTCTTGCTTTTCAATTATAAAAAAAATATTCTTAGTAAGAGGAACATTGTAAGGTTTGCCAAAACATTGCATTCAACTACACTAACAAAGAAATAACAAAGAAGTAAGAACACTGTTAAAACCCAAACCGCATATTAAAAAGATACGGGAAGGGCAACTACTTCAGAGTTTTCCAAAAATGTATTGCTGACATAGATGAGGAGTCTGAAAATGGACTGGACTTCTATTAAAACTGACAAGGGAGCTAGATATCTTCCATGCTAGCAGCAACATTGTACTTGTCATCAGGAGAACGTGTTACTAAAAACGTAGCCAAATATTGTGCATGTTGGCAGTGACGTTTGCCACTTTTGAGACCTCCTATTGTTAAACATCACATAGGAGAAGCATTTACTCTAGACAAATTAGAATTATACAGTGTTTTTATGTAATCATGAGCTTTTCTAATTATGAATTACATTAGAAAAGTTATAATTATGAACTAATCATTAATTGTCAAAATTGAAAACAAAATTCATTAGCACTTATATTATACAAACGAATCCTCTTTGTGAAGGACAACTATGAAGGACTTCCTACATGGGCCGTACATTTTAATGTATTTTCACTTATCCATATATGCCAAAGTTAAATACAATAATTTTGTATTTCTAGCAAGCGCAACCGATGAACGCAGTGAACACAAAATGCACCTTGCATGCTCAAATTAAAGCACTGTCATCGGCAACAAAATACACAACAATATACCTATTATTATAAGATAGGAGATGAGCTGTGGACTCAAGTATGGAACTCAAATACTGAAGTACCTGCGTACACATTATGTAGGCATCCAAACCTGAGCTTGTAGTCTATAGAAGGCTGTTTTTTTGTTCACTGGACCTCAGTGCTTGGGCATACAAGTTACAAGTACCTGCAATGACTAAAATTAGTCAGAGTTAGTAAAGTCACCACAATGCACATTCTTTTTCAAAAGCCCTAGACAACATTTGACACACAAACAACATTAAGTGCCCTCTCTACTTGTTTGAATGAAAGAGGTATGTTTGGGTGCATTACATCTTCTAGAATATGACATTCTACTTGTGCTTGCAAAGGAAAGGGCTTCTAAAATTGCTACATGTTTGAATGTTGTGTTTTCCTAAAATTGACATATTGCTACAACCATCTACACCTTTGATTCATCCATGAAAACCATTTCTTGTTCAAATCCCTCACTATCGTTATTGTCCTGGCATCCACAAGACCACGACAAAACATTGTCAAGGACAATATAAAGACTATAGTATTTTGAAGACCCCAACATCAATATATCAAGCAGCGTGGTGTTCATGTTACCCTCTAAGAAGCATGGCATGTGGTCCATGCACATAGAAAAAGAAACACATGAAGAAAATACATGAATGTTTTCGACGTGCGAGTGCAAACGTATATAGTTACAGTGTGGCATCCCTACTTTTCTCCACTTGATTTATCTTTTTCCACATGCCAACATTTTGTTAGAGCATGTATTTAACATCCAGCACATTTTCTTTGCTTCTCTCTTCTCTATAATTAAGCTTTGCCCTTGAAAAAAGCATAAAAAAGCATTCACTCAAGCTTGCAACGACGGCAGCTACAAGGTAGTGCAAATGTCTAATATTGCAATGGGTGTTTTTCTTTGAAACATCACTCAAACATTGCATCACATGAACACAAATAGTTAGTTTGCTTCGACATTAATATGGGTGAAAACATCTAGCAAATATTGTCAATCTTGCATTCTATTCTTGAAAACAACTTTAGGTAAGTCAACATTTCATTGCAAGAGAAGTGCTGCACTCACTTGGCTTGCATAGAGGGTGCCCAACTGACGTCCTCACTGCTATCTTCCATCCACAATTCTAGTTTTGCTAATACAAGTTTCTCTCACCTTTCCAGTTGTGACTTCTTTCTTGCATTGGGAATTGATAGTGCACCAATGGGCTGTTGTAGCACTCTTTGCTATAGATTGTGGCCGCTTGACAACATCTTCTACACTGTCTTTGTCTAATTGAACCATGTTATTCTTGAAATTTGCGTTCAAATTGCTGTGCTTTGACGGTCTTCACTACAATCTAGTAGTATGCTCATGTGTAAATCATCAATCCAAGTAGAGTAATACTCAAGTCCAAACAAGCGCACACTCTAGGATAAGCATGCGTAGATGACATGCCGCCAAATTCAAAAACAGTCCTTCCCTTTTAATGTTCAATGCTTAGTACTTCACAAATGCAATGTTTGCAAAACTCACCTCCGCATACTTGGTCGCCTTGACACCTTTGTCTGCACAAAAGATCTTCGTGCTATTTCCTATAACATGCACACAATTGTACAGAAAAGTTTGTAAATACATGGAAATATTGGCTGCAAATCTACAATCTACAATGTAGTTCATTGTCCCCCCTACAATAAGGACACACTGCATTTTGATTGACATTTAAGTACTTTCTTTTCACTGCTCTATAGTTTTGCAACATTGCCACTGGCCACTGCTAAGACTTTGCTCCACTTGCCAAAATCCATTGCGGTATTCATTGCCTTTGGAAGGCCGTGCGACACGGCTACATGACTGGCATGACACAACACAATGCTTGTTGGGCGTGTGATGGACTTTGTGTCCAATCTTTTGGCCTCTAAAAATCGATCATCATACCTTTTGTTGAGTACATTATTCCACACTTGCAATTTGGAAGTCAACTTGGACATAATTGCCTCCAATAACTCTACATGTTTTTCAAACTTCTCCCTCCGTAGCTTGCATGTGCCTGGGTAGTGCTGGGATTAGGTGCCAACTTTAGCCTTTTCTTGTCGGTGGCTTCTTGCTGTAAGATTAACATGTCTTTTTGCGCATCTTCTTCTATGTCGGCATTGCCAGGTTCGCGCTCCAATAGCATTGTCTGCACAATTGATAACAATATGAAATTGAACTAGTAATACATTCATTTCAACAACAATATTGTGAACAAATATGCTTCTACAGTAATATGTAAGCAATGGACGTATGAAGTATGTATTATTAGCAACACAACACTACATCCTTGCACTTACTTGTTGCAACAACAACCAAGCTACCAAAGCCACCACGAATTTAGTATTTTAGTGTTGATATGAATTAGAACATGAAAACTATTGAAGGTCATTCTACATGCGTTTGATACAAAAAGGAATGTCCAATACTACACATGGCAAACATAACATCAACAAGAAATATCGGCTATTGCACAGAAATTCCAACCAAATCCATCATGAACAGAGCACATGCACTCTGCATTGCTAGAACAATGATTGCAGTCTACGAACTAGGGAGTAGAAAATCAAGAATTCATAGATGGCTATGCCTCCAGCATGGCTGAAAATACTTATTCATTTAGGCAATTGACGTAGTCGTCCTTCCAACTATCAAACAAGAAATTGTCATAGAACCACAACATACAATACAAGTTTCTGTAATACACGTCATCAAACATGAAGTTCTCAAAATCCACAAAATCAAGCTTCTACAAGTCCATGTGGTCCATGTGAAGAAGCACTAGCCGCTGCAGGTAGTTGGTGTGATTTTTATGAAATTATTAATAGAAATACACATTCTCTGCAAAATCACACTCTTCTGTGAATTCAACATCACATTCTCTAACGGATTCCATGTTGGGAGCCCCTCCTCATATAAGCAGTATGTTGGTTTAATGACACTGTGCGATGCACCTGAAAGCATGCCACTTCAGTGACATCATTTCTAGCTGCAAGGTTCTTTTTTCATATTTAGGAGCGTGTCATGTTGGGTGCATTCTTTTTAGGCAGAATCTTGTTAGACAAGTGAATGCCAAGGACTTTTTCTTGCATGATGGTGTTGCATGTTTAGATTGAATGCGTATCTTTGTACATTCAATACAATCAGGTGGGCTATATAGGACTTTACTATTAATGGTGGTAAGCATAGGCAACAAGTAGTGGAAAGTAATGGCGTGCAAGTGCATAATAAATCCGAAACAAAATATTCCCTTTAAAAAAATTGAGCACAACATTGACGACAACGGTTGAACATGCACATCAACCCTTTCTATTTCAGCAATGCATGCAACTAACAAAGTCACCTCAAGGATATGGAACCATCACTTGCATTTAGAAAAGAAAAAAAGTAGAAGAAGGGACACCTGTAGAGCACGTCCGCAAGTATACCGTGCTCCTAGAGTCCTTTGAGTGTGTAGCCGACATCATGGGATAATGAGCACAACATTTGCCGTGGTCTGCAACCTTTCTATACAACAAACTGAACAGAGTGTTGTCGTGTAGAATGTTTAGGCCTGAATCTTTTGTAACAACATAGTGCACATTGTACTGTGTACGTCAGGCTGACGCAGGTGTCCTTGTGTCCACGTGTCTCTTTGCTTATGCAGAAGTTAGGTCATAGGAAAAAAAGCATGTCTGTGAGGAAAAACCCTAATTGGTGAGAAGCCATAGCAATGCATCAATTGAGGAAATCCATTGAGCTATGGAATTGCAAACGGGATGTAGTGGGCATGCTACAACATTTAGTGGTCAGAAGAGTGTACCACAGCAGGAGGCGGTCAACTTATATGTGACCTGGGTTGCACTTTGCGTCTCCAAGAACTTCGTCCGCAGAGTTGCTGAAATGCGTGCCCAACAAGTCTGAAGGTTGCTTCTTGGAGATCCACACCACAATTGCACAAGAGAGGAAGCGTCCAAGGTAGATCATGTCTTCAACGTGCAGAAGTAATCGCAACAACCGCAGCAGTAGAGGCACTGAAAACCTTAGAAATGCTAAAGCCGATAATGGCCAATCCTTCTCCGGTACGTAACTATGCAACCTCAATTTCCTTTCCGCCTTTGCAATTGCAGTTTTACACTTAGCGTGCACGTCTAGAACACTTTGATAATATTGTGCGAGCTGCACATTAGCTCCACCGCCGCCACCATAACACTGCCTAGTTTGCCTATACTAGGAACATGGTCATAAAGGAACCCTAATTTTAGGCCCCTACAATGAAAGCATAGGAACATGCTGTCTACACAGGTGAACGTTTGTTGTTTGGTAATTATCTATTTGTGTACACGCAAGCAACAGAGCAGAGGGAGGCGCTCACTGAATTTCTCAAGTACGAAGGCAACTCATGAGCATGAACCTTACATGGTTGAAGTGGCAAGCGCGTGCACTTTCAACTCCAAAGACCTGGCCTATTGTTGTTCAATACTTTGGAAAGACTATCAATGCTTTCCGGACGTAGTTGCATTCCATCAATGCGTACACTACACTTTAGGATTGTAGTGTCCTTTTTCTTAAATTTATGCATTGTATGTTGTGGTTGCGCCTGTGTAGAGGTCTGTCTAATGCAATGTTTGTTGTGCATCACTTTTTCCTTTATTAGTTATTATGCTGCATGTGTAGCCTGTTGGTTTAGGATTTAGGGTATTGTGCAGTGCTATCGAGGTATCGTGCAATGCTATGTGTAAGCAATAGAGTTGTTTTCTTCAAGTTTGTGTAAGTTGGATGTACAATATTTTAAGTGCTTGTTGAAAATTTTCAAATTCTATGCTTGTGAGGCCTATGATGTGAAACACTAGTGATGTCTTGCGCATATTCCTAGCTAACACATGTACAACACGATAATGTTAGCTTCCACCTATTTTCTAAAAAACGGATTCATCTACTAACATTTTGGTTGTCTTTGCTTGTAGCAAGAATTGGGGGATGCCTTCATCCACATTGTTTTTGAAAAAATGTTGTTTGTGGACACTATGGCATTGACTAGAGCAATGCGCTGCTATCATACAGTATCCTAACATCTGTGGTTATGGCAGTGCAGAGAAAGAGTGCTTTATTCCACTTTAGTACGTTGAACAAGGTATTGGCGTTGTTGTGCTGGTTGTTGCACTTTTGTATTGAAGAAATCCTAAGTGAATGGTCATTGTACATTATGCATGCAAAAACTTGTTTGTGTTTTGTTTATCGTGATTTTCTGGATGGGCTTAAAATTGTGTGACCTAACCATTATGTTGACTGAGAGTTTTTTCCAATTTGGAAAGACAGAGGCAGTTGTGAACTTGTATTATGTATATTTGCAAAAGGTATTTTACAAGGAGTCATCTGTTATGCAAGTATTCAGCGCTCTAGTGTGACAGCTTCCCGCATTGTACAATGGTGTGCTCCTTCTCACAAGACAAGAATGACAACCGAGAAGTATCATATGAATTGCGGACAACAGTGGTGATGAATGTGACTTCATGTTTGCATTGAACGATGTGAATGAAATGGTACTTTGCCATTCATAAAGGAGGGAAAAACAATTTCTCTGTGTACGCAGCATACTTGATGTAGCTACAATGGCAACGCTTCGAGTGAATTATGCAAATAGAAGTGCCGCTATTTCTACACTTCCATTCGTACAAGGCCTTATTACGTGCACAAGAGTGTGGTACAACATTTTGCTTCTTCTAGAATATAGACTTTCTTCTTTGTTACAGAAAATCAGCTGCATGATTGAATGAAGGCAGCTTCTTACAAGCAATAGAAGAAGATATCATATATGTCTACATGTTTAATTTTGTCTGTACTTAGAATGGGCTAATTGCGTGATTGGAACTGGTAGTAGGTCTAATGCAACAATGCATGTCTACAGAGATCCAAGATCCTAAGCGCCATGTAGAACACAAACTCTCATGCACAGTACTGCTTGAGTGGTATTCATGTACCAGAAGTGTTGAATGCTTTCTGAATCTTTTGAGTGATTATTTAATTTGACCTTTCGGGATATTGAGTGGGGTACTTTGTTTGCAATGCTTTAAGAAGCAGGTGTCGGTTGACCTGGGCATATGTTTTTGTGCAGAGAACACTAAACAAGGATGAAGGTTGCAGGAACTTCCAACAAAAAGTAATTGAATACAAAGTGGGCAATTATAATGCATGTGACTACGGTATGTTTCCATTTCCATTTTTGACGCATAAAGTTGCATCCATTTCCTAGGAGTTATTCTATATGTTAACGTCATATGTTCAGAAAATACAGTTTGGATGTGAAAATACTTAACAATTTCTATAAAGTGAGCATGTACTTGTGGACATCTAGGCAGACTTTGTAATACATAATGTTCACCTATTATTTTCTTTTTTGGCACAGAATTACAACATTCAAGAAATGAGTGGTCTATGTCAAATCTTGTTGTTGGTCCGCAAGTAACTTTGTCATGTACATATATGAAAGAAATCAGTAATTTAAAGAAGACATTGCTTGATTTTAATTGTAGCGGACGCATTCTACATGTGAGCACCAACCTACAATGAATGTGGTATGTTTTGAACATGGTATTGGTAGTAGGTAGCCCTTCATTGGTATTCTTCTTTTAATAGTGTGTTTTCTACCATCAAATGTTATATACTTATATCAACATGAGAAGTATGTAAGAAGTGACAGTGACCTTGTGAACTGAAGTTCTCTATGTATGTCAGTGTATAAGGTTTAGTCATTGACATTACGTAGGTAGCAAAGGTAAAAGCAAGGAGTGGCTTCACATTATCCAATGCATGCATTTATAGGAAGGGAGGTTATTGAAGTGTTGGCATGACGCCTTCAAGTAGTTTTTACTTAAAACTTACACATAACACTAAAAGCCAATTATGTAGGGTACTTTGTTGCAGTGGTTGTCGCAGTGAAGCATCCACGGAATTTAACCACTAGCTTTTGAAATATGCATTTCATTCACAATGTGCTAATGATGCGGTCAGCATACATCCATACAAAGGAGGTCAATGTAGACAACATTGTGACAAATCTATTAGTTGCAAAGAAAATTGTAGCACCATCATGTCTTTGTTTGAAAGTAATGAGGAACCTTAAGAAGACATTGCTTGACTTCAACAGCAACAAATACATTGTACATGTAAACATGGTCACTGTACAATGAGTGCGGTATGTTTTCAACATGGTATTGGTAGTAGGAGGTCTTCATCCATGTTCTTCTTTTAGTGTATTGTCTAGCTACCATCACATGTTATATAGTTATATGAACATAAGAAGTATAATGAAGTGTTGGTGACCCTATAAACTGAAGTTCTCTATGTCTGTCAGTGCACAAGGTTTAGTCATTAACATTACGCAAGCAGCAAAGGCAAAAGTAAGGAACGGTTTCACATTGTCCAATGCATGTCTTATAGGAAGGGAGGTTATTGAAGTGCTGGCATGGCATTTTCAAGTAGTTTTTACTTAGAACTTACCAATAGCATTGGAAGTCCTTTAAAACTTCCAGACAACACAAAAAGCCAGTCATGTAGGGTGCTTTGTTGCAATGGTCGTTGCAGTGGGACATTTGTGCAATATAAAGATGAGCTTTTGAAGTTTGCATTTCATTCACGATGTGCAGATGATGCGGTCAGCATATATTATCTGCATGAAGTCGGCTGGCATAGACAACAATGTGGCAGTTCTTTCAATAGAAATGAAAATTGTAGCGTCATCATGTCCACGTAGGAAAAAAAATGAAGAGCCTTAAGAAGACATTGCTTGACCTCAGCAACAACATACACATTGTACATGTAAACACTGACATACAATGATCGAGTGCGGTATGTTCTAAACATAAAATTGGTAGTAGATGGCCCTTCATCACTGCTCTTTTTTTATTGTGCATCTATCATAAAATGTTGTGTAATTATATCAACATGAGAAGTATATATATGAAGTGATGGTGACCCTAAATACTAAAGTTCTTTCTATTAATTTATCAGTGTGTAAGGTGTAATCATTAACATGAAGGAGGTAGCAAGGGCAAAAGCAAGGAGTGGCTTCACATTATCTAAGGCATGTCTAGTTTTTGATTGAAACATGCAGACAACATTGAAAGGCCTTAAAAACTTGCTGACAGCAAAGAAGCTCTTTGAAACTAGCATACAACATAAAAAGCCAGTCATGTACGGTGCATTTCTGTGATGGTTGTCAGAGTGGGACGTTCATGCATTGTAACAATAAACTTCCGAAGTTTTCATTTCATTTACAGTGTGCAGATGACACAATCAAGTAATCAACATACATCCGCACAAAGCTGGCTAGCGTTGACATCAATGTGGCAGTTCTTTCAATAGAAAAGAAATTTGTAGCAACATCATGTCCATGTACGAAAAAAAATGAAGAGCCTCAAGAAGATATTGCTTGACCTCAGCAATAGCATACACATTGTACATGAGAACATCAACATACAATGAGTGCGGTATGTTCTAAACATGAAATTGGTAGTAGGTGGCCCTTCATCCTTGTTTTTTTCTTATTGTGTCGTCTATCATCAAATGTTGTGTAGTCATATCAACATGAGAAGTATATATGAAGTGATGGTGACATTGAGTACTAAAATTCTGTGTGTCCATTAGTGTACAAGGTTAGTCACTAATATGACGGAGGTAGCAAGGGCAGAAGCAAGGAGTGACTTCACATTATCTAAGGCATGCATCTCTATAAATGGAGGTAACTATGGAAGTGTTGGCATGGCGGCTTTATATAGTTTTAAATTCAAAACATGCAAACAACAACAGAATCCCTTTAAAACTTGCACACAATATAAAAAACCTTTGAAACTTGCAAACAACACACAAAACCAACTGGTCATAAAGGGTGTGTTCCTGTAATGGTCGTCATAGTGGGATGCTCATGCAATGTAATAATGAGCTTCCAAAGTTTGCATTTCATTCACAATGTGTAGATGACGCAATCAACATACATCTGCACAAAGCCAGCTAGCGTAGACAACAATGTGGTAGTTCTTTCAATGGAAAAGGAAATTTGTAGCAACATCATGTCCATGTACAAAAAAAAATCAAGAGCCTCAAGAAGACATTGCTTGACCTCAGCAAGAGTAGACACATTGTACATGTGAACACCAACGTACAATGACTGTGGTATGTTCTGAACACGGTATTGGTTGTAGGTGACTGTTCATCCCTATTTTTTTTAGTATCTTATCTATCATCAAATGTTGTATAGTTATATCAACCTAAAAAGTATATACGCTTAATTAGAATGTGCCGATTGCATGATTGGGATTGGCAACACATTTGATGAAACAACATATGTCTGCAGGGAATGAGGATCCTGACCTTTGTGCCTAAAGTAGGCTTGGAATCTTAGATGTACATTGCTATTGCAGCGGTGCTCTTGTACCAAAAGTGCTTAAAGTTTTCTGTTCTTTGTGATTCATTTTTTAATTTAAATTTAACGCATATATATAGTGGGTGTGGTATCCTCTGTATGATGCTTGAAAAAGTAAGTGATGGTTGACTTGTGCACATGTTGCTAGACTATAGAGGGCAGTGATTGTGGATGAATGTGATAAGAATTGTAGACAAGAAGGCATTTTAATCAAAGTGGCAATGAAAAGCAATTAGAGATGACATCAATACAATATGCATTGATTTTTGTTTTCTACGGAGGATGTTGCATGCATATAGTGACAATTGTCTGTTTTTAAACGTCATTTTTTTAGGAAGAAAATGTTAGGACTTCAACATACTTTACATTTTTTTGGAAATGAGCAGGTAATCATAGACGCCTACAAAGAGTGTGCTCTACATGGCAGTGCCCTTTTTTTTGGGGGGGGGAGCAAAGAAGTAACGCATTCCATCAATGTATGATTGTCTATGTTAGGCGTTGTCGTCGGTTCATATCAGCGGCAGCGTTTGAAACGTACATGTAAACAACAACGTGAACTCCATGAGGTATATTCTATACATGGTACTCGTATTAGGAATTCCATACTCTCTGTTCTGCTCTCAATGTGTTGTGTATCATAAAGTTTGGTATAATTAATAGAATATGAGAAGTATGTATGAAGTCACGGTGAACTGGAGTACTGAAATTTTGTATGTCCGTCAATGTACATTGTACAATGCCTAGTGATGAACATGACGTAGGTAAGGAATGTAGAGGCAAGGATTGGATTCATATAGAATAGTTGGATGCTTGCATTTGTTGAAAGGGAGGTTGTGGAAGTGTTGGCATGGCGCCTTCTTGTATTAATGTCTACAACTTGTTGGAAGTAGTGGATGCCCTTAAAAGCCTTTAAGGGCATCCACTGCTTCCAACAAGTTGTGGACATTAAGAGAGTAGCGGAGGCTCTCATGTAGGGTATTTTTTAGCAATGGGAGTGGTAATGGTACATTTAGGGAATGTACAAACGAGCATCTGAAATTGGCATGTCATTGACAATGTGCAAATGATGTGGTCAATGTACAATGGCAGGAAGTCAGCTCATGTGGACTACATTGATGCACCTACAAGGTAACTATGACATCTAACTTGACTAGGAAATTGTACACCAAATCTGCAATGGATAGTCTGCTTCCATTGATGCTCATTTGTAGCGGTCGGAATTTTAGTGTCCAATACTATACGTGGAGTGAAATAAAAGGTTGTTTGCAATTGGCATAGTGTTCATCATAGAGCTTGGAATATGATGCACGCAAAGATTGGGGATACTAGCTAGAAAATTGGCATATGACAAGATGGCAACATTTATAGTGAAATCAAAAATTCAGAGGCTGCAAAAGCAATTTATGTTTAATGGCTATGGAAGGAGCACATGTCAATCATCGTGCCGGCAAAGGTCTGTTAGTGAGAAGCGTGCAAGCATGTCTTTTCTTGCGCCTCATGTTTGCATGTTCTGTTATCATATGCAAAGAAGACCACCTAAAGATGTAGGAACATGGTAGTTCTAGAGAGTATAATATAGGAATTTGGTCATGATGTTGCTTTGGAAAGAGCAAAGATTGTGATGTTTTTTTGCTTAATAAAAAGAGCATTTGTTATAATTACTACATCATTGCATGAGGTTACACTTTGTTTATTCATCACTTGATGGATGACGTGAATACAAATGCCATCTTGAACTCATGCTTTAGATGTGGAAAATGCAGACAACATGCAGAAAGGACAAAGTCCTCTTCAACTTTACAAAGAAGTTGAGGGCACAAAGTACAAGCCATATGTAAGGAAAGAAACAATTTCTATATTATAGCGGCACTAGATTGTGCTTGTACTGGGTACATGAACTGCATGCTCAATCTTGAATAGTAAAGGTAGAAATGTAAAATATGAATTCCTATGTTCAGTTTTAAAGGAAAGATGATAGAAATGAGGAGGGAACAGACCAGCTTGGATTTTGTACATGCTTTAGATTTAAACAGTTTTGATGCAACATACAATGTTCTAAACCAAACAATTGTAATGCAGGCCATTTTGCAGAGTACAATGAGTTGCATATGTGCTAAGAAATGATAACCTCCAATGATGGCAGCAACCTCTGGGTACCTGAAACAACATTATTAAAGTTGGAGAAGTGCCGTCTCTTATGTTATGTAAGTTTTAGAAATCCATGCTAAAGTGTTGTTCACCTAATTTTATGTTCCATTGTTGAGTACATACTCTTTTAATATGATTATGTGTTCTCCCTCCATTCAGTTTATGTGCTGAACTTGAGTAGTTCTTGAAAACACACTTATTATGTCTAAAAAACATGGGCTTAGGCACATTGTCTATACGACATTAAAATTGCTAATTTGTAGTCCATACTAAACAGAAGACAGAATGGTAGACCATGTAATGTGGACTACCTTTTAGTTCCACATATTCAAACAGAGTGCTAATTTCAGTAGAAGTTGTTGCTCTATTAGCAATGACCAATGCAATCTGCATTTACTATTGCAGAAGCTATGCTAACTAGGAAGTGATTAGGCCGTGTTACTGTGCACGTTATTGCGTCAGGTGCGCATTTTTTAAAACACAATGTTGTCTGCAGTTTTCTCTTGAGAAACACGCGCATCATAAATGCGCATGTTCACAACAACAATTGTTATACAAATCATTGTTATACGCGATGTCAAATCACATATAGACCATAACATGTACCAAAGAGGACACTGTCAAAAACAGCATTATACGTGCGACTAAAAACTTGTATTTGTTTCCTTGCATATATCAAAAAACACAAGAAGCAAACCATATTGTCATGAATTCATGTTTTGCAAGATAGGACAAACAACGACTAGGAGTCATGTTGAATACCAACACTGACGTTGACCATGGTTTGGGCAACACCCATGGGTTCTTGGCATTGTAGGCAATAGATATTGTGTTGCACACAAAATCACGTCTTTAGCATAGTTCTGGGAACTTCTGAATGTCCACTGCGATATCTGAAAAAACGTCCGCGCTGTTAACACGCACGTCCAAAACAACATCATCTGCATTGCAAGGCCACGTGGACTATGATGACTGCGCAGTCCACGTCATCTCTTTTCATGTCCACGTCAAAAATTATCGTGTCCACATTGGAAACGTGTGGCGCCAGCTGTTGTGACACTTTAGCTGCGGGCGGAATTTCAAAATAGTCCTGGTGGCACTGCCCGCATACATGTTGCTGACATAGACATTGCGTGGCATCCACATGGCGCCTTCTTACAAGCTTCAAACAGTGTGTTGGTCCACACGTTTTTGGAAAACATGCGGACTGTGTAGCATGTTCGTTCGGATTTTAGCGCGTTTTTGAAACGTTCATAGGAACGGATTTATTGTGACATCTGCGCCGGCTACGCACATGTTGCAGACGACATGGTTTCGCGTTTTCTACATTGTCATGGAAAACACGGGTTTCTTCTAGTGCAAATCTCGTCATTGAAAAAAAAAGGTACTTGTAAGGACCTGTAGTTGCATGTTGATGTGACGGGCTTTGGCCATCTCCACGTTAAAGGAGCCTAGGACCTCACCAAGCAGCTCTCCTGCCTTCATTGCAGACGAGGTAGCTGCAGCGGCAGCTTGAGATGCCGTGTCTCGTTCTTTTTGAACAACCACCATGGCCGTCAACAGTTTCGGACTCTCTTTCTCCAAGTAATCCTGCAATTCGTGGCTCTTTTGCCTCACTTTTTTGAAAGCAGCAAGTGCAGCCTCTTTCTCCTTTGGTACCGCCTCGCTTACCATCCACGCCTCGGAGGTCGCAGCAATTGCCATATCCTTCTCATTTTCCAATTTCTCCTGTATGCATTTACTCATTTAGGATAGGTTAGAATTGGACCTAGCAAATGCGTTTCGGTGATCTTCTGATGGTGTTCTCAGCTCCCAATTCTAGAAAGTCACCAGTGACTAAGGCATTTTATGTTGTTCCAGTCGGTGCCTCAGGTTGAAAAATGTTACAACCAAAAACGATGAAAATTCTGAAGAAAAACTCCCGACCTGAAGCTGCATACTTTCATCTCGTGCATTGGATACTTCACTTCCAATGGATACCAACATGTCAGTTAGTATCTCTCTTGCTTTAGTCGCTGAGGAAGAAGTTTCGGCTACTGCTTGCGGAGCTACCTCCTTTTGTCCTTCGACAGCTAATATGATTTGAGCTAAATCCTCAGCTCCATTCTGCCACAACCAGCCGTCATGTTACTAGCAAAATCAAACCCCGTGTTAGCCACAAGCCCACAATGCATATAAACACTACCTCCACGTGCAGTGAAGTGATAAAGCCAGGTGCGTACCTGCGTGTTATTTAACTCCGTTCTTAAGGCGTCCAAGTCACACTTGAGAGCATCTGTCATAAGGAGAACCTTTTCTCAGGCACTATGCAACTGTTTCTGAATCTCCAGTTTCAACATATTCAACATCTTGCTTTTGTTCTTAGCGTATGCATCCATAATTTTGCGCCAAATTGAAGTACTCTTCTTCTCAAGCGTTTCCTTAAGAAGACCACATTCAATGTCCACCATCTCCGCGATGTCAGAGCAAAATTGGTCTAGCTCATCTAATAGCACCTGCTATCATGTGAAATCTTAGAAATGAAGACTTGCATATCTGTCAGCAAATTTAGGTCTAAAGGAGTTTGTGGTCATGATCACCATCATTTAGTGTTTCATTACCTGGCGTGGCAATATGGTGTTGCCTTCCTCGCACATTGTCCCTTGATATCTGTTGAAGTCATTCCACTGGCTTTCAATCTCATCGACACGCTCGTTAAAGCCAAATTTGACATGCCCAAGATCTTGTCAAACTTCCTTCAAGCCTCCCAAATAGAGTTGGGACAGGTTTTCGACCCTTTCCATGATCAAGAGACACTTGCGAGCGCCTTCCACTAATGTCATCTCCTTCTCTCGCTCCAATTCTTCTGTCTCGTCTTGAACTTTCCCCAACCTTGTTCGCAGATCTCCCAATTCAATCTGACAAGGTCCACCAGAGTATTCAGGAAGGAAGGTCAGGCGTACCCTCAATGGGCATTAGCTGAATGTTGGCTTGATTATTCATATTTTACAAATACAGAGTTTAATTGAGTAGGCACCTTCAAGATCTTCTCAATATTCTTCAGTCCTTGAATGTTCAATTTCATGTCATTTCCATCGTTTTTAAGCTTCTCCACGGCTTGCCTTAGGTCTTCTTTGTTAGTTTCAAAGCTCACCTACACACAATCTTACAAAGGCATCATATACAACATCCTAATGCTCGGCAAGCACAAATATTATACGCCCCTACACTCTAATATGTTGCTGTTCGGAGAGATGGCTGACCTGGACACCGTCAGCCTTGAGAGATTGCAACTGCTTGCGCAGAAGACCGTTTTTTGCCTATTCACGGCTTGAGTGTTCCTACACCTTTTTGGTGAAGAGCGTGAGGTGTTCAACATGACCTGCTATGTCCTCCCTGCTCTTAATCAAAGAATCCATCTCGTTCCATAGAAGGTGCATCTCATCCTTCATTTCTGCCAAGTGCTGTGTCTTGAGCTGCTTTTCTATCCTCTCTTCTACCATCACCTGCACCTAAGATCGAATACCACAAATTCAACCCCGCCTTAACTATATAGTTAAAAGAAACATCCTCAGCAAATCAATAGAACAATTAACTGTTAGCCTCATTCAAATCTAACTTCAAAGTGGACTGAATTGCAACGGCAAGGAAACCTGTTCTCTTTCTCATAGCAAGAGCTTTTCAGTGTCAGCCATAAATTCCGACAACTTCATTTTGAGTTCGTTCTTGAAATTGTGCTTTGCTGCAATAATATCCTCATCGGCTTCCTTCATACTGTCCAAATCCTTCTCCAGGCGGTCAATACGTCCCCGCCACCCTTCGCCCTCAACCTCAATCTGGATCTTCATCCCCTCCATTGAACCTTTCAGCTCCTCAAGCACCTTCTATAAGTGTGCGATTTTCTCATCGTTTGCGTTGTGTTGTGCAGTTTGCAAAAGCTCAGGTGCACATGCATTGTGGACCTCAGTGTTAGAGGCTAGTATGTTTTAAACAAAAATATTCAATCTTGAAGCTATCATACGTTTTCCCGCTTAAAAGGTACATGAGATTAGGGCTCAGACATCCCCATGGAGTAAATACTACGACTCAAAGCTCGCACCCTCGATTCATCGGGGGGATAGTAAGGAGCTTGATGGTCCTGCAACTTTCCTCCATCTCGTGCATAACTGCCCGCAACCATGGCACCACTGCCCGGACTCGTCCGAACCATCGCAACTGAACTCGAGTCCGACTTGGGTATGCTTTTGTGGTTAACTTCTGCCTTCAACCGCTTGCCATGGTGCGAGGCTAGCGGATGTTGATGACTCCCTTTGGGGCTGCCAGTAGAGGAATTCAAGGGCAGCAAGATCGCAGGAGTAGATGATCCTGGCGATGATGCATGCTGAGAGAGTTAGCTCGCGCCGCTCACTGGAGTCTATCCTGGAAAGCGTCAACTCAGCATCCCCGTTTTTGGCACCAGATTTGTGCTCCATGACCTCGAATCAGTGTTGGTTGGTACTGTTCCCAGTTGCATTCTTGAGTTGGGATTCTCTTAGCTTCTGAATGTAGTGGGACAGAGGGAGAGAGGACTGAGAAGAGGTACCCGATGAGCCTGAATTTGATGCACTTCCTGCTACCGTTTTGATTTTTTTATTTGCCAGCCCTACTCTCTCAATCGATGGTGTTGATAGGCTTATGTAATCTCCATTCATGAGCCTGGTCATGGTCCTGTTGAGAGACTCCAGCGATGTCCGCTCCAAATCTAATTGATCAATTGATCGACCTCACACAATTCTTCGGATTTGTCCTCTTCATGAATTTGGGTGCTGTTGCGCCATATGTCGACTCCATCCAGGTCTATTTCGCCCTCCAGTTGCCATTGTAACCTTTCAGCCATGCTTTCCACTTCCTCTTCCCTCATTCTTGTATCTTTCACTTTTTCTTTTAGCACCCTCATCTAGTGCCGGAAACGTTCACAATTTTCCTTAAGTCCGCTGCGCTGAACACCTGACGATGGCGAGGTAACCTTGAGAACTCTTGTGGGTGCTCTCCGAACTGGTGTCGATGCTGGCCTACTCTCCACAAATCTTTGTGATACTTCAATAGCCCTTAATCCTTGTGCGGTTGTTCCAGTCGCATCCATTGACTCATCCAAGCTCCATTCTCCCTTCACATATCCTCCTTTCCATTCACGGACGCCACGAGCCAGCGTGTGCCGTCGAAGCTCTTCACCTTAATCGTGGCCACACTGCCTGCTCTTTGATTCTAAGCTATCTTTGCCATAGCCTCACTCATTTGAGCTGTGATGTTGCACCCGCGACTTTTTGTTTCGACTCGATACCAGTATCCATGTAATTAATTCTTCCTCATCTTCTAGATTTGTCTTCACCATAGCTCCGTAGCTGTCTGTCATCGTATCTTCAGAACCATTTCTCAAAATTCCTCTGACCCAGGGTCCCCCTGAGGTACGATGGTTAGCAAGCTTCGATGTAGAAGCTGGTCTGGCCGAACTTGATGAAGAAGCACCACCTCGATCACCGACTCCAGTATCGGCACTGTCTCGCATACCTCGATTCGAGCTGTTCAAGCGTTGAGAACAATCCTCATCTAATGTCCTTACTTGACCGAATTTGACGTCAGAGCTTTCAATACAGTGCTCCTCTGACCCGACGGAGGCATAGAAGGTCCTGCTCCTCTTCTAATGCACAATGAATCTTGACTCCTTGGAATCGGTCGGAATGATGTAATTTCACTTGAGTAGCGAGTTGGTTTTAAATTCATCCTCAAAATGGCTAACTATGCAATTATGTTGATGCAAGCAATACTTGTTTTAACTTCGGAACTACAATTTACCATCTTACAGGGGATTCATTTAACATCGTCAATCTGATTGCAAGAATGTCATAGCTTCCTCCACATGACTGTAAGGAAAAAATTTCGTATATTATGTTCTAGGTCACGACAATGTCACTTCATCCATTGTTGAAAAATTCGGTTTGTTTTCACCTAATGAAGAATGTTAACGGCACTCTCCAGGGCAGAAGCTTACCTGATGCAAGGTTGTGAACACCGTGCGCGAACGTCGGCCTGGGAAGGTTGACCTTTCCAGCAGGTGTGCGCGTGGGCAAGGCCTTGGACTCTGCGGGCGGCGCAACTGTGCTTCTCTTGAGCCTTTGAATCAAAGAGATAGGTTTTGCCGTCTTTGAAACACCGTAGGTATTCGTCATCGTGATATCCCAGCGTTGCGGTCTCTGCTTGGACACAACTTCACTGATTTTCACACTCTTACCCGTTTTCAACATCGCCTCCAATGGAAACTTCGACGACGAATTCAATTTTGACCGCAGCGAGGTCATGGTCTTTGAGACTGCAGATCGACTTGGCTCTACCGGCTTCGAAGATGTTGGCTGTCTAGTTCCAGGCTTCAGTCCATTTGTAGTTGGCGATGGCTTGTCAACATGACTAGCATCCTCAAGCTTCCTAATTCTTTGCTTCGCTTCCGTAATATGCGTTTGCAAATCCACAGGCTGTATCTCTTGAATGTCCTTCCAGCCCCAGAATTGCGGGTGTGTGGGAATTGATAATGTTACTAATGAAGTAAATGCCTTCAGGTGTCGCAACTCCTCATCCCCGAGATTCAGTTTCCGCGACTCTGCCATTTTCTGTAAGTACAACTGCACATTACGACAATAAAATGCTAAAGGTAACATCCCAGCATCCATACTTCGGTCATCACCTGGAGCTCATTCACCAATTGTTCCAACCACAAGGCACGCACAAGAAACAACTCCGTCACCACCCGTGTAAAAATTTGGTTACTGACCGCTGGACATCAAGAATCTTAAATCAATTGCAAATCGTCATGAGGGAAACAAACATAGACGATTCTCACACTCATCCTCATCAGATGCGAGAGTTCTCAGCTTCCATATTTGACCCTGTCAAAAGTCCTCGTACTCTTTCTCTCCCCTTCTCAAATTCAACCAACAACCTAAACAACTGACAGAGACTAGGTCTGCGTCTCATAACGACAAAAATTGTAAACAATCCGTCTCTATACTGCACGTACTTTTATTTACATAAGAGGTTTCGAAATGAAGGTCACTAGCGTCTAAAAACGAAGGTTGCCTCCTAAGCAACACTATCATCTTCCAGTGCCAAGGATACATAAAGACCGGAACCTCCAATCGCCAAACTCGCCTTCTGTAACGAAACTCCCACAACAAAATCAACTCCTTGTGCCTCAGCTGAAGAGTGACAAAATCAAAACATCCCCTTTCAATTCAAACGATCCTTCAAACACTTCCTCAAACTTTCACAATCGCTTGTCTGATGTTCAAAACTGAAATTAACCAAAACCTAACTCCTTGTCCATCGTACACCAAATCTTAAAACACCCCTAGGGCTTCACCTACAACTCATACAGAGCCTGAACTCAGAAGCTACTAAAAAATTAGGGCTTCCAAATCTCAAGCGTACTTCTTCTCCACAATGTCGGCCTCAAATTGGGACGCAATTATTCACCAAAAGCACTGAATCACAGTAACATTACTCCAGCAACTGGAAATCCTCAAAATGAAACTAGCTACAAAATTGCATATCCTGCAGGAAAACATTTACCTAAGCACTGATTTAAATGCGATGAAGTCTTCGGTCGGATGATTTGAAAGCGCCATTCAGGTCGCCGTATTCACGCCCTCGGTCAAGAAATCAGTGAAGAATTCGAGGAAAACTCCGGCTACAAAAATTAAAATGATTTTACAGCGAGAGGTTTGTGGATGACTAGGGCAGCCATGGCCATGATGATCCGCTGCAGAAAAAACAAACAACAGGTTTTGGTCCCGTGTCCAAGGCCAAGGACACTGACTCCTAACCATCAGAAGGGAGGATCATGGCCGTCCGATGCGTTCATCTCCCTAGTCCATCCCACGATCTTTATTACTTCTCCTGAAAATTTGGACAATAGAAAACAGCTGATTTGAACTTTTTAATCTTTAATTAAATGTCATGATTCACTCATCAAGACTCAGCTATGTAAGTTAGACTCTTTTTTGTCTTTGAAATTAAATATTTTATGGTATAAAAAAATAATAAATGAAACAAGCAGCAAAACTAAGAGACGATCTAGCTTATCCCTAAGGTTGGATCACCTTAAACCGAGCAAATTTCTCTAACAAGCATTATTGAGTGTTGAGAAGCTCTCATTTTTAATCACATGAAGACAAATTGCAATAAAGTTGGATGACATCCAAGAACAATATTTGATTATAATATGCAATAGTTATAAGAGGGCAAAATTGAATCATTAGAGGAGATCTGAGCCTCTGGAAGACCGTTTTAGAGTTGTTCCTAATGCTGGGAACCAACCCCTGCTGTCAGAAAAAAAAATTATTAAAAAAAAAAAAAAAAAAAAGTTATTAAAATGCTAAAAGAATACTAAAAAAAATTTCAAAAAAAAAAAAAAAAAATGACTTGGCAATCGCTTGGCCACGTCAGACTGGCCATGCGGCAGCATTTCAGCAGTCCTGCAGAGTTCCCACAATCTGGGAATTTGCGGGCTCTTAGAAGCCCAAATCTCCTCTAATGTGGTAGATTTTCTAAAAACATATCCTATTTTCAACGTTCATCCTTTGAAAAGAGTGCAACAAGCATCTATTTTTTTCTTTGGTTTTTCTAAGGCTTCTTTCTCTGGGGAATATACTTGGATTTGGGCAATCCTAACTCATAGCATTAGAGACATGGAACAAGGCAACTGATACAATGTCAATTAAAGAAACAATATCTTTCTTTGTATTCTTTACATTTTTGAAAATCTAAAATACCACCTGGTCCTTAAGGAATTAAGGTCCCCCAAGCCTTGCTAATTCAAGAATGTTATATTCATCTAAGAAAAACAATTTATTTACAAAGTAATGTAGAAGAAAGGAGAAAGAACCCCATAAATTAACACACGGCCATAGAGATAGAATGGTTGGCATGAATTGACACATTGTAGGAAATTGGGCAAATTTTGATTCTATTTTGATTTTGTACATGATGGTCTTATTATTAACATAATCCTCTCTTGCCACTTTCATTGCCACATGGCACAATACAATTGGAAAGAGGGAGATTGATTTAGAGACATAACCCCATCCTTCCGTCACTCTTCAAAAGAGCCAACTTTGAGAGCCATAGATCTTCCAAGATTTGACAGTCTTCCTCTACTTTGAAGGAGAGCGTCAGTATGTTCGTTATCAAGAACCTATTATAATTCGGAATCCAGGCTCGATACCATTCAAAAGTTCGCAACCTTCAGCTAGAAAATGCTATGCTTTGAAACTAGTGAAATCAAAGGCATATTGCCGATATAGTCATAAACTCTCTCCTGTCGCATTTTTATTAAGTCTGTCTGCTGCTTCACGGGCAATGTCAAAAACAAGTTGGTAGTTGCCTGCTCAAAACTGCCCACCTTCAACCACGTCTTCATCATCACATGCCAATTCGCCAACAGTGCTAATCGCTCTGCTGGTCGCAACAGCAGCCGTCCCGCTGCCACCTCCTGGTACATGAGAAGAACCAGCTCTGCCAAGTTCTTCTTGCTGGTTTCATTGGGACCAATCCTCATCATATTGACGATGCAATTCGGTATGACGTCTAAATGCACAATGCCTTGCACCAATTCCTCAGCCACTTGCCCCTTCAGTAAAGCCTCTAGTATCCAGCACATGGCTCCGATTCTGGTTTTCGTAATGTAGCTATTTGGAGAAGGACTACTTACATTCCAATCGTTTCCGATTTGAGCAAAGAAGCGAATTGCCTCTTGGCTGACGATTGCAACGAGCAGGCTTGAAAACTCAGAAGGTGGACCACGTCCGATGCCCTGTAAGAACGTTGGCAACCCCGCACCCAGATCGATGGAGGCTTTGAGGGCCGCGCGAGTGCACTCTCGAATCAAGTCGCCCAATTGCTTCTGACGATCCTCTTGGCTCGGAGCATCCAACCCCAACCGGGCCACCAAATCGTTGAGGTGGATGCGAGGAAAGTCCGGAGAAGTCGAATACTCCCGAACCCGAATCTCGTCTTCCTCCGTCCACAACATGGATGATAAGTAGAGAGAGATGCGCTCCATGAGCCCCTGGAAATCGATCTGAGAAGCAACTTTCAGAAGCTCCACACCGTGCTCCATGCCTTTAAAGGTCTTTGGGGCAGACGGTGAGTACATGTTCGAAAAGCAGTCGAAGTAGTATTGAACATCTGTCTGGGTCTCCAGAACAAACTCCATGGACGGAGATGGAGAGGCTGGCTTATTCCATCTCTCACTCAAGCATGTGAGGAAGTAATTGCTGTGAGTGCTTAGAACATGGGAATCCAGATGAATGAGTGCTAGCTTTCGATCTCGGCTCCCACCATTTGGTACCAAGATGATGGTCACATCTTGGGCTGTTCCTGGCTCCCCAGCAAATGTCCTCTCCTCCATCTACGGAATGGCTTGTTTCTGAAAATAAATAAAAAATTTTGACACTGTTACAAACACTCCGTAACGGAATGAGATACTTACAAATCTAGTATTGTTCTGGCTTCACTCACAACCAACTCTAAACCCTAAAAATTACATAACTGTGACTGAATCATGAAGGTTTATCAAACGAGCAGGAATAGCAAGAACACATGACAGACGCTAAATTGGACAGCATGCTTACCGTTGTCTCTCTTCGCAGCTGTCAGTGTCGGTAGAACAGAACCTAGTCACTACTCACAAGCCTGCCAACAATCTGCCTCCAATTCACCCACGCAAGACAGTGTGAGATATCATTCTAAAACTAGGCGTTACTTAGGTCGAGCCATGGCCATCAAGCACAATTACCACCAGAATTCTGTACTACTCAACAGCATCTGCACAAGCTGACCAAAAAGATGCATCGGCATAGATTTCAAAACAAGTACAATCTCGTGCCAAATCACAGTTGGGACTACAGTCAAGCAAGTAATTGAGGTGAGAACTGAAAAGTCGGTGGAAATGGCCAACGATGAAGCGGAAAATTGGGCAACTGACCTCCTTCACCACCGAATTTGCGAGCGTACAGAATCAAAGGAGGAAAGATGCAGCAGCCTTGCAACGATTCAATCCACGATCGACCTGCGCAAGATGAGAGATTTGAAGACCTAGACTGATAGAAACACTTCATGACTGGGGACGATGATCTATCAAAGATTCAAAGGCCGGCCATCGCTTGCCGACAGAGGCTACCCCGAGTAAAGATGTTCCAATGTTGCAGAAGAAAAACTCAAGTCCCATTCGGGGCGTGCGTGAACGAAGAGTCCACTTGGTGGACCCTAGGGAGAAGACCTCCTGTCCTATTGCCGCGGCAACATGGAAGAAGAAGAAGAAGCCGTTTGAACATTGTTCCCATTAACCCCTAAATGCCCAAGGCACCCAAATGTGGTATCGAAGAAACTTTGAAGTTAAATAAAACCTTACCAAATTGCTATTTTTAGTAGTTTATGTTTTTGAAAGATTCTTTTTGAAGTCTAGTTTTAGCATCAAATATCCAATTTTGGAAATGAATGATTACAATTTCTCTATTCAAGGTTTTGTGCAAAGGTACCCAGTGCAATCTAGACTTTTCGTACATTTAAGGGCTCTTGGAAATGAGCTTCAAATACACTAAATTTTGGAGAAAAAATCCCACTAGAAATTCATTTAAAAAAATTGTAGAGTAGATTTTGAGAAGTCATAAATTGATTGGGGTTATATTTGTGAGACCCTTCAACCTCATATTTTTTTGGTCTTGAACTTTTTAGATTTGACATGCAAAAAGAGAGCTCAAAGATTTTCCTAGTTTTAACACCCTGATGATCAAACATTATAATCTTTCAATCCTTAAATGATATTGTTGTATTTTCTTTTCCTACGTGATGTCTAACATGTCTAGTTTGAATTTATACGGTTACAATTCAAAAAAAATTGATTCAACTTATCAAAATGTTGTCTTTTTGTTCAATTTAGAGCAAATTCCAAGAGGCTCAAAATAGGCCTTGGGCATTTAGGGGTTAAGGTAAACTACCATTTGGTGTGGAATGGGGTAGTTTACCTTAAGTTGTGTGTCCTTCAAACCACCACTTTTTGCTATTGTGCCTAATTATGATATTGGTCAAATTTTCAAATTTTCTTATTGGCAAGTAAAAGGAAGTTCCAATGCACCAAAGCCAACTACACCTTATGTAAAACTTTCTTTAACAATTAAGGCCCAAGGTTGTTTTAGTCAGAGCAAAAATATAAACAAAATCTACAGTAAATGTGGGATTATTGAGGATAGAAGTATTATTGTGAAAAAATTAACCATATAAAATTGAAGAATGAGTGATAGATCATGGATTGAAGTGCAATAAATTAGGACAATCCACTATTTGTATTGCAAAAATTTAGAGTTTTGTGACACTATATACAATATTGTTGACATTAATGTATGCACTTACAAGCCTATAACATTAGAAAACTATAAAATATTTACTTCTAAAAACTTTGGATTTGGTAGACATTAGTTTTATGATTTGTGTAGAGCAATCAATACTAAAAAATACACGTTCTATGGGTAAAAACACATGTTTAATTCAAAAAACACCCAACATGGGTGTATACAAAATCTTCTATCCGAATCCCGATTGTATGTAGCTTTATTTGTTTAATTTTTGTATGTTGTCTTTGGTTTTCATTTCTCTAGGATTCGGCCCTTGGCTTTCTGCCGTTTGTTCTTATTACATTTCTGGAATAAACTCCGGGTTTTAAAAATAAAAATAAAAATCTTCTATCCAAAATTGACACAAGCTTAGTTGTGTTTTTTCGTGATTAATCAACACTTACATAGGGGTAGCTAAAGCCAATGTCTACAATAAAAGATAGAAAAAAAGCCATTATGGATTACCTTCTATAGGTCACCAAGACATTCAAGACACACTTGCCCCTCGAGAAGGTACCCAATTCCTATGCCTCGGCTTCAAATTTGAGCTCTAAAGGACTCCAGATCTCTCTATTGGAATAACTTTTAGCTCTAAACTCCAAATCTATAGTGCAAATTTATTTTTGTGATCTACTCTTTTCATAGACTACCGTGGACTAAGTACTCACTTTTTCAAATGTAACAAATATTGAACAAATTACAACCCTCCAAAGGTTTGAGTCTTTTAGGACCGAGATGTTATTGGCTTCAGATTCTCCCGCCTTTGTTTGCCCACATTTTCTAGTTCATAGCTAATCTATTAGTAAACCTTAGCATTTTGAAATTCTTTTCTATTTAGCTTTTCAATGATATGCATCATGCCCTATTTTGATGAAAGATTCTTTCTGAAACACCTTCTTCTCATGTCCCACACCTTAGGTTTGCAGTCAAGATACGCATTGCCAACTTTGAAGAGCCATATCTTTTGACTTACAACTTAGATCCTTGTGCTATTTCAACCCATGAACACATGCTCTCACCAACAATCCAAGTACATATGCAGCAAGCTACCTTCTTCATCCCAAGAAAAGGGCTATAGCACCTTCGGGAGCACCTTCGGGAGCACCTTGCTTGCTCAAGATTCCTCATTTTCCTCACCTTCAATTGTCTCTTGCAAAGCTTGAAGTCATCTTCAAGGTCCCCCTTGCTCACCAAGGCGGCACGAGCATGCCTTGTAGTGAGGGTCATGACAAAAATACACTAGAAGAACATCTTTTGTCATTCCTTTCTTTAGCATCTTTTTGTGTAGAGAGGTCAATAATATCTCTATAAGGTATCTTCTACCACCATTTATTACAAAGAACTTCAAAAAAATGCAAAAAAAAATGTTTAAAAAAAATCTCAATCCTTCATTCAAAATTTTGCATCTAAAATCATCTAAGCACCATTTTCTAACTCCAAATGCATTTAGGTATTAAGATAGGATAATCTATTGTTGTTCCTTTGGTCATTGCACATATTTAGACATATCAATTTTTTTTACATTGTCACATGCACATACAATATATTGGAGAATTTTTCACTTGCATTTTTGTCAATTTACTTTTGAATGAAAAAATGACACATTATACATGGTCACAACATAAAAAAATTGCTTCCTATTATTTGTCCTAAAGGAAACTATTCTTGATTGTTTGGATCAAATGTGGCTCTTTTTACTTCCTAAAAAGTTGCAATGGTAGTTCAGAGCATTCTTTAAACTTGTGGAATAATGAATGAATGTTTGAACATGATTGTGTAGAAACGGCATGGTTGTGTTCATTGAATTCAAAAAAATGGTGACTTTTCAACCTTGATTTCACTACAATTCCTACCATTCAACATTATTATAAAGGTTATTCATTGTAAAGATAATTGTTGCAAATCAAGCCTTGTGAACCTTAATAGGGGTTATTATCAAGATAATTCTCAATTCATAGGTTAAAATTATGAGCAAGATGTACAAGTTGCAAACTATTGAAAGCTCCTTGAACGTCAAACATCCAATCTATAAAGAAGTAGAGGAAGAAAAAACACAAAAGAAAGCATCAAGAACGCTCATTGGGATTCCCTTCTATACTTAGGACTAGACTTCTAAGAGGTATATTTCAAGCAAGAATCTAGATGGGACAATTGTGCACAATTAGGTGCAATTACCTTAAATCATGTACAATTTAGTATTAGAAGTTGTTGATTACTAAAATGACTAGAACTAACTATCACTTTTAAAAAAAACCACTTGTCTATTGACATCATGTGCATTACATCATCGAGCTCTAACTATTTGTTTTTCCAACAATGGTTATCTTCTATTTTGTTATTGCATATCAGTATGGAGAGGTTGTAATTGGCCATGAAACTTCTAGGGTCTATACAACTTCAAAATAGAGGCATCTTTTGCACCGTGCACCCTCACCTACTTTCCCTTTCAATACCTTTTTTCAATGTGTTTTTCTGGGGCAATTAAATGCCTAATTTCTTAAAAAAAAATGGGCAACTTCAAACCTATAGGAAAAAAAGAGGATAAAAGTGTTAAAAAAATGCCAAACTATTGTACGTGAAGGTCTGATCCGGCAGTCAGGTGCAAGAATTGAGTTTCCACGTTAGATTCTCAGGGGTCCATGTCACTTCAGACCATTCACATGATGACATATGTCACTTTCCCCTCCAAATGACTTAATTTCTGCCGAATCCGACCTTCTCTTAGGGTATAATGATGGCCCTGCACACTGTTGCCACAATGTTTCTTAAACTTCATTTCATTTGTTGCATAAAGCCAACACAAAAATTACATACTAAAAATTGCATACTCAAAATTGGCCTCATTCAATTCAAGCCCCCAAAATGAAGGAGCCAGGAAACTCATAACCTTCTTGAAAGAAAGACCACATAACCTTTGGTCTGAAACAGAAAAAAAAAAAAACTGCCCCTTCTCACTCACTCACTCACTCACAGCCCCCTCTATTTCATTGTTTCCCTATCTTTGTTACAATTTCTTCACTTCTTTTCTGCTGACAATCTCACTGCATTGCAAGGTCCATATCTACTTCTGTTGACACAAAACATGTCCTGATTTCCTGTCCCTCGAGCTTCAAAATCTGATTATTTTGAGATTCAAGGTGTTAAACTCAACAAATCCAAGCACAGTGTTTCAAATATCACAAACCAGATTGTGGACTTCAATAATCATGGATGTTCAAAAGGATGCAAAAAAATATGATATATATAACACAAAATGTTTCAGGCCTGATATTCGGCTCTTCTAGCTCCATTTCCATTGCAGTTCTGCTTCTAAAATCCCAAACGGATGTACAATAGTGGAGCACCATGGCAATAATTACAACTTCAATATACTGAGACTTCTCTTCAAGACACTTCAAACGCAGGATCAATAGTCTCGAATTTGAAGACAGTGGAGTTCAATTCCCTGACTGCCCAAGTCCTCTGTGAAACTGGAGCATGGAAATCCAAGAACTGGTGACTGCTGATGAAGTCTTTCATACTCTTATCTCGCAAGTCTATTAACTCGGTCTGCTGCTTCAAGGGCAAAGTCAGAAACAAGTCCGCAGTTGCTTGTTCGAAAATCCCCACCTTCAACGAAGACTTGAGTACCGCGTGCCAATTGGCCAACAACGCCTTTCGCTCTGGCGGTCTCAACAGCAGTCGTCCAGCTATCACCTCCTCGTACATCAAAAGAACAACCTTTGCAAATTTCTCCTGTGCAAATAGAGACCTGGAATCGCTCATTTTACTGACATAAGTTGGAATTGCATCTAAATGCACAATAGCTTGCACCAATTCCTCAGCCACTTGGCCCTCCAGTAATGCCTCAAGTGTCCAGCACATTGCTTGGATCCTCTCGATCGTGGTTTCGTTGTATGCCCTGTTGGAACTGCCAGGAATCTTACCGTGCCAATATTTTCCAATGTCGGCAAACATGCTCTTTGCCTCTTCGCTGACGATGGCAAAGACCTTCCTGGAGTAATCAGAAGGTGGAGCACTACCAATGGTCTTCAAGAATGCTGGCAATGTCTGAAACACTTTCGGAACACTTGCTGCGTTGAGGTCACTGCGAATGCACTGTCGAATCAAAGCGAACAACTGCTTCTCACGGTCCTCTGGAGTCTCATCCAACCCCAGTCTTCCAACCAAGTCTTTGAGGTGGATGCGAGGAAAGTCAGGAGAAGCTGAGTACTCTCGAATCCTAATCTCATCTTCCTTCGTCCACAACATGGATGATAAGTAGAGGGAGATGCGCTCCATGAGCCCCTGAAAGTCTATCTGTGAAGCGACTTTGAGAAGCTCCACACCATGTTTCACACTTTCAAAGCTCTTCACAAACGGTGAATACATGTTGGAAAAACAATCGAAGTAATGCTGAACATCTGTTTGGACCTCCAGAGCAAACTCCATTGGTGGAGATGGAGAGACTGGCTTTTTCCATCTCTCGCTCAAGCACGTGTTGAAGTACTTGCTGTGAGAGCTCAGTACATGCGAATGCAGATGGATGAGGGCTAGTTTTTGATCAATTTTGCTTCCCCCCTTTGGTAACAAAATGATGGTCACGTCTTGGCATGTTCCTGACTCCCCACCAAGTGTCCTCTCCTCCATCTGCTTAACATTCACAGTGATTTCTGAACCTGAAATAATATACTTGCAAATCTGGTATCGTTCTGGCTTTACTCACAACCAACTCTAACCCTAAAAAGCACATGAAGGATTACCAAACGAACGAACAGTTTGAAACAGATCCTGCACAGGCTAATCCATGATGGAGAGCAGTCGCTGTCTATCGGCTATAAAACATGCTCCTAGGAATGGTAAATATGTCTTCCGTTTCAGTTGTCATCTATTGCATTCTGTTGCTCTTAGTTAATATCCAAAAATAAGTGACAGAAGCGATTTGATAATTGTGGGCAATTGAGTTTTCTGTACCTCTCTTGTGATTGCAGCTCAGTCCAGTCGAGTATCGTAACCACCAATTTCTTCTAGATTTTAAGATTCAAAAGCCTTAAAATTTGTTTGTGAAGTATGCCTTATGGTAAGTGCACGGGCAATCCGATCCATGACTTATCAGAATACTCTCTCAAGCCTCTCGTTGCATAAAACTTTCACCTCACAGCATGGACTTGCGATATGTTGTCACGCTGTGAGTGTCGGCAGAACAGAGACTAGTTTCAACACACAAGCCTGTCGACAATCCTCTCACGAGTTACATGTATCATATACTAACTAGAGCTAGACGGTGAGGTTAAGCCATAGTCACGAGCACAATTTTCACCAGAATTTATCATGCAATGTTACTGAACACAAGCTTTTCAGAATTACTCAAATGCACAAAACGAACAGAAGTGTAATCTCTACCCTCTCGCGCACAGTTGGTGAGAACTGAAAAAGTAGGTTGGCATGGACAGCATTCAAGTGGCATTGAAAATTGTACAACTTACTGAACTTCTTCAGCACGGACGTTGCAAACCCGGTTGCAGAACTACAGAATCAATGTGGCTTGCAAATGGAATGAGATGAAGAACTCAGGCTGCAGCATTACAACAATCTAATCCTCAAGTGGGCTGCACAACACAAGAAATTTGGAAAACCTGGACTGAATGAAGCTTTTCAGACTCTTCATGACTGGATCGAGACGATGATCAATACTATGCCGGCCCTAGCTTGCCGTCAAGCTACCCCAAAGAACGATATTTTAATGTTGAAGAAGAAGCATTGCAGTCTCTTTTGGGGCTTGCGTGCATGAACTCCATGAAGATTGAAGAGTCCATTTGTTGGGCCCGACCCGCGAGGACATTGCATCCACTGCAGTACAGAAACGATGTTAAAAAATAATCCTGTTCACGAGCAATAAATAACTTACGCACTTGAGTCGAACAACCCAAGTTTATTCAATTGGTGTGCCCCAGCAGTAATATCTCTACATCAGAAAAGTTGGGCCAGATTGTTTTGGTGCCATTTTGACACCAAAGGCTGCATATAGGTCATTTTAGTGTCATTTTATCCATACTAGGTTGGTACAGAGGTTGGCACCAAATTAACTTAATTGCATTTCAATGCACCATTGTGGCACCATGTTCACATGCCTTGAAGTTCCTGATGTAACTCACACCAGTTCTAGAATTATATAAAATTGTGAGGGTTTGGAATCAATATAATGTGGTTCACTCTATTTTTATATTATCTCAAACAGTGTGATTTTCAAACAAATTTCAATCACTTTTCATCCAGTATCTTCATCAAATTTTTATTTATATCTACTTGCTTTCATCACTATCTAGTTGCATCTAGATTTCATCCAAATGTTTGACAATAATTACACAGCATTCATCCAATTAGTGTAAGGGGAGGTCTAAACTATTCAAATTCTTACAATAATTGCATTAACTTGAGTTGTTATTTTCTTATTAATTTTAAGGTTTTGTATTTTTTTTTTTTTAAAAAAAGACAATAGCTTGGTATAGGGTTTAGAAACCCAACTTCACTTGCCCCGATCTGCTTATATTTTGCAAGGTGCAAAACCTCAAAGTCCATAACAGATTTTACAAATCCTCGTACAAATCAAACTAATGTCACTTTTTCAGTGTAAGAAATGCAAAACCTTTTTTACACTCCTAATGACTAAACTTATAGCTCAAAGGAGTTGAGCCTACAATAACAATTAAATACTATGCTAAATATCCAACCCTATTTACATGTAATTGTTTTTAAATACTCAAAATATTAAGGCACCCTATGTACATCCCTTAAAGACGACAAGGTAGCCCAAATCTCAAGAGTTGTAAAGATGTATTTGAAAATGTAACTTTGAAGAACAATTTAATCATGACTTTCAAGCAAAAGCTTTAAAGTGTAATCTATAGATCACATCCATATAGTTAGATTAACTGCTATTCTAACTAATGTTTTTAACAAAATTGAAAACCAAAAATTAAAAATTCCTTTTAAAATCGATTATAAATTCAATACTTGTGATTTTACAAAAAAATTGATCTTTAAGAAAAAAATATTAGTTTCTAATTATGATGATGTTCCATGATTTCTATTTATTTATTTTAATATTCAAAATATTTTTGAAAGGCCACTTTTTGAATTGGAAAAGTTTATTTTTAAGGTCAAATACAGTTGTGCCCTTTGAATAAAAGAATCTATTTGTAAGAAAGAGTTTTGAAATCTACATTGTGTAAATGTAAAAGACCTAAGTACACACATACAAACATTTAGATGAATGAAAAAAATAAAAATTCCAATGAACCATGTATACATATCAACTACATATCAACAATAGTCATATTTTGCGCTTATAATATATTTGAAATTATTTGTTTTTTAAAATTTGTACTCATGCTTGATCATTTAGAAACCAATTATATTAATTTTTTTCATAATTGAGATATTATAATTTCTCTAAAAATTATATAATTCTTACCTTATATAAATAATGGTACCATATATTAAGCCTCATTGAGTTGGACAATAATACAAGGAGCATCTCCTTTGGGCTATGCTACAAGATGCTTTGTCTTATAACATTGACTTGCTTTTTGAATAACGTCTTAACCCTAAAGGACCAAGGCCTATTTTCTGCCAAAAAACAACCAAAGCTGCCATTTCTATAGCAAAAGGTAAAAAAAATTGAAAAATGTTTTTTTTTCACATCTAACCATAGGATCTTACACCTAACTAGTATGAGAGTGTGTGGAAAAAATTTCAGAATTTTTGACCGCACATATTGCAAGATAACTGCGTTTAAAGTGAAAAAAACAAGTTTTTCAGCACATTGCGGGACTAGATTTTTTGACTTTAAACAATTTTAACTTAAAATTTTTGCACTATAGAGTTTTAAGCTTTAAATCTTTATAGTGGAGAAATGAGTTGAGACTCTAGGAAAAAAATTAAATTCAAAAACATTTAATTATCATTCTTTAAAAAATTGTTGAATAGAAATAGGTACAAGATAGAAGGAAAATCTAAAATATTAATATATTTTAGATGGAATTAACCCCTAAAAGCCCGTTGTTCCTTCGGGGGACAAATGCGTTTTCGGGCAGGTACCTACGGGCTGAAATTGTGTTCTGATTTTTTGAAAAAAAAATTGGAGATAGAAAAACTGATAAGCTTTGTGGGAATATAAATTTTTTCTCAATCAGTGCCCGGGAAAAAAAGTTATGACCAAATAAGCTCAAAACAGGGGACGGCGGGCAGCTCGGGCAGCAGAAAAAAAATGGACAAAAATCTGATTTTTTTTTTTAATATTTTTTTTCTGATAGATTATATTTTTGCCTATCTGGAAAGCTTTGATTCATTTCATTTGGATATACTATGAGAAAGTTATGGATATTCTTGTTTTTTGGGCAGTTAGAGCATCTTCTTGAAAAAAAAACTTGTAGGATTCATTTCTGAATGCAATTTTTCAAATTTTTCAAATTTTTTTTTTTGCATGGTGTAATTTACTTGCTAGACCAATCTCACCATTGGGATTAGTGCATTTTAATTCCATCTAAAATATATGAATATTTTAGATTTTCCTTCTATCTTGTACCTACTTCTACTTAACAATTTTATTAACAATGATAATTAAGTTTTTTTGAATTTTATTTTTTTCCCTAGACTCTCAACTCAATTCTCTACAATAAAGATTAAAAGCTCAAAACGCTGTAGTGCAAAATTTTTAAGTTAAAAATGTTTAAAGCCAAAAAATCTAGCCCCGCAATGTGCTGAAAAACTTGTTTTTTTCACTTTAAACGCAGATATCTTGCAATCTGTGCGGTCAAAAATTCTGAAATTTTTTCCATGCATTCTCATACTAGTTAGGTGTAAGATCCTACGGTTAGATGTTCAAAAAAAAAATTTAATTTTTTTTATACTTTGCTATAGAAATGGCAGTTTTTAGTGTTTTTTGGCAGAAAAAAGGCCTTGGGCCTTTAGGGGTTAAAATGCACTAATCCCAATGGTGAGACTGTTTTAGCAAGTATTATAAACCATGAAAAAAAAAAAAAAAAAAAAAAAATTTGCATTCAGAAATGCATCCTACAAGTTATTTTTTTCAAGAAGATGCTCTAACTGCCCGAAAAAAAAGAATGTCCACAACTTTCTCATATCAAATCCAAATGAAATGAATCAAAGCTTTCCAAATAGAAAAAATATAATCCATGAAGAAAAAAATATTAAAAAAAAAATTCAAATTTTTGTCCATTTTTTTTTGCTGCCTGGACTGCTCGCAATCCCCTATTTTGAGCTTATTTGGTCATAAGTTGTTTTTTCCGGGCATCGATTGTGAAAAAAATTACATTACCACAAAGCTTATTAGTTTTTTAATCTTCAAAAAAAATTCAAAAAATCACAAAAAGATTTCAGCCCTTAGGTACTTGCCCAAAAACGCATTAATTTGTCCCTTGAACGGACAACGGTCCTTTAGGGATTAACCTCTAAAGGACCAAGATTTCAAATTTGAATAACGGATGAATGCAACCACATACCAAGTACACAGTAATGCATTTTTTCATCCATTTAAAAAAAAATTAATGTGTTAATTCTTTAAAATTTATGTGGTATTGGTTTTGAAGACTTTGTTCTTTGAATGTTGTACTATTCAATAGGGATTGTATGTTTGGCTTCAAAAAATAATATTTTTAGTTCAAAAAATGACCTTTCAAAAACAACTTGAATAATAAAGTAAAATAAAAATCTTCAAAAATTACTACAATTAGATCTTAATATTGTGAACTTCAAAGATTAATTCTTACATGAATTTTTAATTCTTGGCTTTAAATTTATTGAAAAGTATTGATTTGTATACTAGTTGATTTAATTATATGGAGATAATCTATGAATAATAATTTATGACTATTGTTTGAGAGCCATCATTAAATTATTATTCTAGGTTGCATTTTATAATACATCTTCACTACATAAGAAATGTAGATTCCTCTTTGGTCTTTAAGGGGTCAAAACTTAAACTTCTTCATGTGAATATAAACCCTCCAGAGCCCAATTCCATTTTATCTTCAAAATTCACAACTAATTCTATAAAAATTATAAAATTATAAAACAACTTAGATTAGATTCTAGTTCTACTTATTTTTTATGAAAAATTTATAAAACCTATTTTAAGGCACTTAGCTTCCCTAAAATTGCAATCTTCTAGTAAATGCTTCTACCAAATGAGTGCAAAATCTCTTTCCCTTGAGTTTACAACCAATAACTCCCCATGGAAGCGTATCCCTTACACTTACACTTTAAAGTTAAGGTCATCCTCAATGCACTTTGGAATTTGCCCCGCCAATTTTAACTCTAACTCTTCACTACTTTGTAATTAGAACTTGAAACTTTAATTATAGAAAAACACATTCAAAAGCACTTCAAATAAGTACAAAAAATCCAAATTTAAACATTGGACAAAAATATTAACTACTACAAATTTCAAAAGCACACTAAAAGACAAAAATTATAGGAATATTGGCAAATCATTGATACCAATTTGACCAATTAGGAGTGCATTGGTAACCGTGATTTGTCAACTCTATTATAGTTTTATCTTTTAGTGTGTTTTTCAAAAAGTGCTTTATTTTCTTTGTTTGGTATTTAAATTTGAGTTTTCTTGTAACTATTCAAAATACTTTTAAATGTACTTCCAACAATAAAGGTTTCTAGTTCTAATTACAAAGGAACAAAAAATTAGAGTTATAAAGTAGAGGTACCTATAACAAATAACTTAAGCATTTTAGCCTATATGATATAGGGTCTTTGTTGAGAAATTGAGTTCAATGTGTGTGGAAATAAAGATGAAGTAGAATGCAAAGAAAAGGAATTTTCTCTCAAGAATGAATATCTTGTTCAATATAAATATAGATTTTTCACTCATATCCATCTCGGTTTTATAGGTTCACCTGTAATGGTTAGCTTTAAAACTTCTTTCTAATCAAGGAGGGAAGAAAGATGAGTGGATGAGAAGGAGAATCTTTTTTCAATAAACAGTAAGTTCATCCAATTGTATTCTATTATTGGTCACCCTATAAAGCTATTACAGGGTAGTTGAACAAAATATCTACTTCTAAGGTATAATCACCTAAAGTTTTTCATTTAAGCAATTCAACACAGTTGGAGGTGCTTTTATCTAGAAAGAATATTTTTGCAATATTAACAATTGAAAATCATGAATTTTAAAAATAAAAATAAATTGGATAAGGCATCTAATTTCTCAGAATTTTCATAGTAAAACTCCCTAGGGCATCCTATACCGCACTTTAGTAAAGTTGCCTTGATTCTAACAGGGTGAATGCAAGAATCACTTAAAGCGTTTAGTCACATCCTAGTTTTTAAATTTTTTTTGGCCATAACTTTTGTGTTTTAGCTCCAAATGACTCAAAATTTATAGGAAAGCTACTCATAACCATTATACACCTTGCCTAATTTTTTTGTAATTTTCAAAAATAATTTATTATTTTTAAATAGCCCCGATAATTTCTCACAATGGGTGATTTAGGGATTTTTTGCACTTTTTTAAACCCAAAAAAACGAATTTTGAGCTGAAATTTGGAGAGAATGGTCTTCTAGTAGACTTATAGCTACTGCCCAAATGAGTTTTAAAAATACTTATTTTTATGTGGTGTACAAGTCCACAAAGAGAGCTCCTTTTTGCATTTTTTTTCAAAGGTATAAAACATTATTTTGGAGCTTTTTGGGTCAAAACCCATCACCAAATTTTTTTTTCAAATGGAAAATTTTTAGATTTTAAAAAAAAAATCCTATTTTTTACAAATTAAAATGTCAAAAGTGGTATTTTCTTGACCAGTTTTAGGGTGAATTCTATGTCCAAAATTCTAGTCAAGAAAATACCACTTTTAACATTTTAAATTGTAAAAAATAGGATTTTTTTTTTTTTAAATCTAAAAATTTTCCATTTGAAAAAAAAATTTGGTGATGGGTTTTGACCCCAAAAGCTCCAAAATAATGTTTTATACCTTTGAAAAAAAATGCAAAAAGGAGCTCTCTTTGTGGACTTGTACACCACATAAAAATAAGTATTTTTAAAACTCATTTGGACGGTAGCTATAAGTCTACTAGAAGACCATTCTCTCCAAATTTCAGCTCAAAATTCGTTTTTTTGGGTTAAAAAAAGTGCAAAAAATCCCTAAATCACCCATTGTGAGAAATTATTGAGGCTGTTTAAAAATAGTAAATTATTTTTGAAAATTATAAAAAAATTAGGCAAGGAGTATAATGGTTATAAGTAGCTTCCCTATAAATTTATGGCCAAAACACAAAAGTTATGGCCAAAAATAAATAAAAAAACTAAGATGTGACTAAATGCTTTAAGTGTTTCTTGCATTCACCCAACACCGAAGTCTAAAAAAATCAATAGCCACCAATTTCAGTTAAGCATAAGAACGGTCTATTGTACAACAATGGGTATATAGACGGGAATGGATGATTCCATCTTACCTTATTTGGCAAGGCAAATTCCGTAGTTCATTGGTATGTGCAAACTTGGCATTAATAGGGATGAGCGATAGTAGAAAGATAAAATTGTGAAAGAAGCTAAAAGTCCCCTTTCTTATATTGTTGCTGCGCTCTATTGAGGTGCATGAAAGAGGGTGTCTGTAGAGGGCTAGGAAATGAAAGACCTCTTCAGATATAGTAGAACCTTTCTAAGCTGATAGGTCCTAGATCGGTTTGACAAATTGGTTTATAGAGTTTTATTGACTTTTGGAGGGTCATTTTTACTCACAACCTTTGTTATGTGGCCCAATCCGGGACGGGTTTGACAGATTAGTTTATGGAATTTTTTCTACTTATAAAGGAACGACTTATGGAAGTTCTACTCTATAACTTATTATTAAAATTTGCAAGAGCCCTTAGTGACGAGGTACGCTACCTAACTGCGGGAATATCGTGAGTTAGTCACTGGTGGTGTTGTCGATTTCCTCACGCTTGCACTGACAGTGTGGGAATATAGGGAATTACTTGCCACTGCATTATTCCATTTCTGTTTTTATCTGCTCAAATTCAAAGCAAAAGTGTTCAAGAGAAAGCCCCATATAAGCTGCTCAAATTAAAAGCAAAGACGTGGCTCGTCACTTTGGCTTATCTGGATTTCCCATAATAGTACGGTTTTTCCTAACATCCGGTGGCCTCTAGAGTTTACTCACGACAATATGTGGAATGCGCTACTTGATTCTGGGCGCGCGGCACAATTAAAGGCACGAATAGGGGCTCAACATCGCCTCCAACAAGCTTCTACCATTTGGAATAGATTTGATAACATTTGGATCCATTCTCCTGTTCTTGCTAGTAGGCTAGACTCATGCATTATCTGGAACAAGAAGGGCCCTCCCCTTTGTTTGCTTCAGTAGTTCTCTTGGTTTCTTTTTGGCTCTTGCTCTTATCTCTTCATTGTCCAGCTCTTGAGCTTGGTTGTTGTTCTTGGGTTTTTTTAATGCAATTGTTCGTTCCATTTGTTCAAAAAAAAAATTAAAATTAAAAGCAAAGTCAATAAAGAGAAAGTACATTTCACATGAGACCAAATTAGGATTTATCATCAAACCTCAAACATCCTCTTCCAAAGTATTGAAACATACAAGGATTAGAATTTCGCCAGCACGCGTACATCTTCATCTGTAAGGTCAGTCCCCTAGGCGTTCCTTGTCTCCCCACGTTGAATTCTACCTCAAGACTAAAGCTTTTGCTTCTCTCCACCTCTGAAAATCACAATTGTTCTCTATTGTGCATGAAAATTGTTGCTGCAAATTGGCAAATGCGCAATTGCAAATGTTTTCTCAAGACAATGCTGGGTTGGAAAGGAAACGGCACTGCAGAGTGGGATGCAATGCAAAGTGAGGAGAGCGGTTGATGCATTTTGGTGATGAGATTTGTCACACCATAGCCGTCTTTGCAACTTGTGGTAGATTTGAATCATAAAGATGTTCATTCCAATACGACATGCGTACCTATAATTGACACTTAATTATCCTATTGAAGTCCCATTAATTATGAGTAGTAGTAAGCCTCCAAAAGCTACAAAACCACCTCTTTGTAGTGCTACTTTAATTCCAAGGGACACCAATTTGCTAAAAAAATGGAATTGTCCTATGCCGTTGTTGTAATGTGGACCATTTACTAGTATAAAGTAGTAGGCATCTAACTACATCTATGTTGTTTCCAAATAGTAAAGTGTTAGGCTTGTTGGGTGGTAGAAGGAGGTTGAGGACTATTTGACTCATTATCTTAAGGTATCTTATCTTATATCATCTTTATTTTAGAGAAATATCTTTATCACTAAGTATTGTAGTTGTGTTGTATTGGGAGTTGCTTTTACTTTTTGCATTGTTGTGAGAGTTGTTTCTATTTTTGTGTTCTTGTGAGAATTTTATTTAAACCTCAAGAGGCTGCAATAGGCAAACTTGAATAGACTTCAAATATCATTGTATCGGAATCTTTTCAAAGATCAAAGATTACGGTTGCGGGTGAAAGAAAGTTGCTAAGTGATAGCGGTGTTCACAAACATCTTCTACAGCCAGAAGCCCCATGCTTTTTTGGACTGACTGCAAACTTCACGACACTGCAATAATAACCGCTTTTCTTGTGGGCCACATCAACCTCCAAGTAGGATCAACATTTTCAAATGACCACAAATGTGATGAGAAATATAGGGTGTGATACCTTTGTAAAACTGCCCAAAACTCTCCTCCTTAACACCAAATGCAAACATATCCTAATAGCACTAGAAGAAAACTGCGTTGTACTCAACAAAAAGTATGGAATCGGTTTTGTTGAGTTTTCCCTTTGTAACGCAAAATTTTGTATTCTAACACAAAATTTTGCGTTTTACTTGTCAAATTTTGTGTTGAAACGTTGGAACGCATAATTTTGCGTTACAAAGGGAGAACTCGACAAAACCAATTCCATACTTTCTGTAGAGTACAACGCAGTTTTTGTCAAATAAAACGCAATTTTCTTCTAGTGTAGTGAAATTATTACTTGTTACCAGGATCAATAGTTTGACGTTGTTTTGTACTGAATTGGTTGCAATGTCCTGCCAGGGCTAGTGATCCCTAAATTGGTTAAAATTAGCTGAGTTTCTACCAAAAAAATCCTTGCACTACTAGTATATTGTAAAAAAAGGCCTTTAATGGAGACATTTTAGCCAAAATTGCAACAAACAATAGAATTTGATAGCCAATTTGCAACTTCCTTCCCATTAAAATTAGCATCTATTTAGTTAGTTTTGTATTATCGTACTTTTGGTAATCCTTCACAACTTGCAAAATCATTTATTTTCTATTTTTTTTCCTTTGATCTAACTCACTCTTAAGGTAGCCAAAGTTGATGCATGTCTTTATTGAAGGTAGCATATTGCACTAAATTCCATAAACTAGTTCTGTGATCACTAGCCAGGGCCCAATAGTCAAGTCAAAACTTGTCATAAATTGGGCATTCACACAAGTCTGGGAGGGAAATGCAATTCTTCTTATTCAACATTTATGAGTCTGACGGCTACCCAAAGACTCTCATATACTACGTACCTTGTACGTGCAGCTACCTCGCTTGTAGAATGCATTGTTGCAAACAATGATTTTCTTAGTGATTTTGTCTTTTCTAAGTAGTGGCAAAAAAATTGGATGAATTTTTGATGAGGTGGCTACTTCTATCCATCCTTGGAAGATAGAAATTGCTCTAAGCAAAAGAACATTATTTAGTGAATTATGGCTATATATAAAAATTGATGAAGAAAGCAAAGAGGCGACATATCCATCTTGATAGTAGATTTATGTACATTGACAAAAACTAAAAATTTCTAATCTAATTTTTGGCTTCTAAGGTAGGAGATTGTAAAACAGAGCGGGCATTAATCCCTTTAGAAAGGACCAACCTACTATTTTTGATAACATAGAAATTTTGGGCAGGTACGTGTGACTGGAGATTTCCATATTTTAAGCTGAATTTTTAATAGAATAAGAGGACAAGGAATATCTTTCATATGCACTAAATTTCATGACATTTGGAAATACGAGTCAAAAGTTATGGCCTAATATGTTACTTTTTTTCATAATTGGGCAATCCAGGCAGATTAGAAAAAATCATTTTTTTTAAAACAAAGATTTGAATTTTTTTTTTAGATTTATATGTATGCATAAATCTTTAAATCATTCCATTTTGATCAATGAGTCAAAAGTTATGAGGCATTTTAGTTTGCGGGTAGTTATTAGGATTTTCTACTCTAAAATAAACTTTGAAGTCATTTATTTCACTCAATTTTCAATATTTTTTGATAAAAATAAAATCACAAGATGTAGGTTGTTTATTAAAACATTACAACCATTAGAACTGACATTTTTCAATTCCATAATTAAACTCTTAACAATTTTGTATTTTGAATCATCCTCTACTTCTTCCTGCTTACTATATGTTGTACAATTTCAAATGATTTGAAAATTTTTAAGCATGTAGCCAATTTGTTTAGGAAAAAAAACTCAAAGAAGCACCACCATTTTGGACATTTTTTCATAGAAAAGTAAGCTTGTGAAGTGCAGCTGCCCTGTTTTTCGTAGGGACACAAAAGTGATTTTAATGAATTTTAATGTTTATATCTTGCAATCCACGCGGTGGAAATTTCTGAAATTTTTACCATGTATTCTCAAGTCAGCATACTACAAGATCCTATAGTTACATGTTTAAAAAAAGTTCTTTTTCAAAAATTTGGTACTTGTACTAAAAATGGCAAGTTTTCAAGCGTTTTCAGTAAAAACATAGTCATGGAACTTTAGGGGTTAAGAATGGACCCTATAAATGGCTGTGAAATGGACATGAGCTGGTTCTGAAATTGACTAGTATAGTCATTGAATGAATCAAGGAAAAAAAACATTATTAATTGCAAGAACCAATCATGCTTTTTCCATTTTTATTTAGAATTGCAAGTGAACCGTTTATGAAAGACCTAGGGTCACAAATAGGGATTTACGACCCAATTCGTTTGAAATTTCATAAGTAATTCAAAAATGCTTGGAAAAATACGAAACCACTTGGGTTGGATTCCTCATCAATTTTTCTATGCCTGAAAAATGAGCTAAAAATATTCCCGTCCAAAAAAATACATGAAAAGGGAGACCAGCCCTTAGATGCTCCATTTCTGAGCCTTCCACCTTACATGTTTTGAATCATTGAATTTTGGCTACTTGTAAAGAAAAGCAGTAACAACATATCACCTAATTCCAACAAAGTTAATTAAAAGAAAAAGTTTTTGTATTAACTACTATATTTTATTTTTTATTATTTTGTTTGTATTTTTACTTTTATTTTCTATTTTACTTTAGAGTTTATTGAAATAAAAATATTTTTATTATTACTTTGTGTATTGAGCTACTGGGCTAGTTTAAAAGGAACACATTTTTAATATATTTTATTTTCATTTGCCAGTCATTTTTTTCTTCATATTTCTATGAAGATTGTTATATTTACCTAGATGTTTGTTCTTTTTCTTTTCTATCAATTTCTATACAAGATATTTAAGTAGGATATATAACTATTAATAATTATCCTTTAGAATAATATATTATCTTAATATACATCTCTTATAATATTAGTAGTAAGATTGATTTATAGAGAACTGAATGAATATTTAGTAGTATTATAATGACTTATTAGTTGTTAAAAAGAAGAAAATTAAGGCAAGTGAAGGTGGTTTTGGAACATCAGGTAAGTGGCACATCAAAATTCACAATTTACCTTGATTTTTTTAATTTGGATTAGATATTGATTATTGAACTTTGAAATCCAAATTTATAGTGCCACGTGTGCAAAAGACAATCAATTCAAGATGAAGTGGGATACCATTGTTATTACTGTACTAGGATCCAAACTTAATTGTGTGTTTGTTCCAATTGATCTGTGCAATTTAGGATTGCAATCAATGGCACTTGCAAGATCTAATTATACACCTTAATGAAACTTTCAAAATCATGGCTACGAGAGCCAAACTTTAATAGAAGTCTAAACTCCTAATCTGTTTTTACAAGAGACTAACATGGCAACCTTTGTGTATTGGATGTTGAAGTATAGACTAGGCCACATGATTAAATACAATTTGTGAAATAGTAAAATTGGGCAAAAAAAATAAAATTCTACCCCTTTAATTCATGTAGTTAAATCGAAGTACATAGAGAGTGAATTTTGGCAATTTTTTGCCACTAAAAAAACGTTGGTTGCAGCTGGATTTTTTCATCTCGTTGCCAGCCACATTGATTCTCTAAGTTTGCAACGTCGGTGGTGAAGATGTTGGGGCTTCTCAAGGTTAGTTGCACAAATGCCACTAGCTTGACTATATGTTGTCCATGTCTATTCTTAATTAACTCAACTATATGCTTGACTATTATCCTAACTGTAACTGGATTGAGATTACGGAATTGTATGTTCTATATATGTTCTATTAATTTGCGCTTAAGTATGAGTTTGTCAGGATATACCGGTATATACAGTTGGCTTTTGATTCAGTAAAGCCAAAACAGTATTAGGTCTGCAAGCTAGTTTCTTCTATGACTATAGAAGCTTTTGTAATAGGATCCGAAATTTTTGTCAATGTTCAGAATGAAGGCATTCAGCAGATGGCGGAGAGGACACTTGGTGAGGAGCTAGGAAGAGGCCAAGATGTGACCATCATCTTGATACCGAGAGGGGGAAGCAGAGATCAAATGTTAGCTCTCATCCATCTTCATTCGCATGTTTTGAGCACGCACAGCAAGTACTTCAACACATGCTTGAGCGACAGATGGAATAAACGAGACTCTCCATCTGCATCAATGGAATTTCTTCTAGAGGTCCAAACGGAAGTTCAACATTACTTCAATTGTTTTTCAAACATGTACTCACCGTTTGCAAAGAGCTTTGAAAGCGTGGATCATGGTTTGGAGCTTCTGAAAGTCGCTTCACAGATAGATTTTGGGGGCCTCATGGAGCGCATCTCCTTCTTCTTATCATCCATGTATTGGTCGGAGGAAGAAGAGATTAGGGTCCAAGAGTACGCGGCTTCTCCGGACTTTCCTCGCATTCACCTTGTGGATTTGGTGGCCCGGTTGGGGTTGGATGAGAGCGAAGTGGACAACCAGAAGCAATTGTATGTCTTGGTTAAGTGTGTCCTCAAGGCATCAAGTATTCCAAGGATGTTGACATTGCCAGCATTCTTGGAGGCCCTTCGATGTGCTCCACCGTCTGAGTATTCCAGGAAGATTGTTACAATTCTTAGTCAAACGGCAACGGAAATATTCTTGAACTTACGTATTCTTTGCCATGGCGGGAGTAGATGTCACAAGCCCGTTTTTAAAAAGATCCAAGCATTTAGTTGGATACTTGAGGCTTTACTGAAGGGCCAAGTGGCTGAGGAATTGGTGAAAGGCATTGTGCATTCAGATTATTGGCATCTGAAGTCCATCATTGTAGTCTTCGACGCATATGGCTATGACGAAGAGTTTTCGAAGCAAGATTTTGCAAAGCTTGTTCTTGTGATGTACAAGGAGGTGGTCGCTGGACGTCTGATATTGAAACTGCCAGAACGAATAGCGTTATTGAAGAATTGGCACGTGGTACTGAAGTCTTCGTTGCAAGTGGGGACTTTTGAAGAAGCGGTTGCAAACTTGTTTTTGACCTTGCCCTTGAAGCAGCAGTCCAAGTTAATACATTTGCACAAAGAGAGAGTTTTTGACTTCATCAGCCCAAGTTCTTTGGCTTCGGTGCTCCACTTTCACTGAGAACTTGGGTTGCTAGTAGCCTGCATGGGAATAATACTCATGAGTACTCATGCTTTTCTTTTTCTAAAGTACTTTAAAATTAGAAAAATAATTTTTAATTTTTTTTAAAAATATGGCCAATGTATACACCTATAAGATAAAGGTAACCACCAAAGAAAAATCATAGAAAAGTTTTCTAACTAGGAGAACTAAAAAAGTGCCAAATTTCAAGAATATACATACTTTGATATTTTAATTAGTAAAAAATAGGGAAAAAAATTAAATGAAGAAATAAAAATTGGTCATTTGTAGCAACTCTATAGAAATTGTCATTCACCAAAAAACCACCAAAATAAATTTTTACATGTTTCAAAATGCAAGTAGAAAGAGGCTCACTTTGTGGACTTCTATATGACATATGGTTTACTATTTTTAGAAACCTTTTGAACAATAGCTAAGAGTGCACTACAAAACCATTTCCTCCAAATTTCAGCTCCAAATTCGTTTCTTTGGTTACTACTTTGTTCAAAAATTTCCAAAATTGGCAAGTGTGACATAAAATTGGAGACTATTTTTGGATAGTAAAACTTTTTTACAAAATTCCAAAAGATTAGATAAGGCATATATAAGTCACTCATGAGTACCTTGGCTATCAGAATTTTGAGTCATTTGGAGCCAAAATGCAACCAAAAAACAAATTAGCTAGAGATATGTGACAGAAAATAGTACAAGTGTTTTGTGCAATCACCCTCATGTCTTCAAACCCGAGGGTATTGATCTTGTTTTTTTTGAGGATTTCAGGAAGAGAGAAGTCTCAGATGAAGTCGCCGCAATTACTGCCATGATGCTCCACTATCTATTGTATAGCGGTTTAGGACTGTAGGAGCAGTGATGGAAAAGAAGCAAGACGAGCAGAATTATATATGAGGAAACGTTATGTGTACTGTTTTCTACTTTTGATTGATCAACAGTTTTGTTGGAAATTTACAACTGCTGTAAGATTTTTTGAACCGGCAGATTCTTCTTTGAATATGTTCAGTTCTAGCACCTTGAAGCTCCAGTCAGATCATGAAGGTTAGCCAAAATTGTTCTTATGAAAGACCTAATGTCAATCACTCAATCAAAGATAATACAAATAGAAATATACTATATGTATGTTGAAAACAGTTGCTTCATTGAAGATATTGCCTTGGGCATCTCATCTTGATTCTTGTAAGGCGGGAGACAACCCGTTTCGATCACTTAAGCAATTCAACATATTTGGTGTATGGGTATGATGAGGGGAAAAATTTCCCTGTTTAGAGAAATAGATTTAAGAAGGATTCCATATTTTCGTACATTTTTTTCCTCAAAAATAAAATTACTATGAATTTTTTTCGTGAAGATTCCGTTCAACCTATTCTTGTTATGTAGGCCATCATATTTCCAACCATAGTTTGGTAACAAAATCAACAATGCTTCAATGCAGGTGATAATTGTAGCCTCCAATGTACATCTTGTAGTCATTCTATGCTTTCAATGTACACCTCCCCAAAATTTGTGCTTCCCCTTCTCACAAATATCTGCGTGAGCTGTCATCTAAACCACCAACTAATCAGAAACAGAGCAGTCCAACTAACGGAAATGGATGTCTAATCGGAAATGGGTCGGCTCCCTTATAAACTGTACACCCTCCATTCACGAGAGCATAAAGTGAGTTTGTTTTCCAATACTTTGCAAAATCATAGTTTATTCATATGGAGTCCCAAAAATGCAATCTAAAAGAATCTAGAATCCTTTTTTGACTAACAATAAGATTCACACAAACATTATTAAAGTTCAACAATAGGAAGTGAGAAACGGGGTGAGAAACCATGCTCAAAACCTTATTTGGGCAATATTCACGGGGGGCACTTAGAAATTTTTAGCAAACAATGCACGGCATAATATAGGGAGGTAATAATTCACTGACAAAAAATTTAAAAAAACTTTGAGGTAATATACAGTGTACAAATTAATGTACATTCACTTAGAAATAAGATATCTAGGTCAATAATACCTCATATTTATAAAAATTTGATCTAAAATACCCTCAAAGCTATGGATCTTAGGTATTTAATGTGAGTGCTAACCTACTAAGTTGGATAAAAAACTGTTGTTTACAATCCATTTTGATAGATGAATGAGGACCTTCTATGCCGCATCAAGAAAAAAGGATTGTTTCTAACAATACTTTTGTAGCATAAATTTAGTTATGCTTCAATAAATACATAGAATAATATTGAATTGGTATTGTTGCAGTACTAATAACAATAATATTGCATGTGGTATTGCGAAAGTGCCTATTTAATATTGAAATAAAGTGTGCTTTACAGTATCATTTTATTTAACTTTAAAGTACTGATTTAGTACTGCAAAATTAGTATTAGTCAATAATGAAAGTATGCTTTAAAGTAGGAGGTTTTAAAAGCGTATAGGCTCTAAAATTGTCCACCTCTTCAAATGTACACCACTTATACATGTTGGTTTTTTTAGCCTTCAACAATGTATCAATAGTGTGCATATTAGTAGGTGGGCAATTTTAGAGACTTATGCCATTTCACTTCAAAATTTTCATAACTAAATCCACAAAGCTTCAAAAAATATGAAATGACTTGGGTTAGATGCCAATTGCACTTGTCTTTCAAGGAAAATTTCCAAAAAAATAATTCAAGATGTTTCACCTCCCAAATTTTAGTTTCAACTCTTAAATGAGCAATTTTTAGACCTCCTGCCTTAAATGAATTGATGCAGTACTGCAATAGTATTCAAGAAGCTTATAAAAATAGTTCTTTTCCAATACTAAAATATGCTTGTTTTAGTACTAAAATTTGTTGATTATGTATAAAAGAAAAGGAATAGAAATGTTCTACTACCTACAACAGGGTTTTTTTTTTTCATTCTGACAGGCCACCATGCAAGAAATAGAGGGTGTTCCCTCCAGATATAGGCCATTGTGCCTGTGCCACGACATTGGAGTCTGGCCTCATGAGGCCTAAGAAAAAAACCTGACCTACAGTGTGTGATGTACAGTTTCCAGCATGAGATGTGTAGTTGAACATTTTTTTTTCTTTCCAATTTATTTGGTCTTCAAGCAGTTTGGGGGGGCATTTTCTTTTCATTTTTTTTTTGCTCAAGATAGTTTACATTTTTGTTTTAGCCCATTTTTTTGGCTTAAAGTAGTTTGTAATTTTATTCCAATGAAGTAAGGGTATTGAAAATTGTCCCTCCTTGCAAATTCTAAGTAATGATATGGGGGCCTAAAATACCATGAATTCCAAAATTAGTTAATAATATGGACCATTTAATTGGTCGTGGTCATCAAAATCCCTCCCCCCAAAAAAACTCTGGCTGCACATGATATCCAAACGTCCACATGGAATGACCCCTCCATTATGGAAAGTAAGTTAATTACACCAAAATTGCCCTGTTTTTCATTGTGAACAGATTCTATTAGTAGATAGTTAAAAATTTTAAATATTCTCAATTGGCAAATGATATGAGATTTCAATGCACCAAAGCACACATGATTTGGATCCTATGTGCAAAAGTTATATTAAATTTCTAATGTTTTTTTGGTAGATGTTCTAAAGTGATCGTTTCCTTAAGAATATACATATTAAAATAAGAAGATAGATATTCATTATTAGCATCAAACTAAGCGACAATTTTAGGTACCTAGCACCTTGCGGGGTCTCTACCTTAACCCTAAAAAACCAAGTTGCATTTTTTGGCAACATAGCAATTTTGGACAACTTATTATGAATGGAATTTTTATTTTCAAGCTTTCAAATTTTGATACAACATGGGGACAAGTTTTTTCCTCAAGGCCCAAAAATTTTCATAACTTTTGACTACATGGTTAAAAAGTTATTGTATGAGATGTAGTGTTTTTCCCCGATTGAGCACTTCAAGCAAACCTTAAAAAATCACTTTTTTCATAACAAAACTTAAAATTGGTTTTTTAGATTTATATGTATGTGGAAAGCTTGGAATCATTCTATTTTGATCAATGAGATGAAAGTTATGAGGAATTATTGTTTGCAGACAATTATAGATTCTCTAAAGTAAAATGACTTTGAAGTCATTTATTTAACTCAATTTTCAATATTTTTGAAAAAAATAAAATTATAGAATGTTGATTGTCTATTACAACATTATAACCATTGGGATTGACATTTTTCAATTCCATAAAAAAATTCTTAACAACTTTATAATTTGAATCATTCTCTATTTTTTTCTACTTACTATTTTTTCTTATATGTTCAACAATTCCAAATGATGAGAATTTTTTCAAGCATGTAGCCAACTTGCCTTGAATAATGAATCCAAAGAAGCACTTCCATTTTGGACATTTTTTCATTCCAATGTGACCCTGTGAAGTGCGGCTGCTTTATTTTATGCAGGGCCAAAAAAACAGATTTTTGTCAATTCAAATGCTAATATCTTGCAATCCACAAGGTGGAAATTTCTAAAATTTCTTCTATATCTTTTCAAACTAGCTTACTACAAGATTCTACAATTACATGTGTCCCAAAATGTTATTTTTCTAAAATTTGGTACTTGTGTTAGAAATGACAGTTTTGGAGCATTTTGGGTAAAAACATAGTCAAGGAACTTTAAAGGTTATCACCAAAAATTGGCAAAACAAGCAATTGAGTTCTTCATTAGAGAAAAAATCAGCCCTCTGGAGGGCTGCTCCACAGCCCTCCGGAGGACCCTGAAATTTACTTTTTTTTTGCCAAAAAAATAGTTTTTCCCCTATTTCCGCCCGGCAGAAACTGCAGCAGAACTGGCGCACGAACCGAAAATTACTAGTAATTTTTTTTTTTTTTTTTGTTTAATCTTAAAAAAATTATTAAAAAATAAAATAAAATAAAAAAAATCGCAATTTTGGCGAGCAGTCAGCTTGGCTGACTGCTCACCGCAGGACAGTACTGGTGTATTTTTGAATGAAAAAACGACTCATTACACATGGTAATTAATAACATAAACAAATTGCTTCCTAATAATGGCCTGAAAGGAAATTATTCCTGTCCATTTGGATTCTAATGTGGCTCTTTCTACTCCCTACAAAGTTGCAATAGTAATTTAGAGCATCCTTTAATCCTAGACCGTCCAAGTGGACATTTTCTATCCAGTGCAGATTGTAAATCAACTTGGTGCCATCTGGGATCAACTATTATAATCTTGGCGTGTGATTCACCAATTCTGCCTTTTCCTTGTCGTGGAGCATTGCCTCTGACTTTAGCCTCGAATCAAAAGGTGGATTTACTTAATTCCGCCTACATTGTTTGCAGTGACTCATTCTTTGAAAACCACCTCGAGCTGTGTGTCGCTGACTCAAACGAGGACTGGGCGGTCTAGGGTTAAGCTTACGGAATAATGAATGAACGTTTGAACATGTGTAGAAATGGCATAGTTGTATTCATAGAATTCAAAAAAATGGAGACTTTGCAACCCCAATTTCACCCCAATTCTTACCTTAGAGGTTATTATAAAGGTTAATGTAAGGATAATTGTTGTAAATTAGGCAATGTTAACCTTGGTAGGGATTATTATGAAGGTAATTCACAATTCATAGGTTAAAATTATGAGCAGGATGCTCAAGCTTCAAACTATTGAAAGTTCTTTGAAGGTCAAACATCCAATCTATAAAAAAAATAGAAGAAGAAAAAACATAAGAAAAAGCATCAAGAATACTCATTGGGATTTGTCTTTGTACATGCGAGTGTACATGGTATCAAACTCCTAAAAGCTACATTTAGGTGAGAATCTAGATCATGGGACAATTTAATTTACACAATTAGGTGAAGTTATCGTACATCATGTACAATTTAGTATTAGAAGTTGTTGATCACTAAAATGACTAGAACTAACTACCACTTCAAAAAAAAAAACTTGTCAAAGGTAGAAGGTTCAAGAATGGCACATCCGAAGGCACATCTAAGGAGAAAAATAGATGTGTGGAAGAAACTAGCCCGCCAATGATTTCCAATTTTGTTTTGGTAGACAAAGAAATAGAAAAGAAACAAACTACAATTTTGATTGTAATTTTTAGACTTAGAATGAATTAGATACAATTTTCCAAAGTGAAGGGGCCGTAGGTTGCTATTGATGTTTGAGTAAAGTTTAGTAGTAATGAATTATCATGTGCATATGAAAAGAGCAAAACAATCCCAAAACAGATGAATAGGGTGCTTAGTACATTCAAGAAATTTCCGTAATGCATGAATGCAGTGTCCTAAATTGAGAAAGAGAAATATGTAATCTAAAATTAATATTTACTATTTTTTTCTTACTGTCATTTTAAATTTTGTGTTCACAATTAAATGATGCATTCATGATTCATACATGACACATAATAGTGGTCCAAAAGCACTACCCACTGCCCTAAAATAACTCACTAGCAATCACTTTAATTTTCCTACCTCAAAACATGAAATTCATATGAGCAACCACATGCACTCATCATGAACCTATCCTATGGTCAATTGTAAATGCCCGCACACTTTAAGGACCTCCTCCTATATTGACATAATGTGCATCACATCATCAAGTTCTAACATTATTTGTTTTTTCAACAGTGGTTATCTTCTATTTCTATTACAATGGTACATCTATTACAATGGTACATCTAGGTGTTTATAGAGAAGTTGTAATTGGCCATGGAACTTTCAGGCACCAGTTTTGCACGGCGCACCCTCACCTGCATCCTCTTTCAATACCCCTTCTCACTCACTCACACACAGGCCCCTCCATTTCATTGTTTTCCTATCATTGTTACAATGACATTCTTCACTTCTTTTCTGCTGACAATCTCACTGCATTGCAAGGTCCATCTCTACTTCTATTGACACAAAGCATGTCCTGATTTCCTGTCCCTCGGGCTTCAATACCTGATCTGAGATTCAAGGTGTTACAACTCAACAAATCCAAGCACAGTGTTTCAAATATCACAACCAGATTGTGGACTGCAACAATAGTGGTTACAAGTTCAAAAGGATGCAAAAAATCATGATATATACGACACAAAATGTTCCAGGCCTGATATTTTGCTCTTCTAGCTCCATTTTCCATTACAGTTCTGCTTCTACAACCCCAAACCGCTGTACTGTACAATACGGTAGTGGAGGATCATGGCAATAACTACAACTTCATTATACTCAGAATTCTCTTCTAGAATCTTCAAGCGCAGGATCAAAAGTCTCGAATTTGAAGACAGTACGTGGAGTTCAATTCCCTGACTGCCCAAGTCCTCTGTGAAACTGCAGCATGGAAGTCAAAGAAGTGGAGACTGCTGATAAAGTCATACTCTTATTTCGCGAGTCTATTAACTCGGTCTGCTGCTTCAAGGGCAAAGTCAGAAACAAGTCCGCAGTTGCTTGTTCGAAAGTCCCTGGTGTCAACGAAGACTTCAGTAATTCATGCCAATTGGCCAACAAAGCCATTCGCTCTGGCGGTCTCAACAGCAGTCGTCCAGCCACCACCTCCTTGTACATCACAAGAACAAGCTTTGCAAATTTCTCCTGTGCAAGCAGAGACCTGGATTCGATTATGTTACTGACATAAGTTGGAATTGTATCTAAGTGCACAATAGCTTGCACCAATTCCTCAGCCACTTGGCCCTGCAGTAGTACCTCAAGTATCCAACACATTGCTTGGATCCTCTCGATAGTGGTCTCGATGTATGCCATGTTGGATCTGCCAGGAATCTTGCCGTGCCAGTCTTTTCCAATGTCGCCAAACATGTCCTTTGCCTCTTGGCTGACGACGGCAAAGACCTTCCTGGAGTAATCAGAAGGTGGAGCACGTCCAAGGGCCTTCAAGAATGCTGGCAATGTCAACACTTTCGGATCACTTGCTGCGCTGTGGCCACTGCGAATGCACTGTCGAATCAAGGCGAACAACTGCTTCTCACGGTCCTCTTGGGTCTCATCCAACCCCAGTCTTCCAACCAAGTCTTTGAGGTGGATGCGAGGAAAGTCCGGAGAAGCTGCGTATTCCCGAACCCTAATCTCATCTTCCTCCGCCCACAACATGGATGATAAGTAGAGGGAGATGCGCTCCATGAGCCCCTGAAAGTCTATCTGTGAAGCGACTTTCAGAAGCTCCACACCTTGTTTCACACTTTCAAAGCTCTTCACAGACGGCGAATACATGATCGAAAAACAATCGAAGTAATGCTGAACATCAGTTTGGACCTCCAGAACAAACTCCATTGGTGGAGATGGAGAGACTGGCTTTTTCCATCCCTCGCCCAAGAATTTGTTGAAGTACTTGCTGTGAGAACTCAGTACATGCGAATGCAGATGGATGAGGGCTAGCTTTCGATCAGTTAATATGCTTCCCCCCTTTGGTAACAAAATGATGGTCACGTCTTGGCATGTTCCTGACTCCCCACCAAGTGTCCTCTCCTCCATCTGCTCAACATCCACAATGATTTCTGAACCTGAAATAATATACTTGCAAATCTGGGATCGTTCTGGCTTTACTCACAACCAACTCTAACCCTAAAAAGCACATAACGGTGGCTGAATCATGAAGGATCATCGAACAAACGAACAGTTTGAAACAGAGTCTGCACAGGCTAGTCCATGAAGGAGAACAGTTGCTGTCTATCGCCTACAATTTAACATGCTCCTAGGAAAGGAAAATATGTCTTCCGATTAGGTGATCATTTTTATTGCATTCCGTTGCTCTAAGTTAATATCGAAAAATAACTGACAGAAGTGAATTGATAATTGTGGGTACTTGAGTTTTCTGTCCCTCTGTTGTGATTCCAGCTCATTCCATTTGAGCATCGTAACCACCAATTTCTTCTCGATTTTAAGATTTAAATTTGAATGTGAAGTATGCCTAAGTTATGGTAAGTGCACTGACAATCCATGACTTATCAGAATACTCTCTCGAGCCTCTCTTTGCATAAAGCTCTCACCTCATAGCAAAGACCTGCGAAATGTTTTTGCGCTGTGAGTGTCGGTAGAACAGAGACTAGTCACAACACACAAGCCTGCCGACAATCCCCTCACAAGTTACATCTATCATGTTCTAGAGCTAGACAGTGAGGTTAAGCCATAGTCATCAAGCACAATTATCACCAGAATTTATTATGCAATGTTACTGAACACAAGCTTTTCAGAACTAAGTTACTGGAATGCACAAAACGAACAGAATTGTAATCTCTACCCTCTCGTGTACAGTACAGTACAGTTGGTGAGAACTCAAAAGTTGGTTGCCATGGACAGCATTCAAATGGCATGGAAAATAGTACAACTGACCTCAGCACGGACGTTGCAAACCCGTTGCAGAAGTATAGAATCAATGTGGCTTGCAAATACAATGAGATGAAGAATTCAGGCTGCAGCATTACAACAATCCATTTCTCAAGTGAGCTGCACAACACAAGAGATTTGGAAAACCTTGACTGAATGAATCTTTTCATACTCTTCAGGACGTACTGGAGATGATGATCAATACTATGCCGGCCATAGCTTGCCGTCAAGCTACCTCAAATAACGATATTTAATGTCGAAGAAGAAGCATTGCAATCTCTTCGGGGCTTGCGTGCATGAAAATTGAAGAGTTCATTTGTTGGGCCCGAGCCGCAAGGACATTGCATACACTGCAGTACAAAAACAATGTTAAATACCAGGTTGATTCGTCCGTTAGAACCGGACTAGTATGTTCTTCCCGTGTTTTTTCCTGTGTTTATTAATACATTGACCACCGTCCTTTGAAAAAAAAACGATGTTAACTCCGGGTTAAAAAAAAAAAAAAAAAAAAAAAAAAAAAAAAAAAAAACGATGTTAAATAATAATCCTGTTCACGAGCAGTAAGTACACACTTAGGTCTGACAGCGCAAGTTAATTCAATTGGTGTACCCAGCAGTAATGTCACTTACTCACGCTACTGTAGTTCTAGAATTTTACAAAATTTAAAAGCACGGGAATATTATAGTTTATAGTATTTAACGTAGAATGAATATAGTGTGGTTCATTCTACTTTAATACTACCGGTATGTCAAATGATGTGGTTTTCATAAAAATTTCATTCATTTTCTACTACCTTCATCAAATTTTTATTCATCTCTACTTGCTTTCATCCATCACAATCTAGTTGCATCTAGATTTCATCCTGGACTTCATTCATCCAAATGTTTGACAATAATTAGATGGCATTCATCCAAATTACATCCAATTGGTGTGGAGGGAGTTAAAACTATTCAAAGTCTTGCAGTAATTGCATTAAATCCCAAAGCAATTTGATGTTTTTCAGCCCAAAATTGCTTCAAAGTATTCAAACCGAAAGCAAGGCTAAAATATTCATTGACAAATCCAACTATAAGATCCTTTGGTTAGTTTGTTAGAGTACACCCTCCTAAAATTTTAGAATAAGAAACTTTACAAATTGCAAATTCATGATGCTTGGATTTCAAAAAGAAGTATTCTCAATCTTCCCAAATGATTAGGTTTCATCTTTCAAACTTTTTATCTAAAAATGTGTAGATCCTACAACTTGCAACTCTCTATAATATCTTAAAGAAATAAGTTGGAAATACATATAAAAATTTCAACAAAAATATTTTATATTCGTGCTTGAAAAAAATGGTAAATATAAAGAAATAGAATATATTTAAAATACTAAATTGTTAATAATTTAGTTATAGGATTGAAGAATTCCGATTCCATTGGTTGCAATGTTGTAATAAACAATCTACATCCGATCTTTTTATTTTTTCCAAAAACATTGAAAATTGATTTAAATGAAGGACTTCAAAGGTTTATTTTAGAGTAGAAATTTCATAGTTGCCCACAAACTAAATCTCCTCATAACTTTCATCTCATTAATCAAAATAGAATGATTAAAAACTTTCTATGTATACACAAAACTTACAAAATCAAATTTAAGTTTATAATTATTTTTAAAGTGATTTCCTTAGTTGCCTAAAGAATAAAAAAACTATATAATTACCATACAATAACTTTTTAATCATGTAGTCAAAAGTTTTGAAAATTGTTGCGCCTCAAAACCTATGCCTAGACTTCATATTGTGTGAAATTTTTAAAGAAAAATACTTAAAATTTCCTTTGTAAATGGATGACCAAAAATGTTGCTACTAAAAATGCTACTTGGTTCTTTAGGGTTACTTGAATGGTAACTTGAGTTGTTATTTTTTTTAATTAAATTTGAATTTTTGTATTAAAAAGAAAACTAATTAAACCCACAAAAACAACAACTTGGTTTAGGGTTTGGAAACTCAACTCCGCTTGTTATGATCTACTTATGAATTGTAAGATGTAAACCCTCAAAATAAAAAATTGATTTTACAAATTTTTATTTAAATCAAACCAACGTTAATCCATGAATGTGAAAAACTCAACATTTCTTTTTGAATTGACAATGACTAAATTTGAAACAAAGATACTTTGCCCAAAGGATTTAAACATACAATAACAAGTAAATACTATGCTAGTATATCCAATCTAATTTACGTTCAATTATTACCTAATACTCAAAATTATAAGGCACCCTATAAATTCCTTAAGGATGACATGGTAGTCTAAATCTCCAATATTGTGAAGATGTATTATAAAATATAACTTTGAAAAATAATTTAATGATGACTTTCAAGCAAAAGCTATAAAATGTGATCTATAGATTACATTCATATAGTTAACCCTTTAGGGCCTAAGGAGCCCCAAGCAACCTTTGAATTTTTTTGGAATCAAATTTGCATATTAAGATTTTATGATTTAATTTAAATTATTATTTTTCCACAAATAACCATGCATATCTTCTATTTGATCTGATTTTTAAATATTTTTTGGAAAAAAAATGAAACTTATAAGATTTTTTAGAGTTTCTATCTTTGAAAAATCATAGTAATTACAAAAAGCTCACTTTACCATGAAATTTTTATAGAAAATAGAGAAAATTATAATGAACATTACGGTGAAGTTGGCATTCTCTCTTTAGTTATACACAAATAAATTTGATAGAGAAACATGTTCCACAGTGCATTTTGAAACTATAGAAATCCCAACTTCAAATTGCCATAGACAAATCATTATTGCTCCAAATTTGATGGCCAATGGCTCATTGGAAGCGGAATTCCTGTGCCCTCACATCTTGTTCACACCTCACAAGCATCTAAGGCTAGGAAAGTGTTCCAATTCTCAAAATTTAGTTTAAAACTACCCAAATTGGCATGCTCGGCCCTAAAGGGTTAAATCAACTACATCCTATTCTAACCAATATTTTTAATAAAAATTAAAAAAAAAAAATCCTTTTAAAATTGATTACACATTGAATGATTGTAATTTTTTTCAAAAAATTTTAATTTAAAAAAAATCCTAATTTTTAAATATGGTAATGTTTTATGATTTTTAATTTTCTTATTGATTCAAGATGTTTTTGGAGAGCCGTTTTTTGAACTAAAAAAAAATTAGAACTAAAAACCTTTTTTTTAATTTTTAGGTCAAGCATACTTGTGCCCTTTGAATAGTAGAATCTATCTTTGTAGAAAAGAGTTCTAAAACTCTATATTGTGCAAATGTAAGAGACCAAATAAAAAAAATTACAAATATTCAAATGATTTAGACTAAAAGAATAATATTTTATGCACTTGGGCTATGTTTGAATTCATTCATTTTTTGAAATTTGAGTTTATGTTCAATGATCCTATAGAAGATAGCTCTTTCAAAAAAAATTATAACTAAGACATTATATTTTGTCCAAAAATTATTTGATTTTTACCTCACATAAATGATGACACTATATATTAGGCCTCAAGTAGTTGGATAATACCTAAAAAGAACGTTTCCATTGGGCTATGCAAAAAGATACTTTGTCCTATAATATTAATTTGCTTCTTAACCCCTAAAGGACCAGTTGTCCCCTCGGGGGACACTTTGGGTCCGGGCAGGTTCCTACGATCTCAATTTTTAGTAATATTTTTTGGTATTTTTTGAGGTTGTGTATTTTTGCGAGATCTTTGCAAATATGTAATTTTTATTTTAATTGATGCCCGGGAGAAAAAGTTATGGCACAATAAGTAAAATTGGAATCTTGCGGGCAGCCCAAAAAAATCACAAAAAGTCAAAATAATTTTTTTTCAAATTTTTCCCTCAAAGATTATATTTTTGTCTACATGTGAAGCTTTGTTTCATTCAATTTGGACTAATAATGAGAAAGTTATGGACAATCTTAGTTTTTCGGGCAATCTAAGCATCTTCTTGAAAAAATAACTTGTAGAATTCATTTTTGAATGCAATTTTGAGAATTTTTCAAATTTTTTGTTAGACAGGGTTAGATTTTCTTGCTAGAACAATCTCACCGTTGGGATTATTGTGATTCAATTCCATCTAAAAGCTGTTAAAAATTTAGTTTTTTCTTCAATCTTGTACCCACTTCTACTTAACAATTTTTTAATGAGTGAATTTAAGTGTTTTTTTTCCTAAATTTTTTTGGTAGATTCTCAACTCAACTACTTAACATAAATAAGTAAAAAATCGAAATCAATAGTGCAAAAAATTTGAACTAAAAAGATTCAAAGCCAAAAAATCTAGTCAAGTAAGGTGGAAAAAAACTTGTTTTCTTCACTTTAAATGCATATATCTTGCAATCTACGTGGTCAAAATTTCTGAAATTTCTTACACATATTCATATACTAGTCAAATATAAGATCTTACGGTTGGATACGCAAAAAAAAACAATTTTTTAAACACTTTTCTCTTTGCAATAGAAATGACAGTTTTGAATGGTTTTTGGTAGGAAAATCACCTCGGTCCTTAAGGAGTTAAGTAAGCTCTTTATACTCAAACTCCTCACGTGTAAGGTAGGTGAATATTAAATTTTTAGAGCTCTATACCATTTTAGCTTCAAAAATCTGTAATTCATTCTACAAAGGTTATAAAAAATATGAAACAACTAGGATTAGATTCTAGTTCTATTTATCTTTTTAAAAATATTTACAAAAATATACAAAAATATTTAGCTTCACCAAAATTACTATCATTTAGTAAATGTTTTTGTCTTATGAGTGCAAAGCGTCCTATCTTTGGGTCCAAAACCAATTAAAGAAACCTAGGATTGCATCCCTTAGACTTTAGAGTTATAGTCATTCTCAATACACTTCAAAATCTGTTTTACCAAATATAACTCCAACTTTTCACTACTTTGTAATTAGAATTTGAAATTTTTATCATAGAAAGCATGTTCAAAAGTAATTTGAATAGATACAAGAAAATTCAAATTCAAATATTGTTTAAAGAAAATGAAATCACTTCAAAAGCAAACTAAAAGGCAAAGATTATAGTAGTGTTCTAATTGACAAATAATAATGATCAATTTGGTCAAATTGGAGTGCAAAGTGCATTATTAACTGTGCCTTTGCCAACACCACTATTAATTTTGGCCTTTTAATGTGTTTTCGAAGTGGTTTGTTTTTTGGTCTAATGTTTATTTTTAAACCTTCTTGTACCTATTCAAAGTAACATATTTGTTTTTTTTTAATTTTTTTTGCTAATTTTGGAATTTGACAACCAAATCTACAAATAAATATAAAGATAATTTGTTGAAAATCCAAAGAATTCATTAACAATCCATTATATCAAATATCGATTTGTCATTTGATTATCTATCATCAAAAAAGTTTTTGATGGTGAAATGAAGGAATTATTTCATTCACATTTTGTAAGAATGAAAGGTAGAGAGGTTGTCTTTATAATGAAATTCATTGTCCATCATAAATTCTCAAAAGATATAGGTAATTTAAAGATGAGAGCTTGAATGTTCATTGTCGAAATTATGTACAAATTGTGTTCAAAGTAGAATTTCATACCTCATTTTGGCATGATAGAATTTTTTTTTTTCCAGAAAACTTTGACCTTGGAAAAGTTGTAAAATTAATCTATCTTTCATTTCCAAAAATCCTTTTGTAATTTTGAGACTTTAAAAAAGAGAGTGGACAAAATCTAGAGATGATGTTTAATAATGTCAAAGAAATATCCCTTCTAATACTCTCTCAACTTTGTCCATAACTTTTGATTGGAGGCTTGAAATCTCAAACATGGATTGAAAATGAAAGTTAGCTTTATTTTTAATATTAACTTTGTTCAAAGTTAAAAAAAAAATTAATTCTACTATGGCTAAATGAAATTTGAAATTCTACTTTGAACACAATTCCGCTTAGGACTTAACTCTTAAAAAACATTTCATGTTTTGGCTTGGTCAAACTTCATTAAAACACACATTTTAAAACTTCATATTTTCACATGCAATAATATATGTCTAAAATTTAATCTCATTTTTTCATAATTCAAAAATTCAAAAATAATAATATATGATCAATTTAAAAAAATTCATAATAATTATAAAAATACCTAAAATAATATGAATGTTTTAAGAAAAATGGAAATAATAGTGACAAACATTACGGTGTAATTGATGTATTCTTTGAGCTTACACTAAGAGAAATTTGATAGAAAAAGTTCAATAGTAGTGTATTTTGAGCTTTCAAGATGCTAACTTCAAAGTGTCACAAAAGTTACAATTTAAAAAAAAATTAATGGAGTAAAAAGTAGATTATTGGAGCTACATTTTCTTAGTTAAACTTAAAAGCGTTTAAAATCAAGAACTATGTAAAATTCAGGTTTTGACTTCAAAATGCTCGTGGGGCTAGTAATGTCCTCTAAGGGTTGAACAATTGAACTCCTACTAACCCTAATTTACATATTCTACATGGGTTGTTTTATCTCCTACCACCCCACTTGTATAATGAGTTTGCCTTCTCATTTGCATACACATCTAAGTGGCATTTGAAGCTTTGTGGAATACTCATATCAAAGGTGAGTAGCCATATTAGGATAGAAAATCTATGTTAAATAACTGTAATAGGCTTAATTAGATGAATTCCAAAATATCCATCTATATAGGATGAAGATATTGTAGGTAAATTGCCGAATATTTTTATTTTTTGAGTTTAATGCCAAATTTTTGAAAATTATATTTTAAAGTGTCTAAGCTTGATTTTGACTTTAACTAAATATTTGACACCAAAGTGGCAAACAACGTTCACAAAATTAACTAAAATTTGCTCCATGGATAGCTACTTAAAATTTACAATAGCTAAAAATATATTGGAGAAAATCCTCAAAAAAACTATATTTTAGCCAAGACTTCAACAACCAATAGAATTTGATAGCCAATTTGTTACTTCCTCTACATTGGAATTAGCATCTAAGTAGTCAGTTTTGGATCATAGTACTCCCAATCATCCTTTATAACTTGTAAAATCCTTCCTTTTCTATTTTTTTTAATGCCACTTACTCTCAAGGTAGCCAAAGTTGATGTTTGTTTGTTTTGAACGTCACATGTTACACTAAATTCCCTAAACTAGGTAGCATATTGCACTAAATTCCATGAACTAGTTCTAGCCTTCTAGGATCACTGGTGCCAAACCTGCTCTGTAGTATGCTACTTTTGGATGCGCTTCCAATGATAAAAGTTTCTAATTCTCATAACAAAGTAGTGAAAAGTTAGAGTTATACCGTATTTGGTTGGGCAAATTCTGGAGTTCATTAAGGATCATGCCCTAAGAGTGAACTTATTACCTCTTACCAGGATCAATTGTTTACCGTCATTTTGAACTGGATGCAGTGTCCTCGTCGCCTCGAGCCCAGCAAATCGAGACTCTTCATTCATTGGCAAGCTTGGGTCTTCTTATTCAACATTAGTTGTAAGATATGGCGGCAGCTAAGTTAGTCTGACATCTACCCAAAGGCCGGCCTAACTTAGCACAGTATTGATCATTGTACGTCCCCAGCTATGAAGGGTATGTACAGTATCAGTGAAGATTCTCCAAGGCTCTCATCTTCCAGTACGTGCAGTTAGCTTAGAATGCATCGTTGCAAATCTGCTGCAGCTTAACTTCTTCATCTCATTGCAGCCACGTTGATTCTCTACGTTTGCAACGGTAGTGAAGATGTCGAAGGTCAGTTGCACAACTTAATTGCCGCTAGCGTGAATATATGTTGTCTACGTCTGTTCTTATTAATTACCTCAATTGCATGCTTGCCTGTTGCCCCAACTGTGACTGGGTTGAGATCACGGAATCGTATGTTCTCCTATCTGCGCTTAAGTAAGAGTTTGCCAGGGTGATCGTTGGCTTTTGATTCAGTAATGCCCAAGCAGTATCAGGCTTGCGAGCAAGTTTTTTCTATCAGTATGGAAGTTCTGTAACAGGATCAGAATTTTTTTGTAAATGTTCAGAATGAAGGTGTTCAGCAGATGGAGGTGAGGAGACTTGGTGGGGAGTCAGGAAGACGCCAAGATGTGACCATCATCTTGATACCAAAAGGGGGAAATGGAGATCGAAGGTTAGCTCTCATCCATCTTCATTCGCATGTTTTGAGCGCGCACAGCAAGTACTTCAAGACATGCTTAACCAAGACATGGAGTTGCATGGTGCCACCACATGAGTTTTTTCTGGAGGTCCAAGGAGATGTTCAGCATTATTTTGATTGTTTTTCTAATATGTACTCACCACTTGGGAAGAGCTTCGAAAGCGTTGAACATGGTTTGGAGCTTCTGAAAGTCACTTCACAGATAGATTTTGGGGGCCTCATGGAGCGCATCTCCTGCTTCTTATCGTCCGTGTATTGGTCGGAGGAAGAGGAGATTAGGGTCCGAGAGTACGCGGCTTCTCCTGACTTTCCTCGCATTCACCTCAAAGATTTGGTGGACCGGTTGGGGTTGGATGAGAGTGAAAAGGACCGTCGGAAGCAATTGCAAGTCTTGTTTAACGGTGTCCTCGGGGCTTCAAAAATTCCGAGTGTGCTGGCATTGCCAGCATTCTTGGAGGCCCTTCGATGTGCTCCACCGTCTGAGTCTTCCAGGAAGGTCGTCGCAAGTCTTAGTCAAGCGGCAAAGGAAGTATTTTTCGACATTGAAAGTGAATGCGACAGAAGGTCCGAAGCTACTGGCAGTCATTACACTACCACTGAACTTTTTGAAAAGATCCGAGCAATTAGTTGGATACTAGAGGCTTTGCTGAAGGGCCAAGTGGCTGAGGAATTGGTGCAAGGCATTGTGCATTTAGATGCGATTCCAAAGTATGTCAGTCACCTACGGGTCGAAGAGGTCCCTGCGATGTTTGTAAAGCGGGAATTTGGAGAGCTTGTTCTTGTGATGTACAAGGAAGTGGTCGCTGGACGTCTGGTATTAAAATCGCCAGAACGAATGGCGTTGTTGGCCTATTGGCACGCGGTACTGAAGTCTTCGTTGAAGGTGGGGACTTTTGAAGCAGCAGCTGCGGACTTGTTTTTGACCTTGCCCTTGAAGCAGCAGGCCGAGTTAATACATTTGCAGAAAGAGAGAGTTTTTGACTTCATCAGCCCAAGTTCTTTGGCTTCGGTGCTCCACTTTCACTGAGAACTTGGGTTGCTAGTAGCCTGGGTGGGAATTACACTCCTCTGTCTTCAAATCCAAGGCTGTTGATCATGTTCTTAGAGGATTTTAGAAGAGAAGTCTCAGATGAAGTTGCAATTACTGCCATGATGCTCCACTATTGTACAGCGGTTTTATCAGTTTAGGATCGTAGTAGCAGTGAACAGAAAAGAAGGGGGCCGAACAGGATATGAAGAAACATTTTAACTGTGTACCTGTTTTCTGCTTTTGATCAACAATTTTGTTGTGTCTTACACATCTTTGAACGAGATTATTCTTTAAATATGTCAAGTTGTAGCATCTTAAAGCTCCAGTCAGATCATGAAGCCAAAGGAATCCCCAATTTCGTTTAAATTGGGAGCTCAAATTGGATGAATTTTTTGGGGTCTACATGATGCAAAAATTTGGATGAAATCTAGACAGATGAAATTTGGATGTTAATGGATGAAATTCGGATGCCAATCATTGTTTAAAATTGTATAAAATCTAGTATCTGTACCTTAAATTAGGTTTTTTATTTTGTTTTGTTTATTTTGTTTTGTTTGACTTGTTGAGATCTAAGAAACCGTGAGGCGTTTGGTGGTCTTTTTGGTATCATTGAAAAGCTCTTTGCAAAGAGAGGTGCATGGACTTTGTTTTGTGGTGTTTGGACCTAGTATAGTGTAGAAGTGATTGAATTTCAAAGTTTTAATGAATTTAGAAATTGAATTAAACTATCTTTTATTTTGAAAAAATCCATAATTTTTACATTGTAGGTCCAAACGCCACAAAATAAAGCTCCTTCATGCATAGAGCTTTCTATTTGTGCTAGTTTCATGGTGTTTGGTCCTACAGTGTGAAAGTTATGGATTTTTTGAATTATAAAATTTAATTAAATTATCTTTTATTTTTATTTTGAAAAAACCATAACTTTTACATTACATGTCTAAATGCTACAAAACAAATCCCTTGCATTCCTTTGTGCATAAAACTTTCTATTTGTACTAAGAATGCAATGGTATTCTCACTGAATTTCGAAGTTTTAATGAATTATAAAATTATTTATACTTTTATTTTTAATATGGCAATGACACAAGGCATACTTGACCTTGCATTCCTTTGTACATAGAGCCTTCTATTTATGCCAGTTTTGTGGCATTTAGACCTACATTGTGAAAAGTATAAAAATTTTAAATTAAAAAATTATATTACATTATATTTTATTTTAGAAAAAACATAACTTTCACTTGGCATGTCCAAGCCCTTGGCCTCCTTTGTGCATAAATCTTCCTATTTGTATCAAGAATGCAACCTCTTACATCGCAACAAAGCCCCATGGTGTAAAGGATATTGAATTATAAATCAAAAAAATATTTTTATATTTATTTTGGTTGTAGCAACGGCATAGGGCACACATTATATTACTTGTTTTGTTTTATTTTGTTTGATAGATTGAGATCTATAAAAACATAAGGCGTCCAAAGGCATTCTTGATATTGTTAAGAAGCTCTTTACAAGGAAGGATGCACGGACTTTGATTCGTGGCGTTTGAACCTTTGGTGTGAAAGTTACTGAAATTCAAAAATTGTATGATTTCAAAAATTGGAATAACCCCTAAATGACAGATCCATGACCATTGATTTCAATATTTCACTGTCCATCACTCAATTTGCTGCCATTTTGTAACTAGATATGCATGAAAAAATTTATGTTTATTTTTCAGAGATGAAATTACATATCTTCTTTACTTCACAAAAGATTTAGATTTTTTTTGTAGAAAATTGAATTTTTTGAATTTTTTTAAAGAGAAAGTGAAAAAAAATCATATTAAATAGAAAATTATTTCAAAAAAATCTGAAAATTTCACCATGTGTATATATTACAATGACAAACATCATGGTATAAACTCAATTTCCGTGTCATTCTATAATAAAAAAATAATAGACATTGAAAATACATCCAAAGTTCAAATTACAATAAAATATTCAATATTAGGAATTTTTTCAAAATTCAAATTGGAGTAGAAACTAGATTAGATGACCTTAATTTTGTTAGTTGGGCTCAAACTCAAAAAATATCATTTTTGTGGAGAAATTTCAGATTTAGAGCAAGGAGCAACAACTTCCTAAAATACACTAAAAGAGCATATTTGGTGATCCATTTTTTTAATAACTTTTCATGTACGTAAAGACAAACATTGGAAAGACGACAAGCTCAATTAGATACTTTTCATAACCCTAAATGAAAGGTCAACAAGGAAAAAGAGGATGAAAAAATACTTTTGAACTCTTTCTAGCTTATAGTATTGTCATTGGAGCGCCATGGAATGGAGCTCGCGGTGCTCCAGGGTTAAAATATATTTTATTTTGGAAAAACCATAATTTTAACATCGCATAACCAAACATTACAAAAAAAAAAGCTTTTGTCCTCCTTTGTGCTTAAAGCTTTTTGTTCAACCTAGTTTTGTGGCGTTTAGACATACGATGTGAAAGTTATCAAATTTTCTTAATTGGAAAAATTGAATTAAATTATCTTTTATTTTATAAAAACAATAACTTTCACATTGCATGTCCAAACGCCACAAAACAAAGACCTTGCCTTCCTTTGTGCACAAGGCTTTCTATTCCTATTGGAACACAACCTCTCACACCTCAACAAAACCTTTGCACTCCTTTGTGCATTAAAAATATAGAATTCCAAAGTTTTTGGTTGTGGCACAAAGTACACTAGTCTTTTCTATACCTTAAATTAAGTTGGTTGTTTTGTTTGATACGTTGAGATCTAAGAAACTCTAAGGTCTACGGTAGCGTTTTTAGTACTGTTAGAAAGCTTTTTGCAAAGAGAGGTGCATGGACTTTGTTTTGTGGTATTTGAACTAGTACGGTGTGGAAGTTATTGAATTTCAAAGTTTTTATAAATTCAAAAATTGAATTAAATTATCATTTATTTTGGAAAAACCTTAACTTTCAGATCACACGTCCAAATGCCACAAAACAAAGCCCTTGCGCTCCTTGCACGGAGCTTCTATTTGTGCCAGTTTTGTGGCGTTTGGACCTACGGTGTAAAAGTTATAGATTTTTTTAAATAGAAAAATTGAATTAAATTATCTTTTATTTTGGAAAAAACATAAATTTCACATCATATGTCCAAACATCACAAAACAAAGCACTTGCACTTCATTGTCCACAAAGCTCTCTATTTGAACTAAGAATGCAACCTCTTACACTACGGTGTGAAAATTATTGAATTTCAAAGATTATTTTCATTTTCATTTTAGCTGTGGCAATGGCACACCTGGGGCACACTTGTCTATCTCTTAAATTAGGTCATTTATTTTATTTTTTTGTTTTTGTTTGATATATTGAGAGTCTAGCAAATCATAAGGCATCCGATGGCGTTTTGGGTATTGCTAGAAAGCTCTTTGCAAGGAGAGGTGCACGGACTTTGTTTTGTGGCATTTGGACCTACTGTGTAGAAGTTATTGATTTTCAAAACATGTACATTGAAAGCCACAATTATTACTTACATTGTTTTGTAAGTAATTAGCCTATGGTTGAAAATATGTTTGCCTATATATTGAAAATAGGACAAAGAGAATCTTCACAGAAAAAATTTAGGATAATTTCCTTCTTAAATCTATTTTTCTACACAAGAAATTTTTTTCATCAACCTTCTCTGTGCCACAAATAGACTGAATTGCTTAAGTGGTTGAGAATGGATGATCTACCTTACAAGAATCAAGATGAGATGGCCAAGACAATATCTTCAATAAAACAATTGTTTTCAACATATATTCATATGTCTTTAGTATAAGGTAGAAGCACCAATTGTCAATCACGCCCAACATGTACACCAAACTTGTACAAGTGCAATATTTTCCACCAAAGGTCGAATATATTTCCAACAAAAGTTGGGAATGTGTTTTTTTGTTCCTTTTCAAAGTTGGGACTAATAAGGTTATGACACATGTCCCAAAGTAATAAGCAACAAAGTAGGAATTGGCTCCCAAATTTCACAGTAATTTCAATTTTAGGAATATAATTATGAAAAACTTGCAATCTCCGTATTTCCTATCTTCCTACATGGTAAAAATTTCCACCACCTCTTATTGTACACAATTTGTTCCAAAATTGTTTAAATGATTGACTACTGGTGCTTCTACCTTATGTCTATATTATCTTTGATTAAGTAATAGACATTAGGTCTTCCATGAGAACAAATTTGGATAAATTTGGAGTCATAAAATTAAACCTAAATATAAGTTGTGTAATGTCTTCATCCACTTTTATCAAAGATTTCAATGAGAGTGATGAATCCTTGGCAATCTAGTCTAGTCAAACAGGAAAATGGGTGATTTTCATCCAAATTTTATTAATGAAGTATCCACATAATTTAATAGTGATTTTCAAATCATATCTAAACTCCACTTAAATTAATTAACACTAGTAGGTATACTCTAAGAAGATTGCAAATTTGTCAAACACTCTCATATAGTCATATCGACACTCACAATACTTTAGATAATATCAATGTAATAGGGATTACGCTATTTTTATTACTACCTAAAACAGTGTGACTAGCATCCAAATTTCATCTATCTTCCATCTCAATTTCATCCAAAGTTCTACATTACTGTATGTAGGCCACAAAAAATTCATCCGATTTGAGCTCCAGAATTGTGCAATTTTTTCGAAATTGGGGATTCCTTGGCTAACCTTCGTGATCTGACTGGAGCTTCAAGGTCCTGGAACTCAACATACTCAGAAAAGAATCCGCTTCAAAGATCTCACAGCAGTTGTAAACTAAACTTCAACACAACTGTTGTTCAAAAGCAGAAAACAGGTACACACAACGTTTCCTCATATATATTCTGGTCGTCTTGCATCTTTTCCATCACTGCTCCTCCGGTCCTAAACCACTGTGCAGTAATTGCAGTTTCATCTGAGACTTGCATTGTCTCTTTTGAAATTCTCAAGAACAGGATCAATAGCCTTGGATATGAAGACAGACAAGTATAATTCCCACGCAGGCTACTAGCAACCCCAATTCTCAGTGAAAGTGAAGCACTGAAGCCAAAGAAGTTGTGCTGATGAAGTCAAAAACTCTCTCTTTCTGCAAATGTATTAACTCGGCCTGCTGCTTCAAGGGCAAGGTCGAAAACAAGTTCGTAGCCGCTTCTTCAAAAGTCTTTCGTGCGATCAACGAAGACTCCAGTACCGGGTACCAATTGGCCAACAACGCCATTCGTTCTGGCGGTTTCAATAACAGACGTCCAGCGACCACCTCCTTGTACATCACAAGAACAAGCTCTGCAAAATCCCACCTAGAAAAAACATTATAGCCACAACATGCCTCTAAGATTTTAATGATGAAATTCGGAATCGTATCTGAATGCACAATGCCTTTCACCAATTCCTCGGCCACTTGGCCCTTCAGTAAAGCCTCTAGGATCCAACTCACTGCTCGGATCTTTTTAAAAGCAGCGGCCCTGGAATTACTGTCAGCAGCTCTAAACGTTTTTTCGCTGTCTTTTCCAATGTCGACAAATATTTCAATTGCCGCTTGACTAAGAATTGCGACGACCTTCCTGGAATCCCCAGACGGTGGAGCACATCGAAAGGCCTTCAAGAATGCTGGCAATGACAGCACACTCGGAATACTTGATGACTCGAGGACACCGTTAACCAAGACATACAATTGCTTCTGACGGTCCTCTTCGTTCTCATCCAACCCCAACCGGGCCACCAAATCCTTGAGGTGAATGCGAGGAAAGTTCGGAGAAGCCGCGTACTCTCGGACCCTAATCTCCTCTTGTTCCGACCAATACACGGACGATAAGAAGAAGGAGATGCGCTCCATCAGCCCCCCAAACTCTATCTGTGAAGCGACTTTCAGAAGCTCCAAACCATGTTCCACGCTTTCAAAGCTCTTTGCAAACGTTGAGTACATATTAGAAAAACAATCGAAGTAATGCTGAACATCTCTGTGGACCTCCAAATAAAAATCAATTGGTTTAGATATCGATGGAGGGTCTCGTTGATCCCATCTCTTGTCCAAGCATCTGTTGAAGTACTCGCTGTGCGCTCTCAAAACATGCGAATCAAGATGGATGAGAGCTAAACTCGGATTTCCGTATCCCCCTTTCGGTATCAAAATGATGGTCACATCTTGGTCTCTCCCTTTCCCCCAACCAAGTGTCCTCACCTCCATCTGCTGAACGCCTTCATTCTGAACATTGACAAAAATTTCGGATCCTATTACAAAAGCTTCCATATTCATAAAAGAAACTAGCTCGCAAACCTGAAACTGCTTTGGCTTTCCTGAATCAAAAGCCAACCATATACCCTGGCAAACTCATACTTGAGCGCAGATATGAGAGCATACAATTCCGTAATCTCAACCCAGACACAGTTGGGGCAACAGTCAAGCATGCAATTGAGGTAATTAAGAACAAACGTGGACAACATATATTCGAGCTAGCGGCAGGTTGTGCAACTGACCTCGAGAAGCCCCGACATCTTCACCACCGACGTTGCAAATTAAACGTACTTGCAATGAGATGAAGAAGTCAAGGTGCAGCAGATTTGCAACAATGCATTCCACAAGCCAGCTGGCTGCACGTACAAGATAAGAGCCTTGGAAAACCTTCACTGATACATACTCTTCATGGCTAAGGACGATGATCATTAATTACTAGGCCGATCTTTGGGTAGCCATCAGCCTAACTTCCGCCAAATCTTATAGCTAACTTAATGTTGAATAAGAAGAACTGCAGTTCCTTCCCAGGCTTGTGTGAATTCCCAATGAATGAAGAGTCCTGACTTGTTGGGCCCAAGGACATTGCAGCCAGTTCAGTGCAAATGACCTTAAACAATTGTTCCTGTTTACAAGTAATACAGAGTTAAGTTCAGCTTAGTCCACTTCTAGTACTCATCAGTCTGTGTACTGTGATGCACTGATGCATGTACACATTTAATTGCTCTGCATGGAGAAGGATAAGGATAAGACCAATTTTTAAGAGTATAGTAGAACCTCTAAAACTCAATAAACCTCTCTAAAGTAATAGGGTCGGGCGGCCACGGTTTCGGGAATATAATAAGTGGCAACATTGAATGAGAGCCAGCCAAGGAAATTATGGTGAACTTAGACCCTATAAAAAAAAAAGGTAAAATATTCTTATGAGCAAGCTTCTTGGCCTGAAGATGTGGCACATGTACCATTTACTGTGGCTTCCTGTGTAGTGCAGACCTTCTTATACTCAATCAACCTCTCTAAAGTAATCTTGTTAGGCGGTCCCAACCCTAAAAGTGTAGAGAGGTTCTACCGTAATAAGAAACTTGCAATTGAAGACTAATTATTGTAAGGGATAATTTGATGCTCACTTATGTAATCAATAAAACCAAAATGATGAATAATGGGCTACATGCACATATAAACAACATTATTTTACATTCTTTTTGTATTTTACTTAGCCCCTCACCATCCAAAGGAACCAAAAGTGTCTTCATATAGTTTCAAGTTCGATTCAAAGAGCTGTAAGTTTTGCATCATTCCGATGTTTAAATTCAATAGAATTTGTTAGAAAATTTGAGCTCTCTTTTTTAGATTGTGTGCTAAAACTTTTAGATCAATCCAAGATAACTAATTTTTGTAAACCAATTGAAGTTCACAAGTTCAATTTGAATATATTCACCAAACTGCATTTGATGTCTGCAACTTTGGGGGCTTGTATTTCATTCATTCAATGTCAGTTTGTTTTGAATAAAATTTATTGGATTATGTTCCCCTTGAAGTCTAGTTATTGTAGTAAAATTTTCATATCAATACAAGTTGTTTTGAATGTTTGGAAGCAATTCAAAGTCCAAAATCTTGACATTTCTGGATTATAGTGAGCTTCATCGACTTGTTTCTTCTTCAAACAATGCTCCTTTTGAATTTATTTTTTTGAAAAGTTGTGCATACTAGTCTAGTTTGTGTTGTTAAAATTTCATATCAATCCAAGAAGTTATGAGTGAGTGAGAAGCATTTTAGTAGGAGGTTCATTTTTAGATGTGTTTTTTGCAACTTTTCTTGCTATTTTTTGACATTTCAAAGCCATTTTGCAGACACAATGAGTCAATTGAATGATATTTTCTTTCACCAATGTATTTGTATGCTGGTTTTGAATCAAACACTTTCTAGGTTAAAGTTTTTTCATTTGAGTAGGTTTAGAAATTGAATTTCACCTCCAAATGTGTTGCTAGGAAAATTTCAGAGTCCTTTTTCAACACTAAAATATTATAATTTTGCAATCTATGGGCCAAATGAGTCCAAATCTTATTCATATCATCTACAACATGTACACTATAAGATTTTGTGGTTGAGATCTCTATAACTTAGTGACATTTAGATCTATAACATTTCAAAAGCAATGATGTTTTTGAATCCAAAGAGGCCTTGAACTTTGAGGAATTAACACCTAAATGTCTGAGGCACCAAATTTTAATGTCAACAAAACATTGAAGTTAAATAAAACCAAACCAAATTACTATTTTTAGTAGTTTTTAATTTTAGAAAAATTATTTTTGAAGTCTACTTTTGACGTCAAAAATTTGATTTTGAAAATGAATGATTAAGATTTTTCTATTCAAGATTTTGTAGAAGGGTGTGCATAGAAAATTTTGATTTTTTTTAGTTATGTTGAAGGCTCTTGAAAATGAGCCTCAAATACACTAGATCTTATAGAAAAAATCACATTAGAAATTTGTTTACAAAAATTGTAGAGTAGATTTTGGGAAGCCATAAATTGATTGTATTTATATATATTATGTCCTTTGACCTCATTTTTTTTTCCGGTGATGTCAATTTTAGATTTGACATGTGAAAAGAGGATTGAAAGACTTCCAATCACTTTCAAAATTTTAACATCCTCATAATCAAACATTATAATCTCTCAATCCATAAGTAATATTTTTGTGTTTTCTTTTTCCATGTAATTTTTGACATATCTAGTTTGAATTTCTATGGTTAGAATTTAAAAAAAATTGATGGAACTTATCAAAATGTTGGACTTTTGTTCCATGTAAAGCAAGCTCCAAGAAGTTCAAAAATCGCCTTGGGCATTTACAGGTCAATGCAATATCCTCGGGCCCAACAAATGTATTGGACAATCTGGCAGCCCCGAAGGTCGGCAACTTACTGGAGTCTGCACACTACAAGAGAAAGGGGTGTTTTAGTAGTGTCCTAAACATCACGTCTTTTAAGTAACGTCTTTTAAATAAGTTTTTAAGTAAAATTTTACTAAAAAGACAATCTTTTTAGTCAAATTTTACTTAAAAACTTACTTAAAAGACGTGATGTCTAGGACTCTACTTAAAACACCCCTTTCTCTTGTAGTGTGCAGTTCTTTGATCCTCTCCAGGATGCAACTTAAATTAACCCCTAAATGCCCAAGGCCTGTTTTGGGCTTCCTGGATTTTGCTCTAAATTGACCAAAATGCCAACATTTTGATAAGTTGTATCGATTTTTTTGGAATTGTAAACTAGGCATGTTAGAGATCTCATAGGAAAAGAAAACACAACAATATCACTTATGGAGTGAAAGATTATAATGTTTGACCATGAGGGTGCTAAAACTGCAAAAATCTTTCAATCTTCTTTATATGAGTCAAATCTAAAAAGTTGGTGATCAAAAAAATATGAGGTTAAAGGGCCTAACTTGTATAACCCCGATCAATTTATGGCTTCTTAAAATCTACTCCACAATTTTCTTAAATGAATTTTGAATGTGATTTTTTCTCCAAGATCTAGTGTATTTGAGGCTCATTTCCAAGAGCTCTCAACACTACCGGAAGTCAAGATTGCAATGAGTACCCTTGTACAGAAACTTGAATAGGAAAATCACTATCATTTATTTTCAAGATCGGATTTTTGGTGCTAAAATTAGACTTCAAGAAGAACTTTCTAAAAATATAAACTACTAAAAATAGCAACTTGGTTAGGTTTTATTTAACTTCAAAGTTTTGCAAACACCACATTTGGGTGCCTTGGGCATTTAGGGGAGCAGTGAAGCTTATCCAAGCCTCTCGTCTTGTGAGCTCCCTGGTGGAATTCCACGCTAACTTGCTGCAATTTTTGTCACTTCTTGGTCTCATTGCATTCCATTCCAAGCCACAAGTAAATTTTATACGTTGGCAACTTCGGAAGTGAGGTGAAGAACTGAAGGTTAGTTTATGTTAGCTTTAATTCCACTAACTTTCAAAGAGCGTTAATTAAGTTAATGGCTACTTGTTGAAAGCTGAATGAAATGAGCACTAGATCATGGCTGAAATCCAAAGTACGAGAGGATTCGTGAGCACGCCAAGTTAGTGAGACGGAGTTTGAATTGTGTTGATCTAATGAGTGAGAGAATAGTTTCAATTCCCGCCTAATTAAGTACTTGGGCAGCACTGATTCAACCTGCTCCGACGTTTGCCGGTAACTCTTTATGATTCAGTCACAGTGATGTGCGTATCCGACAGGGTTACTCTTTGCATGTGTTTTTTTACAATCACTTATAGCCATTCAACCTACATCTATAGGGTCGATTTGAAGAACAGGGTTGGTTTGAGGAACAGGGTTGGATTCACCACCCTCCACTTTGACTAGTTAGGAATTGCAAGGAAGAGGATTGACAAAAAAATAGTGAGTGAGAATTTTTGCTGAACAAAAGAGCTTGCAATAGGGAAAAATTGAATTGTTTTTGCTAATTTGCATGTCTTATAACCAACCATCAAAGAAACTTTTGAGTGACTAATACAGGATGTTGAATCCGTGAATCCATCCCACAAAGTGGGACCAGCCAGTGAAAAATAGGAAACTGGGGTAAGATTAAAAAAATAGCCTCCTATTTTGTAGGGTATGTTCTAGACCTCTCTTAGCTAACTTGGGGTCTCTAATTGCAAATTTTATCATGTGTGGCAAATAAAAAATTCCTGCATTTTTCCCGGGGATAAAATTCTTGCATTTTCACCTTGCTAGTCCTACTTTGTGGGACGGATCTAACATCTTGCGTGACTAATCATTGAGTAAACAACTAGTGGACATAACATTCAGTAGCTCTACAGTGATGGTGTGGTATATTCCACACCCCAATAATGCTTCATCAATAGCTACTGATGAATTAGACAAGTGGAGGATGTAGAGGCACACCATCACTGTAGAACCAAGGCAACATCAGTACATGCTACTGAATGTTATGGATAGTCAATGTAGTGTGAAAAACATTTTTAATAGCCCAAAATTTTGTGTAAACATGTTAAGGTGCATTAGACGAAAATGGAAAAAGAATGTTCAAAAGTGAAGATGTCAAAAATCAAATATAGACTTAGTAAAAGGAAGCATAAAGAAAGAAGCCACGAGGAAGAAGATACAATCTCTACCAATACGCAAATAGAAGTGTCAATCAATACAGAGCTTTTCTTATAGTAATTCTCCTTGTAAATGAATCATTTTGAGGTTCCAGCCTCGTGGACACCCTCTCTGGGGAGATTAAGAGGACGTTAAAATATCCTTGTTGGGAATGATCTTCCTTGCAGAATTCAACACAACAAACTTGCCGTCTGCATCACAACCTCTTCGCTAGAACCACACTTACTAAGTTCTAATTCACATGGTCACCATGCAATCACTTGCTTCACCAGAGCTCAGACACCAGATCACTTCACAAACACAAAGCGTAGCACCAAAACCAACCCATGCTCTTCACATTTCTCTGCTGTTGGTGAGAGTTTTCTACAGTGCATTTCACACATTTGGAAAAGCCACTACTGTACATAATATTGGCAGATAATTGATTATGAAACATTGTAAGTTCATAGCACCAACGTACTTCGAAACAGAGGCCATGGGAACAAAAAAACTGAACAGGTCTATTAGGTATGTACAAGTCATGTGCCTGAGAAATCACTAACACCGTTATGCACTTCATTCAGTGTAGGCATAATTCCTTTTACGTTGCTAAGTACAAAACTTACAACTCCGCTCTCAAAGCCTCTGTCAGATGGATGAAAAAATTGAAACCTCCAAACATGCCAGTCACCTTCAACGCCAACTTCAACAGTCTTGAAGATGTGGAACCTGAAACCATGATCTTTCATGGAACAGAATCGAAACGAAGCTCACACATCTGCTTCTGAGCAAGAAACAAATGATTGCCTCCAGGCATCATTGGAAGTTCACGCCATTCCTCTCGAGAGAATTCGTAAAGCCACAAAAACTCACGGCGATTCTCGTCCATGAATTCGTTGAACACGAAGAGCAGAAGAAAATCCTTGCATGCAAGAAAATCCGTTAACCAGATCATATCATGAGGTTGGATGTGTTGCGGAGTCCTTGGAAGACGATTAAAGGGATACTCTTTCAAAAGGGTCCAAGTGGCTCCACAATGCACGGCTTGATATTCCTCAATGCAGTGCATTGGGAGCTCACCTGCTGGTTCCACGTCCTTCAGACGAAACAAATGGTCTTTCACAAGATCCGATTCGTGAGCATAGTTTTCAGGAAAATTGGTAGCAAGCTCATGCACCAGTCCATCTGCAAAATTGTAGGAACAAGCAGCAGGTTTGAACAAATTGTAGTACGACTGCTCACTGAAGTTGTAAAGGTAGCCATAAACGACTTCTCCAGAAGAGGAGCCATCGGCTTTGGTCCACTGCCCAGTCTCTGAATGGTATACGTTGACCAGATTCCCCACTTTGGGCCCTTTGCAATAGCCCACAACAATCACTTTGTAATGCTTTGTCTCACGGTCCATGATCAGTTGCACCATGATCAGTTGCACCATGATCAGTTGCTGAACTATGCCATCGAGGGGAGGAAGCTGTTTCCACACCCGAGTTAATGGGTTGCAAACAAAGACAAGCCGATGGGTCTTCTTGGACTTGGATTGCACTTTCGCAAAAAAGCACACCAACCCTCCATCACTGGCACTCACTCCTTGGATTTCACCACACTTGGGATCATACCCTAGTGAGGTTTGAAACGTATGCCATCTGTTAGATGCAATGTCAAACATGTTCACTGTGAACGAACCTGAGGAATCTCCCAGAACAAGAAGGGCAAACGCCTTGGGTTGAGCTCTAACACAGGCCCGCCTCAACTGCGAATCCTTGGCAGCACTCATCAGCTTCTGGTTCCACCCCTTGGACGAAATTCGAACTCGGTAGATTTGAGGCCACGGTAAGCGCGCGAAGACGAGCTCCTGCAGCTCCTCGGGGAGTCCGCTCCAGAGAGCACTGTCCATCAACTTTGCATGATGTGCACAAGAATGAACGCAGGTGGTGACACTCTCTGCTGCTGCTCTTACAACCTTCCGTTCAATGCCAGGCTCTTGAGATGAGACATTGTCTATGATCATGTTTTGTGCTGCATATTCAAGTAAATTTCGTATGCCTGGAGATTCTCCAGCATCTTGAATCAGATCATCCAGCATTCCTCTCAAGGCACATGCCACTCGAACAAGGCTTGGCTTCTCATCTCTAATACACGAGCCAACCTGAGTTCTCTTTCCAACTGGAATGTCCATGTCTGAGATGCCCTGCAAGGCTGCACCGCACTTTTACAGAAATGACACTCACCTGGAACTAGTGCCAATCTCTTGTGTATCTCTATCTTGTCCAGAAACACTTGTCTTTTCCTTATTCAATTATCACAAACTAAAGGAAAGTTCTCCGTGCTACAGATTCTCACTTGCGAAAGTCCCCTGACTCTATCGTGATTTGAGCATCAAATTGATCAATTTATAACCCGTAAACAATATAAATCGAACTAACTACAAAATTGAAACAAATGAAACACATGCCGACAGATTCAAGGCCCTGAAACCATACGTTTGTATAATTGCTACAATTCTATGTCCCGAAATAGCATGAATGCTACACAAACGGAATCTCACAATCAGGGCAAGCAACAAGAACGACAGCACCCACCCTGAATTTAGACATGAATGCACGACGTTCTTGCCAAGGTTGCATTGATCTTCCAAAGCAAATAATCGTGTAGAGAAAACCCAATTCAAAGCGCTTCTGACTACAACAACATATGCAGATCAGAACAGTGAAGAAGCGTACGTACGTCTTAGGGGAGCAAAGGAGTCGAAATCACAGAGAGCTTGAGAGTGATGGCGAGAGAGTAACTTAAAGGAATAGGGCTGGGGAGAAAATTGAGTCGGTGGTGGAGCAGAGAGCGAAGGGAAGAGAAGAGAAGGGAAGCAAACGAAGGGCTTGGCTTGCGAATGAAGCTCTTCGATCAGTTGGTGGTTATTGGCACCCGGGCATTCAATTGCAAGACGGCGCTCCACAGTGCTTGGAGTGCACTTTAAGTTTTTCAAGGTACTGAACTACTGATCTTGACTGGATAGGGTAGTGATGAAAGTGATGAAAATATTTACGTTGTAAATGTTCAGATTATAGGGATGAAAATTCAAGTATTTATTCAAACGTAGTTATGTACTTTCAATTACACTTCATCCAAATGTATGCACATTCATTCACAATCTGAATATCTACACTGAATAGTGAAATTAGGTTGCCCCATTCTAATTTCTCGACATTCTACACTAAATTAGTATGCACAGTTACTTTAGAAGGATGCAGTAAAGTCAGAACTATGTGTATGGCATGGGTTGGTGCACTGATTTGTGGCTCAGGATTAGAGGTTGGCATGTGCCTCCATCTGGACAAGCATTAGCCATGAGGTAACTTCTCTTGGGTAAGGCAACCTAATTGTCAAGGCAACCCAATTTCACTATTCAGTGTAGTGTTTTTTTATTTGAACCAAAATTGGATAAATCTTGATGATATCATAACATTTAGTGGTATTTAGAGAGTTTGTCTTTTGCTCTCTTGAATCATCATCTATAGTGAAGCAATTCTAACTTTATCAATTGAGCTTCAATTGAACATCCTTCATTGTGGAGAGTCATTACATTCTGCACCTAATAATGATGAGCACCTAAGAATCTACAAATTGTCTAATAAAATACAAAGGCTTCATTACCAATCCATTGACACTAATCTCTCCCATCTAAGTTTCCAAAAAAACAAGTTTTAATATATAGGGAGTAAAAAAACAAACCAAATGGGTGAGTTGGTTCCCCATAGGCTTTTGTCTTGGTCAAAGCTTAATGTTATGATAGTCTGAGTGTAGCGAATGGTGCATGGTTCAATTTATATTTAATAATAATAATTTTGTCCAACAATTGTCACTGGAATGCTTTCCAATACTGTTCACTATTTTGGAGGGAAACAATTTCAAAGTTGATACAAGTGGATGGACACTTTTTAGAAAAAAGGTCTTTGTCAAGAAATATAATATATAAAACTGTGTATAACAATGCTTTCAATACTGTCATGTATTACAGTCAACTATAGTTATGGCCTTATCGAGTGTTTTTTTTCCATCTTTTGTTATGACATTGGCTTAAACTACCCTTGTGTAGGTGTTGATTAGCCAAAAAAGAACCCCCAACGAAACTCGTGTTATATCCAAAGCTTCTTGTAAGAAGCATATATTTTCACATATTGAATGCGTATTCAGTGTTGATTGATCTATATGAATTATGAAAGCAATGTCTATCAAATCCAAAGGTTCTTAAAGTGAATCTTTAATGAATTTGCTAGTACTACAATATTACAAGCATGTATTAGTGCACTTTTCATATGTCATAGGCAACAAAGTTCTATGCAATGTCTGGAAACAGGAAATTCTCGCATTACTAACAATGGATTGTCCTAATTTTTTGCACATCCATTGTCTATCACTTATTTTCTAATTCCTTACAATTACTTTCTTTTCTTTGGCTCTTTCATTTTCAATAATGCCACATTTGCTTAAGATTATGTTTATATCCTTGCTCACACCAAAACAACTTTGGGATTTAAAGGATTAACTTTGTAACAATGTTAGTATAGTCAAAAAATGTATGATGAATGACTTTCTAGATTTTTGTAGAAATGAAGAATACACTTTTTGGTACAAAAATCAGATCATTTTTGTCAAAGAACCTTAATGATAGGACTCATCCTTTCGAGATTAACCTTAGAATGTTGAGGTGGTCACCATCAAAATCATCTTTTTTGGTAGCGTGTAAATCATTTGTTCAAAAAAATCCAAGAGCACTCATTAGAGATCAAATTACTTTGCAAAACCTCTCTTTTCCACACAGAATTTCAAAGATGAACATTTGTACTTTTGTCTTACATAGAAGAATTTTCTATCATCCATAAGACACTTTTAGGCCGTTGGGTCATTATAGGGTTAAATCCCTTAAGGATGCAATTCATTGCCAACTAGTCAAGCATCATCTCTGAGCTAAATGTAGCCTATTAGATTGAATTCAAATATCAATCCTATATTTTTATTACTTAAAACTATGAATTATTGTATATCATTGTGAGAAATTTCAATTTGTTTCATGAAAAATCATAATTGTTATCATTTTTGTGCAAGACTTGAAAATTAAAAATTAAAAATAGCAAAAACAATCCAAATTATTTGGAAATTTTTCAAGAGGTACAAGTAGCAATGGAGATTAGTGTGAAATTTTTTCAATTGATTATTTTATTTCTTACTCCCCCCACAACAAAAACCTTGAAGTCAAATTTGGATATTGAAACAAATTTATCCTTTTATTTAATTGATGTATAAAATTTTGATTTTTTTTGCTAATAAAAGGATTTTTTTCTATTTATGTTGTTATTTTTTTAAAATTGATGAAAAAATTAAATTATTGTGATTTTTTAAGTTAAAGGTGGAAATAAAATTATATCAATTAATATATATTAGAATAATCTAGGATTTTCATCATATATGAAGGTTAGAATGAAAAACTTAATTTTGAAATTTAAATTTAAAATTCATTTTTAAAGGAGAATATGAATGAAAAACACAACATACCACGTTATTTGGATTTGAACACATTGAGCTTGCGATTGCAATAATACTATCAATTTTTGGATTTTTTTCAAAATTTTAAGATGTAGTAGAAAGAGATCTTGTTAAGTTTCATTTTCTTAGTTAATAAATCAAATACCAAAAATGGTTATATTGAAAGTTACAATCTTTCATGGTTGACCAAAGTGCATCCACTTTTTTGATGCGTGAACCTTTAGGGATTAAACACGTAGGCGCACGATGTATTCTGCAACAAATAATGCGTTCAATATAAACTACCCCATAATGTAAGTATGAGACAGACCTCTTTTTTCTTGGTTTTTGGACTAACAATTATGTGGCCTTTCTTTCAAGAAGGGTATAAGTTTTCTAGTTCCTTCATTTTGGGGGTTTGAATTCAAGGAGGCCAATTTTGAGTATGTAGTTTTTGTATGTGTTGGCTAACTTGGCTCTGCACGATGGATGAAATGAGGTTTTTAAAACATTGTGGCAATAAGGTAGGAGGCTCTAAAAGCGAGCATTTAAGGGCTGGTCCGCCTTTTTCATGTGGTTTCTTGGATGGGATTTTTTTTTGCTCATTTTTCAGACAAAGAAAAATAGATTATGATTGTAACTCAAGTCGTTTCGTATTTTTTGAAGCAATTTTGAACTACTCATGAATTTTCAAACAAGATGTGTCATAAGTCCCTATTTATGACCCTAGGTCTTCCATAAACCGTTCACCTGCAACTTCTAAAGAGAAATGGGGATAGCAAGACAATGATTGGCTCTTGCCTTAAATAATAATTTTTTTTATTGATCCATTCAATGACTATAGAAGGTCCATTTAAAGACCACCTCATGTCCATTCCAGGCGAGTCTATATGGCGGTTCTAAGAGAACCTCCATAATTCGAGCCTCCTACCGTAGTGTGAAGGGCCATTATTACAGTCTAGCATTTTTTAACACATTCACCCTTTTTTTTTCCATAGGCTTGAAGCTGCCCTTTTTTTTTTAAGGCAATTGAGCAATTGGGCAATTCTCAGACAGACTTCAGAGTTTCTTTACTTGTAAACAGGATTGTTTAAGGTTGTTTTCGTACTGAATGCACATGTTGTACCTCGGGCCAAACGAATGGACTCTTTCTTCACGCAAGGCCCTCAAAGGACGTGCAGTTCTTCTTCTTCAGCCCTAAATGCGATAGCCTGACGGGAAGAGATGAAGAGTAACTCATGTAAGCTTATGAGTGAAAGTTTTCCAAACCGCTCATCCTTTGTGAACTGGATTGTTGCAAGGTTGCTGCATCTTCACTTCTTCATCGCATTTTTGATTCTGTACGTTTGTGACGTCGGTGGTGAAGGTCAGTTGTTCAACTTAGTTTCCGCTACCTTGGGTTTTGTGCATGCCTACCGACTTTCCAGTTCTCACCTCAATTGCATGCTTGGCTGGAGCCCCGACTGAAGGTGAGTGGCTTGTTTACATCTGTGTGCAAATGTATCTGTAAACTTGATTTCATATCTGTGACTTCATGTCGGTGTTTGGGGGCAGTTTCTGCTGATCTTGTTGGGTAGCCCAGAGTGATGAATTCTGGTGGTAATTGTGCTTGATGGCCATGGCTTGACGCCTAATTCTAGTGTGATATCTCACACTGTCTTTTGTGGGTGGATTGTTGGCAGGCATTTGTGTGGGGGTTAGCTTCTGTTCTACCGACACTCACAGCTGAATAGAAAGATAAAGGTAATTGCCCGATTTAGCCATGGTCAAGTGATCTGCTGTTCATCCTTTCACTTATCTGCAGAAGAAATAAGCTTGGAACCACAACGGAGGCTATGTTGGTCGCACAAGCTTATTAACAGCCTTTCCCTCGTCCATGCTGAGAGGTGAGCGTTCAATGTGACGAGAGGCCTGTATGAGTATTTTAATAAGTGATGCCCGTGCAAGTATCGTAAGTTAGGCATCCTTCGTAATCAAAGTTGAAGGCTTTTGAATCTTGAAATTCACAAGAAAGTTGTTGCTTGCGATGCTTGAACGGATTGAACTGGAATCAGAGCAGAGGGGACAAAAACTCAATCGCCCGCAACCATAATTCGCTTCTCAAGGACTTGCCCCCTTTTATATCTGTCTATCACTAATAAAATACTCATAAACGAAAATTCGAATAGATTTGGATGACATTTTTTGTAAGAACCGATGTGACACGAAGTACCATATGACACTAAATACAATTTTTAGTGTAGTGGTATTCATCTTTGCGGAAATGGAGGAGACTCTTTGTATAAGATACTCAAGATAAGACTCCTGGACGTAGCATGTCACGAGATTAGGAGAGAAGCTCCCTGGCTGTTAGCTGTGTTGGAGACATGTTTGTGGTTCCAAAGAGCGAAGTTCTTGCTAGCCTGCAACTTTGTTGCATTAAGGTGCTTTTATGGTTCTCAAGATTGAATGCATGTCAATTATTAACAAGAGTCAGCAATTTGAGGTTGACTCAGCTTTACTCCGTCGTACCATTCCAAGCAACAAGAATCATGTTGATATATTCTTTCTGTCTGCAGCGTTGGCGGTGGAGAGATTGGAGCTTCTGACGGTCCGTTGACTAAAGGCTAGTATATGGTTGACTGCGGTCTCAATTGTAAGTTCTGGACGCAATTCAATTTTCGCTTGGGTCTGCAAAGGTTTCTGGCTTTCGTTAAGGGCAAAGTTAAGACGATTGAATGTTTTGCATTTCATATGTTTCGAAACAGGCATTCAGCAGATGGCGTTTGGCAGATGGCCACAGGAGAGGTCACTTGGTGGGGAGCCACGAACAGGCCAAGATGCGACCATCATCTTGATACCAAAAGGGGGAAGCAGAGATCGAATGTTAGCTCTCATCCATCTTCATTCGCATGTTTTGATCACGCACAGCAAGTACTTCAACACATGCTTGAGCGAGAGATGGGAAAATCCAGCCTCTCCATCTGCCTCAATGGATTTTCTTCTGGAGGTTCAAACCGATGTTCAATATTACTTTGATTGCTTTTCGAACATGTACTCACCGTTTGTGAAGAGCTTTGAAAGTGTGAAACGTGGTGTGGAACTTCTGAAAGTCGCTTCCCAGATAGACTTTCAGGGGCTCATGGAGCGCATCTCCTTTTACTTATCATCCATGTTGTGGACGAAGGAAGATGAGATTAGGGTTCGGGAGTACGCAGCTTCTCCGGACTTTCCTCGCATTCACCTTGTAGAATTGGTGTCCCGGTTGGGGTTGGATGCTCAGAGCGACGAGGACCGTCAGAAGCAATTGGGTGCCTTGATTCGAGAGTACGCTCGCGCTGCCCTCATGGCAGCAAGTACCAAGGGTTTGGTGTTGCCATTATTCTTACAGGGCATCGGAAGCGGCCCACCTTCAGAATTTTCTAGGTGGATCTTTGCAATCGTCAGCGAAGAGGCGAGGGATATGTTTCGCAACATTGGAACTCAATGGAACAGCAAGATTCCTGAAACCCCGAACCCCTTAGTTCGGAATACCGGTTTATGGAGGATCAAAGCAATGTGTTGGATACTGGAGGCTTTACTGTCGAGACAAGTGGCTGAAGAATTGGTGCAAACTATTGTTCATATAGAGGCAATTCCGAAATACCTCACTAGCACGTCAGCTATTGACTCTTTCTGTCTTGCTGAAAGGCAGAAATTAGCAGAGCTTGTTCTCGTCATGTACCAGGAGGTGGCAGCTGGACGTTTGCTGTTGCGACCACCAGAACGATTAGCGCTGTTGGTGAATTGGCATGTGATGATGAAGACTTGTTTGAAGGAGGGCAGTTTCGAACAAGCAACCACGAACCTGTTTTTGACTTTGCCCGTGAAGCAGCAGACAAAGTTCATAAAATGGCAAACGGAGAAAGCTTGTGACATTATCCGCACAGTGCCTTTGCTTTCACTGCTTCAGTCTCACGGAGGACTTGCGAAGCCAGAATGATAGCTTTCACTCCTTTCAATTAGAAACTCTGAATCCTGTACATCAGGATAACAGAAGCAGGTGGTTGATTTACGCTTTTACTCGTTATTGGTACTGTAATACTCAACTATTGTACAGTCGGGTACCAAACATTTTCGTGATAGTCACTTTGCACTGCCACCACCACCCAACGATAGACATAAAAACTAGCATCCACTGCACTATGTAACTGCCTTCAACCTAAAATTATCATATATGATGTGGTTAGTGTAGAACTGTGTTTCTGTGAAATCTTGGACCAAACTATTTGATAATTCTTATTCAAATGCACCTTCACCACTTGGTTGATCCACCTTTTGCCTTTATCACAGTAGCCATGCGTTTTGGCATGCTTTGGATTAATGGGAAAATGGCATCCTAGATCTCTTGTAAGGCCACCTTCATTTTTTCAACGTTGCTTGGCATAGTTGGGTGCTTTTGGACTTCCAACTTCATCTTGAACCATTGGTTTTCAATAGGATTCAGGTCTGGAATTGCGTGGGCCAATCAAGCTTCTCCAATTGAAGAGCTTCACACTATTTTTCTATGAACTAATTGCAATGAATTGAAGTTCCATCTTCGATAAGGATTGCTCCTGGAATTGATGGAAGAAACTCCTTTAACGGCCCCTCATACATGATTTCAACGAAATCAACAACAATGCGCCGTTTGGGAGGCATCATGCCAAGTGGAGACTCTAATGAACCGCAAGAAAGCTCCTTGAATAATCATAGAAGTCCTTTTGCCTTCTCCTTTTCAAGGATGGTGCGAGACAACTATTTGCCATACTCGTATTTGATGCAAGTTCTTTCCAATTTCAAAGGTGGACTCCTTAGTCCAAATGGCCTTATTCCAATGTTTAATGTTCAATGGTCCAGTTCTTGCACTCTTTTGTAAAATGGAGATGAGTCTGATGGTGCTTCGCAGTCAGAAACAACTATGCATTCTAACTTTCTTCAATGCCTGTCGTCGTCAAATTGTCAAAGCATGAACCTTAGTTGGGCTTGCATTTGTGATTTCCTTGGAGTGTTGCACGACAATTTTGTTTTGCCTTGTTTGTCAAAGATAGGACGTCTCTTTCTATAACTAAGTTTTTTGGGCCTACCAGAGTGTATGATGGAGCTACATGCTTATGAATGATGGAGCTCACAATTGACCATAGAAGCACCATGGTCCTTGCAAAATAGGCCCTTGTTTCATTAGCCTTCTGCCTCCCAACAACAAGGGCTTTTGTCTCAGTACTAAAGTACTTTCCTAGACAATTTTAGACAATCAAAAGGTTGTATGTTGGTTGTGAAGAGGTTCATGTATTAAGCTTCTCAATAAGTGGTAGTTGAAAAAAGGTGAATCACGAAAAACTTTTGGAACCTGACTATACAATACATCGGAATTGTAGAAGCCAAAATAAACAAGCAAATTATTTAGAAACAATTGTGTAACTAATTACGGCCTTTGAACAACTATGTTGTTGCAATCCTTAATTGTTCCAAGATAATGTGAAAACCCTTAGAGGCTCTCATATTGCTAAACAAATTTGTTAGTCTTATAGTTTTTACGGTATACAAACTTTGGAAGAATTATCCACACTAATTATACACTAGTTACAAAAAAATTCCACTTTAGCTCTACAATTTCAAATGCAGGCTAGTCCCACCACAATTGCAAAGTGACCCTTTCATCTTGGTATTAAATTTCATTTTTAGAAAATTTTAGACAATGAAAAGGTTATATGTTGGCTTGTGAAAAGGTTTATGTGTTAAGCTTCTCATCGAGTGGTGATTGTAAAAAGGTGACAATCACAAAAACTTTTGGTACCCAAATATACAATACATTAGAACCGTACTATTGTAAAAGCCAAAATGAATGATCAAATGATCTAGAAACATTTGTATAATTGGTGAGCGCCTTTGAACAACCATGTTGTTGCAATCCTCAATGGTTCCAGCTAATATGAGAACCCTCTCCTTGGATGCCCTTATACTCTGAACAAACTCATTACTCCTATAGCTTTTACAGTACACAATTTTTGGAAGAATAATCCGCACTAGTCATACACTAGTTACAAAAAGAACTTCTTGCAAAGCTCTACAATTTCAAATGCGGGGCTAGTCCCACTAGAATTGCAAAGTCACCCTTTCATCTTGGTACTAAGGTGCATTTCTAGAAAATTTTAGATAGTCAAAAGGTTGTATGTTTCTAGAAGAGGTTTACGTATTAAGCTTCTCACCAAGTGGTGATTGCCAAAAGGTGACAATCACAAAAACTTCTGGTACACGACTATACAATACATTGGAATCATAGAAGCCAAAATGAATGAGCAGAATTATCTAGAAACACCTGTATAATTGGTTAATGCCTTTGAACAACCATGTTGTTGCAATCCTCAATTGTTCTAGATAATATGAAAACCATATCCTTAGATGCTCTCATATTTTGAACAAACTTGTTACTCTTACACCTTTTATAGTACACAAACTCTGGAAGAACGATCCACACTAGTCATACACTGGTTACCAAAAGAATTTCCTACAAAGCTCTACAATTTCAATCGCGGGCTAGTCCCACCAGAATTGCAAACTGAACATTTGCGAACTAGAGTCTATCGGCCCTCAATGAGACAGCATCTCCAAGCCTTTGAACGCTAGCTAGTCTCACCAGAATTGCAACGGGACTCTGTCGGTAACACTTGCAATTAAACAAGAGTTCAATCAGCACCCAAGTGTCGGTAACATTTGCAAAATTAGAGTCGATCGGCACTTACTCAGACAGCATTTCCGAGCCTTCTGAACGCTTCTGACTCGTCCCACCAGAAATTCGAGGGGACCTCAAGTGTCGGTAACATTGGCACTCAAACAGACAGCATCTCTTATCTGAGCCTTTCGAAAAAAATTGTATAAGAACAATCCCATTAGCTCACGCGATTGCGATCGTCATGAAGCAATCCGCATAAATCTCAATGTCACGATGCGATCTACAAATATCCCGCCGCAGCAAATCCATGATTTCCTCCGTCGGAACGCCGTCGTTCTTCAACCCCTGCACGACGGCGAACTGACGGTGATCCCTCCGTCGAAAATATTCATCATCAATTCGAGATCCCGTAAGTAGATTGATAGAGGACGCATCTCTCTCGTGAATTTGCAAATGCGTGGCGACTTTCTTCCCAAGAATCGAGCTTTTGTGAACCAGGAAACTGAGCAGCACTGAATCCCCTCGAAATGGCGTCCTGCTCTTGCGCAGAATCGCAACGCGCACAATTTCCGTGGCCATTGCGATCGCCAATGTGCGGACTTGGTGCGTGCCGCCCAAGATCACCCCCGCGCTGATGAGCTTCCGCGTCTTGTCGCCCTCCTCCACGCTCTTCCCATACAGCCTTTCCATTTGGGGGATTCGAGACCATTGCTGGTTTGTGGAGAACAGATGTACGCTTGTGTCTTTCCGTTTCAGAGTTGCGAATGCGTCGTTGAGAATGAAGACGCCCGTGACTTCCGTGAGGAAGACGTGACGGTAGCGGTGGCGCACCATGCCCAACAAGATTTGGTAGCACAGCCAGCGACGTAAGACTGCCGGTGAGGAGTCCATGAATCCGCGAAGAGTGTCATCGGGGTCAAGCTCTTGCATGTCAAATCCCACAACGGCGCCCAAATGTTGCCCACCTAAATTCGAAATGTTGCGAGCCCAATTTTCCTCACGACCGATCGTCTTCTTCTTCCCCCAGACAGACTCCTGCTTGGCGAAATCCGACATCGCGCGAGTGTACGCACCAGAATTGAAGGCGCTTAGGGTTGTGTCTCCGGTGGCGCTTGCGCCTTTCGTCGCGAGCAATTTCTGAAAGAAACGCTCCTCTTCGTGGATCACATCACGAAGCTCCGGTGACAGAGGGCGCCAGGGGAACAGCAACACGACGTCGGCGCGCGCGGGGGTTCCACTCCGATGCAACCCTCGTAAAAAGAAACGAAGATCCTCGGCTGTTGTGCTTTCAGTCAAGTGCGCAACGATAAGCTCCGGCATGGCGCGTGTTCCTTCGCGAAACAACGTTCCTAATCCTTCCAGCGCGCCAAATGATTCATCCTCTTTCTCCAATTCTTCTGTACCCACTGTTGCGCTTCCCAGGACAGCTTGGTTGCGAATTTTGTACGGGAAAGTGACAAGCAAGCGTGGATCTTCAGAGGGATGCAACGACGACGCAAGCATGAAGAGCACCACCACGGTGGAAAAAAGAATGAACGCACCCGTACACGCGGTGGATTTTACCTTGCGGTTGCTGCTGCTGCTGCTGGTGATACTAGAAGTTTTGCAGATGGTTTTCGTGCTTTTAGAGTCGGAGTCTGCGCGTTCCACGATTAGCATCGCCATGCTGGGCGCCTTGCGCATTGGTACAGTTGTCGCATAAAGACTAGAGTCGTGCTCTACATTCCCGTAATTCAACGGGGTACAACATCGTCCATCGCAACTAATCCTGCAAACCGTCTTTGCAAAAAAAAACGTTTCAACAATCTTACTATCTATCTATTCTCAATCTAATGATGCAACTGTAGCTGACTGCAATCCTGCGCGCAAACCACAATGCAAAAAGTCCTTTCCATCAATCCATCTCTCGATCTTCAACCTAAAGGTGCGATTCTAGCTCCCTGCAATTCTGCAAAAGCATGAATACAAACCCCTGTTGGATCAATCTATCTATCTTCGACCTAAAGATGAGATTCCAATTCCATGGGAGCCTCGTTAAAATCGCATCCATCTCGAAGCTCCAAGCTAGGAGAAGAAGCATAGCTTTTGGAATGAAGATCGACTCTTACTAGCAAAGGCTCATCTGTTGCGGTTGAATTTCAGATTGAGGTTCAGTAGTCGGAGGTTGGGTTTGGAAGTAGAATGAATTCACAATCCAAGCAGCAAACAGTTTAGAAAAAGAATTCACACTCCTGACCCCTGCAAATGAATGTTTCATGGAGCTTACAATTGAGGCGACATGCATTTGCTTGTACATAATGCAAGAAAATATGCGGAGGATTCGGTTCTCAATTGTACTCTACTTTGAATTACGTACGCGTACTTCGACCGGGAGGGTTGAGCAATTGCGGCACTTGAGTGTTGAAAATAAGCTGCAGTTGACTGGGAGATGAGAGATACAGGAATGTAGGTTAACTCCAGTGCGGTGGCTTAGAAGTGTCCAATGGATGACCAAGAATCCTTCTATGTAAGATAGAAATGCAGAAGTTCATCCTTGGAATTGTGTGTGAAAAGGGGAGGTCTTGCACAATAGTTTGACCTCCAAGGAGTGCTCTTGGGTTTTTTCAAACAAATGATTCACACTGTACCAAAAAGGTTCTATGTTGACCAGCCTTGCATTTTAGGGTTAATTGTATGAGGTCTTTGGAAAAATTGGAAAGAGTGTATGGATTGTTGGGAAAAAATGGAAAAAAAATCTCTTAACATTCCTTTCATTGTCAAATTTTTGAATTTTTTTGCACATTTTTACTTTTGTCTCGGTAGAAATATATTATTTACCTCTTACTTAACATTGTTGATCAATCGTAGGAGGATTTTTTTTAACTTGGGAGAGTTCAAGGGTCTAAAAAAGAATATTTATCCAAAGGATGAGGTGAATTAACTTCTCTTGCTTTTACAAGGATAATTTTTCCTATATTTTTGGGTCTTCAATAACGTTTTCAAGTCTTATGTTGTATGGTGTACAATGTTGTGTAAGCATTTTCATCAAATTTGGTAATAAAGTAAGGTTGCCTTTTAAAGATTCAAGTACTATTTTGTACAAATAAAGGTTTGAAATAGCTATCAAGCTAGTATAATAATCAATCTAAATATTAGTTGAATTTATTTTTTATTCTCTAATCTATTCCAAAGCTTGGTCTGTTTCAAAGCTTGGTCTGTCACTCTGGAAAAGTGCCGCAGTGAGTAGTCAGCCAAGTTGATTGCTCCCCGAAATAGTCAAATTTTGCGATTTTAAAAAAAAAAAAAATTTTAAACTCTTAAAACACGGTTCCTGCGCCACTACCACTGCAATTTTAGGTAGGCGGGAATAGGGAAGAAATGATTTTTTCAACCCAAAGAAACCAAATTTTAGGGTACCTTGGAGGGTTGTGGAGCAACCCTCTGGAGGCCTAAAATTTTCTCTAATGATGTTTATTTGTGGTCATCAAAAGTTCAAACCTAAATATCCTTTTGTCTTTTTTTAAGTGATTCTTGATGTTCTATTAATCCCTAAACGTCTGGATTCATCTTTAAAATTGACAATTTGAGAAAAACCATTATAAACTACAATTTGTAAGAATATTTTGGAATTGGTATACAAATGAAAGTTGTAGATTTTGATTTTTAAACTCTATCCGTACGGTTAGGTCTACTAATGCTATCACCAATCTTTTTCTATAAATTTTGAAAAGAAAATTTCAGAATTCCTTCTAAATTCAATTACAAGTAAAATATTATCATTTTTTGAATAAAACTTGTTGGAATGGATTTGAAATAAGGTTCTCTTCATATGGTGATTTTTTGAAATTTTTGTGACTTTTACATCTTTGACCTCATTTTTGCACATCTAGTTTTGAACTAAAGTCAATGCAAATTGACCACTTGACATACTTCCACATTTGTAATTTTAGAAATGTATATATTCTAGTAACCCCAAATCCAACCAATGGATAGGACAACAACTTGATAAAGTATCACCAAAAATTAGGATGACTTTCATCCAAACAGGAATGAGACAGAAACAAAGATCTGAATCTGTTCATCGTCCAGAAAATGGACGTCGGAGCGCTCCAAGGTTAATACCAATATTCTCAAGTTTTAATTCCACATCAATCAAAACTTAAGTCAAATATTTGAAGGACAATTTGCTGTGTGGACTAAAGAATGATGCTCTGAACATTTTTTGAGTGGGTCATATGGAGACTTTCTTTTGCACATTAAATTTTTATTCTTTTGCACATTAACATATTGTGTATAGTGTGTGAACTAATAGTCAATTATGAATGCCATAGTTTTGAACATTCTGCAAAAAAGTAAGTTATCTATGTTTACCTAGATTGATTAAGGCATCCTTTTGCTTAAGCATTTTGGATGATTTTACCTTAGCATTTCCATGTGTCTGTGTGAATGCAGACAAAATAAATCAGTCAATGGAATTCAAACCTGAGTTTGCATGAGGTTCTAAGAGCAACTCAACGTCAGGGCGCCGAGGGGCCCTGACAAGGGCAGTGGGCGAGCTCTGACTTGTTTTCTTTCCTACAGCAGAAGCGTCAAATAGAAAAACAAGCCCGGCCATGCCAAGTTTTGCTAAGGACACTACCAAATATTGCGGCTTGAGCGTGGCGCGTTATGAACACTATGTCAATGTTGAACGGATCTCTACCAAAATTATCCACCATTTCGGAATGACCAGGAAACGAGGAGGCTTGCGTGGAGGGCCATGGAGCCAGTGACACTGCGCTTGTAGTTAATGATGTCGTGGTCAACTCCCAGATGGTGCGTTGCAATGGCGCGTCCACCGTGGGGCACGGCCGGCATAGTCCAACCCGAGCTCCTCACCAGCCGTGCCCAACACAGACCTAGCACTCTTGCTTGGCGCTGCTGCCGTGGGGTTGCCCTAACTTTCTTTCTTTAGTGGAACCTAGTCACAGCACCCTCTCCAATGTCCACTTTTTGCTATTGTGCCTATTTACTATTATTAGAGTGGTCAAAATTTCAGATTCTCTCGTTGGCAAGGAAAAGGAGGTTCCAATGCATCAAAGAACTCGCCATTTGGATACCGTATGTAAAAGCTATAAAGGGTCAAAGTTTCTTGTTGGTCGAGGTTCTGAAATTGTTTCTTCTACATTGGTACATATTGATTTTGGAGATGTACCCAAAGTGACGATGGTGGTTTTAGGTCCATGGCGCACCTTATTCTTGGGACTTGACTGGCATTCAAGAAACATGTTCCATGGTAAGCAGTCAAGATTACAATTGCTTCCAATTTTAATCTACAAAGTGGTGCAGAGCCTGTTCTGGTACGGAATCCATTTTTAACTCTCTTGCAATGGGTTATTGTCAAGCTTGTTACAGGTAGGAGGTCCATAAATGGACCATCGAAGGCCTGGAACTGAATTTGGAGGAGGCTAAACATCTTGAAAAAAAATTCAGTAAATTTTCCTTGAAAGACAAGTGGAATTGACATCTAACCCAAGTCGTTTCATATTTTTTGGACCTTTGTGGAATTAGTTACAAATTTTTTAAGTTGAAAAAAAGTGGTCACTTGTGGTCATCAAAAGCGACCACCTCTTCAATGTGCATAGTTGGTACATTGAAGAAAGCAAAATGTACCTCTTTGTTAGTAGTCCCTTTTAGAGCAGGGTCGCTTTTACAGCTTCCTACCTTATTCCTTTAATTTGGAAGGATTGTCACAAGGATTGTCATATAGTGATCTTATTGTATGTTGTAAGGTAACTATACCTAAAATAGACTACTTCTTGAAATCGACCCTATTTTTGAAGGGAAATTGAATAAGGAGGATATCCAAAATGGTGCGCATTACAAGGATAAGTGTATGGTGGAGTTGGAGGTTGTTTTTAGTAGTGTGTAGCTCTATTTATAGTATTGTGGAGGTGGCAACCTTACTCATGGTCAATTTTAGGTACACTTTCTCATAATCAGTTTTTAACTTCTTCTCTATGACATGTTTTGATACTATTAGTGTCATTTCTTCATGTGCATCAAATGGATGTTGGCATCACCTACATGACACTTTTAGCACCTACACCTTGCATCTCGGAAAATTTGTAACCAATTCACAATGTGTTCATAAATTATGGAACCACTTGCATTTTGATTCATAGTCATTTACCAATGTGCAAAAATTGTTGTTTATTTTCTAAAGCATATTGGTTGTACTACAAAGCTTATTCATGCGATTTTAGGTGTAGTTACCTTGTCACCAAAAAAACTGGAGTCATGAATTGAAGATTGATCAATAAGTCAAAGTTTGTGATTCTTTTGACTACTGACCTTGTTACTGACAAGGTACTTACTACAGTAGAACCTGTTTTAGTGCATAGAGTCGGGACTATGCACTAAGAGAGGTTTATGCAATTGGAGAGGTTTAGTTAGAACTTTCACTAATGTGGCCTCTCACTATGGGGCCTCCAACTACTATTCACAAATATCACAACTTCTCTTAGTGCATATAGAATAACGCCACAGCTCTACACATCCACCTTTGGTCCGGCGTATAGCTTCCCTGATATAACCTGCACTAAGACAGTATGCACTAAGACAGCATGCACTAAGAGAGGTTCTACTGTAGTAAGTTTGGGAGGATGTTAAACTTGTCCCACAAAGTAGGACGAGCTAGGTGAAAACTGTGGAATTTTACCCCTAGGCAAAAGGTAGGAAATTTTTTTTTTACTCAATTTTTTTTGCAAATTCTGAATTCATATTTGCAATCAAAGGCCCCAAATTAGATTGGAGAGTGAATAGCCTAGGTCAGGAATGGCCCAAAATAGGGGGCTTTTTTTTACATTTACCCTCCAAATCTTGCGTTTTATTCCAACTAGTACCACTTTGTGGGACTGTTTTAACGTCCTGCGTAAGCTTGGGTGTGCTTTCAACTGCAAAGGCCAGTTGATACATAAATTATTAGCTCTTGTATACAATACTTGGAATCAAGGCTATTTTTTTCATTTTTTATGAAGTGCCAAAGTGGCAATATAAAGTATTATAGTGGTGCTCCAAATTTCAACATTCATCCACATATTGGATAGAAAATATCAGCATATCACATGTCTATAATTATGTTTTCATCCACTGAATCTGGTGATTTCATCCAAGATTTTTTTACTTAATTCAAAGTTTTCTAGCATAAAACTTCACGATTTTTTACCATTTTTTGTCCAAATTATTTTTGGGGGTGCAATCTGGCACTAGAAAGCCAAGAAAAAGAAAACTCTTGAAAGGAGAGTCAATGTGTCATTGTCCAATGGGCAAGACTAAAAAAATGTTCTTGGTCCATGGTCTTGAAGCTTAGTAGCATGACATTAAACCAGTCTCACGAAGTGGAACCAGCTGGGATAAAACACAGGAATTGGATAAATATAAAAAAAGAGCCCCCTATTTTGTGCCGTTTTTGACCTAAGCTAGTCACTCTCTTGGCTAATTTGGGGTCTCTGATTGCAAATATGAATTCAAAATTTGCAAAAAAATTATGTGTGAAAAATAAAAATTTCCTGCGTTTTTTCCAAGGGTAAAATTTCAGCATTTTCACCCAACTGGTCCCACTTTGTAGGATGGGTTTAACGTCCTCTAGAGTAGTAAGCATGTTGCCAAGTAATTTTATTCAATCCAAAACGTTCATAATTTTGTACCTTGTTTTTTTAATCAATGTGAGGGTTTAAAATGAGAAGGATGATGAATTTTAAACTTCTTCTGGCTAGCATATGAATACCAAATCTGGCAGCAAGTCCTCAATTCTACTCATGTCCCCCTACCCAATCATAAAATAATGAAAAAAGTGTTTTCTTTTGTGATTATCTATGTTGGACAAACAAAGTCAGAGCATCTCCACCGGGGCACGCCAGACTACCTCGCCAAATGGTTTGGCATGCCTAAATTTCTTTTTGTGACCCAGCAGTTGCACAGTTGAGAATTTGTCAATCCAGGCCACACCAAAAAACAGTCCCCATACGTCATGTTGCAGTGTGTGGTTTATTTGACTTGTGCCTTGCTACGACAAAAAGGAGAGTATTGAACACTACAAGAGAAAGGGGTGTTTTAAGTGAGTTTTTAAGTATAGTCCTAGACACATAATTTTAAGTAATGATCTTTAAGGAGATTTTCAGCAAAATTTTACTTAAAACACATATATTTTAAGTAAAATTTTGCTGAAAATCTCCGTAAAGGTCATTACTTAAAATAGGACTATACTTAAGAACTCACTTAAAACACCCCTTTCTCTTGTAGTGGAGACTTGTGCTGGATGGAGGACGGGCATTGAGGATTGACTGGTCTGAAATATAAGCGAGAAAAACACAAAAAAACAAGAGCCAATACTCCTGATTTGCCTAGTTTACTGTTCGTCAAATCCCGGCTCCAGAACTCCATGGGTTTCATAACATTCAGTAGCTTTGGGAGGTGCTGCCTTTTACCCTTCTTTATTTGTCATCCACGAAATCCATCTTAAGGTTTTATAATGAGGCTCATGCTGGGATTTATTAATCGGAAGATACGGCAGTTTCGGCATACGTGGGTCCACTTTCAATTAACCTTGTCAGAAAGCATACATCAATCCATTTTCAGCTGCCCCTCCTATTCCTCTCCCTCAGTCCCTTGTCAGAGTGGCAGCCCATTAGCCCAATCATATGAAATTGCCGCATGCTTCCCTTTCCCATGTCTTGTCAGCCCAATTGCATAAGGAAATTTACCTTGCTAGTGTCAGAATAATACTGTACCTTAACTAACAACAATTCATTAATCTAGTCTGTCACTAGTTCATTTGCAATCTGGCTCCTTACTTCTACATATTCTGACACCTCTCGCCACGTGTCCCATTAACTACTGATGGGTGGGAATATCCCACATCATTTCATCCTTTGGATGGAATGATGTGGAATATTCCACATCATTCTGTCCAGAGGAAGGCAGCTCATATGACTGCTACTGAATGTTATGTTGTCAGCCAGTCATTAACTCCCAAATTGCAATTGAAGTTTTCAGATGTTTGATCGGTGGGGGATCTGTAACCCCGCATCCCCTGTCTGACGCCTGACACTCGCCAAAAACAGTTTGGCGAGCCCCATGTCCCACGGACCAGTGGAGATGCTCTCAATATGTCACCTAAAGGACAAGCCAAGAAATTTTGAGATTTGAGGTAACAAAGAAGCTCCAATTGAACACAACAATCAATGATTGTTACTTATAAGGTAACAGGCTCTGAAATCGCACAGGCTCTGAAATCACCCACCCTATTCAAATGTACATTGCTTGTTCATGTAACTATTTCATAGCCTTCATCAATGTACAAACAATGTACAATTTAGGGGGTAGGCGATTGTAGAGCCCTATGCCACTTCAACTTCAAAATTTCATAACTAATTCCAAAAAGCTCCAAAAAATATGAAACGACTTGGGTTAGATGCCAATTCCTCTTGTCTTTCAAGGAAAATTTATTGAAAAATATTTCAAGACGTTTCACCTTTCCAAAATTCAGTTTCAGCTCTTAAGTGGGCAATTTTTGAACCTGTTACCTTACTTGCATATGTATACTATCCCCAACACACTCTTCATTCACGTTGGTCAGAGTCACTCTTCTTCTTCTTGCACATGTAAGTTAGACCAATACATGGATCGGGGTGAATTAGCTCCCTCGCTCAGCCCCTCCAAGTCATTCTAGGGGTGCAAGTTAAAAAAAAGCCCCCTATTTTGTGCTTGATTAATTTTCCTTTTACACATCTCTTAGATAATTTGGGCCTTTGATTGTAAATATGAGTTCAAAATTCCAAGGGTGCATGTTAAAAAAAGCCCCCTATTTTGTGCTTGATTAAATTACCTAAAACACTTTTCTTAGATAATTTGGGCCCTCTGATTGTAAATATGAATTCAAAATTTGCAAATTTTATCATGCGTGGAAAATAAAAACATTCAGCGTTTTCTTGAGGGACCAAGCGAGGGAGTTAGTTCACCCAGGCTAGTACATAGTATGGGAATTATGGCAAGCTAGCTAGTATTTTAAGAAAATATCCCAGTCATGCTCCTCTTAGCATGGAGTAAGCTATACCTCTTCCTTAACCCTTAAACGACAAGGAGGCCATTTTGTGGCCAATGGATAACAAAGAATCAAATTATATAGGACAAAAGTGCAACTATTCATCCTCGGAATTTGTTGTGAAAAGGGGAGATCTTCTACAATATATAGCTTGACTTCCAATGAGTGCTTTTGCAATCTTTTAAGCCAATGATTCACGCGCTAATGCAAGAGGATGATTTCGAGGGTCACCCCTTCGTCCATTACAGGTTAACCCCTAAACGACCCTAGAGTTTCCTGGCAGGATCATACTCGGGAGACATGCGTTGACGTTGTGAATTATAGAATTCAGCCTGCTGTTGTTTTACAATATGCAACCGGACGGATTGTGAGTATGCTATGAAGGTTTGCTGCTGAAATTTTTGGAGAATGGAAATTTTGCTCATAAGTACACCAGATGCACGTGCGAAAGAGTACACTTGGGTGCCGAATCACGTACTTTTTGGCAATGCTGTGCGCTTTGATGAAGCTAATGCTTCAGCGAAGGGAAATAATGAGGCGTGAATTGGTCAATTCGATGGGGATTCGAGTGTTCATCAGGTAGGCGAATTTATTGGGGTGGAAAACAACACGTTCTTTGATACCAAACATGCCGAAGTAACATGTGTCGAACATTGGCCGTGCCTGCCAAATGAACTTCGAAATAAACTGAAAAATGTGCACAGTCACGGACCACAATCCAAGCGGTGGGCAACACATTCGTCATCATCCTAAGGTACTCAAAAAATTTTGGCCAAATCGCACGGTTCAATTTTCCTAAAATCAAGCAACAAGTCGAGCATGCGGGTCACCCGGTGAAGGAGTGGGTGGCCGCAGCGGGAAGCACCCGTGGCTACTGATAACCCTATCCTCTGGCACGCGGGAAACCTGTGCTGGCTGGGCGGACGAGCTCGGTCAGCGCCAACGAGACAGCTTTACTAACCGTTTCTCGCGGGACTTCAAGCCACTTTGTCCGGCAAACGGCCCAGGTAGACTGTTGGGTGGTACTAGCACTCCAGAAGACAACGGAAACTGCCAATGCGTCGTGAATATGAGCAACGAACTATTTGGGATCTCACGCGATCTAAAAGGGCAATAACCCATAAGACCATTGGGCGCGGCATGGTATCAAATTTGAAAGTCTTCCCAAAAACAAGGTGCACACACAGTAAAGTTCAGCCGCTCAACAGGCAGTTCAAAGCAGGCCCAAGGCAAAGTTCTACAAAACTGCATTGGCTAAAATCCTACACTGCTGCTTCCAAAACGACAGACTACCACTAAAATCAAAAAGGCCTGCAAAACAAAAGCAAGGTCACCTATGCAAAAAAGACTTCACCTGCTACAAAGAGCCAAGCCAACCTAAATACGACACAGTCTCCGCTGAGAATTCGCCCTCCAGGTGGCTAAGAATTCGCCCCCCAAAAGACTCTTCCGGCGAAGGAAGCAAAGAAGCCCCCACCCCCGCCAAGCACACCGGACTCTCTTCATGGAAACCTGCAACAAAACGTCACTTCAATATTTTTGCAGCATATTTCGGAATAGTATGAACCTTCACGTAACATTTGCCTTCACACATGTACGCTCCCCCACACCCAGGGCAGTAACGAATCTGTTTGCGACCACATATCACACACTTTGCACGCAGACGCTCGTGCCTGACAGAGTAATGGAGACCGCTGCTGCTGCGGTTGAAGGCTGCACCGGTACGTCCAGGCCGCACCTCAGGGTCGCACAAATAGTTAGCAACCTCGTAATGGAAGGCAACCCTAGTCATCACCCGCTTTTGTCCAGCAGCTACCGCGTGAGTTTTGTACAGAATGTATGCATTCCCGAGGCTTGTATCTAAGATGAAAAGTAGCAACCTATGCCACCACTTATGGCTTCGAAGTTGACCTGTATACTCCTGGCGACATTGGTCTACCAGATCAACCCCACGCATCATTTCTTGGTACTCAAGAACTATAGGAGACGTGTGAAACTCTGACCGGCCTTTACCCCTAATCCACCGCAAACACAATGTGTTCTCTCGTATCGGGTCCATTGATGTGCTAAGTAGACACACAGGTATCGCATCGAACCAAACTATAGATGCCATGCGGCGTGACCTATGCATTTGAGCAATAACCCCACCCCTCTCACCAGCTACGTGAGTATACGTTGCCATGCTTGGTGGCATACCCACTCTATTGGTCATAACCGTCCCAGTGGCAAGGAAACCGACCTTCAAGAGGTCATCGAAAAGTCGTGGTGAAGTGAAAAATCTATCTGTCACTACCACATGACCTAGTCCCTTCAAGCCAGACACTAAGGACAAGACTACCTTCCGGCCAAGGTCCTTCTCACTCTTCTCTCCTTTGCGGCCAGTGTACACCTCTAAATCATAAACATATCTAGACTTTGAATTGGCACAACACCAAACCTTTATCCCGTATTTGACAGGTTTATTCTTCATGTACTGCTTTATATTGCACCTCTTTCCACGATAGGGTATCATTATCTCGTCAACACATATATACTTCTCACAATTATATAGGCGCTTGCAAGCTGACACAAAAGATTCTATCAACCATCGCACTTTGGCGATCTTATCGTAACTGGGATTTGCCTTGTCGGTCACTAAGGTAGCATTCTCAACCAGGTGAATATTCCTACATATCTTCTCGAACCTGGCTCTACGCATAGCAGCCCTGATAAGGGGACAACCGAAAAAACTCCTACGGTCCCAGTATAGACGAAGGTTTGGGAGCTTCTTCAGTCCCATCCGTATACAAATGCCCAGCCAACACCTTAGTTCCTGGGGCGACACATCTTCCCAATTCAAACCACCATTGGTTTTCAGAGGGTTACGGTACCTTGGAGATCTGGCATACAAGTTCGTTTGCTGACAAATTCGGTTCAGCGTCTCTAATGGCCAATAGGGCTCAAAGAATTCATGCACTTTCACGGGACGCCTACTAAGACGTTTCACAGGCCCGGGACTTGGTCCAGTGAATGGGACTCGGTCTGGCAAAAGTGTTGTACTCAGCTCTTCCCAATGCTGTGGGGCATAACGGTGCTCAAATTCTAAGGACTCGAAATCAATATCAGGCTGGGAAAGGATGCTATCTTCTACAACTTCAGGGTCACTCCCCTCATCATCAATGACCCAGTCGGAGTTACCTGAGTCCGAGTTGCCTTGCCAATCGATGAAGTCTGCCTCCCAATCTGGGTCACTTGCCTCTTCACCGCTATCCTCTGCTTCATCCTCGAGATAACGTGGAAGATCCAATGTAAAGGTACTGTCTTGAGTTGCCCTCTGGTTTGGTTCGCTGATTCCGCCCTCCAATCCCACAGCCAGCACATCAGCAGCAGGTAAGTCCACTTCAACATGGGGCTCACAATTTGCCTTTGGAATGGCATGTTCTCCCAATACACCCCCAAAATCAACCTTGTACGTAGGCGCACCTGTAATGGAGTGCTGAAATTCTCGCAGAACCTCTCCAAACAGTAGGTTTTCCACCCCCTCAACTGGACTCAACCCCAATGACGAACGAGGCACCCAGACATGCGTAACTATTGGTGTGCCATCCTCAACCAACGCACCGTCCACACGACGAACGTGCATGCAGTCTCCCTCATCGCCACAGGAGTTGTACCAGTCACGGCTGGTGCGATCTCGTGCAGGACTGCTCATGTCCGAGGCAAACGAAATGGCGCGTTTGCCTTCCCGAATCATGCGGAGACGCTCGGCGCTGTCGCAGCCAGAGCCGGGTGTTTCCTTACAATCCACCAAGGCAGGCGTCCCGTAGTGGTTGTCTGCACCAAACGGGTCCAATTGATCATCTCCACCCTCCGTCTCATGTAATTGCAGTCTGTGTAAACCATGGCGCTCATCCGCCATCCTGAACACAAGGTTCACGGAGACATTGTTCCGAACTGGCCGCGGTGTATGTTGCTTTTCCACATGAATTTCCGGTCCGAACCACCCAGGTGGCGTCCCAAACTCCGTCAATTGTGGTGTTGCCGTGCCCTTAGGCTTGCCTCCTTTCTTCCCCCGTCCACGCCCTCGCCCCCTTCCAGCCAGGTTTCCCAATTGTGCTTCCCTTTCTTCACTGGAAATCAAAACTTCTAGCCCACCCCTGCCGCGACCCATCCCCCTTTTTTGGATTCCCTGGACACCCACTGCAGTGTCATCCCCACCCCTTCCACGCCCCACTCGCCCTACCAAAGCATAATCGCCTCTTGTTTTAGAGGGCAGGGGATTGATCCCCCTCCCCTCTCCCCCCTCCAACTGTTCGCCCACCAGTCCTGCATTGCCCTTTGGCCTCCCCTTCAATCGTGTACTTGTCTTCCGCCCTTTTGCGGCAGAATTCCTTTTTTCTCCGATGTTTGGAGCTTGCGGTGGATTGCATGCTTGTGGCGGACTTTGAATCGCTTGGATCTCCTGTGCTTCTACTGGCGAATCGACGGCGAACAACTCGAGCCTCCTCCGATTTCTTGGTGGCCGAATTAGGGGAGATGAAGTCGTCACCGGGCTGTTGCAGGTTGCTCCCACTGGCGACAGGGGAGGCAGATTTGAATCCTCCCCCACACTGCTTGCGCCCAATTCTGGCGTTGCCTTCACCCGCTCTCTCTCCCTTCGCTTTACTCGGCGTTTGCATGCCGGAGACCTCAACGTTAGCCTCCCTTGCGCCGCTAGGCGGGCAGACTCTTTGACCGTCAATTGGATGCTCATTCTCGTCTGGCCACAACTCCCTTGCAATCCGGAAAATGTTGTCAGGAAAATCACGACGCTTCTTCCACCCTAAAATATACGCAATGTTGCTATAAAACAGAATCCTGAAATTGGTAGCCCTCACGACATTTGGCAAGCGATGTATCTTCTCGCACCGAGGTAGGGCTAACAAGTGACCATCGTCCAGACAATTCAAAATGCGCTTTGATTGATCCTCACTTGCGTCAATGCTTAGAAGCCAACTGTGCAACGAGGCAGCTTGCTCCGCTCTCGAGTTTGGGAATTGGCACCCTAACATGCTGCATAAATTGGCCATGGCGTCTGTTTCGCTGAACTGCCGCAGGTACGCCCCAAAGCACTACTTCAAGGATTAGAAGTAGTGCGCCTCTCCCAAAATGGGCAGCAATCCGCCCCAAAACTCCACTACTCCGATTGATGAGTCGAAAGTAACCAGGTCCTGGCCACGGATTGTGACCTCGCCAACTTCGCCGCCTCGTCCGCTCAGCAGTCGCCATCGCCAGACCTCTAACCCTTGCTTCCCCCCAATTTTCCACTCCTTTTACTCAAGCGATTGTCGCCATCGCCAACCGAAACCCTCGCCCTGAATCGAATTTCCACTCGCCCTCCTCAGACGTCCTTGCTCGATTCCACTCGCCCTACTCATTCGTCCTGGTCCGAATCCAAAGCCTGACCACAGCGTCTCGGTGCAATCTCGCACGATAGTACAGACCCATTGTCCTCGCCAGATTACAATATTGTTTCTAAGCCGCCGGAGAGAGAAGAGTCTTGAGTGGCACACAGGACGAAAGACGAGTGTCCCAACGGTAGGGTATACTAAAACGCGGGAAGGCTGTCACACAGGACGGAAGCCAACGGTCTTTCTCCGGGTCGTCCCTCCCGTCGCCCGGTGTGCGACGTCCAACGTGTCATAGTCCTTTCTGACCTGTTCCAGACCTCCGTGTAACAATTCCCCCCACCCTGAATGAAGTACACATCCGATTCCAAAAAAAATTGCACCTCTGAATTCCTCATTCTAAGCTCTATAATCCTACAGTTAACAATTTCCTGAAATTCCAAACCGATTTTGCAGTATTCCGCTTTGAAAAAGCTCGAGGACACATTCTGTCCTCAAGGACATTTAGGGGTTAATGCTTTGCCAAAAAAAAGAAACTAAGTTGAATTTCGGCCCTGAACATAATAATAAGTCCCCAAGTTGAGCATATTGCCCACATTGTTGATGTGCTCCTGTGAGCAACAGCCAGCATGCTATTTCTGCTTGCCAATTATTTTTTTAATATTTTGTACCACCCCTGAGTGTCACCTCATTTGGACGCTCAACTGAACCTCAGAAAGGCTCCACAAAAGGGGTCCAAAAGGAAGTGCAAATAGTACTGTTCACATTGGGGAGTAGTCAGAGGGGGCTTCGTTTTTTTGTTTTTGTTTTAAATTTTTTTAAATTCTGGAAACAAATGGGAATTCCATTGCAAAAGCTTCACAAGGTAGGATTTCGAACCCAACAGGACATAGAGGTACATTTTGCTTTCTTCAATTTATCAAAATGTACAAACAATGTACATTCTAGGAGGTGGTCGCTTTTAGAGCCCTATGGCTTTTCAACTTCAAAATTTCATAACTAATTCCACAAAGCTCCAAAAAATATGAAACAACTTGGGCCACATGCCATTTGTTCTTGTCTTTCAAGGAAAATTTACTGAAAAATATTTCAAGATGTTTTACCTCCCCAAAATTCAGATTCAGCGCTTAGATGGTCGCTTTATGGACCTCCTACCTTATGGTTTTTCGTTTGGACCGGTGGGACAAAGTAATCGGAGTAGAATCCACCTTGATTCTAAGGTTTGTAAGACCCAACCCCAGGGTCTGGGTTTTTAGAGAATTTAAAAAAAAAAAACTTTTCCTCCACTATTCAACCACATGTAAACTTCCTTGGTATCATTCTTTGTTTTCACAAGATGCATCTATCAATCTAAGTCTTGGGTTTTGAATCATAATTTGTACTTGTAGTTTTGTCATTGAAAAGTATGATAAAGAAATTGGAATAGTAGCTTTGAGATTGCCCATGGCCGTGAGGAGGGCAAAAGCTCATCTTTGATTGGTCATTTGAACAAGCTACATGATGCCCATTTAACCCCTAAAGGACCGGACTGCGTTTTTTGGCCGCATAGAAATTTTGGGCAGGTCCGTGTGACTAGAGATTTCCATATTTTAAGCTGAAATTTTCATAGAAGGTGGGCGCAAGGAATATCTTTCATATGAACTAAATTTCAGGACATTTGGAAATAGGAGTCAAAAGTTATAGCCAAATATGTTACTTTTTTTTGTAACTGGGCAGTCCGGGCAGCAAGAAAAATTTGGCAAAATTTTGATTTTTTTTTTTGTATATTTCTTTTCTCGTAGATTATATTTTTGTCTATCTGGAAAGCTTTGATTCATTTCATTTGGATTTGTTATGAGAAAGTTACGGACATTCTTGTTTTTCGGGCAGTTAGAGCATCTTCTTGAAAAAAATAACTTGTAGGATTCATTTCTAAATGCTTTTTTTGCAATTTAAAAAAATAAAAAAATTCTGATGGTTTAGTTTACTTGCTAGAACAATCTCACCATTGGGATTAGTGTATTTTAATTCCATCTAAAATATATTAATGTTTTAGATTTTCCTTCTAACTCGTACCTACTTCTACTTAATAATTTTTTTAGGAATGATAATTAAGTTTTTTTGAATATTATTTTTTTTCCTAGACTCTCAACTCAATTCTCCACTATAAAGATTTGAAGCACAAAACTCTGTAGTGCAAAAATTTTAAGTGAAAAATGTTTAAAGTCAAAAAATCTAGTCCCGCAATGTGCTGAAATACTTGTTTTTTCCACTTTAAAAGCAGATTTCTTGCAATCTGAGCGGTCAAAAATTCTGAAATTTTTTCCACACATTCTCATACTAGTTAGGTTTAAGATCCTACGGTTAGATGTGAAAAAAAAAACATTTTTCATTTTTTTTTACTCCTTGCTATAGAAATGGCAGTTTTGATGATTTTTTGGCAGAAAAAAGGCCTTGGGCCTTTAGGGGTTAAGAAAGATTTTGAAATTCAAGTTTGAGCAGCCCTTCCAAAGCTTCAAATGTTGTTTAAGGATTAATCATAAAAGGACTAGGCTTATAAACTGTGGGAATCAATCATGCAATTATCCTATGACCAAACATAAATGTGCATTTTCCTATTCTATAGCAACTCTCAAAGTCACTCTAGCCTTCTTTTTTACCAAATTTTGTTACAGTGTATTAGGTCCCATTTGTACAAAGAACACAAAGCATCAGACTGTCATGTTAGATGAAAGATACCTAGTCAATCTACCTAGATTGAAGTTGGATACATTCAATTCTACTAAAGACAATCCACAATACCTCCTAACAAACTGAGTTGTTACGATGGCAGGAACAATATTCAAAAGGAACTAAGATTCAATGACAATATTTATTAAATTATATGCACTAAAGTTTCCCATTTTCAAAGCTAGACCACAATTACTATGGCAAACCTAATTCCTTACAACTTGCATTGCCTTGTCAATTAGTTTATCAACTGCAAAAAAATGTGGATGCATTACTAACCTATTCAATTGAATTGTCTCAACTTGGTACTTCCAAAATCCTCATCTCTTCACAAGATTCCAAGCCACCAATCACATAATGTTGATAAGATTATTGAAGTAATTGGCGAGAGCTCTGTTCCACCTTTGAAGACCTTCAATAAGGATATATTCACTACTACATTCCATGATGCACCAATCACACCTTGTCGCACCATACATGAGAAAAGTAGATCAAATGGTTAAATTCTATCGGATTTCAAGAAAAAATGAACAAACGAATTGCTCAAATTCTTGGCAATTGTGGCCTATTTTGAAAGTACACCCTGGACCCCTTGGATCATTAAAACATTTAACATTCCAATTTTGGAAGAAATTGATGTGTTGATAAACTATCTTTTTTTCATTAGGTTGTCGTTCACCTTAGACTACAAGATAGGAAAAAAAACATTTTCTCATCCAATTTTTTTGGAAGTTGCTTGAATACATTTTCAATGACTAATATTGCAAACTCCCTCATTATGATATTATTGTCTTTTCTAAAGAAGAAGATACTTTCACTCTTATAGTAAATTTTGGCCATTTCTTGCTATTTCCTATAAATATGAATTCTAGCTACAAATATGATATTTTCACCTCTAAAGGACCAAATGGCATTTTTTTTGGCAACATAGTGATTTGGGGCAGCTCACAACAAACAATTTTTTTATTTTTTTCTTTGAAATTTTTAAAATACATGTGCCTAAGGAGTAGCTTTAAGGCTTAACAATTTTCATAACTTTTGACTACATGGTTAAAAAGTTATTGTATGATATGCGGATGAAAGAAAAAAACACCTGTACTATTTTGCGTCACACCTTGCACTTTGATTAGTTTTTTGGCCATAACTTTTTCAATTTGACTCCAAATGACTCAAGATTTATGGTTAAGGTACTCATGACTATTATACACCTTGCCTAATTTTTTTGTAATTTTCAAAAATATTTTACTATCCAAAAATAGCCCCCAATTATATGTCACAGTTGCCAATTAAGAGATTTTTAGTATTATTTAGTATCCAAAAAAACAAATTTTGAGCTGAAATTTGAGGGGCATGGTCTTCTAGTAGACTTGTAGCTATGCAAGGAAGGAATTCTAAAAATAGTTAATTGTATGTGGTGTCGAAGTCCACAAAGTGTGCTTCTTTCTGCTTACATTTTGAAACATATAAAATATTATTTTGGAGTTTTTTGGGATAAAATGACCATTTCCATAGAGTTATTACAAATGGTCAATTTTTATTTTATGTATTTAATTTTGTTTTCTATTTTTAACTAATTTATACATCAAGATATCCATTTTCTTGAGATTTGGCACTTTTTTAGTTTTCTAGCTTAAAGAATTTTTCTATGCATTTCCTTTGGTGGTTACCTTCATCTTAGAAGTGTATACGTTAGCCATATTTTTTTTGTTTCTTAAAAATTATTTTTCTAATTTTATACTACTCTAGAAGAAAAATCATGAGTACTGCAAAAGTGCAACAAAATCGGCAGTTTTTTCTTGCATTTAGCCATATGTAATTTTCATTGCTTGGCAGGCAATTTAAAAAAATCTTTAAAAATCATTGTTTTATGAAATAAAAATTTAAAATTGGTTATCTATATATATATAAATAAACAATTTTAAATTTTTATTTCATAAAAAAATGAGATGAAAGTTATGAGGAGTTTTAGTTTGCGGGTAGTTATAGAATCTCTATTCTAAAATAAACTTTGAAGTCCTTTATTTAACTCAATCTTCAATATTTTTGAAAAAAAATAAAAACATTGGATGTAGTTTGTTTATTATAACATTACAACCTTTGGAATTGAAAATTTTCAATTCCATAAGTAAATTCTTAACATTTAGTGTTTTGAATCATTCTCTACTTCTTTCTACTTACTATTTTTTTTCTATATGATGTACAATTCCAAATGATCTAAAAATTTTCAAGTTTGTAGCCAACTTGCCTTGAAGAATGAATCCAAAGAATCACCACCATTTTGAACATTTTTTCATACAAATGTGACCTTGTAATTGTAAAGTGCAGTTGCCTGGTTTTTGCAGGGCCCCCAAAAAATATTTTTGTCAATTCAAAAATGCTATTATTTTGCAATCTACGTGGTGGAATTTTCTGAAATTCTTTCTACATCTTCTCAAACTGCAACAGATAGTATCCAATCATGGTGGACAACCGTTTCTTGGACTCACTCAAATGATAGACTTATAGTTCAATGAAGTTTGTCTATATATATATATATATATATATATTTATGATGCATGCAGCAATTGGAATTTTTTTTAATATATTAAAATTTGCATCATTTACCCTTGGCCCCAAGTTTTGCCAATAATTGAATCTTTTATGTACGTTGGTATTTAGTTCTAATATTTTGCAGTTGTTCCTCTTGTTTGCATGTTGCATTGAATAGTTTTATTCAAGGTTGTTCCATTGAGTGGACGTGGTGGATAGGTGGACAAATTGAGTGGACGGTATAGACAACTTGTGATTTTTAGGCTTGAAATTTTGAAATAGTCAAGAAAGTGTTGCCGGATTTGCAAGATATGTAATTGAAGAAATTCACTTATCTTTACTTTCATTGCCTAATCCACGCTCTGAATAATACAAAATTTTGCACCAAATCTTAGCTAATAGCACTGTAACAAATCAAATTCTCTCTTAAAAAGATGTTTAAACTTACCAAAAATTAGGGAAATTCGCTTGTCATTAGAATCTACTTCCTTGAAAGCTTCGCCGACATGCTAAGTGAAGAAGTGCATGGCATCTATGAACTTAGCCTCAATGTCAAACAAATGCATTTCAATTCTCTTCCATTCAACCACTCGCATCCCTGCTATATTCTAAAAATAGAATAAGAGAGCTCTTTTCACATCTTTTTTCAATTATTGTTTGCTTCACAATTGCTTGGCCAAAAACTCCAATCCTAACTATCTCCTATGATGATGCATCTAGGTTCAGGTAGCAATTAACACACACCTCCCTGTTTGTAAAAATTGAGAGCCGTTGATGTTGTAAACAAGAATTTTTCCTCCTTCCAACGCGGTTGATTTAAAAAAATAATAATATGGATAAGGATATTGTGGGATACGTGTACATATACATATGTAAAAGACAGATTCAAAAACATTTTCAGACATTAGCTCATATTGATTGCTTAGCAGATACAATCTGGAAAATACAAGGATGGGGGGGGAGTCAACTAGGCCTAATGGAAGGTGAATAAACCAAGTCTTGTAAAAATACAAGAAAAGGGAATAATAGAAACTAAATAAAACATTGAAAACTATCTCTATCTCACTATCCACTCAAAAGACAACATACAATAATCAAATCCAATAGCCCCTTGTTGCTTGTTGTTTCTAGGTAAGGTTGCAATTATTGTAGCTTTAGCCCTAAAATTCCAACCAAATTAACCCCTTAAGTTCTTTGACTATGTTTTCTCCCAAAACACTTGAAAACTGCCATTTTGAGCACAAGTACCAAATTTTGGGGAAAAAATAAATTTGGACACATCTAACCATAGGACCTTATAGTACACTGGTTTGAAAAGATGTGGGAAAAAATTCCAGAATTTTCCACCACGTGGATTGTAAGATATTAGCGCTTGAATTCACAAAAATCCTTTTTTTGGCCCTGCAAACAACCAGGCAGCTACACTTCACAAGGTCACATGTGTATGAAAAAAATGTCCAAAATGGTGGTTACTCTTGCGATTCATTCTCCATAGCAAGTTGGCTACATACTTGAAAAATTTCAGATCATTTGGAATTGTACAACATATAGGAAAAAAATAGTAAGTAGAAAGAAGTAGAGAATGATTTGAAATACTAAATTGTTTAGAAAATATAGTTATTGGAAATTAAAAAATGCTAATTTCAATGGCTACAATGTTGAAATAAACAATCTACATCCTAGGATTTTTTTTTCCCAAAAAATATTGAAAATTGAGTGAAATAAATGACTTCAAAGTTTATTTAGAGTAGAAAATCCATAACTGTCCGCAAACTAAAACTCCTTATAACTTCTGACTCATTGATTGAAATGGAATGATTCAAAGCTTCCCCATATATATAAAGCTAGAAATCCAATTTCAAATTTTTGTATTTGAAAAAAGTGAATTTTTCTAATCTGTCCGGATTGCTCGCCCGCTGAAGAAAGTAACATATTGGACCATAATTTTTTACTCATATTTCCAAATGTCATGAAATTTAGTTCATGTGAAAGATATTCCTTGTCCACAACTTCTAGTAACTCCTAAAGGCCCAAGGCCTTTTTTCTGCCAAAAAACACTCAAAACTGCCATTTCTATAGCAAAAAGTAAAAAAAAAAATTAAAATTGTTTTTTTTTCACATCTAACCGTAGGATCTTACACCTAATTGGTATGAGAATGTGTGGAAAAAATTTCAGAATTTTTGACCACACAGATTGCAAGATATCTACGTTTAAAGTAGAAAAAACAAGTTGTTCAACACATTGCAGGACCAAATTTTTTGACTTTAAACATTTTTAACTTAAAATTTTTGCACTACAGCGTTTTGAGCTTTAAATCTTTATAGTGGAGAATTGAGTTGAGAGTCTAGGAAAAAAAAAATTCAAAAAAACTTAATTATCATTCTTAAAAAAATTGTTAAGTAGAAGTAGGTACAAGATAGAAGGAAAATCTAAAATATTCATATATTTTAGATGCAATTAAAATGCACTAATTCCAATGGTGAGATTGTTCTAGCAAGTAAACTAAACCATTCCAAAAAAAAAATTGAAAAATTACAAAAATTGCATTCCGAAATGAATCCTGCAAGTTATTTTTTTTAAGAAGATGCTCTAACTGCCCGAAAAACAACGGAATGTCCATAACTTCCTCATAACAAATCCAAATGAAATGAATCAAAGCTTTCCAGATAGACAAAAATATAATCTATGTGAAAAAAAAAATCAAAATTCAAAATTTTGCAAAATGTTTTTGCTGCCATCCGTCCCCACGCATTCCAAGAAATGACATAACTTCTCGCTGAAAGGTCCGATTTCAAATTTTTTTTCTGCCACGTACCTCTCTCAATTCTTCATGTTCACAAAAAGTTTCAAAAAATTTGGAGAAAATTTCAGCCCGTACGTACTTGCCCGAAAACGCATTTGTCCCCCTAAGGGACAATGGGCTTTTAGGGGTTAAAGTTTTGGCATAAAATATGCAAATTTCTAGCCACAAGTACTTGCCCAAAATTGCCATGTTGCTAAAATTAACAGGCTGGTCCTTCAAAGGTTAAAGTATTAGCTTAAAAACCCAAATTGACATAAATGATAGTGCAACAAAATCCTTAAAAGAAACAGCATCTTCATGTAAAGAGCTTGTTTAGATGTACATGTTGACTTTTTTCAATTGACCACCATTGACAACTCTCTTTGCGTAGGGTTGTCAATGTCATGTCACGTTGCGTTGTTAGTATATCCATCATAATGTCATTTTACAACCCCAGCGTCCGCCGGGATAGAATGTAGATGGAAACAATTGCAATCTAGATAGACAGAATCGTTTGACCGAACGGCTCGACAATTTTTGAGGCCGTCCAACTTGACGGACAGGTGGTCTAGCTCAACAAACATGAAACAGACAAAAACATAAAACGAACTAAAACATGAAATGGTCAAGGAAGTGCTACCGGATTTACAAGATATATAATGATTTGGCAAGTGTGTTTGGCACAGTTGGATTCATGTGCTTCGACTAACAAAGAGCACTACAAGAACAAGCATTTGGATCTTGTTGGACAGATCTTGAGGCACCATTTTTGAGCTGCAATGGCACACCTCTAACGGGACATCATGAAACAAATACAAAAGCATTTAGGTAAAGATGAAGAATTAGGCATATTCAAAAGCTTTGTACAAGTTGCAATACTAGTCACTAGAAATCTGTAGTCTGCCTTCACTCTGGGGAACTACAATAGAATACTACACTAAAAACTATATTTAGTGTTGGACTGCATTTAGTGTATTTTCCAGCCAACCCCACCCAACACTAAATCTGAACTTTGGAGTAATTAGTGTAGTGTTAGACTTGAATGCGTTGCCTTCGCCTTCTCTTCCCTTCATTAAGTTATGTCGTTTTCTAACAAAAAATGTAAACAATTTCGGATTTCAGATTTACCATAGAGTATATTTAGTGTTAGAAATTACATTTAATGTTACTTACTTTAGTAGGCTTAATGATATTTAGTGTCATGGTTCGTAAATAATGTTGCTAACACTAAATATAGTTTTTGGTGTAGTGAAGGACATTGTAGCTCTAGTGTTTTTGCATTTTTGGTGATCTCAAGAGGGGGAACACCAGTGCAATGATATTGCATATTCAGCAACTGTAGTTGAATTTTCCACCCAGGACCAGACCCACTGAGTCGACACAACATCCGTAAGTTTTTGCCTCTTGATTGCGGCGATTGTGTTAACGTGTGCTGCAGTTTTAGTTTATCGTTAATTTATGGTGATTCAATTTGGCATGCTATTGCAATATACTCCGTATTATTGAAGCTGAAATTAGTCAACTGTGGACATATTCAGGAACTTCTCTCACAGTGTGTGCCTTGTGCAGACAGCTGATGGAGAAAATTGTGGACTGGTGAAGAACATTTCATTCACAAGGATCCTATTTAAGGTAACTACACCTAAAATCGCACACTTAAGCAATTCAGCTGATTTCAGCATGGTTCTCATTATTACATTATAATTTTTTTTGTGAGGTCTCGTTGGTATTCCAAAGAGGATTCTAGGTTCTCTGAGAATGCATTTTTTGGACACTGTATGAATAAACTATGAATATTCAAAGTGCTAGGAATAGGTGTTTCTAAAATCGACTCTAGACTCTCATGAATGGTGGTAGTACATTTTAGGCAAGAATCTATAGGGGACGGTTTTAGAAAGGGGTCGAAATTGGGTGTAGTTACCTTAAGTTCAAGCACAGATGAGGGACCGATGATAAATATTCTTCTAAGTATGAAATGCGTTAATTGGAGGAGATTGTTCCGTCTACTTATTTTGGATTGGGTTGACAAGGTTTTTGTGAATGGAAAATGGGTTGGCACTTTGAATCAAATCCAAGAAGTGGTAGTCCTTATTTAACCCCTAAAGGACCAAACTGCGTTTTTTGGCAACATAGCAATTTTGGGCAGCTCACTACGAATGGAGTTTTTATTTTTTTTCTTTGAAAATTTTACACAACATGTGCCCGAGGAGTAGCTTTAAGGCCCAACAATTTTTATACCTTTTGACTTCATGGTTAAAAAGTTATTGCATGATATGTGATTTTCATTGCTTGGCAGGCAGCCCGGGCAGCTCAGAAAAATTCTTTAAATAATTTCAAAAAAAAAAAAAAAAATTGAAATTGGTTCTTTAGAATTATATAGAAGTGTGAAGCTTTGAATCATTCAATTTGGATCAATGAGTCAAAAGTTATGAGGAGTTGAAGTTTGTGGGTAGGTATGGTTTTGAGAGACTCCATACTTACCCACAAACTTCAACTCTTCATAACTTTTGACTCATTGATCCAAATTGAATGATTCAAAGCTTCACACTTCTATATAAATCTAAAGAACCAATTTCAATTTTTTTTTTTTTTTTTGAAATTATTTAAAGAAGTTTTTTGAGCTGCCCGGGCTGCCCGCCGAGCAATGAAAATCACGTATCATGCAATAACTTTTTAACCATGAAGTCAAAAGGTATGAAAATTGTTGGGCCTTAAAGGTACTCCTTGGGTGCATATTGTGTGAAATTTTCAAAGAAAAAAAATAAAAACTCCACTTGTAGTGAGCTGCCCAAAATCACTATGTTGCCAAAAAACGTAGTTTTTACATTTAGGGGTTAAAATAACCTTAAAACACTTTGACGGATAAGAACCATCTTTGACAAATGTGTTTGGATACATGAATCGGCAAGTGACAAGCCATCCAGCTTGACGGATAGGCCATCTAGCTTAGCAGATATAGAGGACTTGGAATTTTGGGTAAGCTTGTGCGACTTCAATTTTTGGCATGATTTTCTAAACTTTTTTTGAAGACAGAAAAACATATTAGTTTTGTGGGAATATAGCTTTTATTTCGATTAGTTCCCAACAACAAATTAAAGCTATGCCATGATGAACCTTTTTATTAGTTTGTCGAGCAACAAAACAAAAACACTAGAACTTGAAGTAAAAAAATTTTAAATTTTAGTTTTTCATAGTAAGAGTTTATTTTGTCCACATAAAAAGCTTTGATTCATCCCATTTTGATTAGTGATGTGAAAGTTATAGAGCTTCTTGTCATGCGGGCAATCATAGAAACTTCTTGAGCTCAATTTTTGCAATTTTAAAAAGAAAAAGTTTTGCAAGGTTTTGTCCCAGGGTTTGTATGCTTACTAAAATAATATCACCATTGGAATTAGTGTGTTACAATTCCATCTTAGAGCTATTATTAATTTAGATTATCCTTCAATCTAATACCTATTTCTATTTTTTGATTTTTTAAAGAATGAAAATCAAATATTTTGTTTTTAAGTTTTTTTAATTGTCAACTCAATTTTTCAACATAAAATATTTTTAATACCAAAGTCTTTAGTGCATAAATTTTAAGTTAAGAAGACTTTGTCTTACTATATAGTCAAGTAAGATACAAAAAAACATGTTTTCTATACTTTAAATGCAAATATCTTGCAATCTACATTGTTCAAGTTTTTGAAAAAAATTCCACACATTCTTATACTAGTTTTGTGCAAGATCCTACGATTGCAAAAAGAATAGATTTTAAAGTTCCCAACACTTTGCAATTTACAATATGGCAATTATGAATGAATTTTGATGAAAAATGCCTGGATTTGTAGGGTTTCAATGAATTTGAAAATGTCTTACAATTTGAGTGATAATCAGACACAACAAAATCACATTGAATCTCCTATGTGAAAAATTTATGTATTCTACACTTAAACAATTAATTAAGATCCCCACCTTGATCCCTACTGATGCATAATATGGATTGATTATAAGATGAAAACATCCAAAACTATCAAAATAAGCAATTCAAAATAGTTGGACGTCCTTTCTTTGGAATAAAAACCATTTTTGTAGTATTAGCAATTGAAAATAATGAATTTTCAAAAAAAATTAATTTTTTTGGATATGACATGTAATTACTACAAATTTCAAAGTGAAACTTCTTAGGCCACTAAAACTGTCACATAGCTTGGTCCTAATACCAAAATCTAGAGAATCAACAATCAATTAATGGCAATTAAATAAGGGAATGGTTGGATGGAATTTTTGAGGACACTCTCAATGGAAGTCTACTTGTCAAGACTGGGCATAAGGACAAGTTGGGATATTTTTACCTTAGATCAATGTGATTGCTTCATTGACAAGTTATTTCGTGGGTGGAAGACACACTAATTTTTTTACATCACATCTTGACCAAAATCTTTTTTTTTAATATTTTGGGCTATTGGAAGAACAAGGGTGTGTCTTCTTTGCCACAAAGTCAATAAAATTTATTTCTAGTAAAATAATTCCAAATATAACAAAATTTGATGTTCTTCTAGCAGTAATTAAACTAAATTGAGTAGTTTTCTTAGATTCACTTTCTTGCAGTAATTTAAACTAAAATTGAGTAGATTTTCTTAGATTTATTTTTTATGTTTTATAAATGAACTTCGTGGAGCAATGCTAAAGTTAGACCTTGCAACAAGAACCTCAAAGTTAGCTATTTGGTGCATGAACAAGTAAAGATTTTCTATGAGCTCGATGAGAGTAGACGGAGTATCTAAGTTATCCTTTACTAAAATGAGTCCAAAGGCTCAAAAGCAAAAATAATAAGTCACCAGCATGCCTTGGACTAATGTCTGAGAGCATCCCCACAGCAACAAGCTCAAGCAACACGTTGAAGCAAGTCAATGGAGGACATTCCTCTATTGTAGAAGATCAATGGTACAGAATCTTTAGAGGTCAGTTGTGGCATGTTACTGTGGGGCTGCTCTTTAAGCAATTGTTTTTTTAAATTTATGAAGTTAAAAAATTTTGGGTTTTCCATGCAGTGATGTACTGTACAGTACTACTGTGCTAAGTTAGGAGTCAAACGTGGGGCTTTCTCATGTAAGCATAAGTGCATAACCAAAGATAACCGTACCGTACCAAGCAGCGTTTTTGTTTTGGACTGTAGCAGTTACCATGCACGGAATACAAGACAGTCCCTCCAGAATTAGACCTCTATAAATGAGCCACGACACTAGAGTCTGGCACTTAAACGCCCAAAAAAAACACCCTAGTACCAAGAAATGATGCAAGCCCTCTCAGCATCCCACTCAGTCTTGTTTGAGACTGTTGAATTCATTAGTTTTTCAACACAAATGCTGAGACTTTTGCATATTCCTCAACGGGTGCTTCCACGCAGGTCCTGTTGAAATCACAGTTTATTAAGGTCAGACCACCCATACCTAATCACTTAAGCAATTGTGGATCAGATGGTGAGCAATTGAGTGAGATGGAAATTTTTCTCTTGTAGAGAAATAAGAAATATTGGGACTCTGAATTTTTCGTAATTTTATCCCCAAAATTGAAATTACTATGAATTTTGGGAGCCAAAAAGTGTTCGGAACGCATTGCCAATCACTAGAGTCTTCTAATTCTAATCATAGCCAAAACGACTTTCCTGCTTAGTATTTCTCATATATTTTACAACACTTTGGGGCATGTGTCATGACCTTATTTGTCCCAACTTTGAAAAAGAAAAAAAATCACATTCTAAGCCTTGATTGGAAATAGCACCCCCTCCAGGTTGGAAATGGCTCCCTGGTTGGTAATGGGTGGTCCGACCTTAGCACTCAGCAACAAATTCAAGATTGTGATGAAAAGCTGATGGCTTGTGCTTCTAGGGGGGGGGGAGAGCAGCTGCTTCCTGACATATAAACTTGCTGCAAGTAATTGAATAATCCTCAACTTTGTCAAGAGTCTTACTTCATGGTTAGATTGGAGGGAGCCCAAAATTGATTCTCTTTTTGAACCAAGTTTTTGTAATCCTCAACATTACACTTCACAAGGACACAAGCCATCATTAATAACACCATCAACAACGAAGACTGATGAGTTTAAATTCCAGCATCTACATTAAGCTTAGATTGAGAAGCGAATTATTTCTTGATGTGCACCACTCCAAATTTCCAATACATGAGAAGAATTTTAACAGCAGCTACTGATGGTTGGAATGTATATTTGTTGTGGATGACTAGAATCATCTGAGCATTTGACCGTTTGGTGTGGTTTCCTTAAAGTTTTGAAAGTGTTCGAGGTGGTTTGACGAAACTTAAGTCAGTATGACTTCTCTATGCTTCCCATTAATTTATAGAAGAATCTGATATCAGCAGGCCACACCACCAAAGTATACTCTGTTAGACTTTGGTACTTTGCTGATCCTCACCGCAATTATTGCTGAAAAATTGAAGTTGCAATTACCTTCATCCTAAAGTTCATATGCAAGACATTTTCCTGTAACAAATTTTCATTTCATTTGCTCCCAGAAATTAAAAAAAGTCAATCATGTATGACCTGTTCTAAATGAAGAGTTACCCTAAGCCCTGAAACCCTAATTCTAAAACCTAAAACCTGATTAAAACCTGATTAACCCAATTCCCGAAGACTTCCTCATAACTTATGTTGAACTCTTCAGATCCATACAATCCTTTAGCAACTGGTACTTCATGAACACGTAAAGCCGACATATACTGCCAGGAAACCTCCAGTTTATTTTTGGTAGGGATTTCAAGAAGAAATTAGGGTTTCAAGTGCTATCGCAGGGATTTCAAGCATGACCAAGGAATTACAGCTTCATTCATTCCATACACTCATTTTTCATCAATTTTCTAAGTTGTGCTTCACTATGAGAAATCCCTTCCTGATCAGGAATTGATAAAAACAAACCCCTCCTTGTTAGGGTTTTAAGTCAACAATTTTCAGCTCATTAAGCATTAAGCATTCCGAATCAAGCATATTTGATTGACCTGGATTACAAAGTGCTGTCTGTGAGGTTTGCACAATTGCACATACTGCTTATAGACATTAAGTTTATATTACTGTTTAAATATCCAAGTCAATTGAGTAAAAAAGAAGATGCTGATGCGCTCACGTGTGGCATTAAAAAGCTGTGGCTTTGACGAGCCCATCATTCTTGTACATGTACTTAGAATTAGGTGCCTGGGTTGTTGAAGAGCAGTGCTTTTGGGGGTGTCTATACACACCCAGCTCCAACCTCTTGCAGCTATTCTGTGTAAAAACGTGGTCGTTACCATAGTGACAACTCCCTTTTTCATGCCACAAAATTGTTGAATGTACTGGAAGCAGGAGGTATAGAAACACCACCACCACAGGAACACAACGCAAAAATCAGGAGGAAGAAATCAGCATTGACGGAGCAGATGACATTTCAAAACCTCATTTCCATATTTAACAGTGACAATCCTTGTCCTCTCTTTCCTTTTCAATGCATAGAAACAATCGAAGATAAGCCCTCAATATCTGTAGCCACACTTGCATATATAATCACCTCGTTTCAATTGATACCGTTTCAATTGCATAGTACTTACTTTGATTCAGGAGGAACCAAGTTGGTCAATAATCTTCACTACATTGCGCATAATCGATGAAGATTATTGTCGCAGGACTTCAGTTTGCTAATCTCTCGTGGCAACAGACCGTGCCTCGATTAACAATGCATCGCGCCTTACAAGTTGAATACACAGAGCTCCAAATTCCAAACTCTGGGTGGCAAATGAGGGCGTTCCATGTTTTACAAACAATCCGAAATCTACATAATGTCAGCACAGGCAGGAAGGGCAATGCTCGCTCCACTAGCTCAGGCGGCAGATTTCTCCACAATTCAACATCCAAGTCATCGTTTGTATCGGCCATATGGCTGAAAACAGAAACACAAAGGATGCATGTTGGTTAGCTCATAGAAACGATTATCAATGGTTAACACAAGCAGTTTACAAACTAAGATTCTTTTCAAGGCAATTGTCACTTGAGCTTAGAAAACTGTCCAATCTTCAGTAGCTATAGTTTATGGAAGAATCAGTAATCATCTAGGACTACCAGCATCAAGAGAATATTTGACAAAAGTTTAAGAAACACATTTTCAAGCATAATAAACGATAAATGCAATAGCTTCACACCAAGCTTCTTGACACTAAAAATGAAAAAAATTCTAAATTAGTCCTGATCATTGGAAACTCTTTGATTTTTTGTTCTTTTATTCACTTCATTTTTTATTTGTGCAAATCAAGAGATTGAACTAGTAAGCACAAAACAATACTCACCTAAGTTGGTTGCTTGAATCACCCATGTCCAAATTATGGTCAAATTAGATATGGTGTAATAAATGAAGTTGTCTTTGATTCCCAAATCTAATTTATGACTCCACTCTCCGTTGAATACATCACTTAAATATCACAATTTTATAGTGGAAGCTATAAACCAAAGCAACTGACAAAAGAATTAAGTGTTCACTCATGTTACAATCCTACAAAGAACCTCAAACCACATGTGAGCTAAAAATATCAAAGTTGAGTGAAGCATGAGTTAAAGTACAAAAAGGTTAAATTAAATAGAAGAAAGTAAGAAAGAGTAGATTACTGGTAGTTAAGTTTCACTTTGATCACTCCATCTAATCCTTTGAAATTCCTATTTCCTTTCATTAGTCTATGCAATTTGGTTTCTTTTCACAATCCTCTTAAATGATAATCCTCCTAAAATTAAAGTGCCTATTTTTACAACAAAGTGCACATAACTTGCACAATGACCCTATCTAAATCAAATACATATATATTGAACAAAGAACCAATGATTGAATAATAATTTGCTCAAAAGTTGTAAATTGGTTTGAGGGGATATTTGGTGATAGATTCTTGCCTTTTTTGTGGATGAAATTACTGAGTTTCTACAAAATATTAGGATTAAAAAATTATTTTTTCATTTTTTCTTACAATTTTGGATGAATAAAATATTTGATAGGTCTCATCCATGACATTCTTTCAGTGTCAGCAGATGTCTAGAGCATATTTGGAGGAAAAGGCTGCAAGAGGTCCTGGCCAAAGTTGATCCACACCTAAGATGCGGATCTAGTACCAGACTTCAAGTTCGGTTCCAAGCCTAAAACAACATAGCAGCCAGGATTCCTAGAGATTATGGATGTTGCTCAACTTGTCATTTTTGCAGAAACTCTTTGTTGTACTCAAATTGAAGGAAACTGAAAAAATCAGTTTGGAGTCATTTGGCTTTCTTGCTTTCAGTACACGTAGATCGTTGTGATAAATCCTACTCCCTCTATTTCTGAATAATATCCGTATTCTCTTTGTAAAATATAGAGGAAATACTAGTACAAAATATTATTCAAAAACAGAGGAGTAGTTTTTTCTTTTTGAAATTGTTTCGCTAAGTCTTTGTTTCTTGGATTTTAGCGATAGAATCCAAGGAATCAAATTAACCCATAAATGCTTGAGGTACCAAATTCTAGTGTCAATCCTACTTTGAGGTTAAATAAAACCTTACAAAATTACTAGTTTTAGTAGTTGAGACAAATTCTTTTGAAGTCTAGTTTAGCATCAAAAATCCAATTTTGAAAATGAATGATTATGATTTTTTTTATTCAAGATTTTGCTCAATGGTGTCCATAGCAATTCTTGAATTTCTAATATTGAGGGCTTTTTGGAAATGAGCCTCATTCAAATAGTTTACACTAGAAATTCATTTGAAGAAATTGTAGAATAGATTTTGAGAAGCCGTAAATTGATTGGAGTTATGATACCCTTTAACGTCATATTGTTTGGTATCATAACTAACGTCATATTGTTTTTTTTTTCCATGAGATCTCTAATATGTCTAGTTTGAATTTGTACAATTAAAAAAAATGATAAAACTTATCAAAATGCAAGTCAAAATGTTGTCTTTTTGTTCAATTTAAAACAAATTCCTTGGAATTTAAAGCAAGGCCTTAGGCCTTTATGAAATTGAAGCGACACTATAGAAACTAAGTTCAAATTTGCAATGACATTTGGAGCTCAATGTATTTATCAATGTTTTCTTTATGTAACCTTAGGAGAACATCGCCTTGGTGGTAGGTACTCACTCACATGTGATTCAATTTTTGGACTAATAGCTACAGTTTTGTTGTTTCTATAGAAGTAGAAAAAGTCATCCATTGGGCACTTTGTATCCTCAACACTATTTTAGGGATATTTATTACACTTGTTATGCAGACACTATGATTCTTGTAAAAATATCATGAAATATTGACTAGCAAACATTGGTTTGTAATGTCACTAGGAAGCTAGCTCTTCTTGTATGCGTTGCCATGGAGATGCAAAAAGTAGGTAGGACCAAGCTTAATTCAATCTACTAGTTTAGGACCTAATTTTGACTCTCTTACATTCTAATGAGTGAAAGATGCACACAATGAGGAATTGGAATTCAAATGTTTGGAATTGAGGCTTAACCTTTAAAGGACTATAAGGCCACCACATGGCTTCTACAACTACATTTGTAAAAAATTTGATATGTGAACCTCGCTAACAGTCCATAAATAATAAAGAGACCCTAGATAATTTTCTTTGCTAAATCCATCGGTGCAATCTAATCGAGAAATGATTGAGTGTGAAATTTTTGGAGAATTTTTGGAGAATGGAAAAGGCATTGTAGGCCATTACTTTACATTCTCATGTCTTTTTTTCTGCACCTCAAAATGATTTGCAAAAAATCACATATCAATAGTATGATGATATACATATGCGAAAAAAAAATCATAATTTTTGGAGCACTTTTGAGCATTCCGATTTCAACATTTTGATTTCAACATACATAGAAAGTACTCCCAAACTGAACATCTTTCATCAATCTTGTCAATAGTGGCATTTTTTCAAAAATTGTGCAATTCTGTTGATCTTTTTTTATTAGAAAGCTAAATAAATCTTGTTTTATGTCAATGGTGGCGATTATCAAAATTAATCTACACAAATGAGGAATTATGCTTGGTATAAGAGCTAGTCAAGAAAACAAGGACTTTGCTCAAACACCCCCAGTCCTTTAGGTATTAAAGAGTTGGAATTTGGGTTCTAAAGTCACCATTTTTTGAAATCAGTGGACATCACTATGCTACTTCTATAGATTCATTCATTATTCTACAATCTCAAGCGATACTTTTTTAATTACCAATGGAAATGTGTAGGAAAATAAGAGAGTCACAATAACATGTCAAGGACAAGAATAGACTTCCTGAGGGTATACAATGAGAAGCTATGACCTTTTGCTTTGGGTGCCTAGAATTTAATATGTCTTTCTTTTTAAAAAATGAATTAACCAAAATACTTAATAAAATGTCCTTGAATTTGTCATTCTTTTGTGTAAAGAAATTTGTGAATCAAATAAGTAAAACTATGTGCATTGACCAAAGGATCCACCATTAGATGTTTTTCCGAGGTATAGGACTACTTTTTCAGGCCCATCCTAGAATAAATAATTATTATTATTATTTAAAAAATTAATTATTTATTTAAAAAATAAAATTAATGATGCGATGTGGGCAAAGTTTGCCCACATCAGATTGCTGATGTGGCACCGTTCCCACGTTCCCAATAGTCTGGAAACTTGTGGCCCTTTACAACCCCAAAATCTCATCTAGTGCAATGGTCTTCTTAACTTAAATCTACATTTTTGGACTAATTTCTATTCTTAATCTTCTAAATTAATCCAAAACCTCAAAATTAAAATTGTGGTCCCAAATTCATGAATTAGACAAGTTGCAAGAAACACTTCACATTTTTCCGTCAAAATTGCGTTTTTTGGCCATAGGACTCGCAAAAGTATGCAATACTACCAATACAATATTTGAGCAGCGTCCCAACAAATTTCAATCGTCGATTCAAGGCGCCTGCAGATCTAAACCGTTGATTTAGTACTATGCAATACTACAGACTACTACAAAGTACTGCAGAAGCCACTGGAAGCAAAAAATAGTAGAAAAAGGGTCTATGGACATTTTCATTTTTAGTAATTCAAAAAAAATTCAAAAAAAAGCCATACAAAAAGCCATTTTTCTAGAGAAGATTACGCTCGCATTGCACCAAAAAATTCATGAAGAATTTTTTTCCCCCCTTGTAGCTTTCGCGCAAAGGAAGGTCACTTTGACCCCATGTGTGCAACCAACATGTTGTTATTTTCATAAAAATTCATCGACAGCTTTTGTAATATTAACAAACCTCCAACATGCCCAATTTGTGGCTTCAAATTCGCATTTTTGGGTCAAGAATAGGACTAAAACCCCCCAAATGGCCATGGTAGACATCCAATTGGGGGTAGGTTAAAAACAATAAACTAATTTTTAAAAAATTGAAAAAATTATTCAATATATGAAACTATTGCATCTACATGGAATCGGTCCATGTGTTTCAAGAAAAAAAAAACTATTGCATCTACCTTCATTCCAAATTTCATGCCAAATGAACAAACAATGCAAAAGTTATGAGCAAAAAAACAATTCCTGAGGGCAAGGGGACAAGAAATCGGACAAGTGTTTCTTGCAATCACCCATTACCACCTTGCTATTGTAATGTATGCATTCTTGTCATCCAAAGCAATCGAGTGATTTCCATCCAAATTACAAATTGAAAAACACTTTACCTTCATGTAGAGTAAACCGGCCATTTACCGCACACATCCAAACACCGCACAACAACACTTTCCAATGACCAAACACTAACCGCACAATTCAAGTAGCAATTCAATTGTGAAGGGAACAAAATTTTATATGATTGCCCAATGACCGCACACTATGTGGTGATTGGTTGCAAGGAATTTTAATTAGATTTGAGCTTCATCACCTTCAAATTGCAATAAAATTTGTAAGAAGAAATCTTCCTACATTTTGGTTATTGAAGGTGAATCTTAACATGACATTTAATAATCATGCCAAATTTCAAAACATGCAAGCTAGTCTCTATATTTATGTAGAGAAGGATTTGAATTTTGTCTGTGCAATAATTAGCAAGTTTACTACACAACAACATGACTTATGAGGTGATGAAGATTGGCCCAATCTCAAACTTTTGTACCATATGATCAAGTCCACAATTTGGTCACACTTTCATACACAAACCTACATCCATCAACAAATGCTATTAATGTGTATTATAGGGTATCCATTATGACTACCAATTGAAAGGAAAATTTGGAAGATCTAAACCCGTGTAGTTAAGCCGATGTGCATAGTTAGAGTCGAATATACAAAAAGAGGGGTTTGAAGTTTTTTTGTATTCTTAAAGGCAAGACTTGAAGAAACCTTAAAGTGTTCTACACGTATATATTTGAAGTGTTTTTGGAAAGACACAAAACCATTCACTAAAGGTTCTATTTTTTTGCACCTTTGTTGTGCCAAGTGTAAAATTGGATCTTCTACAATGTACTCCAACGCTTGCAATTTCTTGACAAATTTATCACTTGAAGTCCCTCATTATTGGTATCTTCTGGAAAGGTCTGGACACTTTCGTGACGACTTTGCGTGTATGAAATACTTCCCATTGACATATTACAAAAGTTTTAGATTGACGGTCCCAAATGATCTAAAACTATCTCGGGTGATGGTCAAGTGGTGAGGGACTTCTGATGGAATCCATGAGGTTCCCAATTCCACTCCCTATGTTGACATTGCTCGCATGGGGGCTCCCCGTGCTAGTGCACAAGGAAGAGGTTTATTCCTCATGACTACTTGTTCCCGACAGGGAGACCCAAGGTGTGTAATTCCCGGGCTTTTTCACACCAAGTTGCCTTGGATTGTGTCGTGTCAAACCAGCTACGGTCCTTAAAGGCCACATGTTTCAATAAGACCACAAAATTCAACACAATACACTAGAGCGAACCACGTCGTTTTTCATTCAGGAGATCCGGCCCTATGTTGCTTCTCACTAAAAAAATTCTAATGTTGGTAGCCAAGTTCGCCCCACGTTTTTCATTTGTGACTTATTTCACTCACCCGCGTTTTGTCGCTATTTCAAGGAACGAAAAGTGACGAGATTCGCACTTTGCAGTACTGGTACTGTAGTGCAATCATGTCCACTGTGCACAGTCGACACACAAAATAACTCAACGTGTGCTACGTACATGACCAGACCTCCAGGACATGAGAACTTCGTTTTTAAAGTACATCATTCATTTGACTGTCTTCAGGAGTTGCTTTGAACTGAAAAAACACTTCAAGTGCCTGCGCAGAAACAAACGGATACTGAATTACTGATACTCCCAGAACTGCATCACACAATATATCAGCAACAACCAAATTCTCATGCAACCAGAATGTCATTATCATGCATTAACTGAGTTTCATAAATTAAGCAACCAAAATTTCACAATCATGCCGGCAGAAAAGATGGAGTTACAAGTATCGAAAATCATTAGCTCAAGTCTACTATAAGTCATAGCCTCACCGAAAGGAAATCAGTATCTACGCGTGCTTTCATTGGCAGACAACTACAGATCTCACTGGAGAGATGATCATTCTCTTACGGTGCAAGAACCAAACTCTCTTGAGATCAAACTTTGATATTTTTAGAAAATTCGTATGAAATCATCAATGTCGCAGGTTGTAGACTGCAATCGAAGTGACAGGCGACGGGAAGCAGACAGCCCCATCACTTTCCTTCCAAAGATCAGTGCATGAGCACCGACACTTAAATCATATCTCAGGAGTTAGGACCAACTTGCTGCTTGAGAATCGAGTATAAGAAGACCAGTGCAGTAGATGAGCTGCTCTTGGGACAGTAACAAGTTATTAGAGTATAAGACAAGGGTTCATGTCCGTAATACTTACAGGATTCTCTGCCTTACGGTAGGTACATCATACGGTTGATGAGTATACATAGCAGTGAACCGTAGCAACAGACATGTGTCGAGTTGTCAGGCCCACCTGATCTCCCTCTGCAAGGGTAATTGGTGCTGCATTTCGCTTGCTTGTTGGGTCCGCACGATCTGCTGCCAGAAACGCGCTGCAGCTTCTGCCACTCTGACCTAGCCGTCCCTGTCCGTCTGGAACTCTGGATAGTGCTGTCCTGCTGCTCACTGAGGCAATCATCTTCTTCTTCTTCAATTCAGGGGCCTCTATCAGCAACAGAAATTCCTCTCTGACCGATTGTAATGAGCGCTAACAGATTTTCTTTCCTAATCTGCTCGATTTATTGTGTCCTACTGTTGCAGCTGCGGTGTCATTCTTTTTGATGGTCATGTGGGTGTACAGTAGCTCGAAGTCTGGCAAAGGAGAGCGATGGAGATGGAGATGTGAGGGCAATTCTTTTTGCTAGAGCTTCCTAACGGAATGGCCATGGCGAAGGGTGTCTTCAATTTTAGAGGCCGAGTGTAGAATCTGCTCTTTCGTAGCTTTCAGTTGTTTGAGCAATCTGCTTCGAAAGGCGCTCACAATTCGGCTTCAATGTAAAAGTAGAAATTGGCAATGAAGAATTACAGGTTATTGAAACGTACTAGTGTTCCTGCCAGTCTTTGATGGTTTTGGAGATCGTGTGAAGAGTTCAGTTCCTCCAAGGCTGACAAAGTAGAGTTCTGAGGTCGAGAGAGATGGAGAACGGAAGTGCAGACAAGCTTGCTTGAGCTTCATCTCGGATGGCCATGGCGAATCGTGAATTTAACCAACTGTAGAATCTCCTCTTTTGCAGGTTCAGTTGTTTGAGCAATCTGCTTGGATCGCTTCTGCAATTTCGCTTCAACGTAAAGTCAAATTGGCAAGGACTCACGTCAGAGTTGCTCCTAGTCTAGCAAAGTAGAGAGAGATCTAGAATGGCAGTGCAGAGAAGCTTGCTTGATCTTTCTAGCAGGTGACCATGGCGAAGTTTGACTTCAAGTTAGAACCACATTTTAGAATCTCCACTTTCGCAGCTTCAATTGTTTGAGCAATCTGCTTCGACGGTTCTCACAATTCAGCTTCAACGTAAAATAGAATTGGCAGATAATGGAGAATTGGAGGTTATGATATAGGTTATTGCGGTTTCTCCTCGAGATGGGGGACGAGATGGCGCAGGATTGGAATCACAAGATTTGCGAGGCCAGCAGTCAATTCCTCAACGCCGATGTGTTGAATGCCGTGATGAGCCGCGTGGATGGCGCGACTCTAGCCAGGCTGAGCTGCGTAAATACGCAATTTCGGTCTGTGGCCGAGGGGGAGGTTCTCTGGGAGAAACTCTGCAACCAGCGATGGCCATCAACTAAGCAAACTCCCGGGACAACACTCATCTCTTGTTTCGGCGGCTTCCGAAAACTTTACAGCAATTGTTTCCCTTTCGTGTCCCAGGCTCACCACGATGAAGAATTCGCCTCCTCCGCAACCGATTTTGTTTCCATAGTGGACGTGACGTACAACGGCGAGCCCGTGCTGTCCCGCGTGGTGGACGGCATCCCTGGCGCCAGCGCTTCATGCGGTCCACTTGTGGACATTCTCGGGGTACACGGGGTGGCAATCTACTCGGAAGAAGACGGACCGATTGTGACGATCCACACCAAAACAATTCCCCGAACGCAAGACGGCCGCTTCTGGATGGCGCTCTGCAACCAACTGCGTGTCAGTTGGATCCTCCTCCACAAGAAGACGCACCGCATGGTGAACCTCGCAAGCTGGAAGCCGTTGAGCGGCGTCCAGCACCGGCCGTGCAGTGACAACCACTTCTTCCTCCGCTTCGGCTCCATCCTCCCCAACCCTAATTCCACTCCCGTCCACTGCAACATCACCATGCGATGCAGACCGCTGGAGCAGCCGTCGGCCACCACAGTGGTCAAGCTCACAGACCTGGGCCTGACCCTAGAGGACATTCACAGCGTGCATCTGCGGGGGGAAGAAGCTGTCGCCATTCTCTCCCGCGCCATGTATTGCGACAAGACCACGGTGGAGAGCAAAGTGTCGACCTCGTTTCACGAATTCGTTGCGACCCAGACGTCGAATCGGGAAGCTTTGATCCGTCGCGAGAAGCACCGCGAGAAGGCTCATGCGGTGCTGTTCGTTGGCGTCATTGTGATCATTCTCATATCTCACGTCTTAGTATAGCTCTCATCCATTTCTTCAAGAGACCTTGGCCTAACTTTAGATGCCACTGACAGCATGAATCTGCGAGGGGAAGAAGCTGCCACCGGCCGAGAGCTCCGACAAGACCGCCGTGAAGAGCAAATTGTCGAGCACGTTTCCCGAATTTCATTGCAACGCAGACTTCGAATCGGGAATCAAGCTTGGATCCGCCAGGAGAATCACTGTGAGAAGACCCAGCTCCGACTTACTTGCTGTTTGTGATCGACATCCTCATGCCTCCATTTCCATTGTTTCGAAAGTTTGCTACATGGGCAATTCTTCTCAGATTTGGGTGGGCATATATAGCTCGCACATGTAAATATCGATCACTTCCAGCGATCGCCAGCCGCAACATGGAAGCGAGCAAGCATCAGGGTGGTCAATTCAGCAGCAATTCAAGGAAGGCGAGACTGCTAACTTTGCAGAACAGCGGCTTCTACTAGTTGAAGTAGGGAAACCCAAAACTTGTAACTTAATTAGGAGCTAGTGATGAGAGGATTAGCAGGGTGCAGTTCCTTCAAGTACTGTAAGATGCACGTTTACAATTGATGAGAAGATTAGCAGGGTGCAGTTCCTTAAAGGACTGTAAGATGCACGTTTTCAATTGATAAAGAAGATTAGCAGCGTGCAGTTCCTTCGAGTAATTAATTACTGCAAGATGCACGTTTCAATTCATGAGGGACTACCTTACGTACCCACGTCCACAACCTTCAGCTGAAGAGCTGGGAGAGTGGACAAGGATATAGGACAAAACTAAGGCTTAAACTATTGCTTAAGTTGTACTCTTGAATGAAGAAATTAACTGAGGGTGGTACACTGAATCCCTCTGCATTCCAAAGCATGAGTTCATGATTAGTCTCCAGTGAAGATTCCTGATCCAATTGGTTTTGTACTGCTCACTGCTGCTGTGTCTGTGTCTGTGTCTGTGGTGCAGAGTTTTTATTTTTGGAACGGTGACTCGGTGAGGCTTCCTTCATTCCATGCCCTGACTCAGCAGTCGCAAATTTATGGAAGTTAAGTTATGGAGGGGATCAAGCATTCAAGCGAAATCAAAGCAAAACCCTCGTACACGAGTACCGTACGTAGTCTGAGGCTCTGAGGTTACATTCGGCACATTTCGGCCAAATAATATTTATTTTAAATTGGAATGATTGGTTTGGCAGGTCATTTTTATTTAATTAATAAAGAAGTTATTCGGCAATTGATAAATGTTTTTTTATTCACTATTGGCAGCAACCCTTCAAATATTCTTGGATGTTGAATGATTTTCTTCATTGCGGAGGAAAGTGGCTTTCAATCAATGAATTCATTCTTTTTTCATAGTGTCGTTCCTTCCTTTGCTATAAAGTTAGAAGAATGAATTTGGATTCTGAATTATTTTGTAGTTATGTCATGGGATGAAGATGTACATGTATCTTTTCCAATACTTTGACTTTCTTTGTGTCTATTTTTCCTTGAACTCAACCAAGTGGCTAAAAACCATTTGACTTCCAAAATTTTACTACCTCCGTCCCAAAATGATCTTCATGTTGGACAAAACATTCTAGATTAAGGCAAAAAATAACATTTTAAAAACTTGTTTTGTGCTGTAAGTAGAGTTTGGTGTACTCCTAGCATTCTAGAAACTTTGAGGTTCAAAGTCCTTTTTGAAATGTAGTTTTTGGAATATTGAAAAATGGAATTTCTTGGGCATTTTCAAAGATCACCAGTGGTCAATTAATTGTTGAGAGTGAGGTCATCATTTTGTAGGCATTTAGTATATGCCTAAGCCTATGTGTGGCCCTTTATTCCAGCTCCAAAAGCTTCATCTCCTTCAATTGGGCAATATTCAAAGAGATGCAAAAAATACAAACAACAATGTTGACTGACCCCATTAATCATTTTATTTATCTTTTGACTAATGATTGTATAAATGGAAGGGAAACTACTACTCAAAGTTGTTTTGTTGGTCCTCAATAGCAATCGAAAGTCAAATTTGACCAATTCATAAGTCACAGCCTGCAATAGGAAGATCATTTTGGGACAAAAAATGAAGGCCAACAGGAAGATCATTTTGGGACGGAGGGAGTAATTATTTTTTGCCGAGGGTAACCTCAAGCTATAGTAATACATTGCTCCCCCCCTTAAGAAAAATAGATGGTGTGAAGGACATAACATTCTTCACCACGTTGGAAGGAGTCCCTTTTGCATTTTTTGCAATCCAAAGCGCCCCTCCAATAACCATTTGCTACAGAATAATATAATTGAAGCTCTCCCTTTGCATCTAAGGGAGCATTATATCTCCATCACTAATATCTATGGGGAAAAAAATCCATATAGCTCACAGTGTTATGTATATTTAAAGTAGACCGAATCCTTTGTGGGGAGAAGGGTTGCCTTTGTCTTTGCCTATGGTACAATTGATTTTTTTTAGAATTTTTTTGAAAATATAGACAAATGTAGGGCGATGGTCGGCTTGGGGTACCCAAAAAAGCCGTCTTAACTATAATGTAGTTTACCACACTGTGTCAAACAACTTCATTTTTTAAACGTAATAAATTATGGTTTTGCAAAATGTGGTTTAAGATGCCTATACTTGTAAAGTATCAAGAAAAAAAAATTCAGCACAAAAAAAGAATTTTACAAATTTTTAAAGAATTTTATAGTTGAAAAAATAGGTGTCGTCCCGGACACATAAAATCCTCAAAAACAAGCATTTGGAATATCAAATAATTTTTTTTTAATATCATTTTTGGTAAAGACTTATATAAAGTGATCCAATATATAAAATAATTTCTTTTATGTATAAATTTTTTAAGAATTGTGCACTATAAAGCTTGCAATTCCCAAAATTCAGCAATTTTTTTCACATCTATGAAAAAGTTCACAAATTTAATTATTTTTCTTAAAAATCGGTAGGAATATACATCTTGATTATATTGAGGTGCACAATTTTATTTTATTTTTATTTTTACTTGATGAAAATGAACAAATTAGACAAACTTTGGAGGCTTGAAACAAAAATATCCTAATTAGTGTGTCTAAAGTGGGATACCCCAAGCCGACCGCTCCCCTGTAAGAAAATTCAATAGCAATTGAAATCATATTTTTATGATAAAGTATGAATTTGCTAGGAATTCTTAAAGTTTGTTGTCCTAATAATCCAAAAGAATCACTAGAAATTCTTGAAATCATTTAATGTGCATCATAAAATGGTATGGTATTTTCTTGAATGGGACACAACATCAAGGCCTAAAATATTCACTTTGTGTGATGGTTTTGAAGCCAAGTTCCTATTGTAGTCATTTCACTTCATCATTAGCAATATAATTTAGATTGTGGCTACTTTTTATTCCATTGTAGACCAAACCTCAATTATTCAAAATGATGGCTTTAGGTTGAATTAATGGCAAGGGTGTCCATATATCTAAGGGTTAAATAAAGCCTTGTTGATTTGTGAATTTGGCTATTGGATCCTTGGCAAAACCATTGACAAGAAGCCATCTTGCCATACTTTAAAGAATGAAAATTTTTTTTAGCGGGTGAATGCAAGAAACACTTGTACTATTTTGCGTCACACCTTGCGTTTTGATTAGTTTTTTGGCCATAACTTTTGCGTTTTGGCTCCAAATGATTCAAGTTTTATAGGTAAGGTACTCATGACTATTATACACCTTGCCTAATTTTGTTGTAATTTTCAAAAATAGTTTTTTTGTCCAAAAATAGCCCCCAATTATATGTCACATTTGCCAATTTAGAAGTTTTTAGTACTATTTAGTACCCCAAAAAATGAATTTTGAGTTGAAATTTGGAGGGCATGGTCTTCTAGTAGATTTATAGCTATGCAAAGAAGGAATTCTAAAAATAATTAATTGTATATGGTGTGGAAGTCCACAAAGTGAGCTTCTTTCTACTTACATTTTGAAACATATAAAATATAATTTTGGAGTTTTTTTGGGTGAATGACCATCTCCATAGAGTTGTTACAAATGGACAATTTTCATTTTATGTATTTAATTTTGTTTCCTATTTTTAACTAATTTATACATCAAGGTTTCCATTTTTTTGAGATTCGGCACTTTTTAGTTCTCTAGTTTAAAGAAATTTTCTATACATTTCCTTTGGTAGTTACCTTCATCTTAAAGGTGTATACGTTAGCCATATTTTTTTTGTTTTTTAAAAATTATTTTTTTAATTTTACAGTATTCTAGAAGAAAAATCACAAGTACTGTAAAAATGCAACAAAATCGGCAGGTGTTTCTTGCATTCACCCTAGCCTACACTGATTTTTCCTACTACACTAAAATTGGTAAATAGTGTTGGGTGATAATTAGTGTTGTTCCCTGTTTTTACCCCCCAACACTATTTTCCAACTTATGTGTAAATAGTGTTGGGGCACTTACCTCCCGTCGTCAAAATCTGCCCCTTCCCTGACAAACTGTGTTTTCCGCCTCTTGCCGTCATACTCTGGATCTTCCCTGGGAAACTGTGTTTTCCGCCTCTTGCCGTCAAACTTTGGCCCTTCCCTGGAACACACCTCTTGCCGTCCAATTCCTTCTCTAGGAAAACTTTCATTTTCCCTTGTCCGGTGGAGAGATTGTGAAAGAAGAGGTGCAGGAGCTCTTTGCTCTATCACTTGAAGGAGGCTCCTTCCACAAGGGGGGGGGGGGGGGGGTGGTGGGGGGGGGGGGGGTATATACTTCTTGGTTTCCCGCCAATTCCTTTGCCGCTTGATTTCAAATTTCAAACTTCCGTTGCCTATATCTTTTTTTTGATGTATGTGATTGAACATTAAATGACACCATTGGATTTGTCTTTCTCTCCTCTATTTCCTTTGAAAAATATATATATTTTTTTTGATTGCCACTTTTTTATTTTAGCATTTTTCAGCATTTTTTCAGCAATTCAGCATTTTTTCACAGCAATTCAGCATTTTTCAGCAATTCAGCATTTCATTTATTTATTTCAGCATTTCAGCATTTCAACATCTCATTGTCTATTTCAGCATTTCATTTAGTTCCCATCTAACACTAAATGCACTCTCGTAAAATTTTTGACTCTCTCTGTCATTCATCTGATTTTACTATCAAGCTAAAATAGTGTTAGATTTGATAAATAATGATCCAACACTAACCTTGCAAATCACAATTAGTGTTAGGTGGGACAATTAGTGTTGCCAACACTATTTACCAATTTTAGTGTAGTGAGGGAAAGATTAGTGTCACCTAAAAACTTATAGTCGTTGCAAAATTTCATCTTGTGAATTTTTTTATAATAAAATAATATTTTAATCTACACAAATTCAATTATTTTACAACTATTGTGATTTTGGTAAATTTTTGTTATATGCACTAATAAGACAAATCAATATTAATAGTCAAAATGTCAAAGTCCACAACTTAGGCACTTTGGGAGGCCTTTGAAATGTCTCAAGAAAAAATTAACATATGTGTGTCTTAGGGCCAATTTACATTGCATCCAAAGTCCCTCTTAATTCTCAAAAACTAATTGGTGGAAAGATAAAAATTGGAACTTGGGGCTTTACACTATGTTTCAAGTTCCACATGACTCCCAAAGACGCCTACATGGCATCACTTGGGGGGACTTTTGGTGCCAAGGAAGTGGGACTTGGATGTCAAATTGGGTCTAGCCAAATTAAAAATCCAACTTTAATTAGTCTCTAAGTTCCAACATTTATTTTGAATATAAAATGAAGAAAAAAATATTTTATAAGGCTTCCTTATGAGCTAATTCTTTTTTCAAATCTATCCAATACAAACTTGATGCTAACATTGCCCTCTAAATGAATTTTTTCATTTTTTTCATTTTTTTGAGCACTAAATTGCTATACTGAATATTATTTGAGAGAAAATTTAAAACTTAGAGTTAAGACATTGGACTTCACACTATGAATCCTAAATCTCACATTTATTATTTTTTATTGAGCTTTTACAACCCAAGAAAGTTGAAATTTGTTTTTTTATCACTCAAAGATTTGGGGTGCAAAAAAACATATTGCAAAAGCCACCTGGTGACCTTGTGGTCTTTTAGGGGTTAATTAGAACTTCAAAAATTAAGACTTGGAACGCAATATAAAGAGCCCCTTAAGTTTAGAGCTGTGTAGAAAATAAAGAATGTCTCAAAGTTGTATAATGCAAGACCAGGAGATGGAGTTTGAGAAAAAAATATAGGACTGAAAACTCATTGGAGTACCAAAATTGGGGCCTAATAGAGTTTGGTGATGTTTTATTTTGTACTAGTTATTCTTAATTAAACCTTCCTTTGGCACCATTGTTACAACTGGAGACAACCTTTACAATTAACTCTATTTGGTTTATGAATTCCACTTAGTTTCTAAGTGGTTTACCATCCATATCTAAAAAAATTCATACACTTCAAGATTGGAAGTTCATGCCATAAGCATATTTTTTTATCGGGTGTTCTAATTTTTCTTATTATCAAGAGGGAAAAACTAGCATCATCTAGAAAATTAGTGCCACAACCAAAGTTTTACTCTAGTAGAAATTAAAACAATACAATAATATTTCAAGCTGCACTGATTCAAAGTAGCGTGTCTTTGGTAAATGAGTATCACACGCACTAAGGTAGGAGGCTGTAAAACCGAGCGGGCATTAAAATGGATCATGACTCAGAGGTACATTTTGCGTTCTTCAATGTACCACCTATGCACATTTCAGGAGGTGGTCCATTTTGATGACCACAAATGACCACTTTTTTCCAACTTCAAAAATTTGTAACTAATTGCACAAAGGTCCAAAAAATATGAAACAACTTGGATTAGATTTCAATTCCACTTGTCTTTCAAGGAAAATTTACTGAAAAATATTTCAAGATGTTTTACCTCCCCAAAATTCAGTTTCAGCGCTTAGATGCTCCATTTATGGACCTCCTACCTTAATAGGACACAAATCAGTGTAGATATCATTATCATCATTGTGCAACACCAACATTTGCGCAATAGTAAATACAAGAAACTAAGAGTCTCGGCACCCGAGTGACCATGCAATTTCTTCTTCAATCTGAATACCTACCAAGCTAATCCTATCATAAGCTTACCATCGCGTTTAGTTCGAGATTCCTACTTGCAAGGCCAACAAGTTTTGTGACAGCCTTGCTCTACCAAAGAATCGAAATGATCTACGGTTCTACCTCCCCGAAATTCAATGGGGGTTACACCAAGTTTTAGAGCTTCAATTGAGGCCTCAATGGCATTGTCCAGACTGAGGTTTAACTACAGATGAGCAGCATCCGAGTCATTACACGGTGGTCACTCAGAGGCACCACGATCTCAAGCCGCGGCACCTGCAAAGGTTGAATGTGAAAATTCATTTTCTGATGTCGATCTCCATCGGATTGATGCTAATGAATGATTTGGTTCTAAATACACTCACTTGAAGAGTGAATATATAGTAATGTAGCAACGGTCTACATTCCTACTTAGGTGCTGCTATGTGAGAGTTCGGCTTCAATTTGCACCCAAAGTTATCTTTGTACTGAGCTATCAACACAAGGGAGTTATTACCATGGAGGAAATGAAACGGAGTTTACCACCTAATTTGAACCATTACCACCTGTTGATTAAGTGTTAAACTCCGAATTTTCTTTCCCAAACTCTAATGAATCCCTTGTGCTTGTGAATGACCTCCCAAATGAATGAAACCACACTGTTACGTATTCATTTGGTTAAAATGCTTAAAATGACGCTTATTTAAGAGTATCCTCTGCCATTCTATGGTCTGTTGAAGTCAGGAAGAGCTGAATTAATAAATCAGCCAGGCTAGCCCACCTGACAGAGCGACCACATCAGTCTGGTCTCGTCCACCGTTGGCAGAATTTGCCAGCATGGCATCAACTTTCATGGTGGAGAGAGGAGCAGTTGCAGTTGCAGTTGCGATGGCTGCATAAGAATCCCACTCATCTCTCCGGCCCAAGTCTATTGGAAAAATGGATCCTCCTGCCTGCGAAACAATATCAATTCAAATCAATGATCCTTCTCACCAATCATAAAAGATTCTCTGAGTACTTAAAAACGCACACTTCAAAACATAATTACACCCTTAGCTAGGCTTGAGGTGTGATTGATAGAAGATGATGGAACACACAAGACGGTTCTCCGTTCATTCTTCACCATGAGCCTCCACCACCTACTGAAAATCTGACATGGTGTATATTATGCACATGTCGGAAGGGTCAGAGTACTCCTACTTGTGAATGTTATGGTTTCCTGCAGCCTGTCTGGAACCTCAGATCTATCAACTCGTCTTTAGATTTTTAATTATCTAGAGCTTCGTACATTTCCATGTCACAATTTTCATTTTCATTCTGAAACATGCAAAAGTAACTCATAGAACTGAACTGAAATGTGCACACAAAAGCAGGCCAGAATGCTTGTTACCATTCTGACAAGAAATTGGCATGAGGGGTCGTAGAAGCCGAACTCTAAAGCTGGTGATCCTGCGGCTTGCTTCAGCAAGCGCCTGAACGGATTCCCGACGCAGACACAACTTGGATGCACTCCAGATTCCAGACAGAGCATCACCACTAGCGACTGCAACAACTTCTTCGACGCCATTGGAAATCCAAATTCTTACCAACTAAGTACTGATCGAAGAGATGATCAATAATACTCTCCGAGATCCTCAACCAGACTGATCAATGATCGATCAGTTAGTGGACCCTGAGATCGATTTTAGGCCTAGTTTTATGCATGATTGATTGATCGGCGTTTTTCTGTGCACGAATTTTAGCCACTTTGCGACAGAGACAACACAAAATTAACACACTGGCTATGTTTTGTGAAGGAAATTAGAGTCTTTATTTACAAAATAGCCAGATTACTGCTCAATTTTAAAACCAATTGCCAAATCTTACTGAGGGGTCACCCAAACATCACATAAGTATTAAAGAAATAGCTGGTTTCTTCGCCAAAATGGAACAAAATAAGTCACTTGCGATCGAGTCGGTGCAAGTAGGAGCTCGAATTGGGCGTCATTCGCCATAGCTTGTACGTGTGGGCCGGTAAATTTAGCAAAGAATGTGCTGTGCTTCTTTTGATTTAGGCGGTGATAAAATAGGTTGACGGAGGAGTATTTTCGGCGGTACGCGTGCTTGTGAGAATGTGAATTTCTGTTACAACGACCGTGAAACGCACAGTTTCAGTGTAGTTGTGTCCAGTGAGATTCTGAAATTAAAATACCGACCGGATATGAGGAGAATGTTCTAATTACAGATACCACGACTTTCTGTGAATGATTCGCCATGCTTTTCCAAAATAAAATGAAGTGCATGAATGTATTTGCACGCTCTTTCTTGTTACAGTAAATTATGGAAAACAAAAGGATGCATGGATACAAACTTGCTTAAGTAGAATCATCCTTGTCTGGGAAGTTAACCTCTAAGAGAGCCAGCATCCACTACCCTCCTTGAAGTTTAGATGTAGACATAAATTAAGTATTTTTTGGAATGTTTGAATATTTGGAATATTGCAAGTGAAATGTCCAAAATGTTGCAGAATTTTTTCATCTATATCACCTGAATTTTTGAATATTTTTGAAAACCTACATCTCTCCTTAAACCCCACAAGACATGTATATATCCCAAAATAAAAAAACCTAGAAGTTGCCAATCACAAAAAAATTTGGATGCCAAAATGCCAAAACTCTAACACTAATAGTTCCAATTGCCAAATTCCTTTGTGCATGAAAAAGAAAGTATTTTGGCACTGAGGTGTCAAATCAGATCTTCATGTACGATATTAGTGGATTATGAATGTTTTCAAGAGCTTACTGTTGGAGCTACTGAAAATGGATGAAGTACATCCAAGTGTGTTGAAAATGCATTTTTTGTGTATTTTTTAACAATGCAACTAGTGTGGTCTCTAATGCCCTTCGTGATTATTGTGCAAGGTTTAGAATGAGTTCTTGTAGGGATAAGAAGAAAAAGAAAACTTACAAAATAAAGATTTGATGTCCCAATTTTGCTCGTATCATTATTTATTTTACTAAAACCACTCAAAATCTACATTTGCCTCACCTCAAACTCTCAGGAGTTAATGAACATCGTCATTGCTAACACAAAATGTACACTTTTCATTAAAGGAAGTCCCCCCTAAGGACAAGTAGAAATATTAACCTTGAAATGTTGCTAAGCATGTTTGGAACCCTTTGAATGATTTGAAGTAGAGTTAAGGTATGGGAAAAATTGACAGTTTCTCACCTAATTTTTTGTGGAAGAGTTGCTTTCAAGAATACATTTTAATAAACAGTATTTTATATTCCTTAACCACAATATTGTTGACTTTTCAAGAGATAAAAGATGCTTAATCCACATATCACCCTTGTATTATATTTAAGTCACTTCTTGCTCTCTTTTTTAATGTAAATTTTAGCCATAAAAATGATATTATTTGAATTTAATTCCAATTAATGAAATGAATTTTATCAAGTTTAGTTTCTACTCCAATTTTAAAAAATTAAAAAATTAATAGTAGTTTCAAATTTAAAAATTTAAAAATAATTCACTATAGTTTCAAATTTTCACCAAAAAATTTAAATTTTTTATGATTCATCACTAGAAGAAAAACGTGTTGGCCCTCGCAGTTTTGCGTGGGCTGTTTTCTGTTGAAAACCGCGTTTACAACGCAGAAAAATGTGTTTAAACGCGTTTTAACACATTTTTCTGCGTTGTAAACGTGGTTTTCAACAGAAAACAGCCCACGCAAAACTGCGAGGGCCAACACGTTTTTCTTCTAGTGCATAGACAACTTGCAATTCCATATATATATATATATATATATATATATAATTTTCATTTATATGTAGTTGCAAAATGGCAACAAACATAATGAAAGATTGAAAGGTATGAATCCGTAGTCATAGGCGTGTCCTTTTAAGGATAGTTTTGTACCTAATAATAATAAAACGTCAACCTAGTTACCAAGACCTTAGAAGGATGCAACCCTATCACCAAGTTAGTTAGGCAAAGATTATTACATCCTAACTTGTGTAAATATGTGCATTCTATCTTTCTACAATTTTTTGGAAGCCATTCATCATACACGTTTTGTCTTTTGCAACATTTGGAGGATAAATTGGCCAAATTCCTCATTTCCAAAGAAAGTACTCAAACATAAATCTATACCAATCCTAATATTTTTATTTTTAGAGCTAAAGTAAATTGATGTTTTAAATTCCCATCTAAATTCGGTATCCAAAATTGCACCAATTGAACAAAGGTAATGATGTGATTGGACTTAATTATGAGCACCTTAAATCATCTATATAGCATTTCAATGTCTTTTTTGTAGCCACATCATGAAAAATTTGTTCAACCATATTAGCAAATAGTAGTGAAAGATTGCAAGTAGAACTAAATTTCTAAATTTTTGTTATCCAAAAATATAAACATTATAAATTTTCAAAAGCAACACACTATAGGCTTGTAGGCTCGTACAATGAGTTATAGACTCATTAGGAAATGACACAGTTGGAACCTTGAAGCAACATAGAGTGATGCATGAATATCCACTTTGATAAATTACTCAAGTTTTAAATAGGAAACTTACTAGCGTTGGCCTCCTACTCTACTTCAATAAAAACTTTAATGCATTTAGAGTCCCATCTATTTAGAAAATTTCAAAATGTCTAAATATAAAAATGAAGTATTTATAAATGTTGACTTCACTCTTGCTAGAATTTGTATGTAATTTTCAAATCAATATTCAAAGTTGTAATGCTATATAGAGAAGTTGGTATAGAAGTATGAACCAAACTATTAAACTAGAAAAACATGTCTTGGAATTTGTATGAAACAAAACAAAACTATTTCTACCAAAAAAGCAACCACTTGGTGTCCCATGTTTTGTCATATTTCCATATGGATATGATATATTGATACAATAAATAGACATGGATACAGATATATTGGTATGTGATTTTGTACACAAATACTAGTGCAATAACAAATGTTATCCGATAGGTTTTGTAGCTCTAAACATGCTCATCTGTCTTCATGTATCTAATTTTCCAAATAAATTTTGAAAAAAAGCGGTATTAGACATGGGACATGGAACATAATGCACATATGATACTATCACCTCCAAATAGCCTACAAACTATCTATGAACATGCACTACAAATCTATTTAATATCCATCATTATAGTAGAAACGCGTGCCAAAAGATTGAAACATTGACACTAATGTTTAAGACCTAGTATGTTTAAGTATGTAGACTTAAGTGCTAGAAAGGTACATTATTTCTAATATGAGCAACATGAGTCTATTGTTGAGTCAATTTCACAGCATCTCTAATATCTCTAGTAAGAGTTCAATCATTTTGGCTAAAACCTTTTGACTATGCCCTTTCAAGCTTGAAACTACAAATTTTTCATTGGCATGCATTTCATCTATATTGTATATAACCTGTAGAAAAACTATTTGCATTGAATTGACATTATTACGTCTCAAAAAATACAAATGTCATCAAATATTGTTTCTCTCAACACAATTTTCTACTTGTGAAAGTAATTATAAACTGTCACCCTTCAATGTTGCTAATTGCTTTGGATCAGCTAGCTTGGACTGTAGTGTCTTACTCCCTCACTTATTTCCTTCCAATGCATTGAGAATTGCCATTGAATCAATATCTTCAGCACTCAAATGTAAGATTTAGATTCACATTTAAACAAACAATAGGAATAAAATTCGTAATAACCAATTAGTAGAAACCTTACAAGCGTTGGGGCTCCGTTGCTTGTACCATTAACCTATTGTCTTAGCATTTTAAACTCCTTAGAGCATCTGCAATTGCATGCTTTGTAAATATTAAGCTTTGTAACAATAAATGCAGGGGCAAAATCGAGGCCTACACAATGAAGGGTTCTTTTTTGGCAGGGGCGCTCCAATGCACAACCAGTTTACGGCATATTCTCTAGTAGTATCATCTGTGAGTGAAGATGAACAAGGTCCTTGGGTACTACGTGGGCTATGAGCAACCTCCAATTCTAAGCATCTCTTTTATTCTCGGTTCCAACTAGACTTTTGCAACTAGGCTTTTTTACAAACAATTTGTAAAATACGATTAGAAGCAAATCCATCATTATGATGATCTAAGAATCTCAATTGACAAGACGCTTCGAAGGTTAGGCAAAAAGACCAAAAATGCCGGTCCCACGCGGTCGCATATCGAGGCTATGGAACTACAGCCCCCATAATGGTTTCATTGGAGTGCATTTTTAATTACAAATCACTTTCCAAATGGTACAGTGCCATCACTGTCACCGTCTTTGTTGCCAGAGCATTGTAGATGCTCTCACAAGGATTTTTGGAGAGAACTAAAGTCAAGTCAAATCAAGAAATTACATAAGCTAATTTATGATTTTATATTAATATAATAATCATATGAAGAACTATTAATACATATTGAATGTGAATACAAACCTCCCTTTTGGGAACTCTAATTTATTTCTTTTGAATTGTTTTTGAGAGGCACTGGCAATATTTATCTTCAATTGGATCTCTATCATTGTGAAAGTCTCGCGGGTGAAACAACTCCATGTGGTCATCTTTGTCATCAACACCATCAGTAGCTACAAGTACATGTGTCAGTGTGTCACAATTTGTTAGATAATGAAGTGTAAAGTGTACTTCACTGGGTTGCAACTGTTCAGGCAATTCCTCAAGATAAGTTCCAAGACATTAGAAATGTAAAGAAAAATTCCGTTATATTCATAGAAACTAATGAATTGAGCAAATAATTACCTTGTACCTACACTACAAGCAATTATAATTTAGAATTCAAGTTTGAAGGGAAGCTATGTATATGTATATGTATATATAAATATATATAAATAAATAAATATATAGATATAGATATAGATATAGATATCTACATCTACATCTATACATACATTTTGGGTGGTAGGAAGCATCATTTTTTTTGGCACTGTAGATCAATAGTGAAGCCCTTTGTGCCCTCCCACAAAAGGTATATATTTGGAGGGAGCAAGGTGCAATGGTTCATAGGGCTGACAAATCTGGTGACAAATCGCCAGAAAAAAACACCCTGGTAGGAAGTAAAACAATCTATGTAGGATATGTAAATTAGAATGAACAAAAGCTCAATCGCTCATAATAAAGTCAAAAGCAGAAATTGTATTTAAAGTAGTCAGAAGTTTAGACCTCATTTAGGCATAGTAAAATAACTTTTCACAAAACAATTGGAACTCAAAAAAGTTGGGAAATCAAATTAACTTTCATCTTTAGAAATTTGTTTGAGATTTAGAGCCTCCCATTAGAGAAAAAATCAGCCCTCCGGAGGACCCTGAAATTTACTTTTTTTTTGCCAAAAAAATAAATTTTCCCCTATTTCCGCTCGGCAGAAACTGCAGCAGAACTGGCGCAGGAACCGAAAATTACTAGTAAAAAAAAACAATTTTTTTTTTTTTTTGGTCTTAAAAAAAATTAAAAAAAAATTAAAAAAAAAAAAAAAAAATCGCGATTTCGGCGAGCAGTCTGCTCATCGCAGGACAGTACTGGAGTGACAGGCCAAGCTTTTCAATAGCTTGGCATGTCACTCTGGAGCAGCCCTCCGGAGGGCTCATTTTTTCTCTAATGAATAAGAAGGTTATGGACAAATTTTGGAGAGGGGTTGGAAGGGACATTTCCTTTGACATTTTCAAACATCCTTTCTAAATTTTGTCCATAACTTTTGATTGGAGGCTTGAAATCTCAAACAAATTTCTGGAGATGAAATTTAGTTTGATTTAGCAACTTTTTTTATTTTAATTTTTTTTGGAAAAAGTTACGGAGTATTATACTATGCCTAAATGAGGTATGAAATTCTACTTTGAACACAATTCTTGCGTTTTGACAATGAGTGGTCAAACTTTCATCTTCAAATTATCCCATATCCTTTGAGGACTCGTGATGGATAATAGATTTCAATATAAAAATGAGGTCTCCACCCTTTGCTCCTACAAATGTCAATGATGTAATTCCTTCATTCCATCATCAAAATATGTTTATGTAGGTGGATGGTTAATGATTTGTGTGTCAATTTTGTGAATGAGGACCCCAGAGAAGAAAAGGTAGCCTCTCTAAAGGGGAGGATGTTAAATTGTACCATCGAATGTGGGCCTTGCGGGCCAAATTTACCCCGAGAGAAACGCAAGAATTTTTATTTGCCACATTTTATTTTTTTTCAAATTCTGAATTCATATTTGCAATTAAAGACCCCAAATTAGGTAAGAGCGGTCTACAACAAACCCTAGGCACAACACAAAATAGGAGACTTTTTTTTACATTTACCCTGGAGAGCACAGAATTCATCCCGCAGGACCCACATTCGATGGCACGATTTAACGTCCTGCCTCTGAATGTTATGAGAGAACCAGTCTTTGATTCAGGGCACGACGGACGTTCCAGCAGCCTTGGCCCTAACCCTAATCTTAAACCCAAAACCCCTGCTGCTGTTTCCATCCAGTTTTCGCGCACGAATTCGAAAACTCTTGTGAACCCCGCCCGTCGATCGCACTTCCAATGCAGTTCTCCATCACCATCATCTCTTCCTGTCCCTTTATCAATGCTTAGTGAGTAGGTGTTGCACTAGTTTCACTACCAGCTCTGTTGTTGCAGCTAGCTACACGGCGGTCATCCCTCATGCCGCGCCCGGGCTTGTCTCGTCTTCGGCCACTTCGCCAATTGCTCTTGCCTTCGACCGTTTCTTCTCATTCTCAAGCTGTCGCGGCCTCCTCTTCACTCCCCAACTCGAATTTATCTGCGTTGGCAGTTCCACAGGAAGCTCGGGTGCAGCATTTCATTCCGGGGTCTGCAAATGGCTCCTCTTTTTCTGCACTTTTAAACCCCTGCAGGACTTTTAGTGTAGCTCGTATGGAGCTGGAGAGAATGGCGACGGTAGTTGCCGATGGAGAAGAGGAGGTCGAATCGGACGAGGCACAGGAAGTAGCTGTTGATTTCAGGTCCCGTGTCGTGGAGGAAGCGAACATACAGTGTGATTCATCAGAAGAAGAGTTGTTTTCTTGTGTAAGGACTTCCGTTTGTTGAATTCAGTTGATTCTTGGCAAGTGGATTATTTTAGGGTTACAGAGCCGTACTTGGAAAGTCTTTAATCTAATCATCAGGATATAATTGTGTCAAAATTACACCTTGTCGATCAATCTGCCGTGGTGACATTGCAGCCAGAGCAAATTTTAGAACTACCATACGGGTTTAGTTCAATATTAAAATTCATGTAGACAAAGTGTCCTTGCAAATTTGGTGAGAGTTTTCGCTTTAAGATGGAGCTACGAGGATTTTGGGTTTTCGCCCTAACGACCAAGGCGCCCAAATTGAGCCTCATGTTTTTGTAAGCAGTTTTGAGTATGTCATAGAGAGACTTTCTTTTCTTCAATTTTCTTTCTTTTAGACCAACAAGTGCTATGCTCTTCACTGATTCTGGTGCTGAAAGACTTGGCCTCATCTTGATTATGCATTTCACGTTATGATCAATCCAATTGTTCATTTTATAACCACGGATCCTTGGTCCTCTAGGGTAAAGGTTTTTGAATTTGATAATTAGTGTGCGCAGACACATTGTACTCTGGACGTGAGGATTACGATGTCTGAAATCTCATTGCGTGACTTGAATGTTCTAGCTGAGAATCTTATTGTTCTCCAATCACTCTTATGCTTCTGTCTAAGCTTCGCAGTATGTGTACAGGAAGGTGTCGACGAAGGTTTTTTGGAAGATGGCGAGCCACATGCAGATCCCGAGGGTCGAAGTTATCTTCACGTGTTAAGCGTAGAAGAAGTGGAGATGGTGCTTGAGAAAACCAGGGCTGATGATGTCCAAGTTATATCAGTGCGTAACCTTTGCGAGTGGGCTGATCATTTGGTAATTGCCTCTGGACATTCAGGCAGGCATTTGAGAGGAATTGCCGACGCCATCTGTTTTGAAGTAAGCTCACTAATCCTGACCTGATTGCACTGTACAAATACGTTGCATTCAGAAGTTTATATCCACTTTCATTAATGCAGATTATTCCCCTGCAGTGAACTCAGTGTGCCACTGTCTTCATACTGTGACCTTGCTTATGTGTACTTTTAATTTCTGCAGGTGAAAAGACGCTCAATGAACGTGGGTGACAATGTATATCCAACTGTTGAGGGACGAGAGAGTGAGGAATGGATGGTTGTTGACTGTGGTAAGATACTCGATTACCGTTCCTATGGTCTTCATTAGTCCTCCTGTTTTGTTTTATTTCAACACGTTGTACTTGTAGAACTCAACCGTAGTTTTCTCCTGAAGCAACTCTAAAATTTTATAATTGTCTCATGGCAATTATGTTCCCCTTTTGATCAATATGCGAACCTTGGTGATTGCAGGTAGCATAGTAGTGCACGTGTTTAGGGATGATATTAGAGGTGAATACAATCTGGAGGAGATGTGGCGGAAACGGAGACCTACAAACATTAAGGATATTGGGCTTTAGCAGCAGCCTGTGGAGTGTGCCGGAGGTAATTTATATTGGTCCTTGACTTTTTGAAGCTCTGCATTGCAAATTTACCATTTGATTCTACTCTCTTATTGTTTGCGCACTGTAACTTGTAAGCAACTGCTGAGTAGAAGGTCATATTTTGTTGTGCCATCTGATACTGCTAATCGATGACTGATGAAATTTTGAAGAGCTGAAATAGGGAGATAGGGACCCATGTATCCATGCTGCCTAAAAGTTATAACTTTTACTTCTGATGACTAATAAATGCCCAATATTTTTTACAGAGTTTTTAGAATGTAAAATTATGTATCGTAAGTAAAGTTTTGAGCATAACTGTTAGATTCTTGCGCCTTTTATAAATAGATGGTCAAGATTAAATATAGGATTGACATATCATTATTATGTATCGTAAAATTATGTATTGTAAGGAAAGTTTTGAGCATATTTGTTAGATACTTGCGCTGTTTAAAAATAGATGGTCAAGATTAAATATAGGATTGATCTATTATTATTATTACAACTTATTTAAGAGTATTTTAAGTAATAAGGATTAAGTTCTAGTTGCCAAATAGGGATGTATTGTGTGGTTCATACTATAGAATATTTTTTACACTTTAGAAATTTTATAATTCAAAGTTTATTTTGGTAGAGGATTTTCAATTACTATAGTGGTTGACAAGATTGAACTAGTTGGTACACTAAAAAAAGATTGAGATGGCAAAAAGTGGTACAATAAGTATAGACACTCTTGAGTGTCCCGTTTGTAGAGAACTCTTTCGGTTCCCTATACATCAAGTAATTTAAATTCCCTCTCCACCTCTTTTTTTTAATAGCATTTATATGTATAAGCGTAAGTTGTTTCTTGACATGGGAAATGATTGTAAAAAACACTATGTTCAACTAGTAACAAACTTGCATTTCTAAATGTGTGACATAAGGGTCATGAAGTTCTTGTGTCTTGCAAGTAGATATGTGGGTATGGGATTTAGAATTTAAAGAATTTTGATTTAATCTTAAGACAATGATTTGTATATGTGTCTTCTGTGAATATGTCTAAAAATCTTGTACAGAAGTCAATTTCTTTAAGGAAAAAGAAATCCCAATTGGATTTTTCTTCTTCTAGTACTTGAGAAGTACCCACTATGTTGAAGTCTTTAAAACAGTTCCTATTGCACCATAAATGTCCTTCCTAAAATGTAAATTATAAAGAAAATAGTAAGACATACCCCTAGATTTTGTTAACTTCTCTCAAATGGTTGCTCAGTTTTCGATTGTCTGGACTTGGAGACTTGAAATTGGTTTGGGATAAGTTGTACAGGTCAAATAAGGTGTACAAGTGCTTAATTCTGTAAGGAAACATTTGGTGTAGATTAAGATTTAGAGTGTGGTAGGAGATACTCTTACAAATATTATCACCTTCTCTGTGTTACAAATGAATATGATTGGATTGTTTATGTGATGCAGTGCCGCAATGGCCATGCTGTATGTGCAACTTGCTGCGAGAAGCTCAAGGGAAAGCCATGTCCCTTCTGCCGCTCGGATCCATTTGCTCATTCACGATGCTTGGCAGTTGAGAAGATCATGGAGTCCCTTGTCAGTAGCTGCCAGTATGCTCCGGAAGGCTGCAATGAGATGGTGAAATTCGTTGAGAAAGAAAAGCATGAAAGGGAGTTTTGTATATTCCGGCCGATTCGATGCCCAATTCCATCTTGTAAGTACAAATCTCTTCAGACTGCAAGTGCACATCTCATCAGTTTCCCTGTGCACTTTGGAAGTCACGTCAACTCAGATCAGATATTGCGGCTTGATCCATTCAGTCGAAGTGTGAAATTCAAAATGGCGACCTCCTTTGCATCTTGGGTCTTGATATATCGCGATGAGCCAATGCCAGGGGAATTGCTACTTGTCCATCTCTTGGTTATGAAGGCGGGTGAAGGTCGTTTTTGGTGGTGTTCTTTTGGAAGCAATTCCAGAAGGTACGAACTCAAAGTTTATCCGAGTGGAATGTCATCATTCTTTACCTTGGAGACTTCAGCTTCTAACAATCAAGGAAAATATGGAGCATGGACTATAGGTCAATTTCTCTCAGTTCGAAGCAGTTATAGTGTTGGCCAGAGTCAGCTGTTTGACTTGGAACTAAGGTTTCTATGAAACTATGTTGAATTTTTTTGAAAAATTCAAGGTGACATTTAGTTGCACCAATTCTCTATCAATTCTCATAACCCCAGAGAGTACTGTAGCTATTGAGTTTTCTTGGCAAAATAAATTATGGCATGGGAGTCATTCAGAACCTTCCACAATAGAGATTTTTTACATTGATAAGTAACAGTCTCAAGTAAAAAAAATATTACATTGAAATTTGAATATGATTTAGATGGCTAAAGTGAGCTCAGAAACAAAATTTATGGAACTGCAATGGTCCTATAGGAATTAAGATATGTGCAATGGTAATCACTCATGGTCTAAATGTGACATCCACATTTGGACAAAGAAAGGGAGACTAAATCTTGAGATTGATGACATAAGATGCAAACAATCAAAACATGAGACCTTAAGGAAGCCTAGTGTCAATTTTTGGTACACTTGAAAACAATGCTTCAGAATTTCAGAATTTATTTATATAGTGCCCAACTAATGCATGTTAAAATGTGTTGGAATCTGCTTTCACTTGCCAATAAGATTCAACAATAATAATTTATATTTAATAATAGCAAAAATGTTTAGTTGCTATTAGTGTTGATTATGGGTGTAGTTACCTTAATATATCAATTGGGCATAGAAAATGAAACATCTTGTTTAGCTAGTTTCATGTGTGATCATCATTCTAAATTTGCTTGTTGAGATATAAAGTAGTACAATAATTGACTCAATAAATGAATGAATTATGTATTGATGTGCAAGTAAGGTATAAAGTATACAACCTATTTTCAACAATGTTATACATTTTAGCATATGTCCAAGTGAATGATGGTAGGGGGGATAATTTTCTCTAGTCAAGGGATAGAAATAAATGAAAGATTGTACTATTTTTTCTAATTTTCCATCAAGTTTGGAAATAGTAATAATTAAAGAAGTTTAGATTACAATGTGACTTGTTCTTAATTTATAGGCAAATCTATTTCCAAGTAGGGCAAAACTAAGAGTTGGTCTGAACAACTTCAGTAAGTGTTAATATGTTATTTGTCACACAATTAAAGGCCCTAGTTGACATCATATTCCCCTCATTTATGAAAATAGGTCACCTTATCTTATGCAAATGGAGTCCTATTTGGAAACATGACGTATACCCTAACTATTCATTTTCAATCAACAACTTTTTGGTCTATAGAGGGGACAAATAACAATCATGTGTAATAGAAACAAGGCCTGGTGAACTATGTTGTACTATTTCAATGACTCCCAATTTATAAAACCATTAAAAATAATATATAATATTCCTAAATGAAAATGACAATATGCTATTAATTTATTTACTTCTACCTGAACACATAACTTGATAAGAGACTTGTGGCTTGTAAATTTAGATTTGGAGCTTTTGAGGCAGAAATAATTATGGCAAGATAGAAATTTACAAATAAAATTTTGATTTTTGAAAGTGTTCTTTGTCTTTGCACTTGACATGAATTGAACCAAAATCTTGTCTAAAAATTATCAAGTTACTAAGTTTGTCACATTGTTGATGAATAAACAAAAATTGCTTTTTCAAGATATTTGAATGTAATTTGTATGTTTCATCTAATTCTTAGGTAAGTTCTTGAAAATGTTCATGATGACATTGACAAATTAAATTAAACTTGGCTCCAAATTGGGTCATTGGTTTCCCTCCTTGGCTTTGCTCATGGTCCCTAAACTTTTGATTCTAAGAGGATCTATTGCTTGGAATTGTATTGTGAGCTCATGGAAAAGGATTATCAAACACATTTCACCAAATGAATTCCACCAACCACTAACAGTGGAAGAAGTCCCGATCTAGCTACTTGGTGGTCAATCCATTATATAGGAGGAAATTTCCAATTCTTGGCCCAATATTGGCTAGACTTAGGAATGCTTTATATTTAAAGGTTGGACCAATTTATTGTATAAGAGGCCCAAAATTTTCACTTGTGACTGGATAAAAAGGTGAAATTTGTGTAATTGGCCTTAAAGGGGGATGATCCAACTTTTAGGTAAAAAATGTCCTTTAGCACCCTCATAGTTACAAACATTTTTAGACCTATGGGACTACCCATTCATTATATGCTTTCAAACCATAGAAAGAACTAGGTGACTGCACTATTCTATTTCTCATGTATTAAATAACATCACTAATTTCACCTTAACCCCTAAAGGACCAAACATTGTTTTTTGACAACATAGTGATTTTGGGCAGCTCACTACGAATGAAAATTTTATTTTTTTCTTTAAAATTTTCACTCAAGATGTGCTCAAAGAGTAGCTTTAAGGCCCAACAATTTTCATAACTTTTGACTATAGGGACAAAAAGTTATTGCATAATATGTCATTTTCATTGGTCGGCTGTTAGCTCGGGCAACCAAAAAAACTTCTTTAAAAATCACTTTTTTTAAAAATAAAAATTTGAAATTGGTTCTTTAATATGCAGGAAGCTTTGAATCATTCCATTCCAATCAATGAGTCAAAAGTTATGAGGAGTCTTAGTTTGAGGTAGTTATGGAATCTCTACTCTAAAATAAACTTTGAAGTCCTTTATTTCACTCAATTTTCAATATTTTTGAAAAAAAAACATTGGAAGTAGATTTTTTTATTACAACATTACAACCGTTGGGATTGGCATTTTTCAATTCCATATCTCAATTCTTAACAATTTAGTGTTTTGAATCATTCTCTACCTCTTTCTACTTATTATTTTTTCCTATATGTTGTACAATTCCAAATGATCTTGGAATTTTTCAAGCATGTAGCCAACTTGCCTTGAAGAATGAATCCAAAGAGTAACCACCCTTTTGGACACTTTTCATACAAATGTGACCTTGTGAAGTGCAGCTGCCCGGATTTTTGCAGGAACAAAAAAGGATTTTTGTCAATTCAAACGCTATTATCTTGCAATCTACATGGTGGAAATTTCTGCAATTTTTTCCACAACTTCTCAAACTAGTTCACTACAAGTTCCTATGGTTATATTTTTTCAATTATAAAATAAATAAAATTTGGTACTTGTATTAGAAATGGGCAGTTTTGGAGTGGTTTTGGTAAAAACATAGTCTTTGACCTTTAGGGATTAATCTTTGAATGACTAGCCCCCGATGACCAAGGCAATCACCAAAATGCTTCGATTATTGGACCAATAGGTGTATCTTTGTTTTGATAGTAAACAATGAAATCATCCACTAGATACTTTTGGTCTTCAATGTCCTTCAAAGGTTAAAGCCTCGGTTAAAGCTTCTTCCTACATCTGTAGTTGCAACTCTTGACTAATAATCCTCATCACTTTCAGACCATTGAATGGTTGGTATATACCTACACCTGGCACACATCACCCCTCATATAGTGCGGAAAGTGCTTCCCAACCCACCTCACTATACCTTTCTAACCTCTAAAGGTCAATTGTCTATTGAATAAACAATTAAAAATCTGGGTAGATTTTTATGAAGTCAATTTTGGTCAAATGTTCACAAAATTTTGACATAAAATGTGAACATGTACTCCCTTACTGGGGATATAATTTTTTTCCAATCAAGTTCCTGAATCAAAAGTCATGTTGTCATGACTTTTTTTAGTAGCCTAGGCAATTTGGGCATCTTTGAGGCATTTTTTGCAAAAAAGCTCATTAACTTTTGAAATTTGACACACACATATATATATATATATATATATATATATATATATATATATGAAACTAATAAAATATGGAATACTATTGTTCTAAAAAAAATAAGTTTTGAAATCACTTTCTAAGAAGAGTCAAACTTTGTTAGCTATGTTATGGTGGTTTTAACCCTTAATTACTTGAGTGACCATATATGGTTGATCTGAAATTTCATGCTCATTTTGGTATCGGCAGTTAAATTTGTTTAACCGTTTAAAAAAAAATTCGGCCAGTTTTTAGGGTTAACTATTGAAAACTTTCATTTTTCACTGTAATAGGTAAACATTTGATTTTTGAGAGGTCTTCAAAGCCATATATGTCCATTAGTGGAAGAGTAAAGTTTCCTAATTTTACTTCATTTCCCAATTTTTGCCAATTTCACTTGATTTGAGATCTAAAAACTCTTGTACTTATCCATTTGCTTTGAAAATGGTCCCTATGGAAAGAGTAAAGTGTTTTCATGATTTCCACCATTGAAAATTTAAACATGCAAGTGTTAATTTGGAATTATTTGAGATTTATACTTATAAAAAAAATTGCATTTCACCAATTGCAAGGTGGATTGTGTAATAAGTTTGATAGCTTTTCATGTGAAATTAAGTTTTTTGAAAGTGCATTTTAGTGTGCTAACATTATTTGTAGTCGTTCATGTCACTTCCTATTCCAAAAAACTTTTATATACAAATTTCTAAAACATTGTGGAGAGGGCAGCATACTAAAAATAGAAAGCATACATTTTTCTTATTATAATCTCACAACTCCTATGCAATTTCGCACTCAAAATTGGGATGCATACTAGTAATCAAGCTCTTTAAACATCTATACGGTTAGATTTTGAAAAAAATACAATTTGCTTTATTGGGGTTAACTATAAGCCCATGCTTTTTTTTCATAGTCAAAACACACTTGAAAAGGCTTGGGCATTTAGGGATTAAGAAAAAACATTTTCTTTTCAACATATGGTTGCAAGCCAAAAAATAGACCTAGATCTGACATTAGAGACAAGTAAATAAAATTGTTAGGTTTTTTTATACAATATTTTTGCCAATTCTAGTTGAGCTAGGAGTGAAGATTTGCCAATTTTTATAATTACAACAGAATTTATAGCCCAAATGAATCAAATGAATGTAACTAAAATGGATCGATATATTCAAAAATAAAAAAATACGTGCATTCATCCGTCTTGCACTTGATTGCCACATTTGGGATCTTAACCCCTAAAGGTCCAAACACCGTTTTTTGATAACATAGCGATTTTGGGCAGCTCATTACGAGTGGAGTTTTTATTTTTATTTTTTGAAATTTTCACACAAGATGTGCCTGAGGAGTAGCTTTAAGGTCCAACAATTTTCATAACTTTTGACTACATGGTTAAAAAGTTATTGTATGATATGTAATTTTCCATGTATGGTGGGCAGCTCGGGCAGCTCAAAAAAATTCTTTAAAAATCATTTTTTTTGTTAAATAAAAATTTGAAATCGGTTCTTTAGATTTATATGTACGTGGAAAGCTTTAAATCATTCCATTTGGATTAATGAGTCAAAAGTTATGAGGATTCTTAGTTTGAGGGTAGTTATGGAATCTCTACTCTAAAATAAACTTTGAAGTCCTTTATTTCACTCAATTTTCAATATTTTTGGAAAAAAATAAAAACACTGGATGTAGATTATTTATTACAACATTACGACCGTTGGAACTGACATTTTTCAATTCCATAAATAAATTCTTAATAATTTAGTGTTTTGAATCATTCTCTACTTTTTTTACTTACTATTTTTTTCCTATATGTTGTGCAATTCCAAATGATCTGCAATTTTTCAAGCATGTAGCCAACTTGCCTAGAAGAATGAATCCAAAGAGTAACCACCATTTTGGTCATTTTTTCATACAAACGTGACCTTGTGAAGTGCACCAACCCGGATTTTTGCAGGGACAAAAAAAGGGGTTTTGTCAATTCAAACACTAATATCTTCCAATCTGCACGGTGGAAAATTCTGAAATTTTCTCTACATCTTCTCAAACCAGTGTTTTATAAGATCTTACGGTTACATGTGTCTAAAAATGTTTTTTTTCTAAAGTTTGGTACTTGTATTAGAAATGGCAGTTTTGGAGCGGTTTTGGTGAAAACATAGTCTTTGACCTTTAGGGGTTAACCTTTAAACATTGAAGAGGACGTTTGGCGTCGATGGATGACAAAGAATCCTTCTAGTAGGACAAAAGTGCAACTATTCATCCTTAGAATTTTGTTGTGAAAAGGGGAGGTCTTCTATAGAAGTTTGATTTCCAATGAGTGCTTTTGCATTTTTTTAAGCCAATGATTCTCACGGTAGCCAAAGGGATGATTTCCACGGTCACCCCTTTGTCCTTTAAAGGTTATCTTTACAAGGACATAGAGGCTGAAAAGAGACTAGTAGATGGAGAAATGAGCAATGCACCTATTGGTCCAAAAATCAAATCATTTTTGAGTGACTACCTTGGTTATGGAGGATGCTAAATGTTGCCTTCGAAGGTGGGCCTTGCAGGCCGAATTTACCCCGGGGAAAACGCAAGAATTTTTTATTTGCCACAAAGTTCTTTTTTGCAAATTCTGAATTCATATTTGCAATCAGGGACTCCGAATTAGCTAGGAGGGGTCTATAACATACCCAAGAACGGCACAAAATAGGGGGCTCTTTTTTTACTTTTACCCCGGATTTACCCAGCATTTAGCGTCTTGCCTTGGTGGGTTAAAAATTGAAAAAAAACAGGCCGGATTGGATTGGGCGACCGATGGTCGTGGGCTACCGAGGCACACCGTCTGAATCATCCACTGACTGAAATTAGGGTTTGGCGCTCTCGAAGAATTGCACGAGTGTGTGGGATTTGATTCAACTCTTGCACCGCACCGGAGATTTGCACTCCGATTTGGCACAAGGCAGCCTTTCACACTCTTCGGCTGTAATACATGGCTTTACACCCCTGGCGGATTTTTGATTCTCCAGGTTTTAGGGTTCTGGTGGTAGGTTGGTTTAGGGTTTAGATGGCCTCTGAGAGCTTGGGATGTTTTCAATAGTGTCAAGAGTGATGATGAGATCGATGGTGATGAGATTTTCGTGCTGGTCATGGCTGAAGGACTGATGATTTGCAGTTTGTGTCAGGAGGTAATATTGGCACCAGACGGAATCAATAGGAGTCTTTGTGGAGGTAGTGAAATCTGCCATTCACAGTGATGAAACCTTCGACGAACTGAGGTTACTGCAGGAGTAGATGATGAAGAAATCCATAATGGGCACAGTGGAAAGTCTCCTCTTGGTGCAGGCGAATCGAAAACGCTCCGTTCAGATGAGATTACGTGCTTGTGAAACTGAAAAAAGAGGTTCGTTCAAGCTTCTTTTTAGCCTATGAGCGATGATTTCATGAAATATTACGGTAATCGCGTGAAATTCCTGAATTGTGTGCCGAGAATTCATGGAATGCTGTATGACACTGTTTAGTAATGTTGGATTCTTGCGTCAGTCTTTGTTTTTCTGAGAATTGAATCATCATGTTGCAGGTGGTGTCTATGGGTGCGCCGGAGGTGAATCCCGGACAAGGTAGGAAAGTATGTGAAGCCCAAGGAATGGAACAAACTCATTAGTGACCCGGACACGGTATGTTGTTCATATTTTTGCATTTAATCTAGTTAGACGGAGTAGGGTGTACTCCATTAAATGGAATCCACTGGAGTGACTTCAATCTCAACAATTGCCCTACAAGTATGAAGGAAAAAGCCTTTACAAGTGCGAAAAAAACTGGAGTCATTCCAAATTGGAAAATAGCTCATCAAGTACCCATTCTGTCTCGGGCTAAATATTGTCAGATTTTGAAAACTTTTTGGTCGAGCAGGACATATGAGGAAAATGTGAGAATTTAAACAAATTTCAACACAAATTTGGTAATCCCCAGATGTAGTATAATAGCTAGACCAAAATTTAGGAGACACCCTAGCGGAAAATGATAAAAAGAAAGAGGACTGCCTACAAGTCACGACGATAAAAACACCTTCTACAGGAGGTAAGATTCTGGAAGGACTTCATTCAGTTGTATCATCATCATAGGTTCGTCGTCCACTTTCAAAGTCGGAACAGAACTGTGCATATGAACTTGGAGTGAGATGGCGGAGCACCGCATTCTTCAGCTTCATATTCCCTGGATTTTCAACAGATTCATCAAAGAGAGGCTGCAGAAAATCCTGGCAAAAAGAACATAGTACCTCGACTTGCTTCGGTGAGAGCTGCTTCTTCTCGGCTTGCACCACGAGACAACTTCCAGCAGGATCTTGCCAATCCCAAGGGTAAGCCCAGCCCCAAAACTTACTCTGCGGGTCAGCATTTAGATGAAGGAATGTCGCTGCTTGGTTCGCTTCCACCTTGTCGCTCGCAGGGTTGATGCGTCTCACTATGACAGGCATACCAATGAGATTTGAAATGCTGGTAATCGGTGCCTTCCATATTGGATCCTTGCTTGGAACTTCGACAGCCTCAAACGTTTGGTTCCCTCTCGCAACCAGATCACTACTGCAGTTGATTCTCACACCCGGGACAGAGAAATCTAAATTCATTTGATGGAATAGGTTAGCGAGAGGCGAGGGATTTGGGGTGGAGCTACCGACCACTCCAGCTGCTTCTTGCTTCAGAGCATTCTCAAGCGGTGATTGAGGCCCTTTGTGGTCTCGGTTGAGACTCATGTTGCTGATACCAATACTGGACCCGTACGAGCGAAGAAGATCAACCAGATCTCGAAAATCAACTGTGTCCATGTGAAGATAATGACTATAATCAAGTTGAAGAGTGGCGACCTTCATTGCCAACATGCTACCACACCAAGTGTAGAATGCAACCCCTTTTGTTAGCCCAGCGATGGTGCGGTTCGGCAGGGATCCATCAACAGCAGCAGTATCCCTCATGAAGAGCATAATCTGATCTTCCCTTTTCCGGGAACGAATGGCGTTCCCCGAGACCCGGATGCTATCCCGCGTGTCCATGCCGATGTAGGGCTTGATCTTGAAGCGTTCGAACGCGGTGAATTCGTCGTGCTCCGGAACCCACTCAGTTGGAACCCAAACGAATTCTGGGGTCTCTTTATCGACTGGCAAGTAGATGCCTCGTCTTGCGGATGCATTGGGTGGCGTTGCGAAGTTTTGAAGCTGCTTGCAGAGAAGCTTGTGGATCGGCCAGTCTGCTTTCTGGCATTCTTTGGAACAGTAGGCACTGCAATTGCATGAGGCGCACCGTGTTGAGGAAGGGTTGCTGCACATGGTACATTGTTGCACCATTCCTACCTGTAACGATTTTTAGATAAGAAAGATTTGGAAATAGAAGAAGGACCTGTAGTTACCACAGACGAACTGGTGAACCATTGAAAGTCCAGAATAGTGACCAAAGACACCAGAAATCAGCTACGTTAGCTTGAATAGCTCTAAAATTCCGACCGACAGCCGTTTCCACGGACCAGTCATTAGACCCACTATAACAGGGTCGGCCAGTCTGCTTTCGAGCATTTTTCTCAACGCAAGCAGTGCCTCAAATCCACCAAAATGCAAAGCAATGAAATGCAATTGCACGGCATCCCTCAGCATTAGCAACGGACCTTGTCCAATACCAGAGAAGTAGAAATCACAACAAAGAATGCTAACACAGATCCTCCACAGACGTCCACGGCGATCCTCAAACCTGTAACAGCTGACACACCACACCTTAACCCCGAAAGAGCCAAGGACTCACAGTTTTAAATGACCATCGCTTTGCGAAAATAGCAGATTTCAACTGCCTGGGACTAAACTCTATATCACTGGAATCACTGGAAAACATTTCATGACTCGGTGAGAATTTAAATGAAATTAAACAAAAGAAAGTCCGCATATTTTATCATATGCTAAGAAAAAACATGAGCCTCAAATTTCGGCTTATTGGATCTTGATCCATACGGGCTAAAAGCCGAACAGAACCAGAGAGCAAGTACTCTCAACTTCGTTCCAAAAATTGCACTCCCTAAAACCAACAAAGCTTGAAGCTACAGTATTCTCACTCCAACGACGACCAAAAAACTAACTCATGATCATTCTGAAAGCAAAATTTCCGGAATCTCCGCATTCCAGCTCTCCAGAGCATGCATTCTAGCAGAATTAATTCGTAGGAGAAAAGAAGCGACACTTTCGAGCAGTCCTAGAACTGATCGAACCCGTTGCGCGCGTCTTCCACGCACTGTAGCTTAACTTACGATATGATTCTCTGGGCCAAACACGACGAGACGAAACTCAGTGAAAGCGGTGCAACTGGAAGCGCACGATTCGCAGCTCGACAATCGGAGCCGGTAAATGGAAGCCGAGAATCGAAGTTGCGAGCACAACAAAAACTGTCGGTGGAGCTTCTGCTTGACTGCTTCGAGAAGAGGAAGTGACATGGGCTCTCGGACCGGCCGGCAGGGGTTTTGTTTTTTACTGTAGTTCTGGTGTTCATGGAATTCTTAAATTTGTACGGACGTCAAAGTAGTAGCTCCTTGTGGCAAAATTTTGCCAAAAAAATAAGCACTCTAAGTGACCTCCTTATTGGCCCAGACAAGGGTGAATGTGAAAATCTCCCCTATTTTGTGCTGCGTAAATTTTGGATTTCCTTACCTTCCCTATCAAATTTAGGGCCTCTAATTCCAAATATGAATTCAAAATTTGCAAATTTTATCATAGGTGGCAAATAAAAAATTACATTGTGAGGGTAAATTGCAGGGCAATAAGGGGTTCAATCTTCCCTAGCTGTTCGGACCTTCTCTCAGGTAAAGTAGAAGAAGATCTAAAGCAATTTACTTAACCCTAGAAGGACACAATCCTCCATAACCAAGGTAGTCACCCAACTATTCCAGTTATTGAACCAAATAATAGGTGCATTCTTCTTCTTACAATTGATAGTAGAGCTGTGGTTGATTACAAGAATCACTTCTACTATTTTTTGTCACACCGTGCTTGATGATTTTTTTTTTGACAATAACTCTTGCATTCTGGATCCAAATGACTCAAGATTTATAGGTAAGGTACTCATGACTATTATACACCTTGCCTAATTTTTTTTTGCATTTTTCAAAAATGTTTTATTATCCAAAAATAGCTCCCTATTTTGTTAGACTCGCCAATTTGTGCCTTTGGAGGGCTTTAATACTATATAGTACCCCAAAAAACTAATTTGAAGTAAGTATTTGAAGGAGATTGGCTTCTAGAAGGTTTACAACTACTGTTCAAAAGAATTCTAAAAATAATTAATTACATATTGTCTGAAAGTTTGCAAAGTTAACTTCTTGTTGCTTGCATTTCAAAACATGTAAAATATTATTTGGGTGGTTCTTTTGGTGAATGTTCATTTCCATAGAGTTGTTACAAATGGCCAATTTTAATTTTAATTTTTTTCTATTTTTTACAAATCAAAACATCAAAGAGTATCTATTTTACTGAGATTTTGCACTTTTTAAATCCTCCTACTTAGAATTTTTTTCTAAAGTTTATCTTTATATGGTACAATCTTCATGAAGGTGTATACATTGGTATAATAGATTTTTTTTAATGTTAAAATACTCCAAAAAACTAAGCATGAGCATTGTGAAAACGTAACAAAATTAGCAGTTGTTTTTTCAAAACCCTCATTTATTGAACCTTATAGGTTCACATTGTCCTTATAGGATTAAATTGAAATACATAAATAGAGTCCAAATTACAAGTAAACAAATTTCAAATACACTTGTATAAAAATGAAGATTATAAATAATAAATTTTAAAAATAAATAAAACATTGGGGGGGAGAATTTTTGTATTATATTAAAAAATTTCAAATTCGAGTCTTGAAAAAAACTTTAAATGTTCTATAGATGCATGCATTAAGCTTTATTGATGATTTCATTACTTTACAACCATGTATAAAGTTGTAGACATTTCAAAAGTATGGATTCAGGTCATATTGATACACTTAATTAGAGGCCTACTAACAAAATTGGGGGTGGCGGATAGAATTAGGTTGAGTTTTTCTAATTGTACTTAATTGACCCTTTTCTTAAGCTGACCCTACAAAAAAAATTCAAAAACGTACTACCTCTATTAATGAGAACCTAGACATGTTTTTGAATCTACCTATTTTCAATACTTAAAAAAATGATAGTTTATTCAAAAGAAATCTATAAAATGCATACAAAGAAAGTCTTGAATATTCTTTTGACTTCTTATAAGATGCAACAATATATTAAAAAATTAAAGAATATAAACATTGTTCAATTGCTTATTAGAATATAATTAGGTGTAGTTACCTTTTTCAAATTTAGAATGCATAAAGTCAATATATACATGCCTATTTAGTTGTATTGAATAGAGTTATCCCAAAAGTCATGTAATGTCACTCTTTATTTGGATATTCTTCAATTCTTAGATTGTAGCTTTCTAGCAATTAGATCAAAACAATAAATAATTAAAAAAGTGCCTGAATTTTTGGAAAATTATTGACCTAATTTTTCCATATATATATATATATATATATATATATATATATATATATATATATATATATATATATATATATATAAGGATTGCCTAATTTTTATAGAAATTCAATTTGTTGTCAATAATTATAAATATACATTGCAAAGTTTTTTACCTTGCCATTTTGACTATTCTAAAAGCAAAATGTTTCACACGCAACAAACCCTACTACATTCTAAAAACTTGACACATAAGGCAAAAAGTTTAGAGTTTGGAGGTCAAAACAAGGGTTTAATAGCTAGGTAATAGCTGCCGCCTTAGATGAAAGTAGCAACAACCATTTGATTATTGTTCACTTGACTTGTTTGAAAAAGGCAACAAAGAGCTACATGTAATTGTAGTCACTTGGTCTAAATGGCAATGGGAAGAAAGGACAATGATGGTGTAAAAAGTGTGCCTATGAAAAATATTCACTGTAGCTTTTGAGAGTGACAAACAATTTTAAACTTTTGTATGATGGATCTTTATGAGAGATTCAACCAATATGTAAAATTTTCAAACTTTGAACAAAGAAGGTTTGAGATATATAAGAAGGAAGATGACTACCATATTTGTAGGGCTAGTTTACTAGAAAATAAATCTAAAAACAAATGCCAATTTTTTGGTAAATTATTTCTAATTTAAATATATATCAAATTTTGTTTTACAAAATCAATAAATTGTTGGCTAGAGTGTGCCGATCTTACCCTTAAATTTTGATATTTCATTTTGGAAATAAAGTAAGAATTCAGCCATATGTTCCATCCATTCAAACATTGCATGAAAAATTTAAATTGACTGAATCATCTATTAAAAATGCATTATATAACATTAATAACATCACAATCAAGAATTCAACATAAATACTCCTCCAAAGCAGAGAAAACTTGATAATAACCAATTTCTACCCACATTTACAGATCTTCCTTAAACCTCATATTCATCATAAAATGTTAACCTTCTTACTAATATTTAATTCTTTAAATAACACAAAACATATACAACACTTAATTCCCATTTCTAAACTCCTTACAAAGGAATTTCTATGGGATTTGAATCTTAGGTAGTAAGGTATAAACACCCATTAGGGTCCAAGCTTCCATTCTTGAACCTTAGACTGTCACCAAATCTGTCCCTAGACTTCCCATTAATGTGTCCTTGAAATGCTTGGCTTTGATTTGTTGACGCATTTGACGGACACATATCTCACTTTCATTTGCTAACTACTATTTTTTGCAGATTTCAGATTTGGATTCACCTATGTGACAATTTCAGTGGTCTAGGGAGCCATCTTGTTGAAAAATCATAGAAATTACATACCACATCCAAAAAATCTATTTTTTTTTTGGAACATTCATCATTTTCACTTGCTAATACTACCAAAATATCAATTTTAGGAAAAGTTGCCTCCAACTATGCTGAATTGCTTATTATTGATGGTTTTGGGTGCTTCCACCTTATAGAATCTCCCTTCTAAGTTCTAACAAAGGAATGTAGTCCTCGTGTAACTCTTGCTATTCAAATGGATTTCAAGTGCGACCCAAGATGAACAGACTGTGCCTCAAAAACGAGGCACAGTCTTCTTCTTCTTTTCCCTCCGACCGGAGAGAGGTCAGAAATTCTACAACAACACGCCCTCATTCTAATCCATCTCCGTCTTACATCACTAGAAAGCTCAATACCCCCCAAACCATATTACAAATCCATCCCATAAGAAAAATTCAAGTCTTTGTCACTTACAATCAAGGTTCTTTCCTAGTGTACAACACTTGAATTGCACTTCCAGTGAAATCCACCCAGAGCCTCACATTTCTGGTTCTGGGCTTAGAATTTCTATGGCAGCTATGGCGGTCTCTTCCATTGCAGCTTCAGCTTCCTCTAGTTCTCTCTTGCACTCAAACTCAAGCTCAATTTCTCGTACAGCTGAGGTTGCTGCTCCTCTGTCGTCACTGCGATTCCGTCAACATCTACTCGTGGGAACCCCATTGAAACGCTCTTACAGTGGGAGGTGAGAGTCTGACTTGGATCCCAAAGATCAATTAATCTTTTTCTTCTGTTTTGTAATCTGAAAAAGAATGGTGAGATTAGGATTTGCGGTTTAGTACTTGGCTTCTTGTACTCTTACTTGATGTTTTGATGTAATTCCCGCCGAAGCTTTAAATTGGCGGCATACCCTAATTGTGCACTTGTGGGATTCTCTGGACGGTATTTGTGTTGGGATGTTTCTTATGGGTAGTGCGTAATTGCTGGTGGCATCTGTAGGCGGCAGGTGAATGCAACGTATTCGAGTAGTGCAGTCTATAACCCTATTATCATTGATATCCCTGTCGAAGTCAAGGCTCAGAAGGTTAGTGTGTGTGGAATTTCACGGTTCAGTATGTGAATGTTTTTCTTGTCAAGGACTTGGACATGGTTATCAAGAATAATTTGCATGGTAGCGCTTGGCGAGCTGCCAGTATGTACTCACTTTTCTAATAATTTAGCATAACTGTGGATTTGATTACCATTACTAGATGTGGTGCCAAAGCCAGTGGCATTTTAAACTTATAACCAATATCTGAACCTCACAAGATTTATATCTGGTACGGAGTACTATTTTCGTCCATAGGTTTCTGAAGATCATGTTCCATAATTTGTCCTGCGTTCAAAATTTCAGTTGTATGTTAGAAGATCGTTATAGTTTTAGACTTCAAAATGAGCTTTTTAGGGCAAGTTTATGCATTTTGAATCCCAATGGTTGTATATCTTGTAAATCAGATTCTTGGTGGGGTGTAATTCTAATTCACCTCCTTTAATTCAATTCTAATTGAGAATCTTGTCACATTAGGTTCAAAACTCTGCATAAGCATTATGAATTCTTTGAATGAGTGAAATCGTTGTTAACACATGAGGGGTATGTGATGTTTGCTTCCAGATCCTGGTGCTGGGTGGTAATGGATTCGTTGGCACAGCGGTTTGCAAAGCAGCTGTTCTGCAGGGCTTCTCAGTTGTGAGTCTGAGTCGGTCAGGACGCCCCATGACCCGGGCTCCATGGGCAGACCGAGTCACATGGGTTGCAGGCAAGCCACTCATTCTTCAATTGAAAAATAATAACATCCTAAGCAGATTTGTTACAGCTCCTCATTGGGAAAAGCCCATGATTACCATCTGGCGATTCCTTGGTCCTGCTAATTGAGAATCTATTAAGAATATTGTGAGTATTAACTAGCAATAGACAATGCTGCTACTTCTTTTTTAAGGATATTTCATATCATTCTACATCCATCTGGTGAGGTAACTTTGTTGATAAAATTTACAGTCAGTTTTATAGTAAAGAATGAAGATATTATCTGAGTATTTAGATCCCTATGGATGTGGATGTACAATATTGTGATGCATAAGTAGTTACAAGCCAGAGAAATTTGGACAATGACGATGATTGTTGGCATGAAACTCCGGACATGCAAGGAATGGGCAGTGATTCTTTTGATTGGTTGATATTGGGTTGCAACAGGGGATGTGTCTCTTACTGATTGGGACTCGCTCCTTGGTGGAGTGCAAGCTGTGGTTTCCACCCTTGGTAAACTGTTTGGACCCGACGATCAGATTGAGAAGATCAATGGTGAAGCGAACATTATAGCTGTAAATGCTGCCAAGAAGGCTGGTGAGTATACCGTGTGCACTGAGCATTGGTGGGTGTCATCCTCACGTAATTGTACTGCAAATGTGAACTCCGTTAAACAAAATATATTCCGAAAATGAACGGGAGCCACCCATGCTCTCTGCGTTGGTGAATGAAAAATTGTCCAAGCGAAGCAGTTGGATTTTTTAACAGTTAGAAAGTATAGTAACCTCTTTTTGTTGATTTTATCTTGGGACCAGTTGTTGAAGAGAGAATTATTTGAGCCCCTTAAATTTCGAACGTTTTCCACCTCCTGTTTTCACCAATTGCTGTGATTTTTCATTGATTGCTTTGTAGGAATTAGCACTTCGTTCATACATATTAATTGAGGTCTGACACCCTCTTCATCGACCTCCTTCTGAGTGAGTGGTGATTTGTTCCAGGTGTTCAGAAGTTTATCTACATCTCAGTGCATGACTACAATTTACCAGACTTCGCTCTGAAAAACGGTTATTTTATAGGGAAGCGAAAAGCAGAATCTGAGATTCTAGCCGTATTTCCGACCTCTGGTGTGTTGCAGCTGACTCGCCCTATCTTTTGTAGTCCACAAGTGCGATAATTTGTGAACTGAAATCATGTTTCATTGCTTCTTTCGCACTCTTTTATTAGGTTTGTCAATTCAGTCCTCACTTTGTCAATGGATGTAAGGAGGACGCTGGAAACTATTTGCATCACGTCAAGCATTTTATATCTTATGTAGGAGTGTGATTTTTGGGAGATCACTATAGAGCCATGGAGAGATCTTTGGGGAATAAACCCAAATTCTTTGAGATCAAATTTTGATTACTATGTATGAGTTTCTTGTGAAATTTCAAAGTGGGAGGTTGTAGACCACATCAAGTAGACAGCCCTGTTTCCATTTAAACCATAGACAATTAGCCAAGCCATGCTTATACCACTTGCCAATAAGTCCAACCATGTGTAGGAAATAGATGATTCGCTCTTAATATTCTAGAGGTCAGTGTGGGAAACGGAATGAGATTAGTTTCATAAATGTTGCGGTATACTTTAATGGATGTAACTTAATGACCATTGTGATTTTGTTCTGATGGCAGGAACCATTCTTCGACCGGGTTTCATCTATGGAACGAAAAACTTGAACGGGATCGACATTCCATTAAATCTTTTGGGAGAGCCTTTGGAAAAACTCCTAACAGCCACAGCAACATTCACACAACCATTGAAGAACTTACCTGCGTCCGACCTCTTGCTTGCTCTCCCAGTGAGCGTGGACGACGTGGCTGCCGCAGTACTTAGGGCTTTGGTAAATGACTCTTATTATGGAATTTTCACAATAGACCAGATCAAAGAGATGGCCAAGGACATGTCTTGATAGACCGCTTTCAGTTTCCTACTTGTTCCCAATTTCAAAGTTGTGGGATAGGAATGCACAGATGAATTACATTTCAGACAGACTTCAGTTTCCTTTACATTGATGCCTTCGACCTTTGGGACGTAAATAGTTCCCATCGCAGCAGCCAGTCATTCTTTTGGGGGAGCTGAAGATCACCAGATTTCAACCACTGATTTGCTCTTGCAAATTGGAGGTAAAAATGCATTCATTTAGCCAGGTCTTACAGCAAATTAGTGAAAATTTTGTTGGATTTTGCCAGAAATTGTATTGAAGTTCAGAATAAATAAAAATGTTGTGCAAAATCCTCCAGAATTGGTAGCCTCAACAAGATTCTAGTAGTTACTCCAGGGAAAAAGGAAGAATGAAAGAAGTGGCTGGCTGCAGCTGGGACTCGTTTTAACCTTACGTAATCTAACATATTAGTGATACATAGGTACATGATGAAAAATTAGATTTCAAAAACTACAAATTGGGTATATAATAGAAACTCGAAAATATCTCATTCATCATGTTGATCATCATGTTATTAGGGGGAGTCATTGTCATGGAAATTTATAATTCTCCATTTTGTAAGACTCCATTTTGTCCAGTATAACTAATCACAACTATGACCACCCCCACTTAAAAAATTTGGATGTGAATATATGGTATACCTTCATGAGCCAATCACAGTGCATCTCAACAAGCATATTCTTGTTTCATCGGCTTTGATGAACTTGTAATTGTCTATTTTACTAAGGTTAGTAACAAAGCTTCACCAAGTTTGATGAACAATATGACGTGTCTTTTTGTGCTAATGACACGTCCAATGTTTCAAAGAGCTGGAGGAGGGGAGAATCACAACTCTCTCAACTATGACTCTCCCTATTGTGTGAGGAAATATTGTGAAATTACATAAATTACTATGAAATATTGAGAAGATAGTATTGGACAACTTAATGATCCTATTTAGTGGTGAAGGTCTTGTGTGTACAACCATTGTAAAAGTGAAATCAAAATAGAGCCTCACTTCTACTTGTCTTCATTGCAAAAAGTGCAAAGAATGTTTTAACCCCTAAAGGATTGTTGTTCCTTCAGGGGACAAATGGGATTTTGCATAGGTACCTATGGGTTGAATTTTTGTCGTGATTTTTTGAAACTTTTTTTGAAGATAGAAAAACTGATAAGCTTTGCGGGAATATAATTTTTGTCACAATCAGTACCTGGGAACAACAGTTATGACCAAATAAGCTCAAAACAGGGCACGGGGGCCAGCCCGGGCAGCAAAAAAGAATTTGCAAAAATTTGAATTTTTTTTTTAATATTTATTTTCTCATAGATTATATTTTTGTCTATCTATAAAGCTTTTATTCATTTCATTTGGATTTGTTATGAGAAAGTTATGGACATTCTTGTTTTTCATGCAGTTAAAGCATCTTCTTGAAAAAAATAACTTGTAGGATTCATTTCTGAATGCAATTTTTCAAATTTTTCAAATTTTTTTGTCTGGCATGGTTTAGTTTACTTGCTAGAACAATCTTACCATTGGGATTAGTGCATTTTAATTCCATCAAAATATATGAATATTTTAGATTTTCCTTCTATCTTATATCTAATTCTACTTAACAATTTTTTTAAGAATGTTAATTAAGTTTTTTTGAATTTTTTTTTCCTAGACTCTCAACTTAATTTTGCACTATAAAGATTTAAAGCTCAAAACTCTTTAGTGCAAAAATTTTAAGTTAAAAATATTTAAAGTCAAAAAATCTAATCCCACAATGTGCTGAAAAACTTGTTTTTTCACTTTAAATTATAAACATTATTTTCTTCCATCATCAATATCAACATAATTGTATTCTAGATGTCAAATATTTTCATCATGTTTTCTACATATGTTTTCTAAAATGACAAATGATCAAATCTTTCAAAAAATGTTTCTTTTATATGTTTTGAAAATAAAAAAGGACAAAAATTCTTTGTTTAATTCCTAAAGATCCATATTTTAGAAATTGGCAAAATTCTTGACTACTATAAGGGTTGGAAATAAAAAATGGGGGGTTCTGAGGGCAATGTATCTGTGAAAACAAAGCCTTCAAAATAGAGCAAAATGGTTTTTTTAAGATTGTCTGGGCTTTTGATAATGATGAATACAGCTTACAACTAAATGAGGAGAAGTTATTTCTATTCTATTTTTCCAAAAGTAACTTTGTTTCCAAGTTGCTCCAGTCTTCCTCTCATTAACCCTTTAGTGACCGGTTGACCACTTTTGGGTCGAATTTTGGATTCTTTGTCTTTTACTGCCCTCAATACAGGGTATTTGAAAAAACTCAAAGCGTTACACAAATGAGCTTCAACATGTGCTCCAAACAAATCCAGTTTTGGATAATTTTGTGCAGTAACAAGGTGGTTGTGCGTGTCCAAAGACAAGAGGGCCGACCTGAGCCATACCTTCTAAGTCGCATATATATTCAGCAACTCATGTGATTCTATTTGAAATTGACGCCTAGGAACGATAGAAACGTTGCTTAGCGATCCCATGAATTTTGGAGGCATGTTTCAAAAGTTGTAGACAATAATGTATTATACTGCTTCAGCTGAAGGCTACTTCGATGCATCGCACTTTGAAGATCACTCACAACAAATTGCACCGTCAGATCATGTTCAATTTTTTGTTTTTTTCACGAATAAAGCCTACAACATTAATTCCACGGTTTGATCTGGGAACACTTCCGTAAAGTAGTGATGAAATTTCCCTTTTCCAAATTTGTATTCAAAAACTGCACTCGCCCCCCAAATCAACCACGGGCACTAAAACATTAAGATTATCTGGCCTTGCTGGAAGGGACTATTTGCTTAGAAATGCATATCCCTACATATTGTTAGTGAAGGATATGGTTGGTCGGTTACTACCAAATATTTTATTCCCCGTTTTATTCCCAATGTTTATGCTTATTTTTTTTCTAAAATTATAGAAATATTTTTCGAGATTTTTTTTTCCATAAGGTAGGAGGCTCATGAACCGACCATCTAAGAGTTGTTTGCCATTTTGGGGAATCTAAACTCCTTGAAACAATTTTTAGTATATTTTAGTAAGAAGAAAAATAGAATTTGCATCTAACCCAAGTCGTGTCATATTTTTGGAATCTTTTTGGAATTAGTTATGAATTTTTGAAGTTGAAATGCAATGGTCACTAGAAGCGAACACCCCTTGAAATGTACACTGTTGGTACATGGAAGAAAACAAAATGTACCTTTGTGCTGTGATCGGTTTTACAACCCGGTCGGTTTATGAGCCTCCTACCTTAGAACATGGTTTGTTTTGAATATCGAAATTCCTTAAAAAAAATGACATCTATTATGTAGAATTACTTCTTGCTGAATCATCTCAACAACTACAATACAATATTAGGAATGCCACAATTTCTTCAGGTACCTAACAAATGTAGAGAGGGGATAATGCGCCAAAATAATGAATGTTCATGGAATTTTGTGAAAAACAACAAGATGCATATCATTGTAATTACAGCATGGTTACTACACCAAACGGTGAGCTACTTGCACAACTGAATCCTCATAGAATTTTGTCTAAAATGCACAACTTCCAAAATTCACAAGAATTGAGGATCATAAAATGGATACATCTAATATTAGCACTTTGAAAATCCATAGCAAATTCATACGATGCCCCCCATCGCAACAAGGTGACTATGATTTGCTATCCACTTTTGACTCCCAACAAGACACATAAAAAATTTAGACATCTTATAAATAATAGGAACCAAGCATGCATACTCAAATACTTGATACAATAGAACCTCTCTTAGTGCATAGTGCCGGGACTATGCACTAAGAGAGGTTCAGTACTAACCAATGGTAATGGCCCTCTAACTACGTGGCCTCCAACTATTGTTCAACAATAAAGGCTTCAAAGTACAACCTCTTTAGCTTACTGTACTGCATATTATGCACTAAGAGAGTATGCAGTAAGAGAGGTTCTACTATAAAATCCAAAAGGTGTACCAAAATTCAATTCTAAAACCCTGGCTAACCGACACCACTGACTTCGACCACCAAGCAATCGAGATCTGGCATAGTCACCTTATGTTTGAATCTCTGAAAGATTTTAATCCCATTCAAACGGTTGACAGCTAGAGCGGCAGAACAGCATCACGGTGCAACAGAATCCGGACAGTCAGACCGGCACAGACTCTCAGACTTCGTAGCCTTTGGCCGTTAATTTGTGAAAGAAAAAGTAGACGGAGAGGACTTTGTAGCTCAGGCTGGTACAAACACAATTCTTCTGTATGTGTATGATGATATCTACCCAAGACTGCCTCTAAGTATCTATATTGAGCTGATTTTAGATGAGTGGTTTACACCAACATCACTTGAATTCTCAACCCTTGAAAGTCCTGGACAAAAAAAAGTTAAGGTAACTACACCTGAAATTGGAACCACTCCTCAAAATTGACCCCTATTTTTGAAGGGAAAATGAATTGAGAGGAAACCCAAAATGGTACACATTAACCCCTAAATGATGGATCCATGACCATTGATTTCAAACTTCACTGTCCATCACTCAAATTGTTGCCATTTTGCAACTACATATGTATGAAAAAATTTGTATTTGTTTTTCAGAAATGATACTACATGTCTTTTTCACTTCAAAAAAAAATTTGGATTTTTTTGTGGAAAATTGATTTTTTTGAGAATTTTTGAAGAGAAAGTGAAGAAAAATCATATTAAATAGAAAATTATTTCAAAAAATATGAAAATTTCACTATGTGTGTATATTACAATGACAAATATCATGGTGTAAACTCAATTTCCGTGTCATTCTATATGATCTAGAAAATAATAGACATTGAAAGTACACTCAAAGTTCAAATTGCAATAAAATATTCAATATTAGGAATTTTTTCAAAATTCAAATTGGAGTAGACACTAGAGTAGATGAACTTCATTTTGTTAGTTGGGCTCAAATTCAAAAAATATCATTTTTGTGAAAAAATTTCAGATTTAGAGCAAGGAGCAACAACTTCCCAAAATACACTAAAATAGAATATTTGGTGATGTGTTTTTTTCAATAACTTCTCTTTTTCGTGAAGACAAACATTGGAAAGACTACAAACTCAATTGGATACTCTTCATAACCCAACATGAGAGGTCAACAAGGAAAAGGAGGATGAAAAACTGCTTTGGAAGTCTTTCCGAACTACAATATTGTTAACGGAGCGCCACGGATTGGCACCCGCGGCGCTCCAGAGTTAAAAGACAAATGTAAGATGGAGTTTGAGTAGTGAGCAGCTCTATTCATAGAATTGTGGAGGTGGCAACCTCACAAGTGGTCCATTTGAGGTATAGTTTCCGTTGGTTTAACTTCTTCGCTTTGACATTTCTTTGTATGCATCAAATTGATTTTGGCATCACCTAAATGACACTTTTAACACCCTACTCCTTGGATCTTTGAAAATTTGTAACTAATTCAGAATGCATCCAAAAATTATGGAACCACTTGCATTTTGATTCATAGTCCTTCACCTATATACAAAAATTGTTGTTCATTTTCTAGAGCATATTGATCATGCCACATAGCTTAATTGTGCAATTTTAGCACTACAAGAGAAAGGGGTGTTTTAAGTGAGCTTTTAAGTAGTGTCCTAGACACATGATTTTAAGTAATGACCTTCAAGGAGATTTTGAGCAAAATTTGACTTAAAAACACGTGTTTTAAGTCAAATTTTGCTCAAAATCTCCTTGAAGGTCATTACTTAAAATCATGTGTCTAGGACACTACTTAAAAGCTCACTTAAAACATCCCTTTCTCTTGTAGTGTAGGTTTAGTTACCTTAGATGAATGACTTTCAGGCTCTTGTCAAAATAATAAAAGCACCTATTCATTGAAGAATTGGATTGTTTTGTGTCTCCCTACGTCAACATTGATAGGGCTCTACTTTTTAGGGCTAACTAAAGTTGTGATTGGCCAATAAAGAGGTTGTAGTTGAAATCAATGTCTAGGAAAAACTTGTGGCTAGTTCAAAGTTAGTTGGTGGAATTGGGAAAAAAATCATTTTTATTTTGATAAAAAAGAATGTAAAGTTGGAAAGAATTTGGTAGGGCCAAAAATCAATTGGTGTTCCATACAAAATTGAAGGATATTCTTACGCCTAAGGTTCCACAGACCTTTTTCTTTAAAAAAACACTCAAAATTGCCATTTTTTGAATGCAATCAACAAATATATAAAACATTTGTTTCTTCTGAACATCCAAGGATCTTGCACTAGACTAGAATGAAAATGTCTAGAAGAAACTTTGATGGTATGGATCACAAGATATAAGTGTTTACAGTGAAGAATACAAGTTTTTTTTGCTCGTAGCTTGGCTATATTATAAGGCTTTGAATTCTCTAAACTTAAAATTTTTTACTAAAAATTGTGAATTTTTTTTATGTTGAAGAATTGAGTTAAGAGTTTGCAAAAAAATTCAAAAATACCTTGTGATTATCATTCTTTAAAAAATTGTCAAATTGAAGCAGGTAAACTAAATAGTTGATAGCTCTAAGATGGAATTGAAACACACTAATCTCAATAGTGAGATTGTCCTAGAAGGTAAACTAAACTATGTGCACCATTTTTATTGAAAAATTAATAAAAATTTGAGTTCAAAAATGTATTCAATGCCATTTTTCCAAACGATTTTGCTAAATTTGTCTACAAAACAAGAAGTTTCATAACTTTCACATCATTTATTTAAATGTAATGAATCCAATCTTTTTACATAGACAAAATATAGTCTATAAGAAATTAATTTTTTTTTTAATATTTAATATTTTATGTTTTGGAGGGCGGATATTGACATAGGGGGAGGGCTTGGCTATTGGAATGGAGCTAAGGATTGACAAGAACAATGCTTTGCAATAGTCTTCAACCCAATGTATTGCCCTAAATTGACGACCGTGAAGAGCAAAACATTAATTGCTCAACAAGGGAAGAAAAAATTTTGAAATTTTTTTGACAATCAAAAGTTGTGAAGAGCAAGAAGGCCACTGTAAAGCTTCAATCACACGCCCTCTACATCCATTGACCAAATTAAATATGTGAATTTGTACCATAGATATGCAAAGAAATCTCACCTCATATGGGAAGGACCTTTGCATTCATCTAACATCTAAGGGCCGTAAAGAAAATTGCAAAAATCAAAGAGCACTATATAGAGTTGAATGAAAGACTCCAATCTTTGTATGGATTGTTCAAAGCAATACATTAAGAAATGAATTAGCTTAGGGACAAAATTTGGACTATCAAAAACTATGAAGAGCAAGGAATAGACTTTAGAGCTCAATATATTGATCCTTGACATTCATTGGCCAAATTGAAATGTAAGTCCTGACTATGACTAAATACACTACAAAATCTTACTAAATATGGAAAGGACCCTACTTCTAAATGAAAGATGCAATATTCATTAGAACTTTTAGTTTTAAATTTATTTTTTAGCTAGTATCAATTTGAGTTTGAAGGAGATTGGCCGGTGAAAAATTGATATTGCAAGAAATTTAACAATAGATTTTTGTGGTTGTAAAGATGCAACCAAGGGCCATTGAAGAAAAACTAGTCCATTTCGGTGGAAGGAAGAAATAAATCGAGGGGGTTCCAATAATTGAACACTGGTTTAAGTTGGGTTTATACTTAACCTATGGCCCATGCCATTCTTCATGGTTGTAATTTACTTAGAATCCTTCATGGTCAAAGTAGATAATGTTCCCCATTAGAGAAAAAAACAAGGCCTTTGGAGGGCTACTCCATAGCCCTATGAGGATCCTATAGAATAGTTGTTTTTTTACTTAAGAATTGATTTTTTCCCTATACCCGCTCACCTGAAGTTGCGATGTCAGATGCTTGGCAATGGCTCAAAACCGAGTTTAAAGTGTTAAAAAATTGAGGTTAAGATCCTCTAATGCTCCTTAACCTTCATTTTTTAACACTTTGTATTCAAATACACTTTGCACTCAAACCAAATTGTGCAAAAAAAAACAAATGTCCAAAAATAATCCAATGACCATCAACCCCCCAATTTTTTTTTGATGGCAATGTAAAAGACTCACTTCATAAGGTAGCAACACCCATAACCGTTAAATTGAGGATTTTGGAGCATGAAAACCGATTGGCGAAGCTTGGAAATAATATTTATAGATTAGCAAGAAGAAACCAAAAATATTAGTATAAACAAAATAGTTTTAGTGGCAAGCACATGGTCACCGAAATTTTTCAAAGTGCAAAATCGGCAAAAATCTATATGTGCCAGTAGATGATGCTCAAATAGACTCTCAAGAACATCTTTGACGTTCTTAACAGTATCTAATACATATCCAATCAGTGGCAAGCATGTAATCATTGAAATTTTAATTCTTGTTAGTTATGGAACAAAAATCAATGGATATGGATACCAATATAGGTGATGCCCATGGGGACAGTCATTTCTATGGGTGCAACTACCTTAAATATTTGATGAATATGGAGGGTGAAGAGGTTGGTTTTATAGAGAAATGGATTGTCCACTATGAACCCACAAAGATTATGGGATAATGAGAAGATATATATCCCACATGGATTGTTAACCCTACCAGTACTCCACTTGGATAAAGAACTCTTCTTTTCATCTTCTAACTTGCAAATGAAGTAAGCGGCTATTGAATCTAGTTGCCTTTAGCCAACTCTAGGCAAGTAGCTTCAATAGCCATTTAATTTAGTTTATTTGAAACTTAAATTTGATTCAATTAAGCCAAATTAAATCCAATTAAGCCAAATTCGGTGGCTTAATTGAATTGAATTTGACTTAATTGAAACAATTGTCAATTTAACAATTGTTGTACCGTTAAAAACTGTGGATACAATAGTCCATGTGTTTGAAAAAAACAAAAAACTGTGGATAGATTTTATAATCACAAAAATAGTCATGGTCTGGCTCAATTTTGGAGAGCATTTTTTTTCATTTTTTGAAGAAAGCCTAATATTGGGCAATTTCATTAAAGTGGTGGTATTTCAAGTGCCACTTTGACGATGTGCCACTTTCACCATCTAGGACAGGTATAGATTTAGAGCGGCCGTTCTGAATTGTTTTCATGCCATTTTAAAATAATATCTCCATTTTAATGAAATTATCCATATAGGAGTGAATGCAAGAAACACATGTACTATTTTGCGTCACACCTTGTGTTTTGATTAGTTTTTTGGCCATAACTTTTGCGTTTTGGCTCCAAATGACTCAAGATTTATAATTAAGGTACTCATGACTATTATACACCTTGCGTAAATTTTGTAATTTTCAAAAATAGTTAATAGTAAAAAATAGTCCCCAATTTTATGTCACACTTGGCAATTTGGAGGTTTTTAGTACTATCTAGTACCCAGAAAAACGAATTTTGAGCTGAAATTTGGAGGGGATGGTCTTCTAAAAGACTTGTGTCTAAAGGAATTCTAAAAATAATTAATTGTATATGGTATAGAAGTCCACAAAGTGCGCTTCTTTCTGCTTACATTTTGTAACATATAAATTATTATTTTGGAGTTTTTTTGGGTGAATGACCATCTTCATAGAATTCTTACAAATGGCCAATTTTCATTTTATGTATTTACCTTTTTTCTATTCTTAACTAATTAAAATATCGAAGTTTTCATTTTCTTGAGATTTGACACTTTTCTAGTTCTTTTGCTTAGAGAATTTTTTAATGAATTTCCTTTGGTGGTTACCTTCATCTTAAAGGTTTACACATTAGTCATATTTTTTTATTTTTATAAAATTATTTTTCTAATTTCAAAGTACAGTAGAAAAAAAATGATGAGTACTGTCAAAACGCAACAAAATTGGAGGGTGTTTCTTGCATTCACCCATAGATGTACCTCTAGGATGCAATGATGTCTTAAATCTTATAACAATAGATTTTGTCTATTTAACTAATCTTGGGATACACATTGTTGATTTGTCAGATCTAAGAATAAATAGAACCACAATAGTCTTTGCCTCTTTGATTTACAATAAGTACCATCACATTTTTGTCTTTAGATTGCTTCTAAATTCAGATGGTCACTTTCAACAAAAAGCAAGTCGTAAATATTTTTTTACACATAAAAAATTTAAAGAAATATAATTTTGAATGAATCTTCTAAAATGATCTTTTTGTTTTATCATCTACATTAATATTTTTTTATTTTTTTATTGAATTTAAAAATATCCTATTTGACAATAAAAAAAATGCTACTATCTTAGTTATAACTTTACATCACAATTCCAATACACAAAATAAATTAACCCTTTAAAGTCCTTATAAGACTATATGTACATATACATGGCAAATTTCATTAAAATGGCGCCATTCCACAACTTTGCCACTTTCACAATTCAAAGCACACGGTCTAAAATCTACACCCATCTTAGATGGTTCAAACCGTGCGGTCTGAAAATGGCGTATGGAATATTGCCATTTTAATGAAATTTGCCATATACTTAATAATGTCCCATTAAATCCCTACAATGTATAGATGTACTTAAATAATATTATTTGTTTTTATATCATTATTTATACAATATTTATACAATATAGCATGAAGATCTAATTCAATATGAAAATGTAGCCAATTACAATAGTATCAATTGAAAACATACAACAAACCTCAACATGCTATTAGGTGAATGTAAGAAATACCTGACGATTTTGTTGCATTTTGACAGTACTCATCATTTTTCTCTTAGAGTACTATAAAATTAGAAAAATAATTTTTAAAAAACAAAAAAAATATGGCTAACGTATACACCATTAAAATGAAGGTAACCACCCAAGGAAATGCATAGAAAAATTCTTTAAGCTAGAGAACTAGAAAAATGCCAAATCTCAAGAAAATGGATCTTTTGATGTATAAATTAGTTAAAAATAGGAAACAAAAGTAAATACATAAAATGAAAATTGGCCATTTGTAACAACTCTATGGAGATGGTCATTCACCCAAAAAAATTCCAAAATAATATTTTATATGTTTCAAAATACAAGCAAAAAGAAGCGCACTTTGCGGACTTTCACACCACATACAATTAATTATTTTTAGAATTACTTTGGACAATAGCTACAAGTCTACTAGAAGACCATCTCATCCAAATTTCAGCTCAAAATTTGTTTTTTTGGGGGTCGTTGCAAGAATGACTGGCTAATTTTGTTCCACTTTGGCTGTTTTTGGCTAGTACTCCCAGTACTATGAGTTTTTTTCATATGAATTTTTTTAAATAAAATAAAATAAGGATAATTAGTATAACACTAGAAATAGCATATCATCAATTTCAGACCTAAAAAAAATCAAGGTAAAAAGTTATTCACAAAAACGTGTGAGCTGAAATTTTGAAGAAAATACATAGTTTGACGTTTTAATTTGTACAAAATAGGGAAAACAATTTTCAAAGAAAATAAAAATTGACCATTTGGAAAGACTTTATTTTGAAGAGATTTCACTATAAAAATTATCTTGAAACCATCTTCAACATTCATAATTGCACGCGCAAGGGAGCCTTCTTTGCATGGACGTAGAGGACATAAAATATAATATTTTTTGATGCCCCTTGGTAGGAACATGACTTCCTATTATGGGAATAGACCATAGAAATTTCAGCTCCAAATCATTAAATTTGGGGACTCCATAGTACTAAAAAGCCTTAAAACTCAAAACGTGACATATTAGTTTAAATGATTTTTAAATATAAAATGATTTTTGAAAATTTCTGAAAAATATGAGATATGATTAAACTCAAGAGATCCAACTCCAATAAAAATTTCAAATTCATGCGAGTCATGCTGCAATAGTTATAGCGAAAGGAAGCTTCCGCACTTGCTTTGTGACAATGTTTCAGTACCGGTCTTTCTTGCAATGACCTTTGGGTACTAAATAGTACTAAACCCCTCCAAATTGGCAAGTGTGACATAAAATTGGGGGCTTTTTTTGGATAGTAAACTATTTTTAAAAATTACCATAAAATTAGGTAAGGTGTATAATAGTCATGAGTACCTTGCCTATAAATCTTGAGTCATTTGGAGCCAAAACGCAAAAGTTATAACCAAAAAACAAATCAGAACGCAAGGTGTGACGCGAAATAGTATAGGTGTTTCTTGCATTTATCCTATTATTAATTTTAATACTTGATGTCTCATCTTGCATGGCTTTATAAGCATTAATTTGACTTATGTGACACTATTCCTACATTACATGGTTCAAATCCTAGGGTAGCAACTCCCTTATAATAAAATATTTACTTATTAGACTCATATTTGTACCTATTAATAAATTGAAATTATTAATTTTTGTTTTGATTGATATTAGGATAAGAGATTTCAAGAGCTTAAAAAAAATACAATCTATTAAAATATTATATTATATCATTCAAAAAATCAATTGATTAGTCTATAATAAGTAAACTTATCCTTACAAGGAGGAGAGGGGGAAGATAAGCATTTAAAAAATTACAATACATTAAAATATTGATTGTTCTTGGATCTAGACAAGATGATTGCAAAAAATACCTATCCTATTTTTTGTCACATGTTCAATGCGGAAGTTGTTTTGTGCCATAAGTATTGCAAAAATGATTAAATGAACATGAAATCCAAAAGAAAGTTTCCTGTAGCAATTGAAAATGTATTTGAATTATTTGAATTTTTTCAAAATTAATTCAACTAGTGAGATTGAATTTTGAATATATGTCACACATACAATTTCGGTGTTCTTTTATACTATCGAATACCTTTTTTGCAGAATTACATGTTCAAATTGGATAGGCTAGCTTTTCTAATAGAAATACACCTTTGGATGATTGCATGAAACACCTATACTATTTGTTGCGTTTTGCAACAATACTCATGATTTTTTTTGGAGTATTCTAAAATTAAAAAATCAATTTAAAAAAAAAATAAAAAATATGGCCAATGTATGCACCTTTAAGATGAAGGTAACCACCAAAGGAAGTTCATTAAAAAATTCTCTAAGTAGGAGAACTAGAAAAGTGCCAAATCTCAAGAAAATACTTACTTTGATGTTTTAATTAGGAGAAAATAGGAAAAACTTAAATAAAAAAATAAAAATTAGCCATTTGTTGCAAATCTATGGAGATGGTCATTCACAAAAAAAAACGCCAAAATAATTTTTTACATGTTTCAAAACACAAGTAGAAAGGGGCTCACTTTGTAGACTTCTATACCACATAAAATTAAGTATTTTTAGATTTCCTTTGGACAATAGCTACAAGTCTACTAGAAGACCATCTCTACCAAATTTCAGCTCCAAATTCGTTTTTATGGATACTAAATAGTACCAAAAAATTCCAAATTGGCATTTGTGACATGATATCGGGGGCTATTATTAAGTAGTAAAACATTTAAAAAAAATACCAAAGACATAGATAAGGTGTATAATAGTCATAGTACCTTGTCTATGAATTTTAAATCATTTGGAATCAAAATGCAAAAGTTATGGCTAAAAAACTAATTAGCACGCAACGTGTGGTAGGAAATAGTACAAGTGTTTCATGCAAATGATGCAATCATCCCTTTTCAGAAGAGGAATTTTCAAAAACATGTTTCAAATATGTTTTTGCATTGGCCTATTAAAGTGTTCTATATTTAGGTTGAATTTATGTTGAATAAAAAATGTTTTTTTGTTTGAGCTTTGATCTTCTTTTTAGGCTCTAAGTTGGCAACAATGGTCACTTTAAAAAAAAATTCATGTGCATTTTCTAATTTTTAAAAATAAAAATGTAGAAGTCACATTTTCTAGCATAAATTGGCTCAAAATAGTATTTCAGGATACACAAAAAGACTATAGTATTGATGGGGATCTATAGCGCTTCCAATTTGTGAATATATATTGTTTTTATGGTGAATTATATATTGTCATTTGTCCTTGTCATCCAATGATGAAAATCACGTGCCATCAAAATAGTAGATTTGAAATCCAATCGATCGTCTACATTTCATATTCCATACTCCAATAGTATTGAAATTGACTCGTAGTACAAAAAATACTAAAAGGTTGAAAATAAAAAACGCAACAAATAGTACAAGTGTTTCTTGCAATCACCCACAAGTTTTAGTTTAAATTAAATTTGAATTTTACATATATCCTAATAATGACCAAGGGAGCCTTTTCTTCATACATATCATACGCTTATGATAAGTTCATGAACTGATCCTTACATGACTTATCAACCCCGGTCCTCCCTACCAAGTATATGAGAGTTGCCACCTTAGTGTTCAAACCTACTACCCGCAAAATATACTTCTGTTTTAATGATGCCTGGCAAGAAAGTCACTATTTGCATTTAACACATGTCTCATTTTCATTCAGCTTCACAACTTTTTGAACTTTCAAGCCATTGAACATCAATATTTAATTTTTTTCTATGGGAAAAATTTAAGAAAAATAAATTCAGTATCTACCACTGGAATTCAAGTTTTAGTTTGCAGTCAATCCAGTGGTTCCTTGGTCAGTCTGCAATTGGTAAACCACCTCAGCCTACATTCAATTTCTCATTTTCAACTCATTTTCTCATTCGGTGCCCATAAGAATCCCACTCCACGGCAGGGCTCCACCGAATTAAATTTTTTTTGAAATATAAGCTTAAATGTCCATCATGAAATAGCGCAGGATATACTGTACCTGGTGGGGATAACCGTACTACGTGGGACAGTACCGTACAAACTACCTACTCCACTGTAGCCAATAGTATTGTGAAGAGAAAAGCAAATCACATATTTTTTCAATGCTCACTGTGGGCTCTGCTCATTTATTTAGAAAAAAACAGAAAGAATCAAAACAAAAACTGCCAACTTTATGCCATTTTTTGAGGCAGCGCAGAAAGCGACCTTCATCAGGGTCATGAAGCTCTTTATTTCCATGAATACGGAAAAAAAGCAAAAACAAAATATTCATTTATTCATCCAAATACACATACATTCTTTCAAAATGCGGGACGACATTCTTTGAAGATTTTGTAATAACAACTTAACAGTTTCGAAAGGGAGAATTGGTATCGCCAAATTTTCCTCTCCAAAACATTTTGCATAATTAGCACGAAAGTCATAAAATCGCTCAACAAAACCCCTGTAACTGTCACAGTAGCCAAGTGAAGAAGTATTGATATGAACTTCGCAGCCTTATGAATTCCCGAGTCCTCCTTTTTCTTCGGCCTGAAAAGCGGCGACTTCTGCAGCAATCGAAAGCATGCGACTCCCAAACCTTGACAAAAAAAATCAGCACGGCACCCACAGTTGACGACTATTCTGTTTGCATTGAATGATTATTTGTTTACAAGGGTCGGCCGGGAGCCAATTTGTCAAGGGTGGCGGACCCAATCAAATGAATACAATATATGCTTTTCATTCTTTTCAACGACTGGACGGGCGTTCCTGGCCGGGTGGGTCATCTAGTTTCTCTGACTCTCGATCGATCACCAACGACAGTACTTTCATTTGTGTAAATAAAGAAATCTCAAATAAAACCAACCGACGAATGGACAGAATGGGCCCGATATCTGACTAAGTTAGGATTTGAGCACTGACTGATTAAGAATTGTAACTGTAACTCAAGTTTATCCCGGATTCCCGGAATCGCCCAAAATTGATCTCAAATAAAACCATCGAATGGACAGAATGGGCTCGATCTGTGGAACTACAGTAAGTTAGAATTCGAGCACTGAAGAACTGTAACTTAACTTAAGTTTATCCCGGATTTCCGGAATCGCACCCTGTTCGCATGATATGCATGCATGGGCCGGACCTTGCAAATGGTCAACTGACCGACCCACTTCTGCCACGTCACCCTCACCCTCATCTAGTAGCAAAGATCCAGCCACGAATAAATAATTAATTGCAATAAACATGGTTTAGACACGGTCCTATCCTCATGTTTATATTGTCAACTCTCTACAGTAGATACTCCCTCTCTATGACGATACTGTAGTGTATGGAGTGTAGGCTGGGTTGTCAATTTCCTCTCTCAATCTCCCAACAGCAATTGCCGGGGCGCATCCACGAGGTATGAACATTGTGAATAAATAGAGAGTGCAGCACGTGAATGGGCTGTACACATCCTGCAATTGCTTGACGTACTGTACCCCAGAAGCTAAGTTCGTAATACAGTACTTAGTTTCTGAACCAGAGGATCAGTGAAGGTCACTGTAAAGCCGACAGCTAAGTCGGCATTTTATTTCACGATCGATCCATGTTCCTGATTTCGGGTAAGCGTCTGCGACTCAGCGGGCAATTTTTTGGATCTGGACAGGGTGTAGCTCTTCGCAAATGAGAACCATGCAGAACTCTGTATGTTTGATGATGACCTTGAAATAGAATTTTAATTAATCAGGGAGTAGGTGCGTGTTCCAGGAGTTGGCTGTGATGCTGTATTATAAGAATTTAATTCGCCATGCCAGCCTGACTTTCTCAACCTTGCATTCGGTACGGTGAGGATGAACCGCGAACAGACATAAAGCTGTTGTCTCTGGATTGAAACCTACAGGTGTTTTGTTGTTTGCTGTACTTAACGCTGGAAATAAAGTTTGCAAGATGAGCTGTTGTCAAACTGGGCGCTCGTAAGGTAGAACTCGCTCCCTGCAACTCCTTAGGGTGTTAGTGCGGTGAGTCAAATTCCAGAGGAGTCTTCCGTGAAGCTCTGTCAGAGCGATTACTCGAAAGCTCTGGCGAGGCGAGCTAGATTTCGATTATGAGCTCTCGTTTGCAGAATTACATCAGTAGTACGTATAGCTTTAGCCTAAGAGAAGGACCGAAATTCGAAGAGAATGAATTTCATTTGAGACTGTTGATAAATTTTGGTCTTTTCTTTCAACTCCGAAACGTTTTTGAGAAGGATCGAAATTCGTTGCATTAATTTGGGTGACTCAGAGCGCCAAAATTGTGACCTTCAAGTGCTCATAGTTCTAAAACCGTGGTTTTGATCTGTCCGTGGCTCCAGAAAGGCGCCTGCACTGTGTGAATCTCTTGAAATTTTGTCATTTTAAGGAAGGTTTTCATCGGAGGGGGATTTCACAATGTTCAGTCATGCAGGTTACAAGTGATGACTTGTGCCCCGTCTTTTGGTTTCTGCGCAGATGTGGTGAGTTTAGCTTCCGAATGAGAGGCTTTTGGTCTCTCTAGCTAGGTCGGCCTGCGCCTTTTCAACTGAGGTTGGTGATCCGGTGCTCGAGCTAGCGGCGGTGAAGATGGCGATCATTGTGGACGAGAATGAGAAAAAATCCCGCAACATTCTGGTGCGCGCGCTGGTGTACCACTGGACCGTGAAGCCCATCAAAAAAAAACCCGCCAGGGAAGAGCGCGAGAAGTACCTCTTTCTCTACTGGAAGGCCATCCGCTTCAACCGATGGATGCTGTTCGCCTCGTCGTTTCTGATCCAGTTCTGCTGCGGCTCCCTCTATTCGTGGTCGAATTTCAACGCCCCCATCGACATCCTCATCTACGGCACCAAAACCGCCAACAAAGCGCCTAACACGTTCTACATCGCCGTCGGTATGCCCCTAGAGCTAGCCCATCCTTCTCTCAACTGTCTCGCATCCCCCAGTGCAAGAATCCGTCCTCCAGTGCTTTGGATGTAATATATTGATCCCATGGTCGTATTCTTTAAAATGGGGTCTATTAGAGTTTTCAAATTCTGACGTTCCAGTGTTTGTAGCTCTGAAACGGGGTTGTTCGCTTTCCCAGAGCTCTGCACTCTTGGACTGAAGTGTAGATTTGAGGTTTCAATTGGCATAGATGACTGAAACTGCACGCCACTTTACAGTGAAATTCTCCTTTTGACGAACATGAGGTTAAGATCCCTACTCTGAATTGCATGCATGCTCAAGTTTGTTAGAATGGCGTGTTTTCGAGCGACCAAATTGTGGCATTCAGCTGTCCACAGCTCTAAAACTAGGACAGGCGTAGACTGAAACTGGGCCAATGTACAAGTGGGCTTAAATACGCAATATCAACGAATATGAGGTTATGAATCCTTTAGTAATTTTTTTGCGAGTCAAGTGATTCCTGCTGTAAATTCTGGGGTTATGGACATTGTGCAGGTATGTTCGGCACAACGGCGATGCTCCTGGGCCCATGGCTAGAACGCCACGGCCCTCGCCGTGGCCTACTCCTCGGCTCGAGCATGTTCGGCATCGGGCAAGGCATTGCGGCTCTCTCTCTTCATAAGAAGTCGATCGTAGGGGTCTACATCGGCTATGGCGTTTTCGGCGGATTCGGCCTGGGTTTGAACTACATCTCCCCTGTTTCAGCGTTACAAAAGTTCTTCCCGGACTTCCGAGGGGTCGCATTGGGGTTTGCAGTGGCCGGCTTCGGCGCAGGTGCCATCGTCTGGAGCAAAGTCTATATCCCCATGATGGACCGGTTCAAATTGCCTGAAACTTTCGCAATTCTCGGCGCCGTGCTCACGGGCGCCATGCTCCTCGCCGCGGTGGTGATGAGAACGCCACCGAATGACTTCACTGCAGGCGGATTGAACGTCCGCGGGGAACCAGTTGCTCGGAAAACGGGAACCAGTCACAACATGGCCGATCCAGACACCAAAAATATCGATCTAGAAACCCAGCGGACCGATCTCGACCACGGTGACCGAAATCTAGACACCAAGACGCCCGATCTAGATACCGATCGCGATCTAGACCGCAACCACGGCGCCGTTCAAGCACCGATCGTAATGACCTTACTCCGGTCCATTTTCAGCCCGGACTTTGGATTCATGTACTTGATGTTCTTCGCAAACCAGCTCTTCGGTCTCGTAGCCCTTTCTCGGCTGGCCAACATGGCGGAGGACCTCTTCGATCAAACTGCTAACAAAGCCTCTAACGTGGTCTCTATTAACGGCGTCTTCAACTGCCTGGGCCGCCTATTGCTCCCCATGATCTCCGACCTGGCCATCAAAAGCTCTTGGAAAACCAACCCGCCGTTCGCAAGAAAACTTGTGTTCCTGTTCAACCTCGTCGTCCAGGTGGTGATTGTGGCCGTGCTTCCCACCATCATCGACCACAACAACTATGATGGGTTTCGGGCTGTTATGTGGATCTTGACGTTCACGTATGGAGGGGGGTTTGGGACTATTCCTTGCTTTCTTACTGACATGTTTGGGCCTTACAACATCGGTATGTACACCCAAAATTTCATTTAAAATTCTTTGTTTTCCATAAAGCTACTGGTGTACGTAACCTGAGTGGGTAGTAAAAAGTCAATTTTCCGTCAATTTTCCGTTTTCCAAGCACCGTCATGACATTGACATTAGCTTATTTTGCCAATAGATATGCAAACTGCATTTCGTCCACCAAAAACAGTGTGCACCGCTAAGCTAGGATGTCGACCCCATCTTCCTCCCGGGTCCTTGATTCCATTTCTTTCTTTCAAGGTCCACTGTGCCATTATAATGGAATTGTACCAATTAAACGAAATTGGCGTTGTAACCAAGCAAAATCTTTTCTTCACTAGTTTCTTAAGATTAGATTGATTAACACAAGGGAGTTTTAAGAGTTTACCATGGAGGAAATGAAACGCAGTTACCATGATCTCAATTGAACCTCTTTAAGTAGTAATCTTTGTTTCATTACCATGCTGAAAAAATCTTAAAACTCCCTCGAATATGTAAAATCCTGACTGAATTTATCTAGAACTTATGAACCTTCTTGAAGCATGTTCAGTCTTTGATCTAACATGGAAAATTTGGTGCAGGTGCGCTCCACGGAATGATTCTCACGGCGTGGTCGATAGGTGGCGTGGGAGGTGGCTTGGGCTTTACGTCTCTATTTGACAAACACAAGCCATCCGCGGCGGATGCCAATCTCCCCGGCGCCTTTGACAAGGCGTATACATCGAATTTCAAGTGGATTCTGATCGTGTTGATCTTTGGTTTGGTCATGCTGGTCTTCGTCAAGACGGATCCGGAGGATCGAAGTGCGCCTGGGTGGCGATATAGCATTTTCAGGAAGAAGGTGGTGCATTTGAAGCGGAAGGATGGCAATGCAGGCAAAGTTACCGATCTGCAGAATGGAACTAACCCTAAACCAAATGCTGTAGTGGAGGATTTGTAATTCTGTGCTTTCAGATATTATCTCTAAGAAACTCTGCTTGTAAAATTAGTGTAGTTTCAGTTCGGTTAGTTGCGTGTTTCAGGGATTATAAATTGTCATCCGGTAGAAGATGACTAGCTGAGCAATGTCGATATCATGTGAATTGGCAGCTTGTGTTGAGACTGCAGAGTTATGGGACAGTTATCTCAACATTGTATCATAGGAATTTAGATGCTCAGTTTAGGTGCTACACAGTCATTAGAATGTTTCACGTTATGTAAGTACGCTCCTGTCACGGCGAACTTTTTTGGAATTCCCTCTGACTGGTTTGGAGATTCTGTAGTTTGCCCGTGTTGGGTTTTGCCAGTTTTTATGTTCTCCGGTGTTGTAATGTGTAAGTGTAGGTGATCTTCAAAGAATCCGTGAAAAAGAAAATCCTTGGGTTTCTTTGTACTTAAGGATTTTCATAAACTCTCCCTAAATCCCCCGTGTGCAACCCAAATTGGTAGACTTTACAATACATTGATAAATCTTACATTTCAATGTTGTTTCCACCTAATATTTGGTAGATTTTAGAAGATGCAATTGTCCTATATCGATTGTGAAATTGGACACATAAGACTTGTAACTTATCAATCCCCAAGGCAATAATATCTATTCACAAAAGACTAACATTTCTAGAGTTTGTACATTATAGAAACCCAAGAAATTTTACAAATGAATATACAAAATTGTAAAATGTTTAAACAAATGAAATCTACATATTAATAACATTTTGAACTCTTGAAACCTGGAAGAGGATCTCAGAGTTCAGAAAATTTGAAATGTACAAATCGATGAGATTGGAAATTCAAAATCTACATATTAGTTAGATTTGAGTTTCCAAAATCTATAAATTGTATTGATTATGTGTACCAAATTATACTAAAAAATGCACAGATTTTCCATGTAATAAAATTCTATGTCTCACCTTTCTTGTGGTTTCCCTGTGAACATCATTTTTGTTATACAATTTGTATGTTTCTTTGGAGGGGATCTTCAATATAGTGCCAACAAGGGATTCAAAAAACGTTCCTTGTATGTGTAAGGGAGCCAATCCATTCCTAACCTACCCACCCCCATTTTGATAGTGTAAGGTACTCTCTTTCCGTGTAGGTAGAGATGACTAGTGGTCAGTTATGGTGTGGTTCCCGGCACAATTGTGGCACATTATGATTGGCTATAAAACTCTCAATATTGCAACCAATCCTTGGTTGATTTTGCAATGAGCCCTTGGTCGTAAATAGGAATACTTATATGACTAGTATGGGTTGAGCAGAATCTTCAGCCCAAAAATTCATAGTAATTATGTTTTGAGAAAAAAAACTCTAAAAAACTATAGAATCTTTCCAAACTCTATTTCTCTACACGGGAAAATTTCCCCACTTAAGAAACCCACGCTCTTGATAAGAGTAATTGCTTAAGTGGTCAGAAATGGGTTGGCTCCCTTATATTACATTATTGTTATTTTTTTCCTGTTTAGGCAGGAGTCAAAGTAGAGGCACCCAATGGTATCCCTGGACCCAATGGCGTCCCTTCAATGGGAAAAGTAAATCTAGGTGGATCATACATGACTTATCATTCTGGTCAACAAATAATAAGCATATGTATGGTATGCCTAAATTTAGGTTCTGAATGACTCCCCTTCCTAGAAAGGGATGCGATTGGGTCTAGGACCGCCATTGGATGCCTCTACCTTAAGTACTTGTTTAATATGAAAGTAGATGCATTTTGACCTGATCTGATGCTTGTAATGGTGTTTTGTTAGTTGCTACGAAGGAACTTTCATCGCTGAGGGTATGAATTAGATGCTCATGATGGGTTTTGAAATGCATGCTAGACGCCTTTACAGATTTGCAAAACTGGGAATCCCGATGCACGGAGGTAATGTCAACAGGCTAAGTAGACTCTGATCCTTGCCTAACCGTCTGTGAATCTTATCTTGACAGTTTCTTAATTTTCCAACATCCTACTCAAGGATGAGTATTTTTTCCATGACCATTGACATTGGGTGCTTCTTGTAGGGATGTGAATGCTCCTTTGCTTCGGAAAATATTGGTTTCTTGTAATATTCATCAGTGTTTATTGCTGGCTTATTTATGCAATGGATTTGAAGCCGGTAAGCTTGGAGCATCGTGCATGTATGGTAACTACACCTAAAATCGCACAATTAAGCTCTGTGGCATGATCAATATGCTCTAACAAATTAACAACAATTTTTGTATATAGGTGAAAGATTATGAATCAAAATGTAAGTGGTTTCATAATTTTTGGATGTATTGTGAAGTAGTTACAAATTTTCAAAGATACAAGGTGTAGGGTGTTAAAAGTGTCACCTAGCTAGGTGATGCCAAAATCAAGTTGATGCACATGAAGAAATGTCAAAGAAAAGAAGTTAAACGAAGAAAAAATGTATTCAAAATGGCCCACTTGTGAGGTTGCCACCTCCATAGTTCTACTAATAGAGTTGCACACAACTCAAAATGGGCTCTTACACTTGTCCTTTACTGTGCACCATTTTTGGTTTCCTCCCCATTCATTTTCAGTTAAAAAATAGGGGTCGCTTTTGAAGATCGGTGCATTTTAGGTGTAATTACTTTATTTCATGTTTGTGAATTTGACTGAGAGACCCGTCCATTTGAGTGATGACTGTAATTATAATCTCAATGCAGGGGAGTTTCACTGTCGTGGCATGTTTCGATTGGTTAAGGAGAGTGGTAGATTAACCCTATAAAGTTGCCACGATGGATGACAGAGGATACTTTCATGTAAGATATAAGTGCAATTGTTCATCCCTTGAATTTGTGCAAAAAAAGGGAGGCCTTGCATAGTAGTTTGATCTTGAATGAGTATTTTTGGTTTTCTTAAAGTATATGACTCACAATATATCGAAAAAGATGATTTCTACAGAGACCAGCCTGTCCTTATAGGGTTAAGAGTGATAATGCTCACTGCTTGCCTTGTGCAAATTTTAAACAGGGTGGGTATGAAATAGAAATTTCATTGGTCTACCAATGAGAGAAATCTATGAGAAATTTCTACAACTACCAACTGATATTAATTTAGTGAGTGCAGATCCACCTAACATAATCTGAATGTAGAAGAATTTCACCACCCCTAGCTCGGTAGGTCCTAACCAATTATTATTTATGATAATTTGACCTACTTTGCATTTACCTAGTCCAATCTTCCATTCAACTTTCCTAAAAGGTAGTTTGTGGACTATTTGAACGTGCTTTGTACTTTAGAATCCACTCAATCCAACATTCTAGTTGGCTCTCATGCCTCAAAGGAAGTGTACCTCAAAGTAGGACATTGACTACGATGGTGGAGAGGTATCATTTGAAAAGCAAGGAGCGTAATATTCTTGAACAGTGTTGGGAGGAGGGACCCTATTGCAAAATAGATTTGAGGCAGGGTTTTATATTTGTGGGATTCTTCCTAGTCTGAGGTGATTTTTGGAAAAGATATTGAAAAAAGTTGCGGTATATTCTTCAAGATTTGAATGACTAAAACCACCAAGAATCACTCAGTAATCAGCCAACGTAGAATGATTTCACCACATCTGGATGACTTCATGTTCATAAATTTGGATATGAAGTCTCATCCTTATTCTACATATGTATGAATTCATTCATCACTTGAGTCAAGATTGCAAGTCACAATACTTAGGACAATTGAAAATCGACTCTTTTGATTTGAGGGCTCTGGATCCTCCACTTTCGTCATTCACAAGCTCAATTCTTGAATTCAAGGTGGTCCTCGGAATCTTATATAGAGATATTCCATCTTCATTGTGTGGCACAAAAGGAATGGTCAAGAGATGAACAGGACTGAGGAATACAGACAATTATGCTTGAGGCTCTTCAAGAGTCAGACTGTTCTGACTTGAGTTCAAAGGCAAGTGTGTCATGATCACAGTTGAATAATGAAACATGCTCACATAGGCGATAGAAATGCAAGAAAAGAGTTCAAAGTAGGTGTCGTACAAATGAATGTCAAAGTTCTTGTGCAGTCGATAATTAAAATACATATCAAGTTGTGAGGAGGACTGAGGGAAAGTCTAAAGGCACAATCTGGATAGATCGAAAGTCCACTCACTTCTCATTTTCTTGTGCCGATAAGTTAACAGAATCCTTTTTCCTTTTTCAGGTCTTGAAACGGCTCCTGACAATGGTTGGCATTCGCATCATCTTTGGAAAGTGATAGTCAACAAGCACAACATTATTCAGACGCTCTATAGTCAACGATAAAACATTATTCAACAATGGAGTCAGGTTGTCATTCAATTCAGAGGATATAAAGGATCCATATTTCCAACACATATAAAAATACAGTTTTTTCCAGTTTTTTTTAACTTGTCAATGCCGGTTTCTTCTTCATTCTTTCCTCATTGATGAATTTTCAGCACCTAATAATAAACCATACATTCTACCTTTTCAAATTCTTTTGTGGGGAACTTCCAACCATATTGAATAATATTGTGCACATCATGCCTTACTTGTACCCACTACATTATTGAACAATTGCACTATTATTACAAATAAGAATAGTCACCTAATCTACAAAATATAAGATTCATTTCTTTCTAATTAGCAACCAATCATTTCATTAAGCTAAATACACCCAAAATCTTAACTGACCAAAAAGGTTGTGAAGTCTAGATTCTTCTCTAGAATGAAGATACTAATTCCGAAGATGTACACTGGCTAAATACCAAATCCTAGTGATGATTTAGGTTACACCCAATTTTAGCACTTTATAAATTCATATCTTACTCATAAATAATGCAAGTTAAACTGAGTTAAAAACCTCTTTCACTTGCCAATAAGACCCAATCAAATAAATTATCATATAATACTGGTATCAGCTCAGCTCAATTGCAATTAGTGGTGATCATAGGTGCACGTAAAACCAGAATCTCAGAATCTCGGCAACCAGGAGAAGACTCGAAAGTCACATACGTGATGCTCAGGGAGTCGTTAGCACCTGTCTTCTGGATTCCATTTCGAAAGGTGTTGAGGCAGAGAAAATCCAAATACCAGAATATCGAGTGCAACATTTCAGAATTTAGGACTAAAATTAATTTAGGCAAAGCAAAGTTCCTGCACGGTGTTGCAACGCAGCTAATTTAAAGAGGCAGAAACCATATGCCAATGGTGAGGATCCCAGACTTACTGTACTAGGGAGCTAATAGTTTAGCTAATTCATCAATTTCTAACAGCCCAGAAGGGTCCTTCGGTACCCTGTCAAGCACTGAAGGATCCAACCTTGGTTTAAGGTTTTTCAATGCCTTCTTGCCTACTATTTCATTACTATTTCTTTTGTTCCGAGGTTTAGCAGGAGCTCCGTAAGCTCCACCGAAATGACTCTTCACTACCTCAAATACTGCGTCAGGGTTGACCTCATCCTCGTCCAATATCAACACGTCGTCTGAATCTATTGCTTCTTCCCACAATGATTCGAATTCTCTAACTGCTTCCTCAACTTTTTCGTCACTCTGACCACCGGTTGATACTGCTCCTGCTTCTTCATCTTCAGCAATTCCAGCAGAAGGTGGCAAGCCGGTATCCTGAAGTGACATACGTGATTCAGGTACGGTGGCTTCATAGCGAGACTCAATCTCTGCATCTTCTACTTCTTCCAGGATTGATTCCTGTCCACTGTCTTGCTCATATGCCGCTTCAAGCTCATGATCTACCTCAGTACTTGATTCATCTGTGTCTGTATCGTCGCCGTACTCATCGCTATCTTCGTCTTCCTGGATGCTGCTATCTGCAGCGAAATCTAATGTTTCGCCGTCTTCGACTTCCTGGATGTCGGTATTTACAGAAGAACCTACTATTTCACCGTCTTCACTTGTCAGCATTTGCTCCAGCAACTCTCGTCCATCTTCAGGTAGCTCTCTTCTGAAAGGTGGGACAGTTTCGCCAGAGCTATCTTCTTGAACTCCATCTGGGGATCCCACTTCGGACTTCGGTCCTTTCCACATCAAGATATTCTCACGTTCGAAAGAAAGGAGAACACATGGCACCAGATCCTGTGAGGGTAAAAAAAATCAGAGGTGATTGAGGTGCAGGAAATGAAACAGTAACCAGTAACCAATGAGCGGCAGTCAGTTTGAGAAAGTAGTAGCTACCATTTGCTGTTGGATATACACGAACAATGCTCAAACCAAAGGAATAGTTTGGAACATAAACTGGAACTGCCAAGGTCCTCATATACATGCAGCTAGAGAAAGGCCAAACTGCCAAAGTATGTCGTACAATGGAGATGCGAACAAAGACACAAAGCATATTAGTACATTAACAATGCAATGTAAATCACAGTATTACCCTAAGTTTCGCACCAATCTTCTTAAAGTCAGTAGGATTCATGTCGTGGCAGTCCACTTTAACCAGATCATCAGCTCTGAAGGCGATTTGCACATCCCGAACAAGATTTAAGTACACTCCATTTTTCCCTGCCAACCAAAGTCACGGGTTAGGGTTTTTAGGCACAGAGCACTTAGTGACGATTCTTATCATTACATGCAACTAAACGCGCATTTAGGGTTAGGGTTTAAGGATCAGCGAGAGAAAGGTCTCCAGCAATTTATTTTGGGACTCGCATCTCTAATCAACTGCTTAAAGTTGCAAAATTTCCACTTCCAGAATCATACCTAAGTGACAAATAGGTGGGACTTTCCGTCCCAGTTTCCGCAATTCGTTGGCCTCTTCGACTGTCAAACCTGCAGGTGCTTTTTCAACAAGCTTAGGATATATAGGTGAGGGTGGTTTCCACAGCATTAGCGGAATTATAGGCCGAGTCTTGTAATTGTAATTGCGTCCACGAAAGAGATAAACTACACCACCAGAACGTTGAATGATTTTGCCTCCAGATTTCTCCTGCACATAGAAACCATCACTTTATGAACCACTTCCTCATCAACATCACTGGGTTACAAAACTAACAGAGAATTTAGGTAGCCCACTAAACATGCAAACTTGGTCCTGATGAAAAAGGAAAATTCCAGACCTCAAGCACTCTGCAAACATTGTCCATGTCCACGGTTGGGACACCCTTGCACTTTATTTTACAAACTCGACGACGCTTCCAGTGTTCATGCACAAGATTCAGCATGTTGTGCGTCAAACCATCCCTCCCTGCACATGATGAACATCACAAAAAATAAGCTTTGCCGAGCCACAAGGTAGAGAATACTAAAACCGTTAAGGAACCCAGCACCGTCTCCTATACTCCCATCTCTTATACTGAACCCAAGTTCCCAACAGCAACTCACACATTCATACATGCAGTTCACCTTCAATTTTACAAGTGATGTAACCATGACTTGGCTAAATGTTTATGGCAACTCATAATGGAATGAAAATGAGGTTGTCTACTGTCTCTTCAATAGTAATCTACAACCTCCCACTTTGAATGATTGCGAAACAAATTCAAACCTAGCAAAAAACAAAACTGATCTCAACAGATTTGGCTCTCTTACAGATCTCTCCACAGCTTTATACCGACCTCCTAAAAGTCACACTTCTACATATGAAAAATTGATGCAAATAATCTTCTCGACATTAAAATATCCAGGATCACAATGCAAGAGAAAAATTTAACTGATTGCAAAAGAAAGACTTTTGACCTAAATTGAGCTGCCGGTCCTCTTTCTGAGCACGCATGACAAGCTCCTTCACCTCAGCATCGATCAGAGGCGCCCCCATGATCTCTTCCCTGGATCGGCCCAGCTTCGGGCTTTCCCCTTCTGCAAACGGCCCAGGTTGTTGCACAGACTTCACGCCCTTCTTCCCAACTGGAGGTGGATTGAAGGAATCGAACTCTCGTGGCTTCTTCTTGCTCTTCGCAAGAGGAGGTCGTCCTGTCCACGGACGGTTCACTCCTTGGGGACCAAATGGCGAGTACACTGGCTCCCGAAACCCTAATGGTGACACGTTCGGGGTTTCGGAGTAACTGTAGATGTAAGGCTGCTCGGGTTTGATGACAGGTGGTATGAAATCAGAGGAAGCATCATCAGCTGAAGCTGGTTTCGAGGGAGAGAAAGGTCGTTTATCTGAATAAATCTGATATTGATTTCCAGCTGCGATCTTTGGTTTAGGTCGCGAGGGCTTAGAAGGATTGCCAGAAGATGGAGGAAGCGGAGAATAGCGTACCGACCGTTGAGGTTTCACATCGTAGTCCGTTCGCTGATTGTACAAGCTCGATTTCTGGAAAGATTTGCTTGGCTCCGCAGATCCCATCCAACCACCGATTTCGTCATCAAAATCCTCCTCTCCTGGCCTAATTCCGCTGCTCCGAGATGGCGAATCATAATCAGAGTCAGACGACGCAGCATTTCTTGTGCTAACCCTAATTCCAGAGTTTCTATCGCGGTAATCTATGCGATTATTATCAGTACCTCTGTTCTTAAGCACATTCTCCCAATCTTCGCCATCGTCGTCGTCGTCGTCGTCCTGTCGAAATTTGCTGGCGGTACTGCTTTGGCTTCGCCTGCGGTTCTGTAGGAAGCCACTTGACAAGTCGTATGCCGTAGTCCGCTTCTTCTGAGGCGACTCTGAAACTCCCTTGTCGTCTCCTGCTGCTTCACCCGAGGAGATGGTAGCTACAGAGCGTTGCCAGAGTCGAAGGCGAGGAACGTTAGAACACGAATGTAGCTGCGAGACTGGGATTCGAATGAGGGAGGAGTACGAGGAGGAGAATTGACGCAAAGACAGGAACCGAAGCCTGTACGACAAGTGAAAAGTGGGAGCGATGCCCAGCTTCATGGCCATCCGACAAGTGAAAAAAGTTGGGTGAGAGTACACCCAACTTTGAGAGGTTGCCCGTAATGTTCAGCAAACCGAGGCTCGAGCTCTTCTAGCTAGGCCCTAGTGTGCGAACGGACCTGCTCTCCATTCTTGAAAAACCTTAAGTTGGGCACTACTTGCAGTCCCCATTTCCGCATCAAAGTCTGCACCCCAGACACAAATCACACGAAAATGATAATCATAGAACCAAACGAGGGCGAATATTTTGCTCTCCGGTTGAATAGCAGGACAATCCCCTATCCGACAATACACGCTTGTAGTCTCCAATCCGCAGTTTGACCGTGACAGAGGGAAAAGAAAACCACCAAACAGCGTCTCAAGTGGCCTCTTTCAGAATTTCTCACTTCGAGAAACAACATGAAACCCTGTCTTCAAATTACCTTGAGATTTGAGAGGTTGCCCGTAATGTTCAGCAAACCGAGGCTTGAGCTTTTCTAGCTAGGCCCTATTGTGCGAATGGACCTGCTCTCCATTCTTGAAGAACCTTAAGTTGAGTACAGTACTGCTTGCACTCTCCATTTTCGCATCAAAGTCTGCACCCCAGACACAAATCACACGAAAAAATTAATCATAGAACAAAACAAGGGCCAATAATTTTTTGCTCTCCGGTTGAATAGCACGACAATCCCCTATCCGACTGTACAGTATTCTCCAATCCGAAGTTTGACCGTCACAGAGGGAAAAGGAAACCACGAAAGAGCGTTTTCGCATGGCCTCTTTCAGAATTTCTCACCTCGAGAAACAAAATGAAACCCTATCTTGAAATTACCTTGAGATTCCACTAACTCCTCAATATTCTGGTCTCCAATGCTCCTTCCCCAGGAGTTACAAGCCGAAACCCTCGTCAAGAGCACCGCTTTGGCCAAATTCACGCAAGCTGAGAATCGAAGGCTGATCGCCGGAGCAATACAAGACCAGAAACCCTAAACCCCGAATGCCGAATGGCTGATTCTGGAGCCGACGACGCCGACCACAGTTTCATATTTCAATCTAGATAAACCTTCGATCTGGATAAACCCTCAGTCTCTGATAGTCTGATACAGTAGAACCTCTCTTATTGCATACTGTCTTAGTGCATACTCCCTTTGTCCCACTAAAAACCTCCAAAACTCTTCATGTTAACCCATTAACCCAGGAAGGACGCGGGGGGTGACCCTGAAAATCATGCATTGTATAACCGTGAGAGTCATTGGAATAAAAATATTCAAAAGTATTCATTGGAAGTCAAGCTACTGTAGACGTTCTCCACTTTCCACAAAAAATTCCAAGGATGAATAGTTGTAGTTCTGTCCTACACTCAAGAATTCCTTCTCATTCATCGGACACTTATTGTCCGCGGCGTCCTTCCTGGGTTAAGGACCGTGGTTGATTTGGGGGGTGGGCAATCCTTTGTATGGCCAATTGGGAGCAATTTTAAATTTTTTGAATGCAAGTGCCTATTGGAGATCTAACCGTTCGGATGGAAGTGTTGCACATGATATAGGGTTTAGCATTAAATTTTTTGCTGAAGGTGCATTGTGAAGTAGGAAATTTTAGCAAATCTTGGTGTAATTTCAGCCCCTGTTGTCTTGGTTTTTTCAACCCTCTGACCACATGCCACCTCAGATTGGCCTAGTTATTGTCCTAAATTCTTCACTTCCCAATTCCCCAGACCCGTCCCCTTTGCCACGTCATCAAATTCGTTGACATGCTCTCTCTACAAACCAAAAAGGACCCAAATCGACCACAAAATGGTCGACCGGTCCTTAATGGGTTAAGAAATTAACTATATTTGCAATCAAAGTGCCAAAAATACATTCATTCAAGAATAAATAACCCATTCCTTAAATCTATGCAAAATCTTAAGCTTAGACACTATCATTTAGGCACCCAAAATTCATGTCAAAAGTGTGATATTTTGAACATATTTTATAATTGTTGCCAGCTCTGTCATTTTAGATGATTTAAAGGATGGTGGCTGCAATGGGATTGTAATGACATGTTCTCCAACCTAAATATCCAAAAATAAAAAAACTATCCCACTTTATGATCAAATTTTAATAGCACCAAAGTAGTCACTAAATAGGCTGTCAACACTACTGTTTGACAAAGAAATTAGTACAAGGTGTCTCATATCGCCAAGGCCAAGCTTGCAAGGCCACGGGAATGCTTTTTGATTGTCTCACTTGCCCCCACAAGGTTGTTCAATGTAACAAACACTCACTAAACAATCAAAAACACAAAAAGGAGCTTTTTAGTGGGACAAAAATTCTGCTTGATTTGGAGGTTTTTAGTGGGACAGAGGGAGTATATGCACTAAGAGAGGTCGTGATATTTGTGAACAATAGTTGGAGGCCCCATAGTGAGAGGCCACGTTAGCCAAAGTTCTGACAGAACCTCTCTTACTGCATAAACCTCTCTTAATGCATAGTCCCGACTCTATGCATTAAGACAGGTTCTACTGTATATTGTAAATATTAAACACAAAATATTCCATAATTCAATTCAAGGAAAATCTTCCTAATATGACCTTTAAACGCCTTGATCCTTTTTTGAATTTTTGCACATTTTTGCTTAAATTTTTGTATAGAAATATCAATTATTACAAAATTTGGTCATTAACCCCTAAATGCCCAAGGCCTTATTTGGACTTTTAGGAATTTGCTCTAAATTGGACAAAAAGCCAACATTTTGATAAGTTGTATCAATTTTTTATGAATTGTAACCGTACAAATTCAAACTAGACATGTTAGAGGTCACATAGGAAAAGAAAACACAACAATGTCACTTATGAATTGAAAGATTATAATGTTTGAAGATGAAGGTGTTAAAATTGTGAAAGTGACTTGAAGTCTTTCAATCCTCTTTTCACATGACAAATCTAAAAAGTTGGTCAACAAAAAAATGTGAAGTTAAAGGACCTATCATGCATAATCCCAATCAATTTAGAGCTTCTTAAAATCTATTCTATAAATTTTTTAAATGAATTTATAATTTGATTTTTTCTTCAAGTTCTAGTGTATTTGAGGCTCATTTTCAATAGCCCTCAACACTAGGGAAAGTCAAGATTGCAATGGGTACCCTTGCACAAAATCTTGAACTAAAAAATCATATTTCATCATTTTCAAAATCGGACTTTTTGTCCATGTGTTTCAAGAAGAAAAAAAATCAGACTTTTGACACTAAAATTAGACTTCAAAAAGAATTTTACAAAATAAAAACTACTAAAAATAAAAACTTGGTTAGATTTTATTTAACTTCAAAGTTTTGTCGACACCAAAATTTGGTACCTCAGGCATTTACTAGGGGTTAAGGAAGGTTGTCTTTTCAACTATTCAAGTATTACATTGGATGAATGAAAAGTTGGTTGGACTAAACAATGCCTGCAAACCCTCTATTCATTGTTTAGAATATAAATGTCAAAGCACTTAAGGGATAAATATCGTCGACAGGATTACACAATGTAGCATACCAAATTGTTGTTCATTGTTTCAACTGTCATACATAATCATCATTGCATTTCTTTACAATCTCAATCAAGTATACCAAATTTCAATTTTGGATAGAACACAAAATTTTATTTTGGGTAGATAACTTTACTTATATTTTGACTTCATTATACAGTGAATTTTGAATTCATTTGGAGATTATTTCTAAACAAAAAAATGTGCATATGGATGTTTTTTAAATACCCATGCAATTGAATTTTGAAAAATTCATCACCAAGGTTTGCAATCAATTATCATGTAAAAGCATGAAATGGAACTAAAAAAACTTCAACCAAAATAAAGTTCATGTTTTTTAAAATGAAATTTGGTATGCTTGATTGGGATTGCGTAAGAATGCAAGAATAATTATGCGTAACTAAAAATGTCAATTGTATTTTGCATCATATAAATTTTACAATAGACAACTTCTATCTTCATTAGATCCTAATGTGTAGTGAGTCTTTATGATGTAACCTCACCTTGAGTGCCAATGTTAGCAAAAGAAATTGTAGTTATCAAAGCTAGATAAAATCAAACTAAATGTCATAAATTATAGCCACAATGAGAAATATAAAATTATAGGTTATGTAGTGATATAGGTCCTTAAAATCCTATTAAATTCAATAATGAAGGAAGAACTATCTTAAACTCAATAATGTTACAACAATCACCTTAAGTTTGCATGAAATCTACTTAAAACATTACACAATACACTAAAAATACCCCCCAAAAGCAATTAATCAAATACAAAATAACATCAATAATATCACTATTAAACACTCCAATTACATTCTCTTACACAAACAAAAATTGAAATATACCAACCACTACCAATCATGCTTGACCCACCCTATCACTTTCAGCACATATGCTACACAACTCTACCACCAAAAATAAAACAAATCACCTACAACCAAATATACCACAAATATCACTTACAACCAAACATAAACACAACTTCTACACCTCCTTACGAATCTAAATTCTTATACACAACATGTTCAAGTTTAGGTTTCTATGAGGTAACCTAAAATTGCACAAATTAGCAATTAAGCATGGTTACCAATATTATATAGAATTTTTTTTGTGGGTTTTTATTGGAAGTCAGAAGGGGATTCTAGATTCTCTCGGAATGCATTTTTTGGATACCGTATGAATAAACTATGAATTTTCAAAGTACTAAAAATACTTGGGCTTTTTTAAAACCGACCATAGACTCTTGTGAAGAACGGGATTACATTTAACGCAAGAATGTAGAGTGATAGGTTTTAGAAAGCAGTTGAAATTAGATGTAGTTGTTAGAGCATCTGTAATAGACATGCTAACAGCACCTCCATCGGCACTTTACCGATTTGTCAGTCATTTGTAAAAAGATTGCACCCCAATGCAACCGTCATGAGTCCCAACACTTCCACAGTCTTGGTATGCGACCCCCCGAGTTCAGCAAATTTCTAGATTTGAAGGGCCCGCAAGTTGATTCCCGGTAGAAATAATCATTATTGTCAATTTATTCCTGCATTGTCAACCCTTTTCCGCATGGTTAAGCATGCCAATCAATTCAAAGTCCCCTTGATTCAATGAAAAGTCTTTTTTAATGTAGATTCTTTTATTTATTTCTTTCTTTTTATAATGCTAAAGGTCCATTTGACGTTTGGATTGCCGGCTTTGCATTGGAGTGATTTGTTGAAAAAAGGATCAGCACTATGCCGGGCACTATGCAGGCCTCCTAGAATCCCCTCCATTTGCCGATAGAGGGGTTGTTTGCCGAGACACCACTACAGATGCCCTTAGAGCATCCGTAGTGCGGTCTCGCTAAACAATCCCTGTATTGGGAAACACAGGGACATTCCACGAGGCCTTCATAGTGCCGGGTTTTTTTTAGAACAAATGGACCCAATGCAAAGCCGGCAATCCAAACGTCAAAAGGAATTTTTGCATTATAAAAAGAAAGAAAGAAAAGAATCTTACATTAAAAAAAGACTTTTCATTGAATAAAGCGAAGGTTGAATTGATTGACACGTTTAACAATGCCGAAAAGGGTTGACAATCATAATTATTTTTAGAAGGAGCCAACTTGTGAGCCCTTCAAATTTTGGAAGTAGGGAGGTCGCTGTGAAAGTGCCGGGACCCATAGAGGTTGCATTGGAGCACGATTTTTTAATACAAACGGCTTTTTGCCCGGGAAAGTGCCGATAGAGGCACTGTTGACGGGCGCATTGCAGATGCTCTTACCTTATCATATCTCAAACTTAATTTGCAGACCCAACATGAACAGAGTCATGTACTCTCCGCATTCTTCGGTTTGGGGTTTAGGGTTAGGTTGAATGTTTTGGGTTTAGGATCCGGGAGACACCGCGCACACTTGCTTCGTGAATTTCTCTTTACTGACGTTGCATTTTGGGCTCACAGGCAAGGAGATGAATGGTCCTGAGGTTGAAGGTGGACATTTGCAAGAACGAGGAGGTGGTCTAGAACGCAAGCGGAGGAGAAAAAAAGCAAAATCTAAGAAAAGATCATTACGAAATGCTGAAGCAGAGTTGGAGTTACCTAATGGCGGTGGTGTTGAAGAAGAAGAAGATGGTGAGGAAAAGCAGTATGGTCTTGAAAGGGGATCGCACAGCTACGGCATTCAACCGTTGGGAAACCTTCTCCTTAGCGCTTCGGATTGCAATCTGAGAGATGTGAGTCTTGGAACATTGCAAGTGCTGAGTGACGAAACAATCCATGAAGTTTTGGGCAACTTGGACGGGCGTGATTTAGCACGCCTGGCTCTTGTAAGCAAAGCTTTCTATGTGTTCGCGCACCAGGACTCATTGTGGCGGAACTTGGTATTGGATAATTACAAGGGAAAATTAGGGTTTAAAGGCTGTTGGAAGACAACGTATGTGGCGTCTCTTGTGCCAAACTATGGAGTTTCTCCTCACGTCCCTTTGAAGGTACACAGCGACCCTTTTATTGGCCTTATTTTTGAACTCTTTATCCCCAAGGGTTCATGATTTCAGGAATGAGCAATTTGATTGATCATATTCTGAAAATTTTATTGAGATGGGGCCAATTTTTGTATCTCCTGGATCAGTTGAGGAAATTGCATGCGCTGATCAATATATTAACGAGAATTGAACTCAAGAAAGTTTTTATATGGCGTACTTAAATCTGTTAAAACGGAAGGCCCAATTTCGGCCTCTTGGACCTTTAGGGTTTTATTTTTCATTACTCAGTGTTTTTTCTTAGTTTTCTCTCTCTTTTTCTTCTCATTTGCAAGCAGTGGCCTATGGAAATGTGGGAATTCTTCTCTTTAATTAGCATCTTTGTTTTGTCGACCAGGTGAAGAATTTCTACTCGGACTACCTTTTCCAAAGCTGGTTGTGTGCAAGCCTCGAGATAAAACCCGAGTGGTTAAGCACTGACAACATTGAGAAACGCGAGAATCTTTCCGTGGAAGACTTTATCCGAGATTTTGAGGAGCCGAACAAGCCTGTTCTCCTCCGTGGTGCATTAGATTCCTGGCCAGCTTTAAAAAAGTGGGACCGTGAGTACCTTTTGCAGCATGCTGGCGATGTTGAATTTGCTGCAGGTCCTATCCACCTCAAACTCAAAGATTATTACACTTACGCAGACGCTGTTCAAGAGGAGCGTCCTCTTTACATTTTTGACTCCAAATTTGCAGAAAAGGCTCCACAGCTAGCTGCAGACTATGAAGTGCCCGTTTACTTTCGAGAGGATCTTTTCTCCATTCTTGATGAGGCGAGGCCAGATTATCGGTGGCTGATTGCTGGTCCGGCTAGGTCAGGTTCCTCCTTCCATATTGACCCCAACAGTACCTCGGCCTGGAATGCTGTCGTGAGAGGGGCCAAGAAGTGGGTGATGTATCCACCGGAAATGGTGCCCCCAGGGGTGTATCCCAGTCCCGATGGGGCGGACGTGGCGACTTCCGTTTCCATCACAGAGTGGTTCATGAATTTTTATGCGGAGACCAAACAGCGGGGTCAGAGACCTGTGGAGTGTATTTGCCGAGCAGGGGAGGTCGTGTTTGTGCCAAGGGGGTGGTGGCACGTTGTGATAAATTTGGAGGAATCCATTGCTATCACCCAGAATTTTGTTAGCAGGTATGAAGTGTTGACTTAACTTGCATCATTTGCATTTAAGGTAGAGGATACTGTTTGCGTCACTTCTTGCATTTTAACCAACATGTAGGAGTGTATTTCGTGAGATCCGTATGAAGCTGTGGAGAGATCACTTTGGGTACACGTGCCAAAATCTGTACAAGATCAAATCTCTAGGACTATGTACGAATTTCTGACGGGATTTCGAAGTGGGAGGTTGTAGGCCACTGTAAGAGACGGTACCTTAATTGAAGGCCAGCTCAGTGTTTGAATATATGAGTTGCTGTTGGAAACAGGAGTCAGTATAGGAGACAGGATGAAGTCCCTAACGGTTTTAGAACCAAGGAGGTGTACATTAGATCTCTAAAACGAGTTCTCTATGTTCTTCGTTGCTGCCCTCTCGTCTTGGTTCCAGCTTCATATGCCCTTATCCATATGTCAAGTGATGATATCGTCGTTCGTTCTTTCAAATATGAACTTTAGGTCACTTTGTGGGCGATTATGACGATATCTTGACAGCTTTTGTTGTGCCTTTCTTCTTCCGGACCATCAATCTGCTGAATCGCCATCTGGATGTCCGACCTGCCCCCTGTTTCGATTACTAACCTGATCATGTGGTCGTCTCACAGAAGCAACATTTTAAATGTACTGGAGTTCCTGAGCAGGCCAAATTCTCAGCATTTGGTATCAGGAACGAAAGACCGAGTCAACCTTTACGAGAAGTTTCGATCTACGTATGAGTCCCTCTACCTTGGGGAAATCGAGGCTATAAAGCGAAAAACTGAACAACGGAAGGCCGACCTCCGGAAGGCGAAGACTTCAATATGGGACAATGCTACTGATGTCATGACTGGAGGGTTTAAATTTAGCTTCTAAATTCATCACTCAAGCCTTTACTCTCTGAAATTGTTACTTATTGAAGCTGGTCTCTTCTTGTAGCTGGACACTGATTGTCTCGGATCAATTTTGGAGCGGAGCTTCTTTGTTTGCTCCAAATCATGGCATTACTAAACGTGAGGGCTGAAAACTGCATTTAGTGCGGTCCGAATCATGTGTTGAGGAACTCTCTGGATTAATCTTCAGATTTATTTCTGATTAACCTAAGTTTGGCACTCGTGGATTTCCTACTCCGCCCACTTCAAATTTCCACTCTATAATTGTTGTGTAACTTTCCCTCTCTTTGCTTGTCAGGAACGTTACTCAGTGTGCCCAGTAGAGTTAAGGAGGGTACTTTTGTACAAACTCTATCAGTCGTTAGGATTTACTCAAAGTTTGCTAGGTTTCTTACAGATTCCTGATATAATTACTGCGCTATCATGCAAAGATATTTTGAAACTTCGTTTACGATCTGAGAACACCTTTTAAGGTTCCAGGGTTCATTCTTCCATCACTTCCTGGCAATGGTTACAGCGCTGGAACAAAGAGACCCATACTTTACAGCTTGTAACGCATAAGGTCTGGTCACGCAGACTCCAACATTGAAGCCTGCATTTAAGCGATGAAATAAGAAAGGACAATTATGTGATCTGGTTTTCTGGAAGCAATAAAAAGTGAAGAGTGTTGCTTCACAAATCTGACCAGGTAACTTATAAGCTTACAAGCAACTGGTGTAGTTGACGTGGTATACAAGCTCAGTTGTGTAGACATGTTCTGTTCCTTGGTTCACACCCCTGTTTCAAGGTGAGTGTTTTTATCTGTACTTCCTCTGAAAACCAAGTACGAAGCAATGGGTGTACAGTACAACCACACTAGGTCACCACAAATGCACTGGGCCTACGAATTTTGGAGCTGAAGTTTGGACTTCGAAATGGTCGTTTCTTCGTAGGAACCAGTGTTGCAGACGGCAGAGACCAACGTCTTTGAAGTTAACCCTAGAGCGCTCCGACGTCCATTTTCTGGACGATGAACAGATTCAGATCCTTGCTTGAGCTTCTGCATACCAGCAAGGCACAGTTCATCTCTAGCTTATCTGTTCACCAATTGAAGGCTACATTATACATTTCAAAACAATAATACACGCAGTTGTCCAGCTCTCATGGCAGGAAGTGGAAATTCCAAGAAACACATTAGAAGAGATTATGTGTTTCTTGGAGCCCTCAAATTTTTCTAATGCCTGTCTCTTCAAAGTACCAGCGGTCATGTTGGTTCCTTGAGTATTCAGGACAAGTTCCTTGGTCAACTGACACTCGGTTATCGGAATTACTTTCTAGTAACTAGTCATAACAGAACTCTTCTGATAAGTATCTTTTTGCAATAGTTGTGACATCCAACAGCACAAAACGCTAAAAGCGAGGACTAATAACGACTAATATATACTCAGGTCGCGACCCCTGAAAAGTGCCACAGTGGTGGAATTCCACCAATTTAACGTAATTCCCGTCACGTCGCTGGTATCGAGGGCTGACCCGCAGATCGTAGACTGCTCAAGGCTATTTCAGAATCACAGTTGGGAGCGACCCCTGGGAAAGGCCGATCGAATCAATCAGGTATGAAGTTAAATTTTAAGTCGCGAGCCCAGTCAAGTGCCAAATTGGTTCAAGTCCGCCAATTTAACGAAATCGACGTTACGTTGCTGGTACAGCTGGCCCGCGTAAGCAGGCTATTTCAGAATTGAGTTCCCAAGCTATAAAATACCTTTAGAAAGAGTACAGTAGAATGCATGACGCTCTACCCACTAACTTCATACCAAACCTGCAAATCCTGCACTACTTAGAATATAGCAAGAGATCTGAAGAATCGACACCCGGGCCACCCTACCTACCGACACACTCTCGCATCTTTATATAACAACCCCGAAGTACAAACACTATACTTCGTCCCTTTCGCGCAATGCTCATCCCTGCTGCACTTACAATTCCCCTCCACCGCGCACCCCTCCCCATCACTCACCAGCGACCCCCCGATCCCAAGTATCGCATCCGACCATTCACTGGAGAATAGCCCCTCCGGATCAAACTTCTCCTTCACCGCCAAAAACTCCCCCAACTTCGGATACTTCCGCCAAACCCCCTCGAACGCCACATTCCTGTTCTTCCCCCAGTGCGGCCTGCCGCCATACTTATCAAAAACCAACTGCTCAATCTCCTGAAACACGTCCATGTCTAGTCGCGCCTTCCCCGCTTCGTCGTCGCTCTTCGTGCGTGACCACGCGAAGTCCAACATGACGGCGTCATCCTCTTGGGCAGTTCCCATGTACGCCTCCGTTTGCTTCGTGAACCGGAAGAAAACCCCCGTGTAGAGGTCCAAGTCGCAGAGGGAACCGTTGGGGGCTTGCATTCGAAGAGCCTTGATGTCGTCGATGAAGGCGTCGATGTGGCGGAGAGGAATGGCCCCACTGTCGTCGAAGTAGACAAGGCCGTTGATGCGAGGGTCCCAGTTGCAGGCGACTTCGGGAGTCGGGTCGCGTTGGCAGCCGCCGGCGTTTTGGATGACGTTCTGAAAGCCGATCACGGGGAATTGCGAGAGGAGATTGGGGGATGGCAGGACCGGGGAAGTGCTGTGCTTCTTGTAGCCGTAGGAAATGGATTGCTCGTAAGTGACTGCCGCGCGGGCGAGGGCGCATTTGCAATCACGGCAACTAAAGTGGTCCGCAAGTTCCTCTGCAGGTTGTGAAGGTCAACACCACTGGTTAATTTTCATCAGAACGGGAGATGAGTCCCAAACATTCGTGGCGCTCGAAGATCATGTCAGTCAAAACACTAGCAACTGCACTCTCATTTCATGAAACTGCAGCCAGATTTTGGAAAAAGGAAGGGGACAAGGGTATGGGACTTGAGCTTTCTAGTGTGAGACTCTCCATTTTGAACCCCAAGCGATTCTTTAATTCCAAAGAACATTGACAGCAGAAATAAATTGTACATTGTGATCTAGATGGATTAACATTAATAGCAATTTAGCTAGCACGCGCTTTGTCGAAGAAGGAATTCTGTACTTCAAGGGGATTGATACATGATGCTACCCGAGTAAGAGAATGGGGGTCAACATTGGTTATTTTCCATCAAAATGAACCTCGAATCGCAAACATGGAGCTCGATCTCAGATCAGTACCAAAAAAAAGTGGCCATCAATAGACTGCCAAAGCACTCACTTTGATCGTATTCATGCAACTACAGTACGAGCTTTCTAATGTAAGAAATTTCATTTATGAGCCCCAAGAGATTTCTAGCCCTAGAATATTAATCTTGGCCTAGAAATAGAACTACTCCCTGCGTAGAGTTTGATCATTGCGTTTGAAAATGACCTTCTAAAACTCAAAGTGTGACATTCTACTGTGAGGAAAATGGACGAAATTGTTGGAATTGTCTTCGACTATCTCGATTCGAACAATCTCAACTTCATAACCGATTCCAGACGTCACAGGACTCGTCTTTCTTAAAACGCCATGTTTAAAGCCGCCAAAATTGGGCCGTTCTATTACGTGGCCTGTGGGATGAAATCTAAGAAATCGTACATTCAGGGGTTCAATTAATTCATGAACTGTGCCAACTCTAAGTCTAACAATAACAATTTGCCACAAACTACATGAGCTAGGTTTCGACCTTACCGTTCGTTCTTATGAGCTCCAACGCCACCTCCGGCGTCGACGTCAGCCCCACATAATCATTCCTCCCATCCCCATTCACATCAACCGCATCCCGTTCATCCTGTTTATACACCACTTCCCTCAGCCCCGGATACCAAATCACTTCCGCATACTGAAACCTCTTCGCAACCTCCCTCAACTTCACCCCCGAGAATCCCTCATCCCCCTCCACTCTCACCATCTCCACTTTCTGTTTAAACATCGGCTCCGCTTGCAACGTCACGGTCGAAATCACACCCAGTACACCAAGATGCACCTTCACCGCGTTCAAATCCGGATCCAGGGAGGTGATTTCTCTCACTTGAGCGAATCCTTGTGAAGCATTCCCAGGCGTGACGATCCGCATCCCGATTACATACTCGTGCACTGCGCCGCCTTTGCCCCAGAGCGAGCTGCCGTGCACGCTGTTGGCGAGGGAGCCGCCGAGCGTGACGCCGTCGAAGAAGGGGGAGACGTTGATGGCGAGATTCGCTTGGGCGGCCTGGTCGAGTAGTGCCCGCCAGGTGATGCCGCTCTGGGCGGTTATTGTGCTGAGTTTTGTGTCGATGTGGAGGATGCGATTGTAGTTTTTGGAGCTGATGAGCAAGCCGGAGGAGGAGCCTGGGCAGGCGATTTTGGGGATGCTGTGGGAGTAGAGGGTGGAGACTTTGATTTTTTGATGGGCTCGGGTGGCGGCCGCGACGGCGGAGATGATCTCTGATTCTGTCTGTGGGTACACCACCTCCGCCGCCTGCAGGGATACATCCCATCACCATCAGAATTAGCGCATCCAGCTTCAACGACTCATTCAATATTGGAAGTATTTCACTCAGCTCAAGCATCTCAACGAGGTGAAGAGCAGGAGAGGCAAATTTCATGCATATCTCCAGAGTTTGCCATATTGTGTACACAGCTTTCACAAGATTGACATGTCTGGGACAACTGGTCAAGAGGTGGGATTTATTTTCAAAGTTGCGCTAACTGAGGACTCATATGCAGCACGTACTCGCATCCTTCAATATTGAAAGTTGTCACTCACCTCAAGACTCTCAACGAGATGAGAAACAGGGCATACAGATTTTATGCATGTCTTCAAACTTTGTCATATAATTGTGGATTATACGACTAAGGACTTTCACAATACATGTCTGGAACAACTGGACAAGGTGCATGTCAGGGATTCATCATTCTTCAAACTTACGTTAACTGCCTTGTGATGGGAGACTCATCTACTGTACATACATAACATTAATCTTTAGTGGGTGTGAGAACTCACCTTTCTAGATATAAAACAAAAAGAAGACTCAATTGTCTAACCAGCTTCCACAGCATACATGGTGCTGTGTGGGTGTTAATCGACTCTTTCAATAATTGAAAATTGTCACTCACCTCAAGAAACTCAACGAGGTGAGGAACAGGGCTTACAAATTTCATACATAACTTCAATAGCGCATCCTTCGACGACTCTTTCAATATTGAAAGTTGTCACTCACCTCACGAACTTTAAGGTGGTGCGTAACAGCGCATACAAGTTTTTATGCATATCTTCATAATTTGCCATATTGACATGTGTACACAACTTTCACAAGTCAATCACGTCTGGGACAACTGGACAAGAAGTCAGGGATTCAACTTCAAACTTGCGTTAACTGCCTTGAGATTGGAGCCATGTATGTATGCTATCTACATACATATCATTCTTCAGTGGTTGTGAGAACTCGATCACCTTTCTAAGATATAAAACGACAAAGAGAAATAAAAAGTCTAGTAGCTAGCTTTCATAGAGACAGCATACATGGTGCTCAGTGATGTTCATGCTTGGTGCTCAAAAACTCTTTTTACAACGCCGGATGTAAACTTCTGCGCAAGAATGTTACGTACTATCAACAAAATTTCCGGCCAGAGACGCTGGATTTCGAAGTACCAATCACTTCTGCTGGCTCCTTATATCGATCCTCCCATTCCAACATTTGAAGCACTCAACGTCAGTCATTATTTTCATCTTACACTACTCTGTAACTCACTCGTAGCGATTGATATATTGATCAATTCACAGATTTCCAGCATTCAAACAATTACTACCTTGCAAGGAATTCTGTCGTTCCAGAGCCCGTACGCATTAATGAGAGTGCACCCAGAGGCGTCGCACTGCTCCGGTGCGTCGGGAAGGACGGCGTTCACTGGATCCACTGTCATCAGAAAGCTACATACCACTATCACTAACACGAATCGCCAGCTCGCTCGGCCTGCCATCGCTGCCTCAGCTACCTCTGAATTACAATCAATCCTTCAATCCACATATATCAGCAGAGTTTTCAGGAATCCTCACTCTCAACAAAATGAAAATCCAGGAGTCTCAGGCCGCAGTTTTTAAGAAACAGTGAGGAATGTGCAATAACATGGATGTGTAAAAATGAAGTTATTTAAGCTTTGGGAGATCGATTGCATGTAGTGGATATGTTGCCGGAGAGGTGGCTTGAAGTCTACAACGACTTGAATGGGGTCGTTGAGAGTGACGTTCGGGGATTAAAATTGTGCACTGGCTTAACTTCAAGAGAATTCAACTTAATCACGGCTAAGGCAAGGAAGATTGGACTGCACGCGCATTGTATGATTGCGAAGTTAAGTTAAATCGGCCACCTCGTTCAATATCTGATGTTTTGTCTCTTTCAGGTCAATCAGGTGTTGTTTTTTAAAGTTAAATTAAAAAATAATCATTGAGGTTTTGCGACTGAACTACTCTGGCAAAGGTCTCGCTTTCAGGTAGTCTGCTCTTAAAGCGACCATTTAAGAGCTGATTGCCTTGTCAGGGAAGCTAAACTCCTTGAAACAATTTTCAGTCATTTTTCTTTGGAAGAAAAATGGAATTGGCATCAAATCCAAGTAGTTTCATATTATTTGGACCTTCATGGAATTATTTACAGATTTTTGAAGTTGAAACACAGGTCACTAATAGTGATCACCTCCTCAAATGTACAATGTTGGTATATTGAAGAAATTAAAATGTACCTATATGTCATGATCGCTTTTAGAATATGGGTGCTTTCAGAGTAGACTACCTTATTAGTATGTCAGAGGGACGCATTCAAATCTCTTTTAGGATGCATTAGCCAATTGTTCTCTCATCAATTACCTTGATGTTGTATTTAAGATAGAAACACCTAAAACAACACTTTTGCTTGGTCCTACTATCTCAAAGGTAAAAGATCAAGTGACCAAAGAAAATTTGATGAGATTATTAGCAAACTTAAGAAAAATGTAGCCCAAGTGGTTTCATAATTATATAACGCTCTCATTTTATTTTACAAATTTTCAAAGTTAAGGATATAGAAGTAGGCTGTACATAACAAGGTGATTGCAAGAAATACTTGTATTATTTGTTGCGTTTTGTCACACCTTATTTTTGTTTTGGCTATAACTTTTGTGTTTTAGGTCCAAATGACTCAAAATTTATAGGGAAGCTACTTATAACCATTATATACTTTACCTGATTTTTGAGGATTTTTCAAAAATAATTTACTATTTTTAAACAACCCCAATAATTTCTCACAATGGCTGATTTAGGGGGTTTTAGCACCATTTAAGCTCAAAAAAACAAATTTTGAGCTGGATTTTAGAGAAATTGGTCTCTTAGTAGACTTATAGCTCATGTCCAAAGGAATTTTAAAAATACTTGTTTTTATGTGGTGTAGAGGTCTACAAAAAGAGCTTCTTTCTACATTTTTTTCAAAGATACAAAACAATATTTCGGTGATTTTTTTGGTCAAATCTTATCAACAAAAAGTCTTCTCAAATATTATATTATATTATATATATATATATATATATATATATATATATATATATATTTTTTTTTTTTTTTTTAATTTTAAAATCCTATTTATACAAATTAAAATGTTAGAAGTGGTATTTTCTTCACTAGACTTTTGGACATAGAATTCACATAGAATTCTGGTGAAGAAAATACCACTTCTAACATTTTAATTTGTAAAAAATAGGATTTATTTTGTAAAAAACATATAAAAATTGAATATTTGAGAAGACTTTTTGTTGATAAGATTTGACCAAAAAAATCACCAAAATATAATTGTTTTGTATCTTTGAAAAAAAATGTAGAAAGAAGCTCTCTTTGTGGACTTCTACACCACATAAAAATAAGTATTTTTAAAATTCCTTTGGATAATAGCTATTAGTCCGCTAAGAGACCATCCTGTCAAAATTTCAGCTCAAAATTCGTTTTTTTGGATTCCAATTAGTGCTACAAAACCCTAAATTAGCCATTGTGAGAAATTTTTGGGGCTCTTTAAAAATAGTAAATTATTTTTGAAAAATCCTCAAAAATTAGGTAAAGTATATAATAGTTATGAGTAGCTTTCCTGTAAATTTCTAGTCATTTGGAGATAAAATACAAAAGTTATGGCCAAAACAAAAATAAAAAACTAAGGTGTGACATACTGGATTAAGTGTTTCTTGCAATCACCCAACACTAGACTCACCTTGAATGAACACCTTTGAGGCACAAAATGCGTCCATTCTCATTGGCTGCTCTAAAAAATTCCTCACCCTTTCATTGGTTGTATCTAAAAGGTTGTGTTGATTTTGAATCAAGAAATGTTTTTTTTTGCATTTTTTTTTGGGGGTTGGAGAATAGAAAATGGTACTTACAAGTGTTTCTACTTTTCTTCCAAAGTTGATTGAAATAAAAAATACCTTTACATAAGTTTCTAAGGTCTCTATAGCCATGATCATTGATGCCCTAAATATGATACCTACATTTGAACAAAACCGCAATACTAAAATCTACATATTAATGCCTTTATGTACAAGATGTTTTAGAATTGTACTATATATGTGAAGAATGGGAAGGATTTCCTTCCGCATCGTTTTAGAACTTTCTATATATAAGGTGCAAGAAAACCACAGCATCATTTTTGGGGTATTGGATTTAGATGGAAGGTCATTTGTTTACCTTATCTAGTTCAATTTGCTAGACAAACTTCAAACCAAACACAACTTTTTACTTTGGGAGAAAATAAATAAATAATCAAATAAACAAACAAGCTAGCACTTGTTATGAGAAATTGCTAATTGTAATAGAAAATTAGTAAAAATTTGGAGAGGCTTCAAGTAAAATTTCTTAGCCCTAATCCCCAAGCCTTCTGAAATTGTGTTTTTAATCTCCAAAGTCCTAAAAGTCTCTTTAGAGGACTCTTGAAGGTGTGAGCAAGTATCTATCATCTCAATTTTTGGCAAGATTTTTGATTTTTTTTTTCAAGATAGGAAAACTAATTAGCTTTTTGGTAATAAATTTTTTATTTCAATCAACTCTTGGGACCACAATGAGGCCAAAACAGGCAAAGGAAAACAAACCAAAAAAATAAAAAATAAAAATAATGTTTTTCAAAATTTATTTCTTATTTCTTATATTTTTGTTTATCTAAAAAGATTTGTTCAATTTGAATAAGTAATGTGAAAGTTATGAAGCTTCTTATTTTGCAAATAATCTTAGCAATTTTTTGACAAAATAATGTACTGGATCCATTTTTGAACTCAATTTAAACAATTTTCAAGAAAAAAAATTCCACATGGTTTATTTTTTTTCTTAGAACAATATCATCATGGAAATTAGCATGTTTTAATTTCATCTTCTAAGAACTAAATCAACATTTTAGTTTTCCTTCTATCTTGTATCTACTTCAATTTAATTATTTCTTAATGAATGAAAATTATAGGGCTTTAAAAAAACATCTAAATTTTAAACTTTAAACACAATTCTTCAATATAAAAAAATTTTAATTCACAATCCATACTATAAAAAATCTAAGTTTAGAAGATTCAAAATTTTAAATTAATCTAATCATGCTAGAAAAAAAAAACTCATTTTGTTGTGATCAATATAGTCAAAGTTTTTGATAGTTCTTCCAACCATTTTCATACTAATTGCTTTAATTGTTGTAAATGCTTAAATATCTTGTGATCAATATGGTCAAAGATTCTAAATTTTTTTCCAAACATTCTCATACTAGTTTAGTATGATTTAATTTTTTTTAAATAAATGCTTAAAATTTTTGTTGTTTGCTTTCAAAATGGCACAATTTGTCACACTGCGTATTACAATTATGAATGAAAATTTTTATATTTATTTTTTAAAGACTAAATCATATGTTTTTTACAAGTCATAAAATTTTCAAATTTTTTGAAACAAATTTGAAATTACTGTGAATTTATTCAAAAAAAAATAAAGAAAATTCATATCAAATTTATAATATACTTAAAATATATGAAATTTTCACCATAGATGGATATTATAGTGTATAACATCATGGTATAAACAAAAGTTATCATGTCACTCTAAAATTAGAAAGTCATGGTTATAGGCCCAAAATTCATATTGCTATAATATATTGGAATTTATAAATTTCTTAAAATTTTCAAATAGGGTAGAAAATGTGCTTGATAAAATTCATTTATTAGTCGGATTCAAATTAAAAAAATATAATTTTTATGGCTAAAATTTACATTAAAAATAAATCGTAAGAAATGTTTTAAATACACTATAATGGAAATTTGTGGATTAAGCATCTTCTTCTTTAAAAAAAATCAATAATATTATAATGCGGGAGTATGCAATACTATTTTCTAAAATATACTCAAGCAACTTCCCAAAAATTGGATAAAAAAACAATATTTTTCCATCTTACAATCTTAGAGGAAGGCATTCAAGTGGACACTTAACCCCTAAAAGACCGGGGGTGCAAAAGCAGTGTTGTAGAAGCCACTTGGTGGCCTTATGGTCCTTTAAGAGTTAATGTTTGCAACAACATTCCAAAGTTAATACTGAAAATGACAAAGCCTATGACTATGTCATCAAACATCAAAGTCCTTTATCTTGACTGCTTTATTTTGTCATTGAAAATAAATGGAATTTACATTTCATGTTTTAGAGATTAATTCAGATGTTGTCCACAAGCCTTGAAAATTTTAGATTTTTTTGTGAAAATTTGATATTATTATGAATTTTTAAAGAAAAACAAAAAAATTCATATTAAATACAAAATAAGCTCAAAAAATTTGAAAATTTCTCCATTGGTGTATATTATGGTGTAGAACATTATGATATGAACCAAATTTCCTTATCATTCTATAATTAAAAACTTAATAGAATGTAGTGAAGTTTAAATGGCTTTATAACATACAATGTTACAAAGTTTCAAATTGGTGTAGAAAGTAGACTTAACAAGGTTCATTTCATTAGTTGGAATCTGGTTTAAAAAAGACTCATTTTACAACAAATAGACAACATGCACAAGTTATAGGACATGCAGGTATTTTTTTTAAATGCTGAAAGATAAGACTTCACCTTTTGGAAGGGCTAGAAAAGTCTATATTTGAAGTTTAGGCCTATTGAACTTACAATCGGTGGAAATATTCACTATAAAATTTTGAGACAATGTATTTGAACAAGTTAACTAAAGGATCCTCCGGTTGGATTTGTTAAAAATAAGTATTGATGAAGATTAATTTTGACCTTTGCTTGGGAGAGAAGTATATTGAAACAAATTTAAGTCTCTAAACATGTTCCCTTGGTCCTTTAGGGGTTGAATTATACCAATTTGATTGTATAATTTAGTTGGAGTACTTTCACTACAAGAGAAAGGGGTGTTTTAAGTAGTGTCCTAGACATCACGTCTTTTAAGTAAGTTTTAAAGTAAAATTTTACTAAAAAGACAATCTTTTTAGTCAAATTTTACTTAAAAACTTACTTAAAAGACGTTACTTAAAAGAGGTGATGTCTAGGACACTACTGAAAACATCCGTTTCTCTTGTAGTGTTTCTTCTTCTCAGTACTTCTTCCCCACTTCCTATTCTCTATAGACTCACTTTGTATGCACATCAAGTTCTTCATTTTCATCCTCTCCTGACTCATTGCAAGGTTGGATGAAAGCTATACATACATATGATAACATGGCACAAGCCAACTCTTGTTTCTTTCAAGAATTATCTCTTGGAAACTAAAGTATGCAAGTCCGGAGCTTTGAAGGCAACCACTTCCACTCCCAAGATCACCACCTCAAGATGAAAAAATAAAATTTAATCAAACATACTACGTCAAATCAAACCACCACCACATGACCACAACAACCTCATGCGTGCAGGGGCAAAGGATTTGAGATGCATTTGAAGGAAGCTGAAGGAGGCTCACCAATTGATTGCAAAACACTTGAGCACAAGAGGAATAGATCTCTGATCATCAAGCACTAAGTTACCCCCTAATGCACTTTGGCAAGAACATAGGGGCACTATATAGAAGCCTTTGGGGTGTACATTACATTGCGCCAAAACTGTTGGTATGGGTGGAGTAGAAGGCCCATATTTTGCGTGAACATACAATTGGTTAATTAGATGATATCCTAGAAAATTTCACAAATTTTGGAGCTGACTAAGTACTTCAAACAAATTAAAGGAAGTCAATATTTCAACAAGGAAAAACATCTCTGCCGCAAATATTGGGACTACTGTGGGGGCTGAAGTATTGGTGGTTGTCCACATTTTGGTCCGGCCTCTACGCTGGTTGTCTTTTCTTGTGCAATGGGCTACCGGTGTAGAGGTCATGAAACTAAAGGCTAGGCCGGTCATCTCGTAGAAGTTCATGAAGGACGACCCGTGCAGCTGCCAAAGTGGACCAATGAGGATTCACTAGGGAATTAAAAATCTCCAAGTACCATGAATGTTCATTGTCTATTGAAGTCCACCGCCTGGTTGGAAAGCAATTACCCTAAGGTGCACTTTGGAATTCCTAATCTCGCTTTTCCAACTGAATTGAAGCTTGTCTTCTCTAGAACATGATAGCTGAAGTGTGTAGAAGCTTCCAAATGCCATCCATAATATTTGCAATACAAAAGAGGTTAGATATAACACCTCGTAAGCGCTAGAGAGCTTGCTCAACAAGGGTACTTGATCATTCCAATCTCAAGTATCTATTGAGTTGTCTGAGGACCAAATGCAATTGAGGGAATCATAACCTAAGCAACCAAGATTCTTCCATTTTTTAGTTCCCAGTTGCAGCTTCTCTTTCAACAATTTTTCCACAGGTATTCCAGATTCACCAAAATTTGCTAAATTTGTATGGACACTTTTGACCCTTCTCAGCGTAAACATGTACAATAAATTATTTGATTCCAAAGCTACGCAATGTCGAATATCAAAGTCGACATCATTGTTGGTAGAATAGTCATCATCTTCTGTAGAAAAGTCGTCACCCAAGATCCACTTCAAAAACGCCAAAAACATAAGATGCAAATCTGTTACTCATTATTTCGTCACATATGTTAGACTAACAGTGTTTTCAACGCTAATACCAGAACATGACAGTCTCGACGTCATAAGAAGAATACCAAACGCCATACACAACTCTTGATTCCAAGTACATCAGATATTGACGTTTGCCAACAAATTCTAAGCAGTACTACAATTAACAAATTGGGACTAAACATCATCAAACAACAGTGTATCATCAACAATATGTAAATGCCTTTGTGATAAATAGTATGAAATTAATCCGTAATAAGTAAAATGGAAAATTGCACGGCATCTAGAGTTCCATCATTAAAGTTTGAGTTCCAAAATGCTGAACTATGTAAAATGTAGGCAATAGTGAAGCAAGCATGCAGATGGACAAGTTAGCTATGTAACAGGATTATGCTATATAATTCCTATGACACCAACACGGCTCACTCAAAGGTTGTGTTGACCTTTTCATTGAGGCGCGCCATGACAAGCACGTACAATTGATGTGTCGATTCCGTTGTTAAAGTCCTACTTTGTTAACCCCCCGAGAACTTCCAAGCTATTGCCTGAATGGATCAAAAAATGGATGTTAAATTCTGCCAAAGCTAGTGATCAAATTTTGCGTGATGGGCATAGTAACATCCTTCATGACAGTCACATCCACTTCTTGCCGCAAGCTTTGCAATACCATCTTTGCAAGTAACAACAAACCACACAATTTCTTCTCAAATTTGAATGGAAATGAGCGTGGGTAAGTGGCCGTCGCCTAGGTGCACAACCTAGTAGATGTCCCCTCCTCTGCCAGGCAAACACAACATCCTTCACCAAATGCTTCCCTACAAAAATCTTGAATGCCAGATGGAGCATGATCCATAAACCAAGGTCCTCCAATTCTTTTACCCAAGTGACATACGCATTTACCATGCTCTGATCTACCACAAAGTGAAATAACTTCATCCACTATTTGTGAGAACGTAATTGGGCGGAGTAGTTTCCACGCAGATGGTCCGTCATGTCAACACCTCTCATATATTCTACATAAGCTTTGTGCATGGGTGACAAATGCACAATCAACTGACTACAAATACTAGGTATGCTACGTAACATTCTCACACCAGGAACCCAAGATTTCATTGTTGTACTAAACAACGTCACTAGTTTTTTGTTATACCAAGACACAAATTGATCCTATTTGGCAATGATTGTGGGTCCAAAAGAGCATGGGCACTCTCACCTTGTTGTCTTGCTCCTGGTAAAGACTTGAAGGTAGATTCCTACTAGTGCGTCAAATTGTGCCAATGGCCCAAATTTGTGTACCATAAGTTTGTGAAACAAATTAAAACTTGCAAATAAATTGTCCATCACCAAGTGGTGACCCTATCTGTCAACCCTGAAACCATTCTTTCAACAACATGATAACCTAGACCATGTGGACCACTACCCGTCTCCTCTCTAAAACAGACTTTGATATTCCAAACGAACCTGCTTTTAGAGATGGCTAGTAACCACACTTTTATCCCAAATCTAATCGGCTTAACAAACATGAATTGCCTGATAAAGCAATAGCGGCCTTTGTATGGTATGACGCACTCATCCACCGTAATCTCTCTATCTAAGTTATAGATGTTTTTTGAGACCCTACCAAACTGTTCTATAAGCCACTTGGTTTTTGCTATCCGATTGAATTGCGGATTTTGTACATCTCGGATTAATTGTCCACAAGATGCAGACAATTGAGAATCTGCTGAAACCTGCTTAAAGTCATCACCTCCGCTATAACTACGCAGTACATGAGGTGTTTCCTTTTCATCCAATAATATCTTATATTAGGTAGCTTTTTGCACCCTATTAAGATGCAAACACCTATCCAACCCTAAATCTTTGAGTGATCTATGTCTAGATCCATGTTGGACCTTCTTTAGTTTGTAGCAGTTCATTCGGCTTTTGTAGAAGCAAAGCTTGGGCATATCTATTAGTTTCAAAGACTATACAATCCAAAGTTTCATTGGTCCAATATATAATGAACACGCGTTCAAATTGTAGATCCCCTTTTTTCTCCTGACACTTTAACTCGAGAGCAGAGCCGCTAAAGTTGTCATGACTGCCAATGAGTTCTATACTATTAGAATTCTAGGATGACTTCCTGTATTAAGTTGTCAGTTTGTCTGTCTGCATATCCCAAGGAGTAAAGGCCTTGGGCCGCATGCACCACTACGTCAACTCATCGTCACGTTCGACTGATTGCTCTAGAATATCTACGTCAAAATCAAAGTTTCCACTCTCTATAGCGTTTGTGGAAGACAAAATCCAGTCCAGGTCGTTGGAGTCGACATCCTCATTTCGAGGTTCTAGATAATCATTTAGATCATTTAGATCATTCTTAGGTGCCGTTAGGTCACCCACCTGCTCCGTATGCCCCCTCTTGAGGTCCCTCCAATTTGCTTGTCTGATGATCCATCTGCATTACCATAGAGCCCTCCTATACCTTCTCCCATTAACACTCTGAAATCATCAAGGACTTCATTCTTTGCTATAGTAGGGACCATAGCAAATTTAGGTCTTGGTTTGCCATGTTGCCGCATTGTCCAACCATAGCCGTGTTCACCCTCACTACCTATAGCACCATAGTAGGGCGTCAAAGCAATGCGTATTTGATTCTCGTCCAAGTGAATCTCATTGGGATCACGTGATTCGCATACAACCTTTTTGCACCCAATCTTGAAGTCTAGATCTTTGCCCATTACATCTCCTTGTATCTAAATTGGAGTGTAGCCCGTGTGGAAGGAGATTCTAACAAGAGGCAATTGTCAACAAGTTTGCCTAGCCTGATCTTGCAAAACTCCATTCATTGTAGATGTCGTGTAGGCGTGCCGGCACTTCTTTAATGACAATGGCAACTAGTTTCTTTGAAAGAAACGTCCTATCAGGGTGTGTGCTTCCAAAGCCAGGTGCCTTTTAAATGGGATCGGCAACCTTCCATGCCTCCTCCCTGAAAATTGTGTCCCATAGATTCACATTTTGAATATCCATACTTCCGATCATGTGTTGAGAATCATGCGTAATGGTCTCATTGAAAAGCTCATGAACTTCTTTTTGAAAGTGGGCAAGAACTTCCCCGATGTATGCATTGTTCTGTTGTTGTTGCTTGTACTCAACGAGAGCTGCAGCCTTTGCTCGTGTCACCACACACCCAGTCTGGTTGGGGATGACATGGGAGGAAATCTAGTTCTTTGGCTTCTTATCTTTTGTGATTACCCCTTTTCCCTTCTGGTCCCTCTTCTATCTCCCATTCCTCTCCCTTGGTGCACACTAGAAAGTAACAATAGGTTTTTGTAAGTCTTTGTTTGTTACATTGGAACCCTTTCAAAAGTGGTGGTACTTGCCTATACATCCAACATGTTCAAATAATACAACAATATAGGCTATACAACTACAGGGATACATACATCTTTCCCATGTCGCGGAGTCAGGTGGCGGAGGTCCGCTGTCGTTTGGGGAGTTTGGGTTGGGCATCTCATTGATCTGAGTAAATTGGCTTGTTGCCTAAGATGTCCTCTACTATTTTTCTTAATTGGGCTTCTAAGGATTGGGACAGGGAAGTTCACTGCCGCTCCCTCCATGTAGACTTTGCATCCTTTTTGGAGTTTGGGGCCCTTCTTGGCAGTGGACTTGCAGACCTTGATTTCTTGGGCATAGGGTTGACATTCTTGGACCCAAGTTGGAGTAGCGGAAGCCGGTGTGGAAGTCTAGCATTTTTCACCTGGGCAGCATACATCCAAAGAAGGAAATGAATGGTGCAAGGAAAGAGAGGACTATAACACATGCATTGGAGTATATAAATTAAGTCCGCGGAAAGTAGCAAGAGCAAGGAACCTGAGGAGTGTATATATGAAATGATTGCGGAGGCTTAATTACCTTTTTTGACCTAGACTTCCGAGGAGGCTTGGGCTGTTTTGTCATGGCCATGTTCTCTTAGTTGAGGGCATCTATGAATGGTGGTCGGTTGTTGAGCAGTAGTGGTCTATCTTGCTCCTGCAGCATCCAATCAAAAGAAATCAAAGGTTAGCAAATTTGTAGGAATGAGTAGTGTACAGGAGGTAAGGCAAATAAAAGAATGGCAATGTGCAGGTAAGCAGAACTTCGTAAACTTTGAACACTGTCTCAATTACAATGCCCATCCCGTGTTGTTGCATATGTGTGAAGACAGTGTTTTGTTCCATATCAAACAGGAAAGCTCATGCAAGTAGGAAAAAAATGACTCTCGGGCAATGCACAGTCTTCTGGAACCATCCCATTAACAAACACGTGAATCTAAATCAATAGGCAGCAAAAAGCAATGCTATACCTTCTTATAGTATTTAATCTTGCAGCAAAATCAAAACCATCCACTGAAGTTACACATATGATATGAGAAATTCTACTTAGAGAAAAGATAAAGGATGTGAAGTGCTGCATACACAAAATGCATGACAATTAGCAAATATCCCAAGTGCAATCCCAGAACCTGAAACAAAATGCATTGAGTGACTATCAAAACCCCTATACGCTTTCTAATTAGAGTCCGCCAGTATCTTTATGAAGAGTATAGACATTCTCTTCATGTAAGCGTAATGTAGAGCCGACTTCCTAAACCCTGGCACAATGTAAATGGGCTGGGTCATCTGAAGACCGTTCTAAGTAATGTGACCACGAACCTAGCATATTGATGGCTTGATGGCCTAACCCCTGAGCACCAAGGAGTGTGTGTATTAAATTTTTAGTGAAGGCCACCGTTAACCTAAATCCCTAAACGTCTTCTAAATTGTATGAAGTTCTTGATATCAATTTTTTTGAAGGACTGGACTAGTCAATAGAATAATTTAACAGCTGACAAAGACAAAATAATCAAAGATAACATCTAGTGGTGCACAATCATGGTACACAATTTCCAATTGCTATGCTCGTGATCATTGAATTAAAAAAATGTATCAGTCCTTTAGTGCATACAAACACATTAGGTACAAGTGAAACATCTGGGATGAACAGCCTGAACCTTAAGGATTGAATGACTTCTAGAGAGATTTCCATTGGAATATATGATTTGTGCAAATCTTGAATCTGATTTGACTTAGTCTAAAATGGTGGACTAACCTGTGCTGGTACGTAGACGTCTTGCCCTAGTTTGTGCAAATGTAGTTGTACCCGGGTGAGTTTCTTCATTGTTGATTGAACCGCTTGAATAAATCTCCTCTTGGAGGATGTCTATCATGAACTCCGGGAATTGACGGGGCTCACACTAGCCCAGCAACCTCGTCGCATGTCGGTACCAAAAGTAGTGGAGTCCATCTTGTTGCCCAAAATTTCCACATCAGTTCTATAAGGTAGGGCGGCATTGCGCCTCCAGATATATTGGATGGCACAGCTACACCATCTTTTGCACCTCCTACCTCAAATACGCCTTGCGCCCTAAACCACCATTGTAGCATGCCCCTGCCCCAGTGCCACCAACCTTGTTGTGCACTTCGTTTGTCGTTGAATCCAAAGCCGCCATGAACGGAAGTCAATTACAAGACACAACAACTTCAATGCAATGCTACCACTTTTGATGAGAGGTTTGCAGACAATCCTTTGTTTATACTCTTGAGCGGCAACGTTGAGCTCCATTGCTTTTTTTTCCTGCCTGGAGATTACCTAACCCTTCGCCTTCTACAACACAGTCACAATGTGTTGGCAAGTGCCTTAGGATTGCTTATTGATCCCTTCACTTGAACAACAAATATAAAAATCCTCGATTGTCTTTCTAAACCAATTGAAGAAGTAGTTGGCTCAGAATCCAAGAAAAAGTCCATGTCATTCTAGCCAGGAAGGGAAGTCCAGCTACTGCCACAGGAGCCGGCTAAGGCTGTTGCGCGTGTTGTGGGAAAATACATACACTCCCAACATCCTTTACCATAAGCCTCCTTGAATAATGCTGCATATTTCGTTAAATACTCTGCAATCCCTCTTCTTTGAGGCCTAATTTGTTGGTTCACCCTGAACCCTAATTTATTTTTTCTTGGCTCTTAAAAATTCTCCTACTCTCTAACTCCAATATTGTAATTTTGGTTGATCCCTAAAACAGTCCTATACCTACCCTAAATCATAAATATATCCTAATTGTAGGCCAAAATTGGTTGGTTTAGGCAAAATGGGTTAAGTGAGTTTGGTACAACCAAAATGCATTTGGGGTTGGGAGACATGCAACAAATGAAAGAAGAAGAAGAAGGCCTCACTAAGAGCATTTCCACCAAGGGATCTTGTATCCCTACCCGGATCATGAAATTCATCCAGATAGGAAAGAACCCCCACACCAACATGCTCCATCTCTATAATTTTAGAGAAGGGTGGTGTCCCAATTCCCTATCTGGAATGGCATATAGGGAACTCAGAACAAGTGAACTGTATCTCTTTTCACTGTGTTGCTCTGACATGTGCTTCAGGGATTTGAGTTTTGCACTATTTATTCTCACCCTTTTACTGTTCTATAGTTTGTTTTGACTTGTTACTACAGCTTTTGAGGCTAAATAGATTGAAATTGCAAACTTATGGGGAAGAGCTAGTAGGGCTCTCATTCCCTATTCCCATCGTTTTTTTCCCTTCATATAGATAGGGATGGAAATAGAGAGTCGCTAGTGAACATGCTCTTAAGCACTAGCTGGCCAACTGCATACAAAAAATTTGTAAGATTATATTGCCCGATCAATTAGAAATTTATCATGCCATGGCATAATGTTCAAAATGCTCTACATGATATTTCATTGATCCAACCCATTGCTTAACATAGCGGGAGGTCCCTTCTTTCAAGCCTCTTGGGCTCTGATAGCTCTACCTCTTAGGCTTGGGCTGCTGCCCTCGCCTTTGCAATATCACCTTCCCAGCCTAGGAGGCCTTCAAGAAAGGGGTCTCCCACTATATGACATTCCCTAACAATGTTTGCGAGTGGGGCTAAATTTAGCAAGGCTTCTATCAAAACTATTTTATAGCAACAAAAAATGTAAAGAACGTAGTAGAAATAATCATACAATGGTATGGAGCTTGGTCCATGATTGCAAGCTATGTCTAAGTTGTGGTCTTGACAATAAATGTATTGTAGTCCACTTGGTCTTGAACGTTCCTTTTGGGGAGGCACCATTGGGCTAGATTGCACCATTTCAAAAGGGATATTTACTATTTGCCAAATAAAGTAGTCTTTTTTGCTACAAATTTTCCATTTCTATTTAAAATATGGATGAAGTCTCCAAATTTGGATGAAAAATTTCATGAATTTGATTGAAAAATGTTTTTTGGTCCCAAAGTTGAAGGAATGTAGAAATACAATGCTTCACCAAATTTAAATGATTGCCACCCAACATTTTTTCAAAAAGAATAAAACCAACTAATTGTGAAGTAAGTTCTATATTTACAATTCTCGTCGAGAGTTACAATCCCTTATCCTAAATTCCACATGCTTGAGAATTCTCATTGGTGGAAGCAAAACTAGGGATAAAAACCCAGAAGAGTTCCATTTTCGATCCAAAAGTAGGTTGATCTTAGTTTTATGTTTTTTTGCTATTCAAAAGGAAAAGAACCCCGATTTTATGTGGCATTCTTTCTGGGGAATAGTAACTCCTTTGTTGTCTTCACTCTATTCAAGTACATTGAGAGGGACATCACAATAGAGATCACTTTTTTGTGGTGTCTAGCAAAATTTGTAAAAAAAATCTTGGTTCCTCCTACTTTACAATTAACCCTTGAAGGACCAATCATAGGGAATAGTAGATACGTTGGTGTATATGTGGCATTAGTTGTTAGTAGAAAGTTCCAAATTGAGACCTCGATAGTTCATTAGAACCATATCAACATGAATTTTAATTTCACTCTTGATCTTAAAGCTATAGGAGGTGTAGAACCATGCCAAATATAATGAAATATTGTTGTATAATACTGGTCAGAATGGGCTCTTTGGATGTTTAAGGGTTAACTCTAGTGTCAAACTTGGATTTTTATTAGCAAATTTAGCATTAGTTTTAGCAACTTGAGCTGACTGTGAAAATCAAATTTGAAACCACTGTCAGATAGTCGGGCAGATTCATTTTTTTCCTTGAGGGGTCCCGGTAGACCTCCCAAGTGGATAAGGTGGGACCCAAACCCGTGTGTTTCTCTGAATGCTTCTCTGCGGCGCTGGTGTGAGAATTGTTCTTGTGTTGCGAAGCTTTCTTGCCGAAATCATTCGCCTGAAAATCATGGCCGCCATGGCTGCTTGCTCGCTTTCACCTGCCAGCAGCATGCGCTTCGCCTTCGCAGGAGAGAATTCACTACTGCAGGGAGGTCGGAGAGAGCTTTCTTTGGGCCATGGCCGAGGGAGACGGCGTTCGGGGATGCACGCGTGGGCATGCAAGGCGGAAGAAGAAGAAAATGAGAGGAAGGAGGTCGTTAGTAATCCTCTGGATTTGCATGGAGAGTTTCGGAAAGCTTTAGAAAGTGACGAGTCCAAGGTACGGCGTGGTGCGGCTAATGTACAGCACATTTAGGTTTAGTGCCTCATGTGGGTTTTGAGTGGGGCGTAGATGGGCTTTTATTTTTCCAATTTGATTCTTTACGCACACATACAAGGATTCCAGTGATACTCCTTCCGTCCCGAAATAAGGGTTCGCACAGCAGTTTCGTTGGCAACATTTGATACCAATTTCGTTGATCATGTTGTGAAAAAACATAAATTGTAAATGGTCCAAAATCTATATCACGAAAATCAGTGAAGAACATTGCATGTTTTCATTGCAACCTGGGACAAAACAGATAGGACGCTTATTGACGCTTATTTGGGGACGGAGAGAGTACAAAGTTTGGCCCAGTCCGAATAATATTTTCCAGCCGCATTGGTCTTTATATCACCCTGAATCTTTGGTCTTATGGCTCTCGTGAAAGTTCAAATTTGTTGGATGAGTTGCTTTGGATTAGGGTTGCGATGGAGAAGAGGAAAGGCTTGAATTCTTGCTAGTAATGTCCATTTTACTCGACAGGCGTTGTTGAAAGATTTGGCTGAAGCTACAAAGCGTGTCTCAGAGAAGAAGAGAGAGCTGGATGAGTTGAATCGTCAGGAGAAGAAAGCGGAGGAGTTGCAGTCGTTCCTTCAGCGCTTGGATGATGATCAGGAAGTCGCGGATTGTGCGGTAAGGTCCATTAATTTCAACTACTGTAGAACGGAGCCGGTTTCACAGAGCCGGTTTCATAGAGAAGATGTTTGGATGTCCTAAGGGTTTAGCAAGAACAAATTTATGAATGAAAAGTTGTATGCATGAGAACGTGATCGATGAAATTGTACTAGTTCTTAGTCTTATGAAACACAAGGAATACCATGATTTAATATACCCGTTGATGAACTCCATTTTCTAAGCTTTAAATCATATATTGGTTACTTGTTGATTGTCACTTGTTCTTTGAGTGACTAATCATTACAAAGCTTCTTTGATGATGTACACAATTTAACAAGAAGTCATTTTAGTGTCTGTCATGCTATTTTGGTGTTACTTCAAATCATGCATGACACTAAATAGAGTAAATAGTGGGCCTCATTGAGGTGGATTGGACACTTGCTACCTCATGTGTGTCATTAGATGTCCATGAATGCGACTAATTTTTTAAGCTTGTTATTTCAACCCTAGTTTCACATAATCTTGGTTTGAATTTTAAGCTTGTGCAATCTAAAGTGTCTCTTAGTAACATGACAAAGATCTTGTTACACTCTATTGTTGAAACTGCTCAAGTGCACATGCTATCAAAGCTTTCATGATTATTTACAGAGAAAGAACTATCATCCAATAAAGAAGACCATATTTTGAATGCGTTCATCCAATGTTTAGGTTCTAACCAGTGTACATCTTTGAAGGTTTCAGAGATAGAAGAGGAGGTTCTGAAGGCCGAAGCTGAGGTGAGGATGGCTGAGCTTGCCTTGATTATGGCTCGTGCTGGTAATATTGCCACTGAGATCTCTGGCAAATGGGAGGCATCAAATATTGACGAAGATGCTGAGCGGATTGAGTCTGGCAAGGTGAGGTATTTTGCATTGAGTATGACATGAATCTTGATCCACATATGTTTACAAGGTAATGGCGACAAGGAAATGGTCACTAAAAATTATTCATAAGTTGAGCATTAGGCAGGTTTTCACTTGCAGATAATGTTTGATAATTGGGACTTTTGATTGCCATTACTGACAAATTGTCAATGTGAATGGCATTTTTAACTTGCAACCAATTACTACCAAAATGTGATCCTTCTAAATTTGTGTTGGATACCTAATGAGAAAAATCCAAATGTAGCATCATGTTACATTTGTCATACTCTTCAATACTCTTAACAATCAATTTTAAGTATGCTAGGAGGTCATGGTATTAGAGGTTTTTAAACTTCGAATTCTAGTATTGCACTTTGACCCTTAGGGTGAGTTTGTGCATTTGTATCTCATTGCTTGCATATCTTCTAAATCAAATTCTTTACTGAATTGGAAGTGCAATTAAGAATGGCTAGCATAATAGGTTCTAATGCTCGTCCTCTCTACAATAAGTTACAAAATCCTACATTGTAACTATGATCCATTTCCAAGAGGAATCAGGGAGGCTTGGTAGATACCATTCATACTTCACAGCTGCCATGGAGTAATGGCAGTTTTGACAATGTCCCTACTTGATTGGCATGTACATGATGAGACTGGATGTTTGACTGCTTCTCTAGAAAAGTTTGATGTTTGTAAGGTGCAGTGGATTGATAGGTTAACGTTTGTGATGCAGGCAGCAGCTGTCTCTGCAATTGCTGGCACTTTTGCCAGTCTCCCTTTCACAATCGCCGTTGATGGAGGCTTGAGTTTGGGAGGTCTTTTAAGCCAAGCCGGCATTTTAGTCAGCTGTGCCTTGTTCGGTGTGACGTACCGATATGCCATTCGTCGAGACCTGGGAAATTTGCAACTCAAATCCGGAGTCGCCGCTGCCTTTGGCTTAGTTAGAGGTGAGAGAATGGTTTCCATCTCCCTTATAAGAAATTCCAGTCATTTGGCGCTCAAGACTCTGCGTTCCCTGTTTTCATTAGAGCACAATCCCTGTAGAACTTTGGTTTTGCATCATGTCACTTGTCCTTCTTTACAAATAGAAAATCTCTTGCTGAAAGACTCTAAACCTAAATAAGTGTGAATTCGATAGCTAGATAGTGGACTTTTTGGAACTGAATAGAAGTCAGGGACCAAATCTGCAATGTTTTCTTCTAGTGATAGAGCTGATTAATTTGAGAATGTTGCACAAGATCATTGCTGATGCTCAGTCTAAATCTGCTTACGATGTTTGCACAGGTGCTGGATATGCTACACAAGCTCTTTCTGGATTTCCAGAAACGGGGGTCGACGATATCCTGAAGGCAAGCTTAGTTACTGGAGAGAGTGTGCTCATCTTCCTAACTGCAGCAGTTGCATTAGATTATTGTCTACGAGTGAATGTAGTTGGCGCTTTTCCGTTAAAGAAAGCACCTTAGTTACTACCATGTCAATCTTGGCGCATTCAATAATGAGGGAATAGGTGCTGTCAAAGTATTTTTCATTTTTGCTTCTCATTCAGAACTGCAAAACCTTCCATTTCCAGAACGTTTCGTTCATTTCTTCATGCATATGAGCCTGGGGAAGGACTCTAATTTGGTATCAATCGAAAGAGGTTGAGATTTCCTACAAGTCACGGGGATTTTTTTCTGATTATATCTGAAAACTTCATCCAACGACCTTTTTCTCGTTGATTTGTTCATTAGGGATCAATATCTTTGACTTCCATCCTTCAAAATTTCTTGAGACAGTGGATTCTGAAATCCATAGTAGAAATAGTCATTGGCAGCTCATGCACCTGCAATGAAGCATTCTGCCATCTTTGTAAGCAAAGCTTTTAAAAGCACATAAAAGCACATAAAAGCTTTGCTTCTGGCTCTTGTAAGCAAAGCTTTTATGTGTTCGCACACCAGGATTCATTGCGGCGAAACTTGGTCCTGGATAATTATAAGGGAAAATTAGGGTATAAAGGTTGTTGGAAGACAACATATGTGGCGTCTCGTGCCAAAAATATGGGGGTTCTCGTCACCTCCCTTTGAAAGTACGTAGCGACCCTTTTACTGGCCTTATTTTTGAACTTTTTATCACTTGAAGGACCAATGATTCATGTCTTCAAAATGACCAATTTGAATGATCATATTCTAAATTATATTATTGAGATGGGGCTAAATTTTGTATCTCTTCGATCAATGTAGAAAATTTCACGTGTTGACCAATATTAATTAAAATTGAAGCCAAGAAAGTTCCTATATGACCTACTCGAATCTGTTAAAACGTAAGGCGCAATCTGGGCCAATTTAGGGTTTGATTATTTATTGCACAATTTTGTTTCTTAGATTTCTCTTTCTTACTTTTATATCATTTGCAAGCAGTATCCTATGGAAATTTTGGCGTATTTCGTTTCGTCAACCAGGTGAAGGATTTCTATTCGGACTACCGTTTCCAAAGCTGGTTGTGTGCAAGCCTCGAGATAGAATCGGTTAAGCACTGACAACATTCAGTGGCGCGAGAATCTGTTCTTGGAAGACTTTATCCGAGATTTCGAGGAGCCGAGTAAGCCTGGTCTCCTCCACGGTGCATTAGCCCTGGCCAGCATTAAAAGAGTGGGACGGTGAGTACCTTTTGGCGATGCTGATTTTGCTGCAGATCCTATCCACGTCAAACTCAGTGATTACTACACTTACGCAGACGCTGTTGAGGAGGAGCGTCCTCTTCACATTTTTGCAGAGAAGGCTCCACAGCTAGCTGCAGACTATGAAGTGCCCATTTACTTCCAAAAGGATCTTTTCTTCATTCTTGGTGAGGTGAGACCAGATTATCGGTGGCTGATTGCAGGTCCGGCCAGGTCTGGCTCATCCTTCCACATTGAACCCAACAGTACTTCGGCATGCATGGAATGCTGTTGTGAGAGGGGCCAAGAAGTGGGTGATGTATCCACCGGAAATGATGCCCCCAGGGGTGTATCCAAGTCACGACGGGGCGGACGTGGCGACTTTCGTTTCCATCACAGAGTGGTTCATGAATTTTTATGCGGAGGCCAAGCAGCGGGGGCAGAGACCTGTGGAGTGTATTTGCCGAGAGGGGATGGTCGTGTTTGTGCCGCGGGGTTGGTGGCACGTTGTGATTAATTTGGAGGAATCCATCGCTATCACCTAGAATTTTGTTAGCAGGTATGAAGTGTTGACTTAACTTGCATCATTTGCATGTAAGGTAGAGGATACCATGTGCGTCACTTCTTGCATTTTAACCAACAAGTCGGAGAGTATTTTTTGAGATCCGTATAAAGCTACGGAGAGATCACTTAGGGTGCACGTGCCAGGCGCTGTACAAGATCAAATTTCTAGGAATAAGTACGAATTTCTGATGGGATTTGTGGGAGGTTGGAGGCCACTGTAAGAGACAGAGACAGCAGACAACCCCATTTTCATTCAATGAGTGACTATAGACATTTAGCTGAGTCATGCTTACACCTAACGTGCTCGGGTAATTTCACCCAATTGTGACCTGTTTGCAAAACGGTCCCATCTAGATTCTTGTAAAAAATGTAAGCCCTCGATTTGGGGTAACTGTGATTCACGACTTATTCATACAATCATATGATATTCAAAAAATGCAAATAATGCACGCAAGAGAATCTCGAATCCCCTTTTGACACCCAATAAGATACAACAGGAATTTAGACAGTTTATGAATGGGAACCTTGCTTGAGTGCTTATTTAGACGATTTTAGGTTGAGTTACCTTAATTGAATATATGAGTTGCTGTTGGGAACAGGAGTCAGTATTAGAGACTGGATCAAGTCCGTAACGGATTTAGTCTCCTGTACCTTACTTATGTAACTCCCGACCCGGACCCAAGCAGGTGTACTGTACTGTACATTAGACCACTAAATCGAGTTCTCCAAGTTCTTCATTGTTGCCCTCTCGTCTTGATTTCAGCTTCGTATGAGCTCATCTATATATAGAGTGATGCCATTCTCATTAATTCTTGTAATCATCAACTTTAGGTCATCTTCGGGGCGATTATGACGATTTCTTGTCAGCTTCTGTGCTTTTCTTCTTCCGGACTATCAATCTGCTGAACTGCCATCGGGATGCCTCCCCCCTGTTTCGATTACTAACCTGATCATGTGATCGTGTCGCAGAAGCAACATTTCAAATGTACTGGAGTTCCTGAGCAGGCCAAATTCTCAGCATTTGGTATCAGGAACGGAAGACCGAGTCAACCTTTACGAGATGTTCCGATCTACATATGAGTCCCTCTACCCTGGGGCAATTGAGGCTACAGAGCGCGAAAATGAAAAACAGGAGACCGACCTCCGGAAGGCAATAAGGGACAATTCTACTAATGTCATGACTGGAAGGTTTAAATTCAGCTTCTAAATTCACCACTGAAGCCTTTAATCTCTGGAATTGTTACTTATTGAAGCTGGTCACTTCTTGTAGCTGGACACTGTGCGGAGCAATTTGGAACGGAGCTTCTTTGGTCGCTCTAAATCATGGCATTCCTAAACGTGAGGGCTGAGAACTGCTTTCAGTGCGGTCCGAATCATGTGTTGAGGAACTCTCTGGGTTAAATTTCAGACTAATTTAAGTTTGAGACTCGTGGATTCCCTACTCCGCCCACTTCAAAATTCCACTCTGTAATTGTTGTGTAACCCTCCCTCTCTTTGCTTGTCAGGTACGTTACTCAGTGTGTCCAGTGGAGGAAAGGAGGTAACTTACTATCGTACAATCTCTATCAGTCTCCGGGATGCACAAAAAGTTTGCATGATTTCTTACAGATGTCTGAGATTATTACTGCGCTTCCGATCTGAGAACAGCTGGTCATTTAAGGGTTCCTTATTCCATCACTTCCTGGCAATGCATGGTTACAGCGCTGGAACAGTGACACCCGGCTTGTATAATTTTACGGCTTGTAACGCAAAAGGTCTATTCACGCAGACTGCGACATTGAAGTCGGCATTTAAGCGATGAAATAAGAATGGACAATTACTCTATGTGATCTGGTTTTCTGGAAGCATTGAGCGAAGAGTGTTGCTTCACAAATCTGACCGCAATTGGTGTAGCTGGCGTGGTGTACAGTACAGGCTCAGTTGCATAGACATCTTCTGTTCCCTGATTCGCACACCTATTTTGAGGTGAGTGTTTTTATCTGTTCTCCCTCTGAAAAGCAAGCACGAAAGCAGTGGGTGTACAACCACACGAGGTCACCACAAATGCACTGGGCCTACGAATATAGGAGCTGGATTTTGGACTTCAAAATGGTCGTTTGTTCGTAGGAAACCAGTGTTGCAGGCGAAAGAGAGCACCGTCTTGAAGTCAAAGCTTGAGCTTCTGCATACCAAGGCCCAGTTCATCTCTACTGTAGCTTATCTTGTTCACCAATTGAAGGCTACCGTTACAAATTTCCATACAATATTGATACAGGCAATTGTCCAGCTGTCACTGGAGGAAGTGGGCAATTGCAAGAAACACTTGTATACCATTTTTTGTCACACGTTGCATTCTAATTTTTTTTTTGGTCAGAGCATTTGCAATATGGCTCCAAAAGTCTCAAAATTCATAGGTGAGACACTCATGATGATTATACACCTTAACAAAAAAAAATTCCATTTAAAAAAAATAAAAAATTAAGGTACCCCCCCAAACCGACCGAATAAGGAATTTCGACATGATCTAGAGTAGTGAAGGCAAAACAAATATTTTTCAGAGGTACATAAATTGAAAAGACACATATTGCAAAAAATTTGGTAATATTATCGCTTAAATTGAAATTACTATGAATTTTGAGAGGCAAAAAGTGCGCCAGACCCATGGCCAATATATAGACTCTTCCAATTCCGATCATTCAATAACTTTTTACCTAATCATTATTTCCCACTTTTTTTTTCACAGCTTGGAACATGTGTCATGTATTTATTAGTTCCAACCTTGAAAATGAAAAAAAAAACGCATTCTAAGCATGGTCGGAAATACGTGCACCTATAGGTCGGGAATGGGTCAATGGTCGGGAATGGGGGGGTACCTTACCATCTAATAGTAGACCCCAATTTTATGTCACACTTGTCAATTTTTTTGGGGGTAGCATTATTTTTAGCCCCCAAAAATAAATTTGGAGCAGATGGTCTTTCAATAGAGTAGTAGATTAGATGCTATTGTTTGATGGAATTTTCAAAATAGTTAATTCTTATGTTGTATTGTATAGAAGTCTACAAAGTGAGCTTCTCCCTTCTTGCATTTTGAAATATATAAAATATTTTGTGTGGATGTTTCTTTTAATGCATGACCATCTCCATAGAGTTTTTACAAATGGAAAAAATTTATTTTATTTAAAAAAATATTTTTTACTAGTTTTTACAAATTGAGATGTCAAAATACCTATTTTCTTGAGAATTTGCACATTATTAGTTCTCCTACTTAGAGAATTTTTCTATGCTTTATTTTCCTAGTAAAAAATATTCTTAAAGGTGTATACATTGACTATATTTTTAAAAATTTAAAAATTTTAAAGTAGTTTGGGAAAAAACCAAAGAGTATTGTGAAAATGCAACAATATTAGTAGGTGTTTATAGCAATCACCCAAATAGTAATTCCAACATTTCCTTTGAGGTTGGTGGCGTACCTAAGTAGATCCAAGTATTTCTTGTTCCACATCAAGTGTCCAAGAACCAACACTCTTATTGCATTTCTAATCAATGCAATTGGTATATCTTTGGTAAATAGTATAGCCCAAATTGTTTAATACTCTTGATCAATTGTCTCTTTTAGCTTAGGATAATAGGTAACCCAAATAATTTATTGGGGTGATTGCAGGAAAGATTGGTACTATTTTGTGTCACACTTGGAATGATGAAGTTGTCATCCACTATAACTTTTGAAGCATGAACCGAATTAACTTGAAATTTTTATTAGAGATGTCTAACTTGATAGCAATTAGATCCCTTATATTTCAAAAATTTACAAAAATAATTTTATATTAAAGTTTAAATTTAGCTAATTTGTCACACTTTTGAGTTTAAGGGGTTTTACTACTAGCGAGTACCCAAAATTAATGGTTTAGAGTTGAAATTTTTGTAGCCTATTTCTACACTAGGAAGGCATGTATCTACCATAGGGAACTTAGAAAAACATTATTTTATGCCTCTATATGTATGCTAATAGGGCTCCCTTGCACATGCACTTCTAAACATTCAAGATGGGTTCAAGGTAATTCTTTTGGTGGAATCCCTTCATCATGAAGTTCTCCCAAATTGTCAATTTTTAGTTTCCTTGGGAAAAAAAATCCTATTTTTTACAAACTAAAATGTCAAAGTGTCTATTTTCTTCAAGAATTGTTTTACTCTATTTTGTGAATAACTTTAGAACTATATTTGTTTTAGGTCTCAAATTTTGGTGATATGCTATTTCTAGTGTTATACTAACTATCCATACTTTATCTTATTTTAAAATATTTTTTTCCAATAGGTCATCGTACAGCTAGAACTAAGTCAAACGCTACAAAAACCAACCGGTCTTTCTTGCAATGATCCAGTGATGAGTTGTAAGCCCATCACTCATGGATCACATCCGTATGGTTGGTTCTACCATTGCACTGGTTACCAAATATTGTATCAATAAAATGTGAGTCCAAAATTTCAAATTGTTAGAAGTAAACAATTTTGTAGTTGTCATATTCATTATGATACCCTCACCAAGCACTTCAACATCCACATTGTGGATGATGTAAAATTTCAAAGTAGAATAACTTCTACATGATTGGTATGTGAAATCTTCTCATTCTTCCATTTTGCAAATGATCCTAGACAAGCAATGACAGAACCATTTTGTGGAATGCTCAACGCCTACCAACTTGTGTACTATTTTGTACTCCGTAGTAAAATGCAAGTTAGAACTAGTTGAATTGTTTCAGAATCAAATGGAATTTGGAGGCTGGGGTAATGCAGTCGCTAGTGCACATTGCAAAAGCTGTCACGTTACGTTGCTGGTATCGAAGGCTGGCCCGCAGATCGAACACTGAGGCTATTTCAGAATCACATTGAGGAGCGACCCCTGGGAAAGGCCGATCACCTCAGCGAGGTATGAAGTTAAATTTCAGGTCGCGAGCCCAGCCAAGTGCCAGATTGGTTCCGGATCGCCAATTTCCCGAAATCGACGTTACGTTGTTGGTAGAGCTGGCCCGCGTAAGCAGGCTATTTCAGAATTGAGTTCCCAAGCTATGAAATACCTTTAGAAAGAGTACAGTAGAATGCATGACGCTCTGCCAACTTACTTGATACCAAACCTGCAAATCCTGCACTACTTAGAATGTTTCAAGAGATCTGATCGATCGACACCACAACCCTACCTAGCGACACACTCTCGCCTCTTTGTATAACAAACCCGAAGTACAAACACTATAATTCGTCCCTTGCGGACAATGCTCATCCCTGCTGCACTTACAATTCCCCTCCACCGCACACCCCTCCCCATCACTCACAGGCGACCCCTCGATCCCAAGTATTGCATCAGACCATTCACTAGAGAATAGCCCCTCCGGATCAAACTTCTCCTTCACCGCCAAAAACTCACCCAACTTCGGGTACTTCCGCCAAACCCCCTCGAACGCCACATTCCTGTTCTTCCCCCAGTGCGGCCTGCCGCCATACTTATCAAAAACCAACTGCTCTATCTCCTGAAACACGTCCATGTCTAGTCGCGCCTTCCCCGCTTCGTCGTCGCTCTTCGTGCGTGACCACCCGAAGTCCACCATGACGGCGTCATCCTCTTGGGCAGTTCCCATGTACGCCTGAGTTTGCTTCGTGAACCGAAAGAGAAACCCCACGTAAAGGTCCAAGTCGCAGAGGGAGCCATTGGGGGCTCGCATTCGAAGAGCCTTGATGTCGTCGATGAAGGCGTCGATGTGGTGGAGAGGAATGGCCACACTGTCGTCGAAGAAGACAAAGCCATTGATGCGAGGGTCCCAGTTGCAGGCGACGTGAGGAGTCGGGTCGCGTTGGCAGCCGCCGGCGGTTTGGATGACGTTCTGAAAGCCGATCACGGGGAATTGCGAGAGGAGATTGGGGGATGGCAGGACCGGGGAAGTGCTGTGCTTCTTGTAGCCGTAGGAAACGGATTGCTGATAAATGACTTGAGCAAGGGCTTGGGCACATTTGCAATCACGGCAACTAAAGCGGTCCGCAAGTTCCTCTGCAGGTTGTGAAGGTCAACATCACTGGTTAATTTCCATCAAAACGGGAGATGAGTCCCGAACACTCATGTCGCTCAAAGATCATGTCAGTCAAAACACTAGCAATTGCACTGTGATTTCATGCAACTACAGCCAGGTTTTGGAAAAAGGAATGGGACAAGGGTGTGGGATTTGAGCTTTCTAGTGTGAGACTCTCCATTTTGAACCCCAAGCGATTCTGTAATTGCTAAGAACATTGACAGAAGAAATAAATTATACATCGGAATGTAGATGGATTAACATTGCAATTAAGTTGGGTAGCTAGCACGTACGCGCTCTGTAGGAGAAGAAATTCTGTACTTTAAGGGCATTGATACATAGTGCTACCCGAGTAAGATTCATACTGGTTACTTTCCATCAAAACGGACTCTGAATCCCAAAAAAGGAGATCGATCTCAGATTGACCAGTACCAAAAAAAAGGTCCATCAATAGACTGCCAAAGCACTCACTGTGATCGAATTCATGCAACTACAGTACGAGTTCTCTAGTGTAAGAGTTTTCATATATGAGCCCCAAGAGATCCTTAGCCCCAGAATATTAATCTCGTCCTAGAAATAGTACTACTCTCTGCATAGAGTTTGAGCAATGCGCTTGAAAATGGCCTTCTAAAACTCGAAGTGTGTCATCAGACAACGGTGAGGAAAATCGACGCAATTGTTGGAATTGTCGTCGATTATCTCGATTCGAACCATCTCAACTTCGTAACCGATTACAGACCTCACGGTCTTCTTTCCTAAAACACCATGTTTCAAGACGCTAAAATTGGGTAGTTCCATTACGTGATTTGAGAGAGGAAATCTAAGAAATCGTACATTCAGGGTGTCCATTGATTCATGAACTGTGCAAGTTACTCGAGCAATAAAAATTTGCCACAAACTACACGAGCTAGGTTTTGACCTAAGTACCGTTCGTTCTTGCGAGCTCCAACGCCACCTCCGGATTCGACGTCTCCACCACATAATCATTCCTTCCATCCCCAGTCACGTTAACCGCCACCCGTTCATCCTGCCCATACACCACTTCCCTCAGTCCCGGATACCAAGCCACTACCGCATACTGAAACCTCGTCGCAACCTCCCTCATCTTCTCCCCCGAGAATCCCTCATCCCCCTCCACTCTCACCATCTCCACTTTCCGTTTAAACATCGGCTCCGCTTGCAACGTCACAGTCGAAATCACCCCCAGCACACCAAGATGCACCTTCACCGCGTTCAAATCCGGATCCAGGGAGGTGATTTCTCTCACTTGAGCGAATCCTTGTGAAGCATTCCCAGGCGTGACGATCCGCATCCCGATTACATACTCGTGCACGGCGCCGCCTTTGCCCCAGAGCGAGGTGCCGTGCACGCTGTTGGCGAGAGAGCCGCCGAGCGTGACGCCGTCGAACAAGGGGGAGACATTCATGGCGAGGTTCGCTTGGGCGGCTTGGTCGAGTAGTGCCCGCCAGGTGATGCCGCTCTGGGCGGTTATTGTGCTGAGTTTTGTGTCGATGTGGAGGATGCGATTGTAGTTTTTGGAGCTGATGAGCAAGCCGGAGGAGGAGCCTGGGCAGGCGATTTTGGGGATGCTGTGGGAGTAGAGGGTGGAGACTTTGATTTTTTGATGGGCTCGGGTGGCGGACGCTACGGCGGAGATGATCTCTGATTCTGTCTGTGGGTACACCACCTTCGCTGCCTGCAGGGATACATCCCATGACCATTAGATCGTACTGGCGCTTTTATGAGGAGCAATATGGAGCACTAGTAATCTTCAACGACTCTTTCTTAATATTGAAAGTTGTCCCTCACCTCAAGAATCTCAGCGAGGTGAGAAAGAGGGCATTCAAGTTTTATGCATAACTTCAAAAGTTGTCACACTGTGTACACAACCTCCACAAGACATGTTTGGGACAACTGGACAAGATGCCAGGGATTCATCTTCAAACAAGCGCATCCTTCGACGACTCTTTCAATAGTAAAAGTTGTCACTCACCTCAAGGATCTCAACGAGGTGAGAAACAGGGCATACAACTTCTATGCAAATAGATCTTCATAGTTTGTCACATTGCGTACTACACGACTTTCACAACTGGGACAAGGTGTCAGGGATTCATCTATAAACTTGCGTTAGCGGCTTTGTGATTGGAGACTCGTCCACATACATAATAATAGCTTTGATCGAGTGCTCGTGAGAACTCACCCTTCCAGATATAGGAAGCAATGACATAAACTCAAAGTCTCACTAGGTTTCACAGAGACAGCATACATGGTGCTAGGTGGGTGTTCATGCTGCCCAAAACCTCTGTACGTAGATTCTTTTCACAAAGTCGGATGTTGAAGGCATCTGCTCAAGAATATTATGTACTAGATCATCGATGAAGACTCATCATCAAAAGAATTCACGAGAAGCTGGGATTTCGAAGTACCAATCACTACTGCATGCGCCTTATGTGGATCCTCTCATTCCAGCATTTGAAGCACTCAACGTCAGTCATTATTTTCATCTTACACTACTCTGTTACAGTGTTGCTCACTCGTAGCGATTGATGTATTGATCAATTCACAGATTTCCAGCATTCAAACAATAAATACTACCTTGCAAGGAATTCTATCGTTCCTGAGCCCGTACGCATTGTTGAGAGTGCACCCAGAGGCGTCGCATTGCTCCGGCGCGTCGGGAAGGACGGCGTTCACTGGCGCCACTGTCATCAGAAAGCTCCACTCAACCATCGCCAACACGAATCGCCGGCTCGCTCCGCCTGCCATCGCTGCCTCAGCTACCTCTGAATTACAATCAATCCCTCAATCCACATAGAGCAGCAAAATAGTCAGCATCCTTCCCCCACTACAAAATGAAAATTCAGGAGTCTCAAGTCCCACTTCTAAGAACCAGTGAGGAATGTGCAATAACATGGGTGTGTAAAAATGAAGTTATTTGAGCTTTGGGAGATCGATTGTGGTGGATATGTTGCCGGAGAGATGGCTTGACGTCACAAGTCACAACGTTCGAAAGAGAATTCCAGCTCACATATGACATCGAGTCTATAATTGGTGGTCGAGAGACCAATCAGCGGATGTGTCATGAAAGAGGACTGAAATTGTCACTTAGTGGACTAAGGCGAGACCCTTGTGAGAGTAGTTCTGTCGCAAAGCCGCTGACATTTTTAATATTATTTTGAAAAACAACATCTGAAGATGCACCTGCAAGAGACAAAAACATCAGATATTGAAGAAGGTGTCGGATGTAACTTAACTTCCCGTCCAGTCATGCAACGAGCGTGCAGTCCGAACTTCGAGCATCTCCACTCGCAACGAGGCCCCGGCCGCGTGAGGATGGCGGTTTGCCGCGGGCTGCTGGCCTCACCCGAGCCCGGCAGCCCCTGTCCGATTCCCTGTCGCTTGGCGGATGCAGGCGTCCCTGCCGCACCGACACGGCTGTCCTGCAATTCCTTCCCGACGAGTTTCATATGCCACTGGCGTTTATGAGTAATAATAGAAAGTACAGTAAAGGCCTGTTCTCACCTCTCACCTACTGTTTGGTAAGAGCCGTCATAAAATCATAATACCTCTGTCCAAAACGGAAAGGTGCAAGTTTTATGGAAACATTGGTTCTGAAGGTAACTACACCTAAAATTTACCCTTTAATCCTTAAATGAGAGGCTCATAACCGTGGAAATCATCTGTTTTGTCACCGTGTGGATTGTTGGATTAAAATAATGCAAAAGCACTCATTGGAAGTCAAACTACTGTAGATTATCTTCCCTTTCCCTACAAAATTTGGAGGATGAATAGTTGCACTTCTATCTTACACAGGAGATTCTCTTGTCACTCATCGGCCTCAAAACATCCGCTGCGTCGTTCAAGGGTTAACCCCTAAATGCCCGAGGCACCAAATTTTGGTGTTGGCAATACTTTGAAGTGAAATAAAACCTAATCAAGTTGCTATTTTTAGTAGTTTATATTTTTGTAAAATTCTTTTTGAAGTCTAGCTTTAGCTTCTAAAGTCCAATTTTGAAAATGATGGATTATGATTTTTCTACTCAAGATTTTGTGCAAAGGTACTTATTGCAATCTTGACTTTCCGTAGTGTTGAGGGCTCTTGGAAATGAGCCTCAAATACACTAGATCTTGGAGAAAAAATCATATTAGAAATTCATTTAAAAAAATTATAGAGGAGATTTTGAGAAGCCATAAATTGATTGGGGTTATACATGTTAGGCCCTTTGACCTCATATTTTTTTGGTGACCAACTTTTTAGATTTGACATGTAGAAAAAGGATTGAAAGAATTTCTTAGTTTTAACACACTCATATTCAAACATTATAATCTTTCAATTCATAAGTGATATTGTTGTGTTTTCTTTTTGTATGTGATCTTGAACATGTCTAGTTTGAATTTGCACAGTTACAATTCAAAAAAAATTGATACAACTTATCAAAATGTTGTCTTTTTGTTCAATTTAGAGCAAATTTCAGGAAGCTCAAAACAGGCCTTGGACATTTAGGTGTTAAGCAATTCAGCTAATTTCAGCATGGTTTTCAATACTCTATATTATATTGGAAAACACTTTATAGGGTCTAGTTGGTAGTCCAAAGGGGATTCTAGATTCTCTGAGAATGCATTTTTTGGACACCATATGAATAAACTATGAATTTTTAAAGTGTTGAAATAGGTGTTTCTAAAACCAACTTTAGATTCTCATGAATAGTGGGAATACATTTTAGGCAAGAATATCACTACAAAAGAAAGGGATGTTTTAATTGCATTTTAAAGTATAGTCCTAGATATAAGATTCTAAGTAATGACCTTTTAGGAGATTTTCAGCAAAATTTTACTAGAAATTTATGTATTTCTAGTAAAATTTTACTAAAAATCTCCTTAAAGGTCATTAGTTATAATCTTATATCTAGGACTATACTTAAGAACGCACTTAAAACACCCCTTTCTCTTGTAGTGTATGTAGGGTCAGTTCTAAAAAGGGGGCGAAATTGGATTTAGTTACCTTAAGTTGGGTTGGCATTGCTTTGGCATAAGTAGGGTCATCTTAACCCTTAAAAGTCCAAAGCCTTTCTAGGTTTCAAATATTATAGCTTTTGAAGTGTTATAGGTCTAAATGTCACTAAAGTATAGAGATCTTAACCATTTAATCTTGTAATGTACATGTTATAGATGACGGGAATGAAACTTGGAGTCATTTGGCCACATAGGTTGCAAGATTGTAATGTTTTAGTGTTGAAAAAGGATGCTGAAATTTTCATAGCAACTCATTTGAAGGGGTGAAATTTGATTTCTAAACCTACTCAAATGAAAAAAATAAAAATTATAAAGTGTTTTAAAACCAACATACAAACACATTGGTGAAAGAAAAATCATTCAATTGGCTCATTGTATTTGCAAAATGGCTTTGAAATGTAAAAAAAAAAAAAAGTTGCCAAAAACACATTTATGGTTGAATTTCCTTCTACTAAAATGCTTCTAAGTCACTCATAATTTCTTGGATTGATATGAAATTTTAACCAAATAAACTAAACTAGCATGCACATCTTTTCCAAAAAGTTTTTATTGGAATCAAACATTCTATAAAGAAGAAACAAGGCACCAAAGTTCATTGTAATCCAAAAATGTTTGGATTTTGAACTTTGAATTGCTCGGGCTAAACATTCAAAACAACTTGGATTGACATGATATTTTTACCACAATAATTGGACTTCAAGGGGAACAATGGGCAATTTCATTAAAATGGCGGTATTCCAAGTGCCACTTTTACAGTGTGCCATTTTCACCATCTAGGACTGGTATAGATTTCAGGACGGCCGTTCTGAACCATCTAGGACAGGTATAGATTTCAAGACGGCCGTTCTAAAATGTTTTCATGCCATTTTAAAAAAATATCGCCATTTTAACGAAATTGCCCATAACATAATTTAACAGTTTTTATTGAAAAAAAACATCGGATGAAGGAGATATAAGCCCCTGAAATTGTAGCCATCAAAATGCAGTTTGGTGAACTCAAATTGAACATGCAAAATTTGAATGGCTTTCAAAAAATCAATATATCTTGGATTGATTTGAAAATTTTACTATACAAACTAGAAAAGAGAGTACAAATTTCTTGGTGGGTTTGTCAAATTTGGAGATCTGATGCAAAAGTTATAGCACTTTGAATTGGATTTGTAGACTATGTGAAGACACTTTGGTCCCTTGGAACACTTAAAGGTTAAGTTATTAGTTGTTCAGACCTAAAGAGAATTTTTTTGGTGAAATAATTTTGGTATTGATAACTAATGTAGAACCCATTATTAACAAATTAATCTTGTAATTCGTTGATTCTTATCATTGTAACCCTATTCAGAAAAAAAAAAACTATTGATTATTAATCACGACGCTGTTGGAAGCACTTGCAATGCTTGTAGTGTTACTTAGTTGCCCACATCTCCTTGCATTATAATGATTGTTGTTAGGGGTGACTGCAAGAAACACTTGTCCTATTTCTTGTCCCCTTGCCCTCAAAAGTTGACTTTTTGCTCATAACTTTTGCATTGTTTGTCCATTTGGCATGAAATTTGAAATGAAGGTAGATACTAAAGTTTCAGACCTTGAGTAATTTTTTCAAAATTTTTAAAATTAGTTTACTATTTTTAACCTGCCCCCGATTGGGTGTCTACCTTGGCCATTTTGGGGGGTTTTAGTCCTATTTTTGATCCAAAAATGCGAATTTGAAGCCACAAATTGGACATGTTGGAGGTCTACTAACATTACAAGGTCTGACGATGAGTTTTTATGAAAATAGAAACATGTCAATTGCACACATGGGGTCAAAGTGACCTTCCTTTGCGCAAAAGCTACGAAGAGGAAAAAAATTTCTTTCATGAATTTTTTGGTGCAATGTGAGTGCAATCTTGTCTAGCAAAATGGTTTTTTTAATGAAATTTTTTTGAATTTTTTTTTAATTACTAAAAATGAAAAACTCCATAGACCCCTTTTCTGCTATTTTCTGCTCCCAGTGGCTTCTGTAGTACTCCGTAGTAGTCGGTAGTACTGCATAGTACAACATAGTACTGAATCGACGATCTAGATCTGCAGGCGCCTAGGATCGACGGTTCAGATCTGTCGGGGCGCTGCTAACACACAGTACTGGTAGTATTGCGTAGTACAGCCAGTCCTACGGCCAAAAAACGCAGTTTTGACGGAAAAACGTGAAGTGTTTCTTGCAACTACCCTTAGTGGTCAAGAATCTACAAAATTGAAAGATTGAAACTTTTAAAATAATAGCCTACAATTTTAGAGAATTATAAACAATTTCAAACTTTTCTCTAGAAAATACTATTCATAATCCTTGCCAGCTTTGCAACCACCTAGATTTGGCAGTTATGAAGGATTGATGGTCTAAACACCTACCAAAAAAGTTATGTACCATTGGTGCAAAGAACACTTGCTAAATCTAAATGTCAATGTACCTTAAGGCTAGTCGATTATTGATACATTTACCTCAGATTCTTTTTTAAACACAATCTTTGTCGACATTAAAATGGCTTAGAGGTTGGCTTTTGCAAAAACTATATCAAGTTAAAAGGACCAAAAATTTAGGTGAAGACCAAATTAAATAAAATGAGATGTAGAAAATGTTGGGTTGCATATTTATTAGAAAGAAATTTGCAATATATATATGAAGAATTGAAGTATCTATGCGTAATTTTTAAAATCCATACAAGAAGTTTACTTGAAGTAGAACTAAATCTCAATTGCAATGTTTTATTTATAATAATAAAAAAATCTTTAATTTTTATTAAAAAGCCCTAGAAGCTTAGCCCATGATACATCCTCTGCAAAAGAGTGTCCCGCATTTTTGTGAAGTTGCCCACCCGTTAATTAATATACTCAACCACCATGTGTTGACACTATGTGCTCAAAAAAAGTATTAATAGGTACACTAAAATGGACAAAACCATTTTTTTGTTTATCCAACCCTCACAAACCTTCACTCTACCTCTTCACAACCTTGCACACGATTTTCAAAGCACCTTGCAACAAGTTCCATTATATTGAGGTTCCTCAAACGGCTTGCGATTGGAATGGAAATCCTCCAACACCCTAACAACATGTGAAGAATTTCCGAGGAATCTCAGATTCATTAGGCTCATCGTTGTAATTTCACTATTGTGTATGCTTTGAAGAATTTAGTTTTACACGATAATAGATGTCTTACATGACAAATAATTGATAAGTAGATAGTAAACTTTTTAGAAATTGTATATATAAAACTTTCGTTCGACATTTAAAAACTTTCACAGATTTATTCTTTTGAGACTCACGGGGCTTTGGTTTGAAACATCAAACCTACAATGGAAAATTATCTAGGCTCTCCAAATTCAATGCCATGTCGGATTAGGGATGCCTTATGATTTTATTAGGGTTTCAATATTGGATTTCAATGTTTTTATTTTATTGGATAATGTAGGAATGATGTTACATTGTTCGAGTACTCTATATCAAAATTGTTGCTTACAAGTAGAAGAAATCGGGTTGGATGTTGACCCTTGAAATGTTTTGTGCCTTTATGTAGCTTAGATTGCCCAACACACTTTTTTTTTTAATCTTGTATTTTTACTTTGTACAAATTTTGGTATTTTGCACTATGTACAAGCTTTGTATGTAACTCATTTGTATAAAATTAACCCCTAAAATACCAAGGCATTTTCTGGTTCTGGAACCACTAAAAATTGCCATTTTTGTTGCGATCACTTTCTAAACCAAAAAAACTTTTTTTAAGAATCTAACCATAAGATCTTGTACTTCACTTGTCTCAGATCATGTGGTAAGAATTTCATGAAATTTGACCGTACGGATTGGAAGATATTAGCATTTGAAGTTGGATAAAAAAGATTTTTTGAATTGTTTCCTGCAATTTCAGATGATTTTGACGGCCATTCGTGGTTTTTTATTTTCACTACACAACATAAAGTTAAAATTTTTAATCTTGAACATTTGAGTTGAGAGTCGGGGAAAAAAATTTCAGCATATCAAAACTTGATTTTCACATATAAAAAAATTGCTAAGTAGAAGTAGGTCCAAAATTGATCAAAGCACTAAATTGTTAATAGCTCTTAGATGGAATTCAAACACCATAATTCCAACGGTGGGATTGTTCTTGCCAACAAACTAGACCGCGTCAAAAAAAAAAATTGAAAAAATTTGAAAAATGAATTCTATTAGTTGATTTTTGAAGAAGATGCTTAAATTGCCCCAAAAACAAGATTGTCCATAACTTTCTCATTATTAGTCCAAATAGAATGAATCAAAGCTTCAAATATAGACAAAAACATGGTCTTTGAGGAATTTTTTTTAAAAAAAAAAATCATTTTTTATTTTTATTTTTTTTCCGCCTGGCGAATTGCTTTTTTGCTTTAGGATGGCATAACTTTTGCTCCCAGGCACCGATTTAAAAAAATAATTATTATGTTTAGAAAGCTCATGTGATTCCCTATCACATAAAAAAGTTTCAAAAAATCAAGTCAAAATTTGAGGCCACATGGGCTTGCCCAAAATCTCAAGTGTCCCCTGAGGGGACTTTGGTACTTTAGGCGTTAAATGATTTTTGACCTCCCTTGTCTTGCCACATAGTGAGGATAAGGAGTATAGAATCTAAATTATGCTACATTTGACACACTAAGACAAATACCAGTCAAAAGAAACAATATGTAAATTCATACGGAGTATAATACAAGATATATAAAAATATTTAAACGGTTATATAATGAGTGTTTTACTGCTATTATATTCCTCAAAGAATATTCATTTTATATATCCAAATGTATTATAAGTGATTATAATCAAGGTCATATTATACAAGACTTAAATACCCAAGACCTAGTAGTTTTGAGCAACTCTTTGGGGGGGGACACTACAGGGCCAAATTGCACCATTTCAAAATAAATCTCTAGTATTTGCTAGATAATACTCCCTTTGTCTTGAAATAAATCCGGCATTTTTTTATAAATGGCTAGATTAATGTGTGAGCTGTCCCTATTTTCAAAGGATTGCGGAGATATTATACCTTCTACTAAACCCCACTAGGTATGAAAGAATGGAAGTCAAATGTGAAGCGGTGCATGTTGAAAACAAGCGGCAAAAGTGAAAAAAATTTGCCCTTTTTGGAACTTATCTAATGGTATTAATATTGATCATTCTTCAAGCAATGTTGGTGCCATGAAGTTCATTGATGTCCTTGTATTCAATTTTGACAATGTCTTGTGATTCAACTCCAAAAAATTCTCAACAAGAGATTTGTGAGTAGTAGTTTCTATATAGTTTTGAATTGAGTTCTTTACCTTTGGTTGGTGGGAGGTTGCATTCCAATTCCCTTTGCAAGGATCGATTTGTTGTACAATCTTTGGAGTGTGACATCTGCAAATTCTTTAGCTTCTTGTTGTCCAGCAAGTTGTGGAGAGCCAATTTCGAATTTAATTTGAGACAAGTCTCTTTGGAGACCTTGGATTTATTTTGAGACAAAGGGAGTAGTAATCTTTTCACCACAAATTTTCCATTTCTATTTAAAACATGGATGAAGTCTCCAAATTTGGATTAAAAACATCAATGAATACAATTAAAAAATATTTTTTGGTCCAAAAGATGATTGAGTGCAAAAATACAATGCTTCACCAAATTTTAAGTGATTGCCATCCTAGCACTTTTTCAAGGGGAAAAAACAACAACTAGTCTTGAAGTAAGATCCATACTTTTTATTCTTGTTCAAAGTCATAATTCCTTGTCCTAGATGCCACACACTTGAGAATTCTCATTGGTGAAAGCAAAGTTAGGGATAGAAACTCAAAGGAGCTTTGTCATTAGAACAAAACTCGGCCCTCCAAGTGCCCCTTAGAGAGACCCCTTTTGGAAAATTGAACTAATACAATTCCATAATCAGTGTTGCAAGTAACAGAGAAATCCCCTATTCCCACTTGAGGTTGGACAAATAACTATGATTACTCTTTGTGCAAAGTTCTGTTCCCATTGGTCGATTTTGGGGTACTTAGAGTTTGTCAACCCTACAATCTAATACCATAGAACATTATTTAATTCTGATGCAAGGTACTTGCGGGTGTTGCCTCTGTCATGTCCTTCCGCTTACAGCACAATATAAAATGCATTAGACAATGTTGTGCTGGTACTAGGGTCGCTTGCCACCTACATGGTTGCAGCAGGTGAGGAAAAATTGTTGGTCACACAAGTTCGGGATTGAACACACCTGCCGTTTTCATTAGTTGAGCGAATGAGGGTAATACAAAACCACAACTTGAACATTTAAGCGTGATCAATTCCTATACTGAAAAAAGATGAACTTGTGATGACTTTTGCTATTAGAAAAAAAATGGACTTAAACTAGAGCGGACTGTAAGCTATCTGGCTCCTCATCGCTTGCCGCATGGTGTTGTATTTGAGGATTTGGGGCCCATACACTACCTATTCAAATTCTCCTCTGCCTCCATTCGGCATGTTTGGTGAGGGCTGAGGAAGACAGTGAGCTTTGGCGTCTTCTCTCTACAGCTGGATCAATTGTAGGGTCACTAGCAGATTGGAGCATCTTCCCTGCTAATTCATACTCCCTATGTTGAATTGTACAAAACCACCATTCGTATGTTTGGATGACTGGGCTTCTACGTGCAGATGTCCCTGAGTGTTGTGTGTGTTTGTGGAAGGCACATTTGGCAGTGTAATGGGACTTCTCCATACCTTGGGTGGACCAAGCAGCCAAGCTTCCATAAGTATCTACAAACCATGTAGAGTGCTTTACCAAGCAGTGCTGCAACAACAAGATTTCCAATCACTGTATTAGAGAAAGTAGTAAAGGCTATTGGTTAAAATGAATAGCATGAATTGGTAACTATGTAACGACCTCTGCAAAGCCTTAGCTGGTGCTGACTGAACTGGCAAACAAGTTTAGCCTTACGTACATGTATCTTTGACTATAAGTGTGAGGCTATAAGGTTCGGAAGGGCAAAATCACTAACCACGTAGTGTGTGACGTGAGATTTGCCGAATGCCTTCAGAAATAATCTGCCCCACTTCTCGACTTTGCCTCGGTATTCGATTTTCTGCCTATCAATTAACTGCATACTGCTGAAATAGACTTGCAGGTCTGCAAATGAAGCCCACATACTCTGGCGTTCTCTCTTTGCTCGACCTTGATTCAAAGTATTTCTCTCCGCTTCACAAACGTCTTTCCATGTCTGGTCCAAATTAGACCACGAGCTTGGTTTAAACATCCTTCGACAAGCAGCGCCATTAAATGATAGCTTGTTGGGCAAGTCCGAGTTCTTGCTAGAAAGCGTGGGATCTTTAGTGAGGACAACCGACCCTCCAGCTACCCCCCCCTTGGATAAAGCATGTTCCATGGCACTTATAGCTTCTTTTCTAAGGTTGGCATCTTTCAAGTTCCAAACATAGCAGAGGTGTAAGTGGATGATCTTCTCCATTATACGACATTGTGCATGTAACATGCATATGTGGACCCGGCTCAAAGGAATGTCCAGTATGGGGTCCCAAAGTCCTGGGCCATTTGATCCTCTCACAGGCGCATTTCCAATCGATGTAGAGAACAACCCTCCATCCCATGTTCGTTTGGCCTTTTCGATGGATGCTGCTTGAGTAGTGGTCAGTACTTGTGCTTGGATCCTTTCTTGCCAACAAAAAATGCAAGGATGCTTTGCCGTGGGGCCATGGCTCATTCCATATAAGCACTTAATTGTCTTCATGTCACAAGCCAAGTGCCAATCCACTGCATATTCTCCAATGTTATCAACAACAAATTTTTGGCCATTTGAGTGACCCTTAATCACAGTAGGGATACTAATTTGATTTAGGTCCCCATTTCAACCATGCATGAGACTCCTTTATCACACAAAATGTTGCAATTGGCCAAATGTTGGTGTTTGACTGTACACTGAAAAAATTTGGATCGTCAGGAGTAATTTCCAGATTGAGAGCACGATTCATGATTGAAATGCCAAGCCGCTCAAGCTTTTGTTGTTTGATTATCTCTGCCTTGTCCATCTTCAAGACGAAAATCAGCGGGGCACCATTCAGTTCTGCTTACAGCACCCCAAAGCAAAAACAAATTTATGTGATTCAATCATCCCACGAGTATAGTTTTGGAGGATTCTAACAAGGCGTGCCGATACTACTACCCGTTTTGAAGATCTATACATTGGCGGTTATGGAATGCTCCACTTGGGCTACAACCAACAACATAATTACAAAGAGTCACAAAATAAAAGACTGGATCTGATAACACCTCATGAGTAAAGAAATGTGCAAACCTTCAGGTGTGAATTTGTAGAAGCGCACCATTGACTTCATTACGGTCTCCAAGTCCACAAATAAGGTGTTTGATTCACTGAGATGCAAGTGAGTGGGACCTGGTTTCTGTTTCGGATCTTGTCTCCTACTGGAATCAGGTGGAAGCTCCATAGAGTTGTTGATGTGGTAATAGTCTCCCACATACTTTCTTAAGTTTGAATTTAGTTCGGTCCTCAAAAGTCCCACTTGTGATACAAAACACATTCCCAAATCAATTGAATTAATGAGCACCCTAAGCCAAGTATGCCTGTACATTACCTTAGACACTTACAATGGCATTTTGATGAAGCCGTATTATGAACATATATAGAATATTCACAGAAACAAGCACAATGCGGATACCAATGAAGGAGGCGTGCATACCTGATGTGGATTTGGTAGTAAATGCTGATTCAATTTGGGATCTACATGGCGAATGCCACTTCTAGATGTCTTGTAGATTGCGGTGTAGCCTTTGTAGGAAACGCTAGAACGATCACAAACTGCGAGGATTTCGTGGGGACCAACCTCACAATGAATTGACTTGAGAAGATCACTTGCAATGTCGGTACTTGTGGCATGCAATTTAGGGGCCGCCATCATAGCTGCAGCCTCTCCTCTTGTGAGAAACTTAGCTAAAACCGAGCCTGTAGACTTCTGGCTGCCAATGGTACTGCAAATGCGTTTCCGCGTTCCTGTGCTCGCATTAGTGCTCCGAATCGATCCCATTGTGGCCGGTTGAAGGAGGTATCTGCCATGATAACCCACTTCATCATAGTGTCATACACAAGATGTAAACACGTAGTAAGCAAATTATGCCTTGAGAACATGCGACCTATATCACAGGTAAAGATCGCAGCCTACCAATTGATACTGAGCAGGTATTTACAAATCAATTTACCTGACTGCTTGCCTCACTCGATGTGTGTGTCCCCCTTTTGACGACAAGTCACTTAAGTCCTTCCGCTTTCGGCCAGTTGCGGGCTGAATGAGGGAATTCGACAGTACTGTAAACTTCAGACGTAGTTGGGCCAAGTTATTCTTGGTTTCCAAGAGTTCAACATTCAGATCTCGAAGTTGAACTTCATGACAAAACTGTATGCGCCAGATTTTCTCCGCATTGGTAGCTATCAAGGCATTCACCTCTGTACTGGTTTCTTCCATGTGCCTGTTTTTGTCCTCTACGTGTGCAGCAATTTCAACTTGTAATCGTGTAATTTGCTCTTCATGGGAAGTTTCCACCTCATGCATATTAGTTAGCAACAAAGACATCTGCAATTCAGAAGACGCGATAACATTCTGTAGGGCACTCTTGTCGGCTTGTAACTGTATAATACTAACATTACGCTCCATGACCAATTCTTGTAATTGGCGTGTTAATTCAGAGCATCGCAACTTGTATTCTCTTAGTCGTACATCAGTCCCATTATGAAGGGACTCAACATAACCATACAAGCCGTTAAGCCCGTCACCAAGAAAGCACAAGAATAATTTCAAGTCATGGAATTGAGGAGTTTTTTGGGTTTGCTGATGTTCTGGATAAATCTGGCCATCTAGCCACAAGTCTATATTGCAATTTTCTGCCAAGCGCATGGCTGGAAAGTCTACTCTAGAAGGTTGATCGATGGATTTCTAGCCTCTGCATATTACTGGCTTGTATTTTGGTGGAAGGATACAACTCGGAGTGTAGCTCCCTGGTGTTCTGTAAATATTTGTTCTATCATACAGTGCCATGACGACTAAAATGCCAACATCAATACAGTTTAACGTAGTTAATCAACAACCCGGTCACACACCAATGCTATCTATTACTTTGCTACGCGGACAGTCCTTGCCAAGTCGTAGCCAACGTAACGTTCGTGCCCAACACTAGTCCTATTCTGTAGTGCCATACACAAATGTTACATGATATCAATAACTACAGTGAGATCAGTCTGCAACATCATGCATTGGCTTGCCCAACACTAGCCAACGTAATGTTCGTGCCCATGTGGTGTTACAGTCACAAGGCAGCTCAGTGGCATGGAAGCACAAAGCTCCGGAAGATAAGAGGAAAGAGCTTGAGAAAACAGAGGAACACGGACTGTGGAGGTATGCAAAACAATTTGATTGGTTGCTTTAGTATTTTGATTTACATTATTCCTCATTGGGTGCGCTACCTTGATAATTATAGTACTAACGGAATTGAGGTCAATGCAGGGTATTTTGGCTAGATCCCTCTCGCCTAGTACATTCCATCAGGGAATTGCACAATGAAATATCGCTAGAATCTCATGCCCCAGTGGATCAGTGAAAGGCGGGAACTGCAGTGCCAAAGTGAAAAGGACAAACATGCCGAAGCCGGAAATATTTTCATTGGCTGTGCAATTAATTTTCTATATTTATTGTATAAATTATTGTTAATAGTACTTGTACCAAATGGTTACGGTAATTTGGTTCAAAGTGATTTACAATGTTTTACTGTTGAAAACATCATGGGAGAGACCACCTGCCTCTTCAAATGAGCGGGAACAGTGACATGGAGGTGGGAAACAATATAATTGGTTCAAGGTTCATTCAAAAACGGATATCTTATACGTACTTTAACACTGAAAGTAACATTTGCTAGTACTCTGGTCCCTAAAAATGACTTCTACACTGAGAACCGGATAAAAGCACCAAGTACTGGAGGGTCTACTGGTTTCTGAACTTCAGAATTCCATCATTCTTTGAGTGCTTGATTCTCAGCCGTTGCTATTTCAATGTTATTCAGTTCACTGAGAGGAAGTACACTAAACCAAACCCGAAACCCGAACCCGAACCCGTGCTAAACCCTAGACCCTAAATGGAAGTAGAACTTCTGAAGTTTTAGAAAGAATCCATGCCTGCTACAAGTTCTGGAGAAATTTCATCACTCACAATCTCTCTAACTTGGTGTTAGAAATGGAATATTATTGAACCAGTTTGAGCATAATTTTTTGCTCTAGTCTAGCTCCCTAGGCTAATTACATATAAACCAGTATTTCATTGGTCACATTTTTGTTCAACTATGTCTACTGAAATTAGGATATTATTAAATATTAATAGTATTTAATCATATGTATATATTTTCATAGGCTAATCAAACAAGTTTTGGTTAACTCCTACAAGAATTTGCAGTTTTTATGGCCAAAACTGCTTCAAACCCTCAAACTCAAAGCAAGGCTAAAATCTTCACCTGTATTGATTTATTAACAAATCCAACCGTACGATCCATCAATCAATAATTTGTTATGGTATACCCTCCTAAAACCTTCTTAGTGACTAACATCCAAAAAAATTGTTTGAATCTTTAGGCAAGAGTGTAACCTTGGCAAGATTTGTCCTTTGGAACGGAAGATTATAGGATTATATTGTTGAATCTTTGATAATGAAGACATTCCATTTTTGCCAAAACAAAACTTCAAGTACCCTAAAACTAATGTTGACCTTCCAACCAAAAGAATTCACGATAATGGTCTAACAATGATGTACTATATCAACACCTCTCTATAGCAATCTTTGACAACTTTAGATTTGAAAATATTTGATGTAATCTTTTTGAAATTTTGAAGTGAAGGAAAGGCAAATAGTCTAGGTAATCAATGTTTCGGACCATAGTATGATTTAAGACCAAAACAAATTGTCTAGGATTAAACTAAAAAAAGATTTTAGACATAGATGAAAATCACCATTACATATTTAAATATACTATTAATGGAACATTATTATAAAAATATTATCCTTAATGTCAATATGTCACCAATACATTATAAAAAATAGTTCCCAGTATAGTAAATATTGTATAGTTTATGTATTTTATTTGCAACTACATTTTCAAGTATTTTGGTGGTATTACTTGGTGCTTTGTATGAAAGGCGTCACTTCATACTAGTCAAACAAGTTTAAATAAAAAGTGAAGGGTAGTCAATGGTGTACGTGACATTAATTCCCTCATAGGAATTGGGGACTCTAGGCGTTTTACGAAGTACAAGAGGGTTGGGAATCTGGGTGACTGAGCTAAAATTATACACATTCAAATTTGAAGACCAAAAAAAGTTTTATGTATAATTGTTTTTTGTTTATGAACTAGGATCTGGAAAAATAATCAAAGCCTGAAATTAAAAATGTATAATATTGAACTGGATATTTCTATTGACACTGTGATCAGCCCTGTTCACACTACCTTCCGCAGTTCTTGGACTTTTTTGGACTTCAATTTGGCGTTTTCTGGCTAGTTTCTGCAATTTTATCTCTAACGGTTGGTATACAAATTCTAAGACCTCTACGAAATTCGATTTATACCACGGTATGTTCTTTTCAGGTACTTTTGAATTTTCCACGCTAATAGTTGTATATGTGTATACACTAAATCTTTCTCCTATTCTTATTTAAAGGCATCTAATTTGAATATCGATTACATTCAAGTAAAATATATGCCGGCAACGATGGATTTTTTATTATTCAAAAACTGACCAACAAGGCACCCTCGTGGCAAGAACACCAAGGCAATTAGACTAACTTGCCGCTTTTAGAGTTGTTGTCCTTGATAAAACCAAAAAATGAAGTTTCAAACATACCATAAATTGGATGACCATAATCAAGTCCAAAATAAAAAATAACTTAGTTTACCGTGCCCCTAAGATTTTGAAATAGGCAAGCCTAGTTCCGCATGCATAATGTCAGAGTCATAGGTCCGGTTTAGGGTGTCACGCCTAAGAGTTTCAAATTGGCAAGCCTAGCCTTTGAGTCATAATTTAAGAGTCTTAGGGTTTAAGGTTTCACATTTAAGATTTCAAAATTAAGCAAGCCTAGTTCTAGGCATAACAAGTAAAAGTCTCACGGTTTAAGGTGTCACATCCAAGAGTTTCAAATTGACAAGCCTAGCCTTTGAGACATAATTTAAGAGTCTTACGGTTTTAAGGTTTCGCATTTAAGATTTCAAAATTAAGCAAGCCTAGTTCTAGGCATAACGAGTAAAAATCTCACGGTTTAAGGTGTCACATCCAAGAGTTTCAAATTGACAAGCCTAGCCTTTCGAAGGCATAATTTAAGAGTCTTACGGTTTAGGGGTATTTAAAACCATCACATCTAAAATTTCAAAATCTACCACCATTAAGCCCAAGCCCAAGCCTGCCTCCATGTCTCGCTCCGGGCCTAGCTCCAGGCCTACTGCCAGATCTGGTTCCGGGCCTGATTATTGATTGAACTGACTCCAAGCCTAGCAAAACTATTTTACTAAGGTAAACTACTCCATTATGGACAAAATGGGAGCAAGCCCATTGCGGGCAAAATTGTAATGGTGGTGTACATTTTGAAGCTTGAATGTACACCACCATTACAATTTTGCCCGCAATGGGCTTGCTCCCCGGCTGATTCTGTCCATAATGGGAGAGTTTACCCGCCTTAGGTCATGCCTTGGTACCAAGCCTGGTTCAAGCCTTGGAGCTTTCAATGAGGCTGCCGTTGGCCAATCCCTAAACCGCGTAGACCTAACACCGAGCCTTGTTGCAGACGAAGGTCAGCTATGGCATCAGGTGCTGGGACTTTGTCAAAAAGCAATCCCCAGAGTTTAGGGAACAGGCGATACTGAGTTACGTATTCTACAAATTTGGAGATTTGTCAGTGAATTTGCAGCCACGTTTGTGTTGTCACAGAGAGAATCCCAGCCGGTACATGGAGCTTACAACAAGCGCCGAGTGATTTGCCTCCATCAATTTCTACTATACAGTAAATCCAAGAGGTGGATGCTCGTTGCAGCCCTGACCGTGAGAGTGTGAGATTGAGCAATGCGGTAACTGCACAGTGATTTCTTGTCCATTTGCACAGTGATTTCTTGTCCGTGAGAGAGTGCCGAGCTACGTGAGTAATAGTGATTTAGGATCAAGTTTGGCCGTTTGCGCACACCTTGGCACTTGGGTCCTTGCAAGACTGTTTCTAAATTGTGATTTGCCCTCGATAACTCTGCCTTGACGGAAATTGTAACACAGAATTTTCTACGTCTTGGGAATTGAGAGGCAACTGCCAATTCTCTGTAGCATTTGGTAGGGTGCCCTTCTGAGAGTGTGCGCTAATTGAGAGCAAAATTGCGAGCGGTAGTAAATAGCGAGCGGTAGTAATTGCGAGCGGCGAGTAGTAGTACTAACAGCTTGTCACTAATGCCGATGATGAGGAATGCTCTTCGCGGGAGAAAATGTGACATTACTAGAGCTTCGCTGGTGGACGATGGCAAGGATGTGGTTGTGGGGGAAAGCACTTCTGACGACAATACGGATGATTGGGAGCCACATCGCCCAGGCGACTTACTTCTTCAGCCGGAGGAGCCGCAGTATGGCGAGGCTCAATTCTGGAAACCCATTCCTCTGCCTGGTGTTCCAAGCACATTGCACGACAGGATGTATGAAGTGGCGCCGATGTTGCATGGACGAGATGCTTGCTGCACCGAAGAATTTTTTGAGAAGGTGGTCGGCTTGTGCAATTCCGGGTGTGAGGTCGACAAGGCCTTAGCGGAGACTTCGGTCACCGAACAAGAAGTCTATTTGAAGTGGAAGCCATCCATCCGCGACAAGCACCGATTTCCTATTACACTGTGCGTGGATCCAGAGCAGGCAACTCTATTTGCAGGGCACTTCTCGCGCGTTTACGGGGGACGCCCAGACAACAAGGCATTTTCGATGAAGTTTTTGTGTGCTTGTTTTGCTTGGTTTGTGCAAGAGGAGGATGTGAATTGGGCACCGGAGGCAGCAAAACGGCGGCAGGCATGGCTAGTGAGGTCAGCTCATAATCCAAGGAAGCTAGGACCAATGGCAATTTGTGAGCAAGTCAGAGGCCTTTGTCAGCTTATTGAAAGGTATGCTCGAGCTTCTGGAGGCAACTTTGATTCCGCCAGTACTACCAATGCCGAATTGTTGGCCATGCAAGATTTTCAGTCTTCCGCTGACAAGCAGTTTTTGGTTGAGGAGGCGCACACAAAGGTCGTTTGCCGCATTCAACAATTGAAGAATGCGTATGATGTGCTGTGCTCCGAAGAAGACACGTTGGGTGAACAATGGGCGGCTGCAATGGCAGTCTTCAAACTTCTAAAGCAACAAGGCCAATATGCAGAGGCAGATGAGAAGAAAGAGGAGGCCCGCATTCTCCTCTGCCAAATGAAAGACCACAGCGACAAACAGCAAGTTGCTCTCATGGCACTGAAGAAAGCAGAAGACGAAGAATTGCCTGGAGTGGAGCGATCCCTGAAGGAGACAATGGAGAATCTTTTTGTGGCCAAGGATGAGTTGCGCCGGGCTCGCATTGCGAATCTCCATGTGCGGCCAAAGGAGGTCATTCGAAAGTGGCCTGCAAAACAATCAATTCCATGGATGCTGCCTCTTCAAGTGGCACATATGTGTTGTGCCTGCAACCTCGGCTTCATATCTCCTTGTTCTATCTCTGCTTCTTGTGGATGCCTGTTTCATCCAACTTGTTTTGCTACTTTGTTGCATGAAGACGTCGTCCATTGTCCACAGTGTTCTTCTGAGTTTGACGGTGGAATGCTTGAGCAATGGGGCTATGCCCTGACGGAGAAGATGAATGCACAAGTTAGCGACGTCCGAATCGCAGTGGAGAACTCATTCATGACAAGTATGATGCGAGGTCCTCTTCCATGAGCCATGTTGGGACTTTGTGGTACACTATTGGTGAATTTGTAATTGCAATGCAACTGTCTAAGTTTGTTTTCAGAAGGATTACGACTGGGTATTGGATTGATTATCAATGTACCCTTTATTGACAACTTGCTGTTGTGCGCAGACACTGCGGCAGAGTTTGGGGAGCGTTGCCAGTGTCCTGATGCACGCCACCCGGAACGTCACGCACCGACTTCAAAGCGGCAAAGAGCCACCCGTCACCCCGCAATTCCGAATGAGGTGGATGCTCCATCAGAGCATTCTCCTTCAGCACGGGCAGAAAATATAACCCCTCCAACATTGTCTACTACTATCAACGTCAGCAGCAGGTCAGCATCTCCTAGTGACCTAGGTTTTAGAGTCTATGATAGAGTCAAACACAATGAGGGTAATGGTAAACCGATTGCCATCACTACCAGCCTTGCTCAATTGGGCTACGAGCCTAGCACGAATGTCCCCAGTCTTCCAATGTATAAGAGGTATTTGTTTTTGCCAGTAGGAAAAGCCAGTACGAGCACTATTGGTGAGGCAAGCATCGATGAGAATATAAATACCATCCTAGCTAATATATGTGATTAGTCTATGATTCAATCGGTTTAGGGTTCATAAACTGTTACTGTCATAGTTTGGTTTGGCGATTTGGCCTAAATCTACCTTAAGTATACTCTACAAAATAGTATAGTCGGTACAGTAGTTGGTTCGTATAGAATATCTAGTAGGAACCCTGAATATGAAACTTATACGGCTTGGTTATTTCAGGTACTCCCACTTGTACATAGACGGATGATAGTGTCCATGTGAGACAGACTGAGGCAAGTTTTGTTGATGGTCATGGGGGGCTACAGTTTTGTAAAAGCTTAATAAGACAGAATGGCGCCTCTCTGTTTTGTGACACTGCACTCTGTCAATAAATAAATTCCACAATGCAAGATCCTATGGTGTTCTATGTGTTATGTACCTATATACTACTGCAAATTAGGATCCCGTACTATGTCCTATATACTACTGTGTGAGTTAGGATCCTGTACGTAGCTTCGGAAGTCAACTTGAACCCTAAAAAAAGCATATCAAGCTGATTCCATGACGCCAAGCAATATTGATCTCTGTGAATCACTGAAGTGAGAAGCCTAGCACAATGTACACATACTGTATATGCGGCATGAATTGATCACCAAAGCTATATCAGATAGTGAATGAAAACAAGCCGTAGAGATAGGGAGGAACGTACCTACTAACTGCATGCAATTCCATGCATGATGCTCCAACACTGATGAGTACTGATTGATCTCACCAATCTGACGAAGAATTGAAAATTCGTGACGTGGCGGTGCAAGCTGTAGAGACTCCACCAAATGGTTTTTGCACGAGTCAATTGCACTGTCCTATCAATCAGTCGGGAGCCGGCAGTGGCGAGTACATGCCAGCATGAGCTGCTGGAGCAACAATGAGGTGAGTGACAGCTTCAAATGCCATTGGTTCTTTTTTGACTTCACTCTAAGTCTCTAACAAGCATTCAGACCTTTATTAAAAGTTTTGCCTAAAATTTACCTTTCATGAATTTTCATAGTACAATTCTAGAATGTGGATTTTGCAATCGACTGTGTTCTACAAATGATATCGTTGTACTCAATAGCTTCTGTTTTTAACATTAAAAAGGACTGTGATCTGGTTGTTTATTGTTGGGCTTGGATACTCTTCAATTTAGCCTAGTATGCTAACTACACACTTAGGTACCGTTGAATTAAAAAAATTCCAATCAATAGGGAGAATCCATTGTACAAGTGATTTAGGAATATAGCCAGATCATAGGAAACTTAGAATTACATTTAATTAACTAAAATTTATGCACAAGAAATAAATAAACTAATAAAAAATTCCCCACAGTGGTACAAATAGATAATGGAAGACCATGGTGTCAACAGTCACTTGTACCTAGGGACGGATTTCTAATATTCTCCCGCCTTGGGTATTTTCAACAAATTCTTTTTTATAAAGTTGCAACACAAGGGTCACACGGTAGGGAGTAGGCAGTATGTAGTCTTCACTGTTCAGAGTACAAGAGAGTCTATGATTCATAAGCCAAAACGCCTAAACTTATTTACTTGGCATGTAGATTTCCAGGTGGGTTTCTTTTGGACACGCACATATCGACTGGGAGGGAGTGGTGTACAATTACCGTCTTTGGAAATCGTACTGTCTCCTACAATCTACCTGTAGTGAAACTGTGTGAACCAGTAGGGGCCATTGTACTTGGAAAACGATGTCGAGTAGTTAAAATGAGCCACCACCAACCTCAAATACTGAGGAGTCTCACAGATTGTCTCACAGATTATCTCATTCTTTTCTTTGATCCCCCAGTTACTCAGAGCCTCGTGAGTTCAGCTTCATCCTTGAGGAAATTTTGGTGGAATGTAGTAACAGTGCAAGGGACTGAGAATTGTGAACTTCAGTGTAGTTTGTCTAGTTTATCTTTCATCCATGTTACCTCTGTTGGACCATTACAGTGAAAGTCTATTGTCTTTCCTTGTTAAGTAGTTGCCTTTGAGAAATGAGGATGTGGTTGCTTTTTTTTATACAATTCAAGTTTGATGAGTCTAAACCCTTTTATCCAGTAGCAAGGCCTGACATATATGTCGTCTGGTTTTTTTTATCCCCAGGCGGTATGCGAAGCTGTATGGCTGTGTGAGTCCAGCTTCCAACACAACTGCAAATTCTACCAACTGAAGGTACTGCAAATTCATGACTTCTGACCCTCACTTGAATCAGTTCGTCTGTCGTCTATATTAGGAGTCGAAGTTGATGTATCCCCGTCATGAAAGTTTAATTTCTTTCCCGCATAGGCTGTCACTGTAGTTGCCCTTGGGAAATGAGAACATTGAGTATGTGATGTTAGCTTTTTATTTTATCCAATGCAAGTTTGATGAGTCTAAACCCTTTCATCCAGCAACGTTGTGGCGCGGCCGCATCTTCGTCGACTTAGCATCTACTCATCAACTCAACAAGGTATGATATCTAAACCCCGACTTCAATTCTGTTAGACTGAGATTTGTTTTTGGTCCATGATTTCTTTCCACAAACTTCTGAGCCATATAGGGAGCCAAACACTGACTTGCCTATCAATTGCACGTGTCCGGGCGATAAGATGCCTCCGCCAAACAGGGTGGATTCAGTCATTTTACACAACTCCCAAGATTCAGAAGGGTGATGGATTCCCACGAAATACAAGGTCAATTCCTAGGTGACGCTTCAGCCTGACATCCGAAGTACATGTAGTCTCGACCCCATGTGCATCCTGGGTCGAGACTACTCGCGGTATGGAGAGGATAATCCCCAGTCACTTTACAAGGCCCAAATCCTAGAGTTCGAGGTGTCTAATGACTCAAGAGAGGTTGTATCTCGAGTGCGCGTGCGCCACGCTTACGAATCACGGCACTTAAGACTGGATCCCAGAGTGGCACAGCCAAGACTCCGGTGCAATTGTAAGTACTACATATGTTCATTTGATTTTACTGGCCAATTGTCAATGTGCAACGACTGGAAGTTGTAAGGTTTGAACTTTTGCTTCGTGAATTTTTGATATTGATAATGGTATTACGGTTTTCCTGCATGGATACGCCACTACTGTGTGAACCAGGGATGGGACTCTTATACCAATCTGTATAGTGAAGTGTGGTCGATTTTACTTCCAAGTTATCTAGTTCTCTATCTTCACGCCCACCCAATTTTAGCGCGCCCAATTTGTTAAATGTTAACTTCAAATTACTGTCTAGTTGAGAGTAGTAGAGATTTCAAGTTTTATTTGAGACTTCTCTCTTAGTGCAGAGTGCTAAGTCTTGCACGCTGGAAGTGAAGTGAGGTACAGCTATTGACTGCACTTTGATAGTGCTGTAGTCTTTCAAGTTCTTAATCTAGGGTGTGATGTAGACTTGCAGTTCATACAATACAATATAATAGATTCACCCTAAACTAAATAGGTGACACAATTTGATGCTAACAAAAGTTATTGCTTTGGAATTACAGATATCTACCCCTGCTTTTACGTGGACTGGATCGACCCTGGCTCTATTAAGGGAGTGGTGGTGGCTCTTCATGCAGACATTGGAGAAGCGATCCACCACGATCGAGCACATCGGGAGCTACTCAGGGCTTTTGTTTTTCTTACAAGTGGGTTTATGTTCCTCCTACTGGTGCCCAACTTTTCGGGAGTCTCGAGGAAATTCCCCTGCCTAGTTTCAGCTCTCCCGATTGGCCCCTTCCAGACATGAGTACGTCTGAATGCTTCCGTGCAAAACTGCGAGCAGATTTCCAGGGGGCTATGAAGCCCAATACGGGATCACAACGATCTCATGTGAGCTGGTTCATGCCTATAGGCGTGTTTGTTGATTTGTTTGCCTCCGCACCTAACCGGAGTAGGACTCCGTCTTTGTATTCCTTTCGAAATCTAGACAAAGATGCTTTTGCTAACTTGATGGATGCTGGCTGGCATCAAAAAGTGACAGTGGGACTAGATATTATCCGCTGCACCGTGTCGCTTCCCAGCGTAGTGTTCAGGTAGGCCAATTATCCTTTTAATTCATGACTGAATATTTTGTTTTGTTTGACCTTTTCTATGAGCTATGCTGGTTTCTACACGTAAATTCTCATGAACATCGTGGCATTCCATTTTGTGCAGGTATCACATAGCCCGTTCAACGCTCTATGTGAACTTTAATTTCACACAAGAGCGACTACTTGGAAATTGGGTTGCACTGGACCAAGACGAGCCAGTTCAGATGGTCACCTTGCGTAGTATTGTAGCTAACGCGGACCCTCAGATCCCCCTCATGTTCCATGTTGGCATTGATTGGCCTTTGAATCACTTACGGCATGAAGTGCAAATTAGCATGGGAAATGAGGCTCCAGCAGAGTTTACATTCTACATCTTAGATCTGACCACACTCGACAGGAAGGTGAATAGGCGTGCGGAGAAGAATTTAACGGTTCAAGATGTTCTCCCCCCCAAGGTCCTGCGGATTCGTAGGATGGATCATTTGACTCTTTCATGATTCAGATTGTCTTCGAATCATAGCGTCTATACAATATATAGCGATACAATATATAGCGGTACAATATATAGTGAGATATCAGACCTTTGCTTCTCATAGCAATATTAGTAGGTTGTATCTCATAATCAGTATGTGCTAGGTCTTGCTAAGACAAGCTACATTTTTGGCTCAAACTCAGTCAGTCTCTGCCTAATGAGCTAACGACCTTCAAACATTCACCTACTATCATTTTTTGAGACAAAATTTAACCCAATGTTTGACAAATTTTGAGGTCTATGGGACCTAAAAAATTGGGACTTATTGTGATTGGGATAAATTCGCTTCTTGTCATTTTTCACCGCTAACCAAGGTGGCGAACTTCTAGATAGCTTACAATGTTACTAGATCAGTGTGATTGATTTTTTTCACTGTCACAGGAAGGAACCCGTTACTTTTTATTGTTTTCAATGGACCGTTATTAATGACAGTGTTATTTGGTCAAGTATTTTAACCGCTTACAAGTACTGGAATTGCCGAGTTTGCTTGCAACAAGATGACTTAGCACTGCTTAACCCGCCTTGCCTAAACTACAAATATATTCTAAAATGAATATTATAGTCGCAGTTAAGGATATTATACTCGCAGTGATGGAAGTACTTGTAGGGCACAAGCATGCGGGACCAATTTAAAACCATTACAGACTGTACCATGCCCTATGCTATACAGGTAGTCCTTGGCTACAGTTTTATACAAGATAGCACCACTTGGGGTACAGTCTCTAGTACCATAGGACATGGCATTCATTTTTTGGGGCTTGCACAAAGTGAAGGGCACTTGGAGGGCCCATTTTTGTTCTATTGTTTGGACCAAAAAGCTAGTTCACCCTCAGTTTTACATTTTTTTGCTATTCAAAGGGAAAGAACCCCTAGTTTCTTGTGGTATTTTTTTTAGGGGAAATAGTAACTCCGTTGTTGTCTTCACTCCATTCAAGAATATTTGGAGGGACATTGCAATGGAGGTTGCATTTAGTAGTATTTGACAAAATTTTGCAAAAAAATAAAAAATAATTTCTTCCACTTTACAATTAACCCTAGTGTCAAACTTGGATTCTTTGGAGATGTTTTCACTTGGTGTTAGGGACGATGTTTGCAATGAGAATGTGGTCTAGAAGTAGGTCTAAATTCATTCCTAAGACCCTTAGTAACAACACTCTATAACTTCAAACATCGAAAAGAACGTTTTGTGGCCGATGAATGACAAGAGAATCTCCTGTGAAGGACAAAAGTGTAACTATTTATCCTCTAAATTTTGTGTGGAAAGGGAAGATCATGAATAGTAGTTTGACCTCCAATAAGCACTTTTGATTTTTTCAAAGAAGATGATGTCATCCAATGCCAAAAGGGATGATTTCCATGGTCACTAGCCCAGCGTTCAAGGATTAACACCAAGTGCAAATATATTCTAAATTTAGCAAAGTTAGCATTAGTTTTAGCAACTTGAGCAAATCAAATTTGAAATCACTGTCCCCACGGGCAGATTCATTTATTCCCTTCAATTTGGTAACAGGTTCAGAAATCGCCCACCTAAGAGTTGAAACTTAATTTTGGGGAGGTGAAACGTCTCGAAATATTTTTCAGTAAATTTTCCTTGAAAGACAAGAGGAATTGGCATCTAACCCAAGTTGTTTCATATTTTTTGGAACTTTTTGGAATTAGTTATGAAATTTTGAAGTTGAAGTGGCATAGGGCTCTAAAATCGCCCCCCCCCTAAAATGTACACTGTTGTACATCGCTGAAGGCTATGAAATAGTTACATGTACAAGCAGTGTACATTTGAATAGGATGGGCGATTTTAGAGCCTGTGCGATTTCAGAGCCTGTTACCTTACTCTGGGACCCAAACCCGTGTGGCTTCTCTGTCTGCGGCGCAGGCGTAACAAGAGCCCCCTCGTGTTCTCGTGTTGTTTAGCTTCCTTGCCAAAATCATTTGCCTAAAAATCATGGCCGCAATGGCTGCGTGCTCGCTTTCAGCTGCCAGCAGATGAGCTTCGCCTTCGCAGGACAGAAAACACTACTGCAGGGAGGTCGGAGAGAGCTTTCTTTGGGCCATGGCCGAGGGAGACGGCGTTCGGGGATGCACGCGTGGGCATGCAAGGCGGAAGAAGAAGAAAATGAGAGGAAGGAGGTCGTTAGTAATCCTCTGGATTTGCGGGGAGAGTTTCGGAAAGCTGACGAGTCGAAGGTACGGCGTGATGCGGCTAATGTACGTTACATTTGGGTTTAGAGCCTCGTGTTTTTTGTATGGGCTTGTAGATGGACCTTCTTTTTTCCAATTTGATTCTTTATGTACAAATTCAAGGATTCCAGTGACACTCCCTCCGTCCCGAAATAAGGGTTCGCAGCGCAGAAACATTCGATACCGATTTCGTTGATCATGTTATGAAAAAACATAAATCTATATCACCAAAATCAATGAAGAACATTTCACGTGTTTATTGCAACCTGACTAAAATGGGACAAAATAGAGTCGGAGGGAGTACAAAGTTTGGCCCAGTCCGAATAATATTTTCCAGTCGCATTGGTGTATATCACCCTGAATCTATGGTTTTATGGCTCTCGTGAAAGTTCACATGTGTTGGATGAGTTGCTTGGGATTAGGGTTGCGATGGAGAAGGGGAAAGGCTTGAATTCTTGCTAGTAATGTCCATTTTACTCGACAGGCATTGTTGAAAGATTTGGCTGAAGCTACTGCACAAAGCTTCTCTCAGAGAAGAAGAGAGAGCTGGATGAGTTGAATCGTCGGGAGAAGAAAGCGGAGGAGTGGCAGTCGTTCCTTCAGCGTTTGGATGATGATGAGGAAGTCGTGGATGGTGCGGTAAGGTTCATTAATTTCAACTAAGAACGGAGCCTGTTGCATTGCAACAACATCAAACAGGTTCCATGGAGAAGATGTTTGGATGTCCTGAGGGTTTAGCAAGAACAAATTCATCAACGAAAAACTGTACGCATGAGAACGTGACAAATGAAAAATTGTGATACAGGTTGTACTAGTTCTTAGTCTCATGAAACAGGAGGAACACCATGAATTAATGTTTTACACTTCCGACACTTGAGTAAGTCTGCTTGTTCCTTTTGAGAGGATAGTAACTATGATCCATTTCCAAGAGGAATCAGGGAGGCTTGGTAGAATACCATTCATACTTCACAGCTGCCACGGAGTAATGACAGTTTTGGCAGTGTCCCTACTTGATTGGCATGTACATGATGAGACTGGATGTTTGACAGCTTCTCTAAAAAAGTTTCATTTTTGTAAGGTGCAGCGGGTTGATAGTTAAACGTTTGTGATGCAGGCAGCAGCTGTCTCTGCAATTGCTGGCACTTTTGCCAGTCTCCCTTTCACAATCGCCGTTGATGGAGGCTTGAGTTTGGGAGCTCTTTTAAGCCAAGCCGACATTTTAGTCAGCTGTGCCTTGTTCGGTGTGACGTACCGATATGCCATTCATCGAGACCTGGGAAATTTGCAACTGAAATCCGGAGTCGCCGCTGCCTTTGGCTTAGTTAGAGGTGAGAGAATGGTTTCCATCTCCCTTGGAAGAAATTCCAGTCATTTGGCGCTCAAGACTCTGCGTTCCCTGTTTTCGTTAGAGCACAATCCCTGTAGAACTTTGGTTTTGCATCATGACACTTGTCCTTCTTTACAAATAGAAAATCTCTTGCTGAAAGACTCTAAACCTAAATAAGTGTGAATTCGATACCTAGATAGTGGACTTCTTGGAAGTAAATAGAAGTCAGAGACCAAACCTGCAATGTTTTCTTCTAGTGATAGAGCTGATTATTTGAGAGTGTTGCACAAGATCATTGCTGTTGCTCAGTCTAAATCTGCTTTCGATGTTTGCACAGGTGCTGGATATGCTACACAAGCTCTTTCTGGATTTCCAGAAACGGGGGTCGACGGTATCCTGAAGGGAAGCTTAGTTACTGGAGAGAGTGTGCTCATCTTCCTAACTGCAGCAGTAGCATTAGATTACTGTCTACGAGTGAATGTAGTTGGCGCTTTTCCCTTAAAGAAAGCACCTTAGTTACTACCATGTCAATCTTGGCGCATTCAATAATGAGGGAATAGGTGCTCACAAAGTATTTTTCATTTTTGCTTCTCATTCGAAACTGCAAAACCTTCCATTTCCAGAACGTTTCCTTCATTTCTTCATGCATATGAGCCTAGGGAAGGACTCTAATTTGGTATCAATCGAAAGAGGTCGAGATTTCCTGCAAGTCACTGGGATTTTTTTCATCCAACGACCTTCTTCTCGTTGATTTGTTCATTAGGGATCCATGTATTTGACTTCCGTCCTTCATCTTTCTTGAGACAGTGGATTCAGAAAACCATAATAGAAATAGTCATTGGCAGCTCATGCACCTGCAATAAGGCATTCTGCCATCTTTGTCTCTAAAAAATAATCTCCATGCTAGGCTCTACCGAAACTCTTAACCCCTAAAGTTGAAGGAGCCCATCTTTGGTCTTTTGGAGAACTTGGGCAGGCTCTTCTGACTTCAAACTTGAAATTTTTGTATGAAATCTTTAGGATAGGCCCTAATCATGATGCTCGATCTGTGAAGTTGTGAAGTTTTGTCTCATGTCATTTCAATAAATGTTGCCAAAGTTATAGAAGGTGAGGAAAAGCAGTATGGTCTTCAAAGGGTTTCGCACAGCTACGGCATTCAACCGTCGAGTAACCTTCTACTCAGCGCCTCGGATTGCAATCCGAGAGATGTGGGTCTTGGAACATTGCAACTGCTGAGTGACGAAACAATCTATGAAATCTTGAGCAACTTGAATGGGCGTGATCTAGCACGCCTGAAACTTGTAAGCGAAGCTTTTCCATGTGTTCGCGCACCAGGATTCATTGTGGCGAAACTTGGTCCTGGGTAATTATATGGGAAAATTAGGGTATAAAGGTTGTTGGAAGACAACATATGTGGCGTCTCTTGTGCCCAAATATGGGGGTTCTCGTCACGCTGTCTCTGTCTCTTACAGTGGCCTACAACCTCCCACAAATCCCATCAGAAATTCGTACTTACTCCTAGAGATTTGATCTTGTACAGCGCCTGGCACGCGCACCCTAAGTGATCTCTCCGCAGCTTTATACGGATCTCACGAAATACTCTCCGACATGTTGGTTAAAATGCAAGAAGTGACGCTCATAGTATCCTCTACCTTACATGCAAATGATGCAAGTTAAGTCAACACTTCATACCTGCTAACAAAATTCTGGGTGATGGCAATGGATTCCTCCAAATTTATCACAACGTGCCACCACCCCGCGGCACAAACACGACCTCCCCCGCTCGGCAAATACACTCCACAGGTCTTTGCCCCCGCTGCTTGGTCTCCGCATAAAAATTCATGAAGCACTCTGTGATGGAAACGGAAGTCGCCAGGTCCGCCCCTTCGGGACTTGGATACACCCCTGGGTGCACCATTTCTGGTGGATACATCACCCACTTCTTGGCCCCTCTCACGACAGCATTCCAAGCTGAAGTACTGTTGGGGTCAATGTGGAAGGAGGAATCAGACCTGGCCGGACCAGCAATCAGCCACCGAGAATCTGGCCACGCCTCACCAAGGATGGAGAAAAGATCCTCTCGAAAGTAAACGGGCACTTCGTAGTCTACAGCTAGCTGTATAGCCTTCTCTGCAAATTTGGAGTCAAAAATGTAAACTCCGGTTTTATCTCGAGGCTTGCACACAAACAGCTTTGGAAGAGGTAGTCCGAATAGAAATCCTTCACCTGGTCAATGAAACGAAATATGCTGATTAAAGAAAAGACTTCCAAAATTTCCATAGGATACTGCTTGCAAATGATAAAAGTAAGAGAGAGAAATCTAAGAAACAAAATTGTGCAATAAATAATCAAACCCTAAACTGGCCCAGATTGCGCCTTACGTTTTAACAGATTTGAGTAGGTCATATAGGAACTTTCTTGACTTCAATTGTAGTTAATATATTGATCAACACATAATATTTTCTTCATTGATCCCAGAGACACAAAATTAGGCCCCATCTCAATATTATAATTCAGAATATGCTCAATCAAATTGTTCAATCTGAAATCACGAATCCTTGGGGGAAAGGAGTTCCAAAATAAGGCCAGTACAAGGGTCGCTACCTCATTTTCATTTAATAAGTGACTAGACATTTAGCTGAGTCATGCTTACACCTAACTTGCTCGGGTAATTTCACCCAATTGTGACCTGTTTGCAAAACGCCATCTCTAAAATGTAAGCCCTCTGAGCCTAGTGTCGATTTTGGGTAACTGTGATTCACGGTTTATTCATACATTCATATGATATTCAAAACATGCAAATAATGCACGCAAGAGAATCTCGAATCCCCTTGTGACTCCCAATAAGATACAACAGGAATTTAGACAGTTTGTGAATGGGAACCTTGCTTGAGTGCTTATTCAGACGATTTTAGGTTCAGTTACCTTAGTTGAATATATGAGTTGCTGTTGGGAATAGGAGTCAGTATTAGAGACTGGATCAAGCTCCTACCGGATTTAGTCTCCTGTACCTTACCTATGTAACTCCCGACCCAGACCCAAGCAGGTGTACTGTACATTAGACCACTAAATCGAGTTCTCTAAGATCTTCATGGTTGCCCTCTCGTCTTGGTTTCAGCTTCGTATGCGCTTATTTATATTGCGGGCGATGCGATTCTCATTCGATCTTGTAATCATCAACTTCAGGTCATTATCGGGGCTACTATGACGATTTCTTTTCAGCTTCTGTGCCTTTCTTCTACCGGACTATCAATCTGCTGAATTGCCATCGGGATGTCTGACCTACCCCCTGCTTCGATTACTAACCTGCTCATGTGGTCGTGTCGCAGAAGCAACATTTCAAATGTACTGGAGTTCCTGAGCAGGCCAAATTCTCAGCATTTGGCATCAGGAACGGAAGACCGAGTCAACCTTTACGAGAAGTTCCGATCTACATATGAGTCCCTCTACCCTGCGGCAATTGAGGCTAAAGAGCAAGAAAATGAAAAACAGGAGGCCGACCTCCGGAAGGCAAAGACTTCAATAAGGGACAATGCTACTAATGTCATGACTGGAAGGGTTAAATTCAGCTTCTCAATTCACCACTCAAGCCTTTAATCTCTGGAATTCTTACTTATTGAAGCTGGTCACTTCTTGTAGCTGGACACTGATTGTCTCGGAGCAATTTGGAACGGAACTTCTTTGGTCGCTCTAAATCATGGCATTACTAAACGTGAGGGCTGAGAACTGCATTCAGTGCGGTCCGAATCATGTGTTGAGGAACTCTCTGGGTTAATTTTTAGACTAATTTAAGTTTGAGACTCGTGGATTCCCTACTCCGCCCACTTCAAATTTCCACTCTGTAATTGTTGTGTAACCCTCCCTCTCTTTGCTTGTCAGAGACGTTACTCAGTGTGTCCAGTAGAGGAAAGGAGGTACTTTCGTACAATCTCTATCAGTCTCCGGGATGCACAAAAACTTTGCATTATTTCTTACAGATGTCTGAGATTATTACTCCGCTTCCGATCTGAGAACAGCTGGTCATTTACAGGGTTACAGGGTTCATTATTCCATCACTTCCTGGCAATGCATGGTTACAGGGCTGGAACAGTGACACCCGGCTGTATTTTACGGCTTGTAACGCAAAAGGTCTGTTCACGCAGACTGCGACATTGAAGTCGGCATTTAAGCGATGAAATAAAAATGGACAATTACTGTATGTCATCTGGTTCTCTGGAAGCATTGAGCGAAGAGTGTTGCTTCACAAATCTGACCGCAATTGGTGTAGCTGGCGTGGTGTACAGTACAGGCTCAGTTGCATAGACATCTTCTGTTTCTTGGTTCGCACACCTATTTCCAGGTGAGTGTTTTTATCTGTTCTCCCTCTGAAAAGCAAGCACGAAAGCAGTGGGTGTACAACCACACGAGGTCACCACAAATGCACTGGGCCTACGCTGAAGTTTGGACTTCAAATGGTCGTTTCTTCGGAGGAAACCAGTGTTGCAGACGAAAGAGAGCACCGTCTTGAAGGCAAAGCTTGAGCTTCTGCATACCAAGGCCCAGTTCAATTTCTACTGTAGCTTAAGGTGGGAGCACCAATAACCGTCTGTTTAAGAAATTCAGCATAGTTGGAGGCACTGTTTGCTGGAAAAAAATATTTTAACAGTATTGGCAAATGAAAATCATGAATTTTAAAAAAAAAATTAGAATTTTTGGATAAGGCATCTATTTTTTGTGAATTTTCAAAGTAGAACTTTGTAGGGCACCCTAAACGGCACTCTAGTTAAGCTACCTAGATTTTGACACGGTAATCTAAAAAATCAGTAAGCACCAACCACAATTAAGCATTGACATGTTTTCAAGGTACTTTGGAGGACACTTTAAGGAGAGTTTACAGTAAAAGAATGGGGACACGAATGCAAAGTGGTGCTTCTACCTTATCTTGTTCACCAATTGAAGGTTACCGTTACAGGTTTCCATACAATAATGATACAAGCAATTGTCTAGCTCTCACTGGAGGAAGTGAGTAATTGCAAGAAACACTTGTGTAACATTTTTTTGTCACACATTGCATGCTAATTTGTTTTTTGGTCATAGCGTTTGCATTATGGCTCCAAAAGTCTCAAAATTCATAGGCAAGACACTCATGATGATTATACACCTTAACAAAAAAAAATCCCATTTCTCAAAAATGTTTTACTATCTAATAGTAGACCCCAATTTTATGTCACACCTGTCAATTTTTTTTGGGGGGTAGCACTATTTATAGCCCCAAAAAACAAATTTAGAGCTGAAATTTGGAATAGATGGTCTCTTAGTAAAGTAGTAGGCTAGACGCTATTTTTCAAAGGAATTTTAAAAATAGTTAATTCTTATGTTGTATAGCTTGAAAGTTTATAAAGTGAGCTTCTCCCTATTTGCATTTTGAAATGTGTAAAATATTTTGTGTGGATGTTTTTTTAGTGAGTGACCATCTCCATAGTGTTATTACAAATGGAAAATTTTGTTTTTCATTAAAAAAAATTCTTTTACTAGTTTTTGCAAATTGAGATGTCAAAATACATGTTTTCTTGAGAATTTGTACATAATTAGTTCTCCTACTTAGAGAATTTTTCTATACTTTAGAGTTATTCGTAAAGTACCCTAAACTGGGGTTTAAACCCGTGAGTTTTGTGAAAAAGTCGGTTGAGTTAAAAAAGTCGGAATAAAAGTGGGTATGAAACTTATTTTTCCATCAAAATGGTGCCTAAAAAAGTTTGGTCCCCACTTTTGAGGTTGTGTGTCACAAGTATCTTGCAAAAAAATTTGACACTTCAACTATAGTTGCCTTCTCAATTTCAGAAAAAGTTTTGCCCAAACTAGGGAGGACTTTACGAATAACTCTTTTGTCTTAAAATAGTTTAGAAAAAAACCAAAGAGTATTGTGAAAATGTAACAAAATCAATAGGTGTTTTTGCAATCACCCTATAGTAACTTCAACATTTCTTTTGATGTTGGTGGCATAACTAAAGAAATCCATGTATTTCTTGTCCCACATCAAGTGTCTAAGAACCACACTCTTATTGCATTTTTAATCAATGCAATTGGTGTATCTTTGGTAAATAGTGTAGCCAAGCCCAAATTGTTCAATATCCTTGTTCATTTGTCTCTTTTTGCTGAGGATAATAAGTAGTCCAAATAATTTATTGAGGTGATTGCAAGAAAGATGGGTACTATTTTGCGTCAAACTTGGAATGACAAAGTTGTCATCCACTATAACTTTTGAAGCATGAAACTAATTATTTTGAAATTTTTATTAAAGATGTCTAACTTGATAGCAATTAGATCCCTTATATTTTAAAAAATTTCAAAAATAATTTTATATTTAAATTTAAATTTAGCTAATTTGCCTCACTCTCTAGTTTAGAAGGTTTTAGTACGCACTGGGGAGTACCCAAAATTAATGATCTAGAGCTGAGTTTTTTGTGATCTATTTTTACACTAGGCATGTATGTACCAAAGGGAATATAGAAAAACAATATTTTATGTCCACTACATGTGTGCTAATAGGGCTCCCTTACGTGTGCACTTCTAAACATTCAAGAAGGTTTCAAGATCAAGTTCACTCTAATTTCCAATATGGTCAATTTCATTAAAATGGCAATATTCCTTGACTTTGGGCACTTTTAACAGTTCAAAACGGCCGGTCTGAAATGTATAATAGTCCTACATTTTTGAAATCTACAGTTGTCCTAGATATCTGAAATCTGTACCAATCCTAGATTTTTCAGAACGGTCGATCTGAAATCTATATAACTCTTAGATGTGTGAAACTTATAGTAGTCTTAGATGTCTGAAATCTATATCTGTTTTAGATGTTCAAAGTGGACGGTCTGAAAAAATGACACTATGAATATTGTCATTTTAATGAAATTGGCCATCAATTTTTAATTTCTTTGAAAATTGTTTTTCCTATTTTTTACAAATTGAAATGTCAAAGTGTGTATTTTCTTTAAAAATTGTGTCATTCTATTTTGTGAATAACTTTTGACCTATTATTTTTTAGGTCTCAAATTTTGGTGATATGCTATTTCTACTGTTATACTAATTATCCATATTTTTTTTTTTTTTTTTTTTCATAAGTCATAGTATAGCTAGTACTAAATCAAACACTAAAAAAACAAGTAAACAACCAATCGGTCTTTCTTGCAATGATCCATTGATGAATTATAAGATATCACTCATGGATCACATCCATATGGTTGGTTCCATCATTGTACTGGTTACCAAATATTTTATCAATAAAACGTGAATCCAAAATTTCAAATTGTTAGAAGTAAACAATTTTGTAGTTGTCATATTCATTATGGTACCCCCTAAGCACTTCAACATCCACATTGTGGACCATGTAAAATTTGATAGTAGAATAACTCCTAAATGGTGTGTGATTCTCATTCATCCATTTTTGCAAATGATCCTAAACAAGCAATGAACCATTTTGTATAATGCTCAACGCCTACCAACTTATGTATTATTTTGTAGTAAAATATAAGTTAGAGCTAGTTCAATTGTTTTAGAAGTAAATGAAATTTTGAGTTGTCTAGGGGGAATGCATTAGAGAAAATTTCAGGCCTTCGGAGGGCTATTCTACAACCCTCCGAGGTACTCTGAAATTTGTTTTTTTTTGCTGAAAATTTCGTTTTTCTCCTATTTCCGCCTACTTGAAATTGCAGTGGCAGTGGCGTAGGAACCGAGTTTTACGAGTAAAAAATTAAAAAAATAAAAAAATAATTATTATTTTTTAAATTATTAAAAAAAATTTAAAAAAAAATTTAAAAAAAAAAATCCCAAAAACTGACCGTTTGGGCTGACTGCTCAGTGCGGCAATTTTCTAGAATGACAGACTAGGCTTTTTAATAGCTTGGTTTGTCACTCCAAAGGGCTGAAAACTCTTCTAATGTAGTCACTCGTGCACAATGCAAAAGTTGCTTCTATTTTGGGCAGTGAATAGGTCTTCTCAGTTTAGGGCCAATTACAACTCTTCCACATTTGCACACACCACTCCAGTACACACCCACAGAAGACAAATTAAAGTAGGTTGCTCAATTGGCCTCTTTAAACTGCTCCTATAATTAAGTGTTAAATGGACATGAGGTGGTCTTTAAATGGATTTCTTTAGCCATTGATTTAATCAAGAAAAGTCTCTTAAATATTGTAGAAGCCAGGCATTTGCCTTGGTTTCCTCCCATTTTTTACAAGTGGCAAGTGGGCGGATTTTAACAGACCTACAGTCATAAATAGTAAATAGGTGCCTATGCCCCAAATCTTTGAAAAATCATAACTACTTAAAAAATGCTTAAAAATATGAAACCACTTGTGTTAATTTACACATCTATTTTTCTTTCTGAAAAATAGAGGAACAAATATTTTTGTCCCCAAAAACCTACAAAAACCGTAGACCAGCCCTTAAAGGGTCGCTTTTAGAGCAGACTACCTTAAACTCCCCAAAGGTGAGGCTGAACCAATCTTTCATGCATCTTCATTACAATCATAGGAAGTGGAGGGCAACAACAAATGTTCACCAACGCACATCCAAGGTGAAGTTAAACTTTAGGTCAATAATTTGTTTTCAGTTGCTATGTTCTAGTACTTCAGTACATCTCAGTGAATGAAGCTTTTGCTGGTTTGTGGGCAATTTCATTAAAATGGCAATATTCCAAGTGCCACTTTGACAATGTGCCATTTTCATCATCTAGGACAGATATAGATTTCAAAATGGGCGTTCTTGAACTCTAAACAAGCCATTTTCAAGGAATATTGCCATTTTAATGAAATTGGCCATTGAAGTTCAAATACACCTGTCTTTTCAAAGTACCAACGGCCATGTTGATTCCTTGACAAGTTCCTTGGTCAACTGACACTCGGTTATCTGAATTCCTTTCTAGTAACTAGTCATAACAGAACTCTTCTGATAAGTATCTTCCTGCAGTAGTTGCCACATCCAAAAGCACAAAACGCTAAAATTAAGCGAGGACTAATCTAGATTTATACTGTATATACTCAGGTCGCGACGCCAATTTAACGAAATTCCACCAATTTAACGAAATTCACGTTATATATGTTGCTGGTATCGAGGACTGGCTTCGGAGATCGAAGACTGAGACTATTTCAGAGTCACAGTTGGGAGCGACCCCTGGGAAAGGCCGATCGGTTCAGTCAGGTACAGTATATGAAGTTCAATTTCAAGTCGCGAGCCCAGCCAAGTGCCACATAGGTTCAAATCCGCCAATTTAACGAAATCAAAGTTACATTGCTAGTAAGGTAGTCTGCTCTAAAAGCGAATATGCTCTAAAAGCGATCATGATACAGCAATACATTTTGCTTTCTTCAGTGTATTAGCAATGTACATTTCAGTAGGTGGTCACATTTAATGACCACTGCCTTTCAACTTCGAAAATTTGTAACTAATTCCACGAAGGTCCAAAAAATATGAAACAAATTGGGTTAGATGCCAATTCCATTTCACTTCCTGCAAAAATTTACTGAAAATCGTTTCAAGGAATTTCGCTTCCCCGAAAAGGATATCAGCTCTTAAATGGTCGTTTTGAGAGCTAGCCCACGTCAGCAGGCTATTTCAGAATTGAGTTCCCAAGCTATGAAATACCTTTAGAAAGAGTACAGTAGAATGCATGACGCTCTGCCAACTTACTTCATACCAAACCTGCAAATCCTGCACTACTTAGAATATAGCAAGAGATCTGTAGAATTGAATCGACACCCGGGCCACCCTACCTACCGACACACTCTCGCCTCTTTGTATAACAACCCCGAAGTACAAACACTATACTTCGTCCCTTGCGCACAATGCTCATCCCTGCTGCACTTACAATTCCCCTCCACCGCGCAACCCTCCCCATCACTCACCGGCGACCCCCCGATTCCAAGGATCGCATCCGACCATTCACTGGAGAATAGCCCCTCCGGATCAAACTTCTCCTTCACTGCCAAAAACGCCCCCAACTTCGGATACTTCCGCCAAACCCCCTCAAACGCCACATTCCTGTTCTTCCCCCAACTCGGCCTGCCACCATTCTTGTCAAACACCAACTGCTCAATCTCCTGAAACACGTCCATGTCTAGTCGCGCCTTCCCCGCTTCGTCGTCGCTCTTCGTGCGTGACCACGCGAAGTCCACCATGACGGCGTCGTCCTCTTGGGCAGTTCCCATGTACGCCTGCGTTTGCTTCGTGAACCGGAAGAAAAACCCCGTGTACAGGTCCAAGTCGCAGAGGGAGCCGTTGGGGGCTTGCATTCGAAGCGCCTTGATGTCGTCGATGAAGGCGTCGATGTGGCGGAGAGGAATGGCCCCACCACCTTCGAAGAAGACAAAGGCGTTGATGCGAGAGTCCCAGGAGCAGGCGACGTGGGGAGCCGGGTCGCGTTGGCAGCTGCCGGCGTTTTGGATGATGCTCTGAAAGCCGATCACGGGAAATTGCGAGAGGGGATTGGGGGATGGCAGGACGCGGGAAGTGCTGTGCTTCTTGTAGCCGTAGGAAAGGGATTGCTGGTAAGTGACTTGCGCGAGGGCGAGGGCGCATTTGCAATCACGGCAACTAAAGTGGTCCGCAAGTTCCTCTGCAGGTTGTGATGGTCAACACCTCTGGTTAATTTCCATCAAGACGGGAGATGAGTCCCAAACATTCATGGCGCTCGAAGACCATGTCAGTCAAAACACTAGCAACTGCACTGTGATATCATGCAACTACAGCCAGGTTTTGGAAAAAGGAAGGGGACAATTAAGGGTATGGGAGTTAGTGTGGGACTCACCATTTTGAACCCCAAGCGATTCTTTAATTGCTAAGAACATTGACAGCAGAAGTAAACTATACATTGGGACGTAGATGGATTAACATTGCAATTTAGTTTGGTAGCTAGCACGCGCTTTGTAGGAGAAGGAATTCAGTACTTCAAGGGGATTGATACATAATGATACCCGAGTAAGAGAATGGGGGTCAATTTACTGGTTACTTTACATCAAAACGGACTCTGAATCCCAATCATGGAGCTCGATCTCAGATCAGTACCAAAAAAAAAGTGGCCATCAATAGACTGTCAAGGCACTCACTCACTGTCATCGAATTCATGCAACTACAGTACGAGCTTTCTAGTGTAAGAATTTTCATTTACGAGCCCCAAGAGATTCTTAGCCCCAGAATATTAATCTCGTCCTAGAAATAGTACTACTCCCTGCGTAGAGTTTGATCACTGTGTTTGAAATTGACCCTCTAAAATTCAAAGTGTGACATTCTTCTGTGAGGAAAATGGACGAAATTGTTGGAATTGTGGTCGATTACCTCGATTCGAACAATCTCAATTTCGTAACCGATTGCAGACCTCACGGTCGTCTTTCTTAAAACGCCATGTTTCAAGCCGCCAAAATTGGGCAGTTCCGATACGTGGTTTGAGAGTTAAAATCTAAGTAATCGTGCATTCAGGGTTTCCATTAATTCAAACTGTGCCGATTCTAACAAGAAAAATTTGCCACCAACTATATAAGATAGGTTTCGACCTTACCGTTCGTTCTTGTGAGCTCCAACCCCGCCTCCAGCGCCGACGTCAGCCCCACATAATCATTCCTCCCATCCCCAGTCACGTTATCCGCGACCCGTTCATCCTGCTTATACACGACTTCCCTCAGTCCCGGATACCAAATCACTTCCGCATACTGAAACCTCTTCGCAACCTCCCTTATCTTCTCCCCCGAGAATCCCTCATCCCCCTCCACTCTCACCATCTCCACTTTCGATTTAAACATCGGCTCCGCTTGCAACGTCACGGTCGAAATCACACCCAGTACACCAAGATGCACCTTCACCGCGTTCAAATCCGGATCCAGGGAGGTGATTTCTCTCACTTGAGCGAATCCTTGTGAAGCATTCCCAGGCGTGACGATCCGCATCCCGATTACATACTCGTGCACTGCGCCGCCTTTGCCCCACAGCGAGCTCCCGTGCACGCTGTTGGCGAGGGAGCCGCCAAGCGTGACCCCATCAAAGAAGGGGGAGACATTGATGGCGAGATTGGCTTGGTCGGCTTGGTCGAGTAGTGTCCGCCAGGTGATGCCGCTCTGGGCGGTTATTGTGCTGAGTTCTGTGTCGATGTGGAGGATGCGATTGTAGTTTTTGGAGCTGATGAGCAAGCCGGAGGAGGAGCCTGGGCAGGCGAGTTTGGGGATGCTGTGGGAGGAGACGGTGGAGACTTTGATTTTTTGGTGGGCTCGGGTGGCGGACGCTACGGCGGAGATGATCTCGGATTCTGTCTGTGGGTACACCACCTTCGCTGCCTGCGTGTGTACATCTCATCACCATTAGATCGTACTGGCGCTTTTATGAGGAGCCGTATGAAGTACTAGTCTTCTTCAACGACTCTTTCTCAATATTAAAAGTTGTCACTCACGTGTGTTTGGTTCCCACCAGGCCACTTGTGGCTGGTGGTTTGTATCATTTTCTTTAGCAATGAAAGAATTCTGTTTCATTTGTTTCAAAAAAAAAAAAAAGTTGTCACTCACAACAAGGATCTCAACAAGTTGAGAAAGAGGGCTTACAAGTTTAATGCATAACTTTCAAATTTGTCATATTGTGTACACAACGTTCACAAGCCATGTCTGGGACAACTGGACAAGATGCCAGGGATTCATCTTCAAACTAGCGCACCCTTCAACGACTCTTTCAGTAATGAAACGTGTCACTCACTCCAAGGATCTCAACCAGGTGAGAAACAGGTTCTATGCATACAACTTCTATGCATATCTTCAAAGTTTGTCACATTGCGTACTACACGACTTTCACAAGACGTGACTTGGACAAGGTGTCAGGGATTCGTCTAGAAGCTTGCGTTAGCGGCCTTGTGATTGGAGACTCGTCCACCTACATAGTAATAGCTTTGATCAAGTGCTTGTGAGAACTCACCCTTTCAGGTATATGAAGCAATGACATAAACTCAAAGTCTAACTAGGTTTCACAGAGACAGCATACATGGTGCTCAGTGGGTGTTCATGCTGCTCAAAACCTCTGTACGTAGATTCTTTTCACAAAGTCGAATGTTGAAGGCATCTGCTGAAGGATGTTACGTTCTAGATCAACAATGAAGACTCACCTCCAAAATAACTCCAGAGAATCTGGGATTTCGAAGTACTAATCACTTCTGCATGCGCCTTATGTGGATCCTCTCATTCCAGCATTTGAAGCACTCAACGTCAGTCATTATTTTCATCTTACACTACTCTGTTACTCACTCGTAGCGATGGATATATTAATCAATTCACAGATTTCCAGCATTCAAACAATTACTACCTTGCAAGGAATTCTGTCGTTCCAGAGCCTGTAAGCATTGTTGAGAGTGCACCCAGAGGCGTCGCATTGCTCCGGTGCGTCGGGGAGGACGGCGTTCACTGGAACCACTGTCATCAGAGAGCTCCACACCACCATCGCCAACACGAATCGCCAGCTCGCTCGGCCAGCCATCGCTGCCTCAGCTACCTCAGAATTACAATCAATCCCTCAATCCACATACTGTAGATCAGCAAAATACTCAGCATCCTCCCCCCACTAGCTACAAAATGATAATTCAGGAGTCTCAAGTTCCACTTCTAAGAACCAGTGAGGAATGTGCAATAACATGGATGTGTAAAAATGAAGTTATGTAAGCTTTGGGAGATCGATTGCATGTATTGGATATGTTGCCGGAGAGGTGGCTTGACGTCACAAGTCAGAACGTGCGAAACAGAATTCCAGCTCACCTATGACATCGAGATAATTGGTGAGAGACCAATCAGCGAGTGTGTCATCAAAGAGAACTGAAGTCGTGACTTAATGAACGGAGGCGAGACCCTTGTGAGAGTAGTTCAGTCGCAAAGCCGCTGATATTTTTAACATTATTTTAAGAAACCACACCTGAACGTGCACCTGCAGGAGACAAAAACATCCTGAAGACATTGAACAAGATGGCGGATGTAACTTATCTTCCTGGCCAATCATGCAACGAGCGTCCAGTCCAAACTTCGAGCATCTCCACTCGCAGCTTGGCGGTTTGCTGTGGGAGAGGGCCGCGGGCCTCACCCGAGCCCGGCAGCCCCGCTGTCCGATTCCCTGTCGCCTGCTCGATGCATGCGTCCCTGCCGCTCCGACAGGGCTGTCCTGCAATTCCTTCCCCAACGAATTTCACATGCTATGAGTAATAATAGAAAGTACAGTATAGGCCTGTTCTCACCTGCTATCTGCTATTATGACCCGTCATAAAATCATAATACCTCTTGCCAAAACGGAAAGGAGCAAGTTTTATGGAAACATTCGTTCTGAAGGTAACTACACAAAATAGTGAAATTAGGTTGCCTCAACAATTAGGTTGCCTTACTCCAAGAAAGTTACTTTACAAATCATCAAAGTCAATAAATATTTCTACAAATATTTTCATTTGTATATATGGAGGTTCATGAGTCCCAATTACAACAACACCTAATTCAAAAGTGGTGCATTTTTGTATAGTAACATGAAATATTTATATAGTGTCAAATGTTGAGAAATTAGTGTGAGGCAACCTAATTTCACTATTTTGTGTACACTAAATAGTGCAATTGGGTTGCCTTATCAATTAGGTTGCCTTACCCCAGAGAAATTACCTCATGACTAATGCTTGTCCAGATGGAGGCACATGCCAATCTCTAATCCCAAACCATGAATCAATGCACCAACCCATGCCATACACATAGTTCTTACTTTACTGCATCCTTTTAAAGTAATTGTACATATTGATATAGTGTTGAATGTCAAAAAATTAGTGTGGAGCAACCTAATTTCACTATTTAGCGTACACCTAAACTCTATTGTTTAAGCAATTCAGCTTTTTTCAGCATGGTTTTCAATACTTCATAGTATATTGGAAAACATTTTGTGGGGTCTAGTTGGTAATCCAAAGGGGATTTTAGATTTTCTGCGAACGCATTTTTTGGACACCATATGAATAAACTATGAAATTTAAAGTGCTGAAAATAGGTGTTTCTAAAACCGACCTTAGACTCTCATGAATAATGGGAGTACATTTTAGGCAAGAATATGTAGGGTCTGTTCTAGAAAGGGGACAAAATTGGGTGTAGTTACCTTGAGTTGGGTTGGCATTGCTTTGGCATAATTAGGATCATTTTAACCCTTACAAGATTAAGGCCTTTCTAGGTTTAAAACATTATTGCTTTTGAAGTATTATAAGTCTAAATGTCGCTAAAGTATAGGGATCTTAACCATTTAATCTTATAATGTACATGTTATAGATGACGTAAATGAAATTTGGAGTCATTTGGCCACATAGATTGCAAGATTTTAATGTTTTTAGTGTTGAAAAAGGATGTTGAAAACTTCCTGGCAACTCATTTGAAGGGGTGAAATTTGATTTCTAAACCTACTCAAATGAAAAAATTAAAAACTATGAAGTGCTTCAAAACTAGCATAGAAACACATTGGTAAAAGAAATATCATTCAATAGGCTCATTGTATTTGCAAGCTGGCTTTGTAATGTCAAAAAATAATAAATAAAGTTGCAAAAAACACATCTATGGTTGAACCTCTTCTACTAAAATGCTTCTCAGTCACTCATAACTTCTTGGATTGATATGAAATTTTAACTAAGGGTGATTGCACGAAAGACTTGTACTATTTGTTGCGTTTTCCATTTCTGGTTCCTCAGTACTATGAGTACTAGAAGTACTGTGAGTACTATTTGGGGTATGGAACAAGGAATATGGGCCGTCGATGTGTTCTACGATCTGTTGGGACGTCAACACGTGGAGGTGGATGAGCGGATGATAAACAAGGATGGCGGCTTCAGGATGAATGGATGTTTTCTGGGGTAACGGCTGTGGATGAATTTAGCATAATGTTCTTCATCCATCGCCGCCTTTTGTGTGCGTGGTGGTCGGCAGGGTTTGGCGACGGCGCTCCGTAGTAGGGTTTCCTGAGGTCGGCGGAGGAGGACGGCGAAGGAGTCGGCGTTTTTCGAAGGCTGGTGAGGTCGAAGGAATCAGGAGAGCACGAATAGGATGCGGCCATTTTCTTAGGACTGGGGAGCAGGAGAGAGAACATGCGCCGTGTTTGGTGGTTCTGATGTGTTTGAGGGTTCCGAGCTTCCGTACTGCGGAGAGAAGGTGAGGGTGTTGCTGTGGATGCTAGAGCACGAATCCGACGTCGCCGAAGACGTCAGTGCTGGTCCCGCGTGGCAGAAGAAGATGTAGTGGCTCCTACAAAGACGTGTAGGGTTTCGTGGTTGCCGGTGGAGGTGGAATAGGAGTCCCGGCGATGTCTTGAACTGCGGAGGTTGCGAGAAGAAAGCATATTCTTGCTTGAGAAGGTAAGTTTCTGAAATTCAGGTCTTTCCCCTTCTGTAAACTTGGAAAAGATGAAAAATGGACAGAGCGCTTGGTCGGTTCTGTAATATCAGATGGAAGCCGCGAAAATATTTGTACAATATTGGCCTCGTCGTCTTCTAGTTTTAGGAAGTTGGAGACCGTGTTGAAAAAACAATTTGAATGTGCTGTAGCCCGTTTGCAAAGTACGGGATTAGGTTTCTTGAAGGCACGCTGTTCTGTGCTTTTGAAGAAGTCGGAGAAGTTGGAAAATGTACGTGAGCAGAGGCTCCAATACGGGATGTACTCTGTCGTGGTTCTTCATGCAGAGGGAGTGCTTAGGAAACGGTGGTCTCTTTTGTTAGATGAAGTGCCGTCCTCTGGTTCCCATGCCATAGTAGCCTAGTAGGCATAGCTTTGCAGAGGCCGGCCGCACGTATTCCCTGCATTGGTAGCCTACTTGAGTACTACCGGACACCCAACTTGTACCAGAGATGTACTGTCGCGGCCACGGGCATATAGCTTGCTCTTCTTCTGTACATGAGTTGTACAGAAGCTATCCTAGTCGACACCACTTCATGTTCTCGAGTATGAAAGTGCACCTAGTAGTACTTGACTTTGAAGGATAGCGTTACGGTCGTACTGCCGCTGTACTTCGTATGCAAGGTCGGAGACTCTACAGTACTCACAATTACGTCCTCTGTATCCGCGAGTCCTACTGTCACTGCTTGTTTCCACGTCATTCTCTTCATTGATGCACATTGCCCGCTGCATGTACTTGTCATGTACTACTGCAGTACTTAATCGTACTACCTCATCCCTTGGTTGTTTGCTGCTGTACTTCTGGGTAGTCAGACACTCGCCGTGTGCACTTTTGGGTAGTGAGTACACGGCTTTCCTTTACTGCTGCAGTGCTATCTTGTCTTACATAGTACTCATGCAATTGTGCGCGATCATGTAGGTGTACTATTAGTACTTCTTTTCTACTTCTGTTCAGTGTGACTGCTTCTTGATCTCCTGATCTTCTGCAGACCTTGTTGAGGTCTCTGCAATGGCGAAGATGAAGACTACTCCGACTGGAACCCAGTCCACGCAGCCCTTGGACATGAGTGACGAAGAAGACGACAGTCCGCCTCAAACCACAGCCGTAACGTACGAGAAGAGAGGGAGCCGGAAGGGGAAGCATGCTCACGTGTCCTCAGCTGCTGAGAAGGGCGGCATGGAATTGCCGTTGGTTTTAGCGGAGGGGGCCAGTAAGAAGGGTTCAAAAGCTTTGAAGGGCTCTAGCTCCATCTTGCCGTTGCCGAGTAGCTCCGCTGGGAAGAAGAAGGCGCCTCATGCGAAAAAAAAGCAGAAGCGCATGATGTCCGCTTCTCATGACAGTGATGTGGAGTCGGCATCTGTAAGCCTTGACGCCTCTGACGTTGACAGTGCCGACCAGCACATTACTTCTCCATCGAAGCGGAAGAAGACTGCTGCATCTCCACGTGATTTTAGCGAAGTTGAGTGTCGCCGACAACTACGGCTGCTGTGTGATCCCTCGAAGCGGCCTCCCACTCCTATGTCGGAGGACATATTTGCGACGATTTGCAAGCTGGGTCGTGACGGCCTGAACCCCCACAGGCTTCGCATGGACAAGGACATTTCTATGAAAGACGTCAAAGATCTTTTTGGTCCTGAGAAAGGCCGGAATGGCTTCCTGCTGACAGGGAAGCTCACCCCCGCCTTACGCAAGGATGTTGAATCCTTATACTGCCAGTGCTACCAAAAGCCGCACAGCAGTACTCATGTCGGCAAGGAATTGGCAATGGGCTGGACTCTGGAAACCCGAGGTCAGAAAATCAATTGGGCTGGCTTCGCTGCAGAGACAAATGTGAGGCAACGGCAGGCTTATGGAAGGCGTGCCCGAATGTGGCTGACACGGTTGGCAGAGGTGCTGCAAAAACCTTTAGCACTGGTGGCTCAGGAGGAGGGATTCACTAAGTACTTGGACGTCAAAGAGGACAAGGCGCCTGTGGTGCCGCTTTTTCGAGACACAGTGGTTGGCACAGCAGGAGAACATGAGAAGAAAGCGTCCCCACCCCGGGGAAGTTCAAGCACTTTGACCACCACTGCCTTAGCGGCCAGGTATGCATCTTATCTTCCTTATTTCAATGATCATTTTTTTGGTAGTGCACGTCTCCTGTTGAAGCAGTAGAATACAGGTTGTTTCCAATTTGTCCAGTGTTCTGCACCTATCCATCCTGCTCTTCCATCTCTGGTGAAACGACTCCTTCGCTGAATTGAAGGGTAGTCATTTACATTTTTCCGTGTAGTACCAACTTGCCAGTGCTGTACTTCGCATACTGATGCTCCGAATTACTATTATGTACTGCGAGTTCCCCTAGGACTGCCTTTCAGTACTATTCTGTACTATGCGTACTGCAGAGTAGTACTACTTTGTACTATGACTACTGCTGTGTCCTCAGGTGTGTTTCTGCGTTCATGGCTCGCAGGAAGGCAAATGTGCAGGGCTTCGTGGACTTTGTGCGCGGTCAGGTGAAACAGTTAGACTGCAGTGGTCAGGAGCTCCGCCTCCAAGCAGAGGAAGCCGACAATCAGCACAGGGCCCGACTTCTCGGAATCCAACAATTGAAAGAGACGATGTCTGAGATGGGAGAAGAAACGGGGTCCGAGTTGCTGCAGCAAGTGCTGGATGGGCACTTGAAGAAGCTCAATGAATTTGAGGAGAAAAGAGACGACTTACGAAAAAAAGTTGCTGACATCGCATCACAAGTCCACCGTCAGAAATCCTGACTATGTTCCTTGCAGGAGCACTTGGATGACCTCAAGTACGGAGGTGAAGGCGTATTGCTGCACCCGAATCCCCAGCGCAATGATCTGCCGGACAAGAATAAGGGCTTCACGTCCACGGTCGTCTTGGATACCCAATGGTGCGTCGTATGCATGGAAGCCTTTCCATACGGGGACTTCATGTTCTGCAGCTGCGAGCATGTCTACCACCCGTGGTGCGCCGCGCATTGGTTTAAAGCAACATCTTCGTGTGCTGTCGCTGACTGCGGCCCTGTGCATCCTTCCTGGTCTGCGAGCTGGGGCTTTTCCGACAGTCGAGGAGGACACGCACCAACAGCGGGCACTATTGAAGACAGCGTGACAGGCACAGCGCCCACGGGAACCCCTCCGCTTGACCAGAGTACAGAAATTGCCTTTCTGGGTATGTGATGTTTTTGTCTACGGCAATACTTTCAATCCACGTGGAATTTTTGTGGGAATCCTCTGTACATGCAGCCATTGCAATTTTCTGTGTCTGCTGCAATTATATCCTTGCCCATTCGTCCAAAGTGAAAGACTTCCCCGCTTCCACACATGCTTCACATGTTTGCTAATGCATTGGTCTTCTCTGCACTTCCTGCAGGTTTTGTATGAGTTTCCATTCACAGTACATGCTTCGGTAGAGTAGGTTATTCTCTACTGCAAACAAAGGAAAACTTCATGTCATCTACAGAACTGTTCAGTTGTCAATGTTGTAGCCACTATTGACTTCTAAAGTTTTCCTATGCGGCCATGCAGGGGCGCCCAGCCTGTCGGCCACCGACAGCACCTTCACGAAGTCCGTAGTGGCTGGGTAGTACTACCAAGTGAGGGATGTGCCTGCACCGGATGGTTTTGAAGATGTAATGCCCAGGGCGGGTATAATTGAAGTCGATACCAGCTCCAACCCTTTCCAGTCGAAGTGCTCAACCATGTCCACAGAAGTCACGTGGAGCTGTACGAGTTCGCCTCCCCCGTTGGTGTCTACTGTACTAGTGCAGTGTCCCTCCTCTGTGCCTACATCAGCTGATGCGCACTTAGCACCTGCAATCCTGACTTGTGCAACGAGGATGCACGAGTTCCCTTCCTTGGAAGAAGATGCCAACCTCACTCCGTTTCCTGGACACAAGGACGACTCCAACAACGCGAAGAAGGGGCCGACTTTGACATCTGCTGCAGCAACGGACACAGCCGTCACGGTTGCTTTCTGTCCTCAGGTGCGCGGTGCCCCGCTACCGCGTCAGTCAGTCGCAGCGGTGTTGGATGAAAAAAGGACCCCTCCAATTGAGGTACTATAAGTTCATGTCCATGTTTTGTAGCTTCTGAATAGTCTAGGACAATGCATCTTCTATCCTTCAAAGACGTACATTCACACCACTCTGCTGTTCCTGGAAATAGAAATTTGTCATCTTGCAATGACTAGCATGTGACTTGTTGTCATTCTTCTTTGCTCATGCACCGTGCTCGCATGCGTGCAAGGTCTTGCAGGATTCCGGAGACCCGTGGGACATAACAATTAAGGAAAAAGCAGTACCCGCAACCGTCATGACAAAGAGAAACAAGTCCGCTGACTTCGCCACATCCCAGACATGCACGGCGGAGTACTCAGATCCTCCTCCACAAGTACTGGGAAGCGGAAGCCCAGTGAAAGCCGTCGTCAAGGGGTCGTCCTCAGGTATGGTTGCTCTTCACTTTAAACTGTCACAGTGTGTGGATGTAGAACTTGTCTCCAGGAATGCTCTGTGGTCTCTGCTTGGTACATCACGGTTTGTGAGAGTACGATAAGTGCAACAGAACTTCTATTTCAGGCTTTATGCTCATGCAAATGATTAGCAGGTAAGGTTGGCAGTCGTCCGGCAACAAAAACATCCATTCCTTCGGAGGCAGAGAAAAGAATTCTGCGACCCAGGCCTCAATTCACAGCAGCACCTGAAGGAAATACAGGAGGTCCTAGAGCAAACAGTATGCAGAAAGAGGTGGGTAAACATTGATGGTAAAGCGGAGGTGCCGTGCGCATCCAAAGAGGGGGACAGCTGCTGCTGCTGGAGGACTGCCGTGGATGAGCGTGAGAGAAGATGGGCCTGAGCGTTGACTGCAGGCCCACCCCGTTGGACCGTCCTCTCTTAGTTCTCAGGCCCTCTCTCACGACAGGAGGGGGGCAGTCCATGGATTGTAGAATCATGTAGACGACGTTCTGTTGGATTGATTTTCGACGTATATTTCTATATCATCCACTCTGTGCAATACAGTTTTGCGTAAGATGCTTTGTTCCTCCTATGATATGTTGGTTTCAACAGGGTGCTCCAACACTATGTGAGTGTGACTTGTCGAGGGGTATGGAAAAAGTTCCCATCGCTCTTGATCAGGCAGTCCCATCATGTGGTGTGGTTCTTCTGGACAGAAACTACAATTACACAAGCACTCCAGTTTTGCATGAGTCCGTAATAGTTCAAGCTGCAGGTGTTGCACCTTCACTTTGTCCGCTGTCATCCCGTGTTTGCACTGGCCACTGCCGTGAAAATGCTGGAGGCTGCATTAACGCAGTCAGGACTGAGCATGCAGCTTACAAGGAGAATGGTGTCGTCCATCCCCGCTTCATCGCAGAGGTACGTCTAGACAGCCGCCTACCTACTGCTGTGAAGGACCAAATGCGTATATAGATGTTATTGGAGCGGAAAATGCTGGCAAGTGTCGTGCCTAGATTCCTTCAGCAATGCCGTCTTTTCAGTGGCAGCAGCCCAGTTGCGTAGTAACCGGAATTCTGGCCCTGCAGTTCCGTCGACCACGAAGCCTACGCAATGGAGGTTTGGTCCACTGCGGACGCTCTTCCACTTGCAGCGAAGCACGGGCGGGTCGATGCACGGGGCACGTAGACAGAGTGTACATAAAAGAGTGCTACGGTGCATGCGACTGCGTCCCAACATGCAAGAATAGAGTCGTGCAAGGCGGCTTAAAAAAACAATTGCAGGTTCGTTTCCACTTGTCTTGTACTTGCACCTCCGCTGTGACATGCTTCAGTACACGGTAGTGGGTGCCATGCTGAAGTCTGGTTGTAGCCTTCCATTTCAAAAATGCCCGTGCATGTGCTTGCAGTGTAGTGGACCGTGCCCTCCTCTTGCACTGACGAGGCCAGCGTGTAGGTGTTCCACGTGGACAATAGAAAGGGATGGGAATTTGTACTATGGAAAAACTACGACGTGGTGCTTTTGTCTTCGAGTATGGAGGAGAAGTCGTCAGCAACGCCGAGTTACTCCGCCGGCGTTCACCTTCAACATACTCGTTGGCTTTGGATGCGCACTGGCCCTCCGAAGTGAGTGCTGGAGATGACTCGCTGCTAAGCATTGATGCCTCTGTGTACACAAACATTGCTCGATGGCTGAATCATAGGTACGCTGCATGTTTGTCAAGTACAACTTCTTCTTGTTCCGTAAGAGTTTGAGGGCAATGTGCTTCGAACTTTGTCTTCCTCTGTATTGACTGTGGAAATGGTGTGCGCTGATATGTATGCAGGTGTGGCGATGCTAACCTCATGGACGTTCCTGTCTGGATTGAGAGCACCTTTCCAACTTTGTACCATGTAAGCAGCAGGAATGAACCCTTGCTTCGGTACCTGGTGCCATGTGTATGCACTGGGGGAACTTCTTTGCACGTGGATCGTAACTATGGAAGTGGTCCCTTGTGCCGCAGGTGGCTTTCTTTGCAACCCGGGATGTTGAAGAAGGGGAGGAATTGACATGGGATTACGGATGTTCGTTTTCAGCTGGAGAAAGGGCGGACCTTCCTTTTCTGTGTGCTTGTGGCAGTGACAAGTGCCGACGTTTGTTGTAGTTGGCACATGCTGGAGAGGAAGGGTTCGATTCAATTTGGTAATGCACTGCACTTGGGGCAAGTGCAGTCCGGAAGATACTGCAGCCTCCAGCTTCTATGCCGTGAACTTGTCCGCCGAAGTGGAGGAGTGCCCCAAAGTTTGTAGAGAAGACATTTGCACGTAATGAATCCGTTGTAAAGTACATAGCTTAACATTGTGACGTTAGCAGGGTGGATCTCTTAGTGCAACAGCGGAGGCCGCTTTCAGGTCTTCCAGTGCACAGGACTTGCAGAATGGAAATACTCAGATAGTTGACAACTTCTTCAGTACTGCGAAGTACTTCACACAGTACAAAGAAGGACGTGGAAGTACTACGCAGTACTGCAAGTGGTCCTTTTTTTTTTATAAAACCCTTATTGAAGTACATTACTGACACTGTGCAATGCATGTAGCGGAAGCAGCAGACTGGATTTTTAACAAGAAATTGTTTGCATTTACCAAATTCCACATTCTAGTGATGGAAGTGCACTTGTCCGTGGTTCTTGTACTCTACAAATGTCAATGCACTACTGTAAGTGCTGCACCTGAATCTGGAATTCCTGTAAGTGTTGTGACTGTCCGGTCACTGGGGAAGCAGGGAACCTCAGTGGCACATTGGCAGCAGAGTTTTTTGTCACAATGAATTGTCCATTTCTTCTAGTGCGGTGTTGATTACGTCCACAGCTTCGTCAGGCAGTGTATACACAGCATCACCGCCTTTGACCCTGTGCTGTCGAGGGATCATTTGGAATTTGCAAGCCAACACTATGTTGGAGTCTATGTATGCTACCCGTGAATTCTGCAAGTATACATAGTTTTGGGCATCGCGGCGACCCCATTTCTGGTAGTATGTAGCACAAATGACAGAATCTCCAGCTTCAAAACGACCTCCCCAGACACAGTCCACGTCAGATTCCAATGTGTGTTTAGGAAATTGACATTGCAAAATATAGAATGACACTCCCTCATCATTGTCTGTTGACGCTGGAACTGCAAAATTATCTCCAGCTTGCACAAGGTCTGCCATCGACTCCCCGTCAACCTCATAGTCCCAACTCTCGTCTTCTTCTTCATAGGACATGTGCTCCACAGCGAATCTGACATTCCGTGGTTGGATCTTGAGGACAGTCCAAGGTTTAACATAATTCCGCTTCTCACAGTGAACAAAGTCCTCCTCCATGCATGGTCCGCAAAAACATGAGAGCCCTCTCACTAACAACTTCGTCGGATCTTGGTCATCAGGCGCGAACAGGGAGTGGAACTTCGAGGAACCTACAATGGCGTCACAGGTCTCAGGATGTGTGCAGTCCACTTCATGCATTCCAATGTGGTGGAAATATCGATACGACCTACACAGACAGCATTGGTAAGCGCCATGGCAACAGAGAGGCATTCGTATTGTTTGCAGGAACATGAGTGGAACATGCAGTGGCAAATTTTTATTTTTATTTTAGAAGACTACATGTGTCCACGGAGAGAGGGATTGTGGGGATTAGTAGAAGGGCTGACCTGATCTCGCCATTACGCGTGGCTACTTGTCTAGCCATAGTCGCATCGAGAAACTGTACGCAGTCGGCAGCATTCTGTAGGCGTCTATGTGGATTTAGCAGTTGTTCCTGCCGAAGAGCCCTTTTAATGACAGCTCCCGCTCCATCCCACTCTCCTTTTCCATGGCCCGAACCATAGTAATTCCACATCATCTTACATCCTCTTGTCAAAGACGGGTACCTGCAGTCACAGAATGCTGGAGCTGAAAGGGAGCGTGCGGCAGTGGCCACAGCGGTAGTCGATGTACTAGCTTATGAATGTTCTCTCTGGAGGTGGAAGCTGGCTTACGCGTTCTCAGTACTATTTAGTACTTCTATTTGCACTATTCTGAAAAGTACTCAATAGTACAGTAATAGTACTCAGTAGTACTAAATAGTACCTAATAGTATTGCAGAGTAAGATTGAGTACTTCAGAGAATAGCGCGACGACGACGGTTGGGGTGAACAGCAGGAGGAGGACGTTCCTCACCTGACGACGAAATACGTGGCGGTAGCGCTCTTGAATTGGGCGGCACATCCATCACTGAAAACATAGTGCGTTTGTGGGCAGTGGCCCATGGAATGCATCCAACGCCAATGTAACATCATGCAATGCTGTGCAAAGAACGTGTCGTGATTTCGGTCATCCGAGATGTAGTAGTGACTGTGTCTCGTGAGTTCCACACCTCCTTCAGCAGCGTCCTCCGCGGCATCTGCAGAATAAGTCACCTGTACCAAAATGGAAATCTGGTCAGAGTGGTAGTACATTGACTGAATTTCATTTTGAGGCGCGAACGTGTAGTTCTCTGAGTAGTCGATGTGCGTCAAAATGGTCCGTCCTTGTAGGCACGTTTGGAGAAGCTTGGCTTGCTGAGTTTGCCACTTCGCAACAAAATTGTGGTGGATGAAGTGCTCCATTGTAGGATAGAAGAAATCGAGGAACTCCATGAAAGAAGTAGTCAAGTGGACCTCCTTGATCCGTTTTTTTGGTCGACCATCGGCGGAAGTGCCGACCGTTTCATATTGGAACTGCTTCCATTCAATATTGCGTGTGGCATCTTCAACCCTCTCTCGAGGACAGACGTTGAAGAATTTCGCCCCGCACTTCCGACAAGCTCCCAGCAGATACTTCACATTATGGAATTCTTCATCTTCAGATTTTGGACATAAAAGTGCTTCGCACAACGCAATGACTCCTGCGAATCGACTGTTGCCAACGCTGCATACTCCGCCATTGTCCACATCGCAGACTATGCATTCGCATGTACACTGGAAACGGACATGAGCCCCTTCACGGGGGTCGCGGAATGCATTCAGAGCCAGAACAAGGAAAAGAACTTGGATGTGGTACCTGCAGCAGCAAACATTACGCTCCTTGCATTTTATGACAAAAAAAGGGCGCAGTTTTATGAAGGCACGATGTTGAATGGACCACTGCGGATGCACCTCTATGAATCGATTGAACAGCTGCATCTGCATCAGTTAGGAAACAGTAGCCATCATAACCAGCTGAAGTATACAAGCACCAAGTGACAACAGTAGTACGCACTGCATACCCAGTAGCACTGCTTAGTACAGCAGGAGTGGTCTCATATGCAACACAAACACATGACAGAGGACACAGTACTCCGTTGGGTACGTTCATGTTGACTACGGTACAGGATAGTACGAAGCAACGACTATTAGTCCTATGTCAGACACCCAGTACTCTCTCAGTACTTCATAGTATTGGAAGACGAGAAGAAGGCATCAGAAGTACTCGTAGTATATGTAGAAGTTTGGAAACCATCTACATGTCCTCGACGTGCATGCCTGTAGTACTGGGTAGTGCTCAGACAGTGCTCTCTACCTACTGCCGTACTTCCTTAAGTTCAACTGAAGCTCCTTCATAGTGAAGCATACAGTTCAAGCACTACTAAGAGCACCGTAGTGGATTATGCAGTACTTCCTTCGAGCATTGCTAGGGAAACAGTATGATATGTTATGTCATCAATTCATATTGCAGGACAAGGAAATACTACTTACAACTCATAAACAACTTCTGTGCACGTTCATGAGGAAGCCAGAAGTCTTCATCAAGTACTACAATGACTACCTTCATTTTGAAATGTCATTGACGTAGTTGTCACTGCATGTATGGGCCACGCAGGACCTCGTTTACCGTGTGGCCCAAATAAGTGATTGTCTTACTTCGGCATTTCAGAAAACGAATTGAACTACCACTTTGTTCTAAATATTCGGCATTGCTGTATGACAGGAGTCCTTTGCCAATGACAATGTAGAGCACCTTCACAGGAATGCAAACGGATCATGTACTGTGCAAGACACAGTGAACATGGCATGTCTTTGGAAACAAGGAGCAGCTACAGACCATGACGAACAGCATATCATTCACTGCAATATGTTATTCCTGAAATAAAAGTTACCAATATGGAATGGTAACCTATGCTTGCATATGAGCAGGCTGGCAGACCAAAAGGTCGACCTACTTCGACAGTACGCTCTTTGGTACTGAGCCTGGAGGAGAGACGCCTACGCCATCTAATGACGCCCATGAAATCTTTCTATGGACAGGAACAACTTTCCATATCGTCCATTTCCACCTTATCACGTCGATAATTGTAGTATGTGATTCATCTTTCCAGAATTTCGCACAGGGCTACTGCAACTGTACACGTTTGGAGAACCTATGACGGACGGGGCTAAGCAGAGTGAAGAAATGGTGACAAACGCGAGTACAAGAGCAACAAAATGGCTGACCTGAGTTTCTTGCAGGAGATGTGCAGAATGCGTGTCGTACACACACCGCCCACGCCGTTTCCTTCGTACGTCTCGTCTACCAGGACTCACTCGAGTTTCTTGAGTCCACCACACGACAACAGCTACCTTGATTTCTTCCGAAAGACCACCCTCACGTTTCCTACGAGTTGGAACTTGGTATCTTCCAGATGACAAAGTCGTAGCCGATCTCAAGCGCTCAACAGCGGCCAACAAATTTTCCTTCCGCGTACCCAGAATCCGATGGAAGTTGCTGATGTCGGAGTCCAGCTCAAACACAACGGCTTCAAGAATGGACCGCTTACGAGCTAGCATACCCGACGTGTGCGGAATCTTCAAGGCTGCCAAGTCCGCCCGAATGTTTCTAAGAATCTCTCCTTGTGCTCTTGCTTCCTCTGGACTAGGATAGTAATTAGGAAGCAAAGGTCGAACACTACTGTTTGTGAATACTTTTTCAAGAACAGCATGTCGCAAAGCAGGATTTCTAAGACGCACGAACTTCCGAATCAATTCACGAGCAATTCTTTGGGCACTTCGCCACACTGTACTCCGATGTCTGCCACACCCCCACTGCAGGTTGGCATGACCGTTTCTGTCTCCATGGTCACTATCTTCTCCCAAAGTATGATCCGCTTCACGTCGTTGAGCACGGCTGCGGCGTTGCCGTTCTCTCCACTCTCGCCGTTGGTTTTCCCTCGCAGCAGTTGCCAGCGCCGCTCGCGTCCGTGGACCTGGCCGCCTCTGCGCATCGTCGACATCCATAAGATGAGCTCATGCACTCCACTAACATCGCAATGCGTACAACAAAAACCCAGAAAGCTCTTCCACCGCCTCGCCGCGCCTTCGGACGACGACCTCAAATTCTGATTCCGATCGCATGCAACCCTAACTGAAAATCAGAAGAAGCTCACGGCGGCTGTGGTGAGTCGCGCGGCCGGCGCTGTTCATGCGCAGTGGCGGCGCTGTTGCCTTCCATAATCACCATCTACAGTGCGCTACTATAGAGCAATCCACGTAGCTCATTATCATCTGCAGTGGGCCCCAACGAGTACTATTCAGTACTACAAAGAACCCAGGAATACTATTCGGTGCCACAGATTGAGATTTTCACTGCAAAATGGGCTGCCGGGTTTCTTATTTTTTAAAATTACTTGCTTGCCCTCAAAAATTATGGAAAAAATTGGCCATTCTTTCCAACTCAGTGGAGTAAGCAAAGACTCAATAACATTCACAATTCCAATGTTCAATTGTTCATAAATGAAAGAGAACTAAAGCACTGTTCATGACTATGCACAGCATACTTGAAGCTGTCTTTCTTGAAATCCTCTCGTGAGAAGGTGTACAATACTGACAAGAATGTGCTCACAAAAGTAGAACTCAGAATTCTCTAGCTTGGGTACTCAATAGTACTCAAAAACCCCAAAACCGCATATGTGACATATTTTCTAAATTCACTTAGACGCCCCCAATTTTTTTTTTTTAAATTCAAAAAATTCATGCACATTCTGAATTGCCACACGACCCTCCACTCCGAATTTCAACTTCATTGAATCAATTCTGCATTACTTATGCTTGAAGAACACTTTCACAGTCAACATGTGACGGGAAATAGTACAAGTCTTTCGTGCAATTACCCCTAAACAAACTAAACTAGCATGCACATCTTTTCCAAAAAGTTTTTATTGGAATCAGACATTCTTTGAAGAAGAAATAAGGTGCTGAAAGTTCACTGTAATCCAAAAATGTCTAGATTTTGAACTTTGAATTGCTCGGGTCAAACATTCAAAACAACTTGGATTGACATGAAATTTTTACTACAATAACTGGACTTCAAGGGGAACATAATCCAACAAATTTTTATTGAAAACAAACATTGGATGAAGCAGATATAAGCCCCTAACATTGCAGCCATCCAAATGCAATTTGGTGAACTCAAATTGAACATGTGAAATTTGAATGGCTTTCAAAAAATCAATATATCTTGGATTGATTCAAAAATTTACCACACAAACTAGAAAAGAGAGCACAAATTTTCTGGTAGATTTGTCAAATTCAGAGATCTAATGCAAAAATTACAGCACTTTGAATTGGACTTGTAGACTATGTGAGGACACTTTGGTCTTTTAGGGCACTTAAGGGTTAAGTTATTAGTTGTTCAAACTTAAAGAGAATTTTTTTGTGTGAAATAATTTTGGTATTGAGTACTTGTGTACAAACCATTATTAACAAATTAATCTTGTAATTCATTGATTCTTATCACTATAATCCTATTCAGGAAAAAAAAATTATTGATTATCAATCACATGGCAGTTGAGAGCACTTGCAATGCTGGCAGTGTTAAGTAGTTGCCCACATCTCCTTGCATTATAATGATTGTTGTTAGTGGTCAAGAATCTATAGAATCAATAGATTGAAACTTACGAAATAACAACCTACACTTTTAGGGAACTATAAACAATCTCAAACTTTTCTCTAGCAATCACTATTCATAACCCTTGTCAACTTTGCAACCACCTAGATTCAGCAATAATGAAGGAATGATGGTCTAAACACCTACCAAAAAAGTTATGTACCTTATATGTACCATTGGTGCAAAGAACGCTTGCTAAATCTAAGTGTCAAAGTACCTTAAGGCCAATTGATTATTGATACACTTACCTCAAGATCTTTTTATAACAAAATCTTTGTTGACATTAAAATGGCTTAGAAATTGGCTTTTGCAAAAATTATATCAAATTAAAAGGACCCAAAAGTTAGGTGAAGACCAAATTAAATAAAATGAGATGTAGAAAATGTTGGGTTGTATGTAACTTATTAGAAAGAAATTTACAATATATATATGTGAAGAATTGAAGTACCTATGCATAATTTTTAAAATCCATACAAGAAGTTCCTTCGAAAACTAAAATTCAATTGCAATGTTTTATTTATAATAATAAAAAATCTTAATTTTTTTTAAAAGCCCTAGAAGTTTAGCCTATGATACATCCTCTGCAAAAGAGTGTCCCACATTTTTGTGAAGGTGCCCGCCCATTAATTAATATGCTCAACCACCATGTATTGTCACCATGTGCTCAAAAAAAGTATTAATAGGTACACTAAAATGGACAAAACCATTTTTTTTGCTTATCCAACCTTCACAATCCTTCAGTCTACTCCTTCACAACCTTGCACTCCATTCTCAAAGCACCTTGCAACAAGCTCCATTATATTGAGGTTCCACAGACGACTTGCGATTGGAATGGGAAATCCTCCAACACCCTGACAACATGCGAAGAATTTCCAAGGAATCTCATATTCATTAGGCTCATCATCATGATTTTCCTCTTGTGTATGCTTCGAGAATTTAATTTTACACAATAATAGATGTCTTACATGACAAATAATTGATAAGTGGATAGTAAACTTCTTAGAAATTGTATATATAAAACTTTCGTTCTACATTTTTAAAACTTTCACAAAATCTATTCTCATGACTTTGAGACTTACGGGTCTTTGGTTTGAAACATCAAATCTGCAATGGAAAATTATCTAGGCTCTCCAAATTCAATGCCATATTGGATTAGGGATGCCTTATGGTTTTATTAGGGTTTCAATATTGGATTTCAATGTTTTTATTTTATTGGATAATGTAGGAATGATGTTGCATAGTTTGAGTATTCTATATCAAAACTATTGCTTACAAGTAGAAGAAATTGGGTTGGATGTTGATCCTTGAAATGTTTTGTGCCTTTATGTAGCTTAGATTGTCAAGCACTTTTTCTTTTTGAATTTTGTATTTTTACTTTGTACAAATTTTGGTGTTTTGCACTATATACGAGCTTTGTATGTAACTCATTTGTATAAAATTAAATGATTTTTGACCTCCCTTGCATTATAGAAAATATGAGGCCATGGGAGGGTTGCTTCGCAGTGACAGACCAAGCTATTAATAAGTTGGTCTGACACTCCCCAAAAAACATTGAAGTGACCAGTCAACTTGGGTGAATCTTGCGGAAACAGTCAGGCCAATACTATTTTTGCGACCAAAAAAAATTTTAATTTTAATTTTAGTTTTAATTTTTTTAAACACACAGACCACTATATTTGCAATTTCTAAACTTACAAACCTTGCTTAACCCTTTTGAGGTCCATACATTCAAAAAATGGATGCACCTTGGTCAACCTTGATTGTAACTTTCAAAACATCTATTTTTGGTATGTCTTTTAAACTAAGAAAATGAAGCTTGAAAAGTTTCTTTTCTACTCCATTTGAAAATTTTGAAAAATGTCAAAAATTGAAAGAGTTATTGCAATTGAAAGCTTCAAGTGTTAGAATCGAAATAACATAGAAGTGCTTGTTTTTAATTCATATTTTCTATTTATAAAATGCATTTAAGCTTTAATTTACAAAATTATATTTCTCATTCTACTCTTCATTCATGGTGAAAATTATAGATTATTTTAATATATATTCTGATTAATATAATTTTATTTCCACCTTTAACTTAAAAAAATCACAATAATTTGATTTTTCGATGAAATTTACTAAGAAAAACATGCTCTATAGAAAATGAATGTATCTACCAATAAAAAATATTAGATCTTTATACATCAATTATATAAAAGGATAAACTTGGTTATATAGTCAAATTTGACTTCAAGGTCTTTGTTGTGGCTGTTTTGGATGTAAAAAATAAAATAACCAATTGAAAAATTTTCAAGCTAATCTCCAATGCTACTTGTACCTCTTGAGAAAATTTGAAGTAATTTGGATTTCTTTTGCTATTTTAACTTACTAAAGTTCAATTTTTGCTAAAAAAATGATAACAATTTTTCATGAAACAGCAAATTGAATTTTTTCTCAATGATATACCATTCATAGTTTCAAGTAATGAAAATATAAAATTGTTGTTTGAACACAATCTAAAAGGCAAAATTTAGCTTAGAGATGATGTTTGACGATTTCACAATGGATCAAGTCCTTTAATTTGATAGTGGTTTCAATTAAGTCAAATTAAATTCAATAAAACCACAAAATTTGACTTAGTTGAATTTTATTTGACTTTATTGAAACAATATATGTATCAAATTTAGGCACTTGCTTAGTTTAGTGTGTTAGAGCTTGTGCAGAGAAGCTCTTTATACTAGTGGGATAGGAGTAGGGGAGACAATGCATATGGGATACATGAATTAGGAAGAAAAGGAGCTTGGTCGCTCATTTTGAAGTAGAATTCAAAAATGGTGTGAAAATTGAAATTTCAAACTTCATTTAGGCGTAGTAACAATATTGTTTTGGAAAAACCTTTGAACTAAAAAAAGTAGGGGAATTATGCTACCTTTTATTTCCAAAAATCCGTTTGAGGTTTTGAGCCTCCACCTAAGAGTTATAGACAAATTTGAAAGAGGGGTTGGAAGGGACATTTTTGGGGACATTTGTAAACACCGTCTTTCAAGTTTGTCTATAACTCTTAGGTGGAGGCTCAAAACCTCAAACGGATTTTTGAAGATAAAAGGTAGCATAATTCCCCCACCTTTTTTAGTTCAAAGTTTTTTCAAAACAGTTTTTCTACTATGCCTAAATGAGGTTTGAAATTTCAATTTTTACACCATTTTTGGATTCTACTTCAAAATGAGCAACCAAGCTCTTTTTCTTCCTAGTTCATGTATCCCACATGCATTGTCTCCCCTACTCCTACTCCACTAGAATAAAGAGCTTCTCTGCACATGCTCTAACACACTAAACTAAGCAAGTGCTTTAATTTGACTTCAATTGTTCAAATGGCAAATTGAACAATTGAAGTCAAATTAAGTTACCAAAAAATGAAGTGGCTTTTGAAGCTAGTTGCTTAAGAAAACTAGCTTCAAAAGCCACTTCATTTGGCTTAATTTTTTTTAACCTAATTTAATTTAATTAAAAATTAGGGTTAAGGTGCAATGGAATGCCTTAACCTTGATTTTTTAACTCTATAACATTAGTTTTCGGGCAACTGCCAAGCATCCGACACCGCATGTTCTGGTGGGCGGGAATAGGAGAAAAATCATTTTTTTGGCCAAAACCCCTCCGTTCTGCAGGGTCCTTGGAGGGCTGTGGAGCAGCCCTCTAAAGGTCTTGTTTTTTCTTTAATGGCCTTGCCACATAAATGATAAGGAATATAGAATTTAAAAGATGCTACATTTGACACACTAAGCCGTATACCATTCAAAAGAAACAATATGTAAATTCATATAATACAAGACATATAAAAATATATAAAAGATTACATAATTAGTTTTTTAATGCTATTATTTTTCTCAAAGACTATTCATTTTATATAAATTACCATATTTTTGGATTCCTCGTTAAAAGAGCTACAAGAGTTTTCTACATTAAAACAAATTATATCCAAATGTATTATAAGTAATTATAATCAAGGTCATATAATACAAGACTTAAATATCCAAGACCTAGTAGTTTTGATCAACTCTTGGGGGGAGGGCACTACAAGGCCAAATTGCACCATTTCAAAATAAATCTCTACTATTTGCTAGATAATACTCCCTCTGTCTCGAAATGAATCAGGTTTCCTAGAAATGACTAGATTAATGCGTGAGCTATTCCTATTTTCAAGGGATTGTAGAGATATTATAGCTTCTATTAAATCCCACTAGGTATGAAAGAATGGATTGCAACCTGAGAGATGTGGGTCTTGAAACATTGCAACTGCTGAGTGACGAAACAATCTATGAAATCTTGAGCAACTTGAATGGGCGTGATCTAGCAAGCCTGAATTTTGTAAGCGAAGCTTATCTATGTGTTTGCGCACCAGGATTCATTGTGGCAAAACTTAGCCCTAGGTAATTATAAGGAAAAATTAGGGTATAAAGGTTGTTGGAAGACAACATATGTGGCGACTCTCGTGCCAAAATATGGGATTTCTCATCACCTCCCCTAGGGTACGTAGAGACCCTTGTACTGGCCTTATTTTGGAACTCTTTTTCCCAAGGATTCATGATTTCAGATTGAACAATTTGAATGATCATATTCTGAATTATAATATTGAGATGGGGCCAAATTTTGTGTCTTTTGGATCAATGGAGAAAATATTATGTGTTGATCAATATATTAACTACAATTGAAGTCAAGAAAGTTCCTATATGACCTACTCAAATCTGTTAAAACGTAAGGCGCAATCTGGGCCAGTTTAGGGTTTGATTATTTATTGCACAATTTTGTTTCTTAGATTTCTCTCTCTTACTTTTATCATTTGCAAGCAGTATCCTATGGAAATTTTGGAAGTCTTTTCTTTAATCAGAATATTTCGTTTCGTCAACCAGGTGAAGGATTTCTATTCGGACTACCTTTTCCAAAGCTGTTTGTGTGCAAGCCTAGCCCTAAAACCCGAGTTTACATTTTTGACTCCAAATTTACAGAGAAGGCTCCACAGCTAGTTGCAGACTAGGAAGTGCGCATTTTCTTTCGAGAGGATCTTTTCTCCATCCTTGGTGAGGCGTGGCCAGATTCTCGGTGGCTGATTGCTGGTCCGGCCAAGTCTGGTTCCTCCTTCCACATTGACCCCAACAATACTTTGGCTTGGAATGCTGTTGTGAGAGGGGCCAAGGAGTGGGTGATGTATCCACCAGAAATGGTGAACCCAGGGGTGTATCCAAGTTCCGAAGGGGTGGACGTGGCGACTTCCGTTTCCATCACAGAGTGGTTCATGAATTTTTTCTGCGGAGACCAAGCAGCGGGGGCAGCGACCTGTGGAGTGTATTTGCCGAGCGGGGGAGGTCGTGTTTGTGCCGCGGGGTGGTGGCACGTTGTGATTAATTTGGACGAATCCATTGCCATCACCCAGAATTTTGTTAGCAGGTATGAAGTGTTTTGCATCATTTGCATGTAAGGTAGAGGATACTATGTGCGTCACTTCTTGCATTTTAACCAACATGTCGGAGAGTATTTTGTGAGATCCGTATAAAGCTGCGGAGAGATCACTTAGGGTGCACGTGCCAGGCGCTGTACAAGATCAAATCTCTAGGAATAAGTACGAATTTCTGATGGGATTTGTGGGAGGTTGTAGGCCACTGTAAGAGACAGAGACAGCAGACCACCCCATTTTCAATCAATGAGTGAATATAGACATTTAGCTGAGTCATGCTTACACCTAACGTGCTCGGGTAATTTCACCCGATTGTGACCTGTTTGCAAAACGCCATCTAGATTCTTGTCTAAAATGTAAGCCCTCTGAGCCTCGTGTCGATTTTGAGTAACTGTGATTCACGGTTTATTCATACATTCATATGATATTCAAGAAAGGCAAATAATGCACGCAAGAGAATCTCGAATCCCCTTAAGACTCCCAATAAGATACAACAGGAATTTAGACAATTTATGAATGGAAACCTTGCTTGAGTGCTGATTCAGACGATTTTAGGTTCAGTTACCTTAGTTGAATATATGAGTTACTGTTGGGAATAAAAGTCAGTATTAGAGACTGGATCAAGTCCCTAACGGATTTAGTCTCCTGTACCTTACCTATGTAACTCCCGACCCAGACCCAAGCAGGTGTACTGTACATTAGACCACTAAATCGAGTTCTCTAACTTCTTCATTGTTGCCCTCTCGAGTTGGTTTCAGCTTCGTATGCGCTTATTTATATTGCGGGCGATGCGATTCTCATTCGATCTTGTAATCATCAACTTCTGATCAGGTCATTTTCGGGGCTATTATGACGATTTCTTTTCAGCTTTTGTGCCTTTCTTCTTCCGGACTATCAATCTGCTGAATTGCCATCGGGATGTCTGACCTACCCACTGCTTCGATTACTAACCTGGTCATGTGGTCGTGTCGCAGAAGCAACATTTCAAATGTACTGGAGTTCCTGAGCAGGCCAAATTCTCAGCATTTGGCATCAGGAACGGAAGACCGAGTCAACCTTTACGAGAAGTTCCGATCTACGTATAAGTCCCTCTACCCTGGGGCAATTGAGGAACTCTCTGGATTTCTGACTACTTTAAGTTTGAGACTCGTGGATTCCCTACTCCGCCCACTTCAAATTTCCACTCTATAACTTAATTGTTGTGTAACCCTCCCTCTCTTTGCTTGTCAGGGACGTTACTCAGTGTGTCCAGTAGAGGAAAGGATGTACGTTCGTACAATCTCTATCGGTCTCCGGGATGCACAATAACTTTGCATTGTTTCTTACAGATGTCTGAGATTATTACTGCGCTTCCGATCTGAGAACAGCTGGTCATTTACAGGGTTCTTTATTTCATCACTTCCTGGCAATGCATGGTTACAGCGCTGGAACAATGACACTCGGCTTGTGTTTTACGGCTTGTAACGCAAAAGGTCTGTTCACGCAGACTGCGACATTGAAGCCGGCATTTCAGCGATGAAGTAAGAATGGACAATTACTGTATGTGATCTGGTTTTCTGGAAGCATCTAAGAGCGGAGAGTGTTGCTTCACAAATCTTACCGGGTATACAAGCAATTGGTGTAGCTGGCGTGGTGTACAGTACAAGCTCAGTTGTATAGCTAGACATGTTCTGTTCCTTGGTTCGCACATCTAAGTTATTTCCAGGTGAGTATTTTTATCTGTTCTCCCTCTGAAGACCAAGCAAAAAAGCAATGGGTGTAACAACCACACTAGGTCACCACAAATGCACTGGGCCTATGAATGTAGGAGCTGGAGTTTGGATTTCGAAATGGTCGATTCTTCGTAGGAAACCAGTGTTGCAGTCGAAAGAGAGCACCGTCTTGAAGGCAAAACTTGAGCTTCTGCATACCAATGCCCAGTTCAATTTCTACTGTAGCTTATCCTGTTCACCAATTGAAGGCTACCGTTATAGATTTCCATACAATAATGATACCCTACAAGGTCACATTCAGACATAAATTTTTTGGAGTGCCCAAATGTTTGGAATATTACAAGTGAAATGTCCGCAATGTTGCAGAAAAATTTTCATCTACATTGTTTGAATTTTAGAATATTTTTGAAACCCTACATCACGTCTTAAGCCTCACATGACAGGTTTCCTAAAACAAGAAAATCTAGAAGTTGTCGAATACAAAAAAATTCAGGCACCAAAATGCCAAATCTCTAACACTACATTAGAAAAAATTTCAGCCGTCAAGAAGGCCGTTAGTTTTTTTATTTTTGGGACCCTCGAGGTGCAATTATAGAAAAAAAAAATATTGGAAAAAAAAAAAAAAAAATTCAGTCTGACGTGATGCTGACGTGGCACCAGTAGTGCCACGTCATTTTTTGATTTTTCAAAAAAAAAAAAAAACTTTTTTTTCCTAAATGAACCAAGGGGGTGCAAGACTCGCGGCCTTCTTGAGGGCTGAAATTTTTTCTAATGATAGTTCTAGCTGCCAAAACCATGTGTACCAGAAAAAGAAACTATCCCGGCACTCAGGTGCCGAATCAGACCTTCACGTACAATACAGGCAATTGTCCAGCTTTCATTGGAGGAAATGGATAATTGCAAGAAACACTTGTGTACCATTTTTTGTCACACTTTGCATACTAATCTGTTTTTTGGTCAGAGCGTTTGCAGTATGGCTCCAAAAGTTTCAAAATCCATAGGCAAGAAACTCATGATGATTATACACCTAAACAAACAAAAAATCCCAATTCTCAAAAAAGTTTTACCATTTAGTAATAGACCCCAATTTTATGTTACAATTGCCAATTTTTTTTGGGGGGTAGCATTATTTTAAGCCCCAAAAAACAAATTTAGAGAAGATAGCAGATGGTCTTTTAGTAGAGTAGTAGACTAAATGCTATTTTTCAAAGGAATTTTCAAAATAGTTATTTCTTAATATGTTGTATTGTATATAAAAGTCTTTAAAGTAAGCTTCTTGCTACTTGCATTTTGAAACATGTAAGATACTTTTTGTGGATGTTTTTTTTAGTGAATGACCATCTCCATAGAATTTTTAGAAATGGAAAATTTTCATTTTATTTTATAAAATATTTTTACTAGTTTTTGCAAATTGAGATGTCAAAATACCTATTTTCTTGAGAATTTGCACATTAGGGTGAATGCAAGAAACACTCATACTATTTATAGCGTTTTGTCACACCCTAGTTTTTTATTTTGTTTCTGGCCATAACTATTGTGTTTTAGCTCCAAATGACTCAAAATTTATAGGGAAGCTACTCATAACCATTATACACCTTGCCTAATTTTTTTTGTAATTTTCAAAAATAATTTACTATTTTTAAACAGCCCTGATAATTTCTCACAGTAGGTGATTTAGGGATTTTTTGCACTTTTTTTAACCCCAAAAAATGAGTTTTGAACTGAAATTCGGAGAGAATGATCTTCTAGAAGACTTATAGCTACTATCCAAAGGATTTTTAAAAATGTTTATTTTTAACTGTGGTGTCCGAGTCCACAAAGAGAGCTCCTTTCTGCATTTTTTTTCAAAGGTATGAAACATTATTTTGGTGCGTTTTTTGGTCAAAACCCATTACCAAAAAGGTTTCTCAACTAGACAATTTTAAGATTTTTTGTAAAAAAAAATCCTATTTTTTACAAATTAAAATGTCAAAAGTAGTATTTTCTTCACCGGTTTTAGGGTGAATTCTATGTCCAAAATTCTAGTGAAGAAAATACCACTTTTGACATTTTAAATTGTAAAAAATAGGAATTTTTTTTTTAAATCTAAAAATTTTCCGTTTGAGAAAACTTTTTGGTGATGGGTTTTGACCAAAAAACGCACCAAAATAATATTTCATACCTTTGAAAAAAAATGCAGAAAGGAGCTCTCTTTGTGGACTATTACACCATATAAAAATAAGTATTTTTAAAAATCTTTTGGACAGTAGCTATAAGTTCACTAGAAGACCATTCTCTCCAAATTTCAACTCAAAATTCATTTTTTTGGGTTAAAAAAAGTGCCAAAAAAACCTAAATCACCCATTGTGAGAAATTATTGGGGATGTTTAAAAATAGTAAATTATTTTTGAAAATTAAAAAAAATTAGGCAAGGTGTACAATGGTTATGAGTAGCTTCCCTATAAATTTTGAGTCATTTGGAGCTAAAACACAAAAGTTATGGCAAAAAAAAAATTAAAAACTAGGTGGTGACAAAACGCTTTAAGTGTTTCTTGCATTCACCCATTATTAATTTTCCTACTTAGAGAATTTTTCTATGCTTTATTTTTCTAGGGTACAATATTCTTAAAGGTGTATACATTGACTATACTTTTCAAATTTTTCAAGTGTTCAAGTAGTTTAGGAAAAAACAAAGAGTATTGTAAAAAAACAATATTATTAGTAGGTGTTCATAGCAATCACCCAAGTAGTAATTCCAACATTTCCTTTGAGTTCTAACTTGATAGCAATTAGATTCTTTATATTTCAAAAAAATTCAATTTTTTTGTAATATTTAAACTTAAATTTAGCTAATTTGTCACACTTTTGAGTTTAAGGGTTTTTATTACTAGGGAGTACCCAAAATTAATGATCTAGAGCTGAAATTTTTGTAGTCTATTTCTACACTAGGAAGGCATGTATCCACCAAAGGGAACTTAAAAAAACATTATTTTTTGTCCTCTACATGTGCGCTAATAGGGCTCCCTTGCGCGCGCAATTATAAACATTCAAGATGGGTTTAAGGTAATTCTTTTGGTGGAATCCTTTCATCATGAAGTTCTTCTAAAATTGTTGGAATTGTCGTCGATTACCTCGATTCAAACAATCCCAACTTCGTAACCGATTATAGAGCTCATGGTCGTCTTTCTAAAACACCATGTTTCAAGCCGCCAAAATTGGGCCGTTCCATTACATGGCCTGAGAGTTGAAATCTAAGAATGAAATCGTACATTCAGGGTTTCCATTAATTCAAAATGTGCCGATTCTAACAAGAAAAATTTGCCACCAACTATATTAGCTAGGTTTCGACCTTACCGTTCGTTCTTACGAGCTCCAACCCCGCCTCCAGCGCTGACGTTAGCCCCACATAATCATTCCTCCCATCCCCAGTCATGTTAACCGCGACCCGTTCATCCTGCTTATACACCACTTCCCTCAGCCCCGGATACCAAATCACTTCCGCATACTGAAACCTCGTCGCAACCTCCCTCATCTTCTCCCCCGAGAATCCCTCATCCCCCTCCACTCTCACCATCTCCACTTTCGATTTAAACATCGGCTCCGCTTGCAACGTCACAGTCGAAATCACCCCAGCACACCAAGATGCACCTTCACCGCGTTCAAATCCGGATCCAAGGAGGTGATTTCTCTCACTTGAGCGAATCCTTGTGAAGCATTCCCAGGCGTGACGATCCGCATCCCGATTACATACTCATGCACTGCGCCGCCTTTGCCCCAGAGCGAGCTCCCGTGCACGCTGTTGGCGAGGGAGCCGCCGAGCGTGACGCCGTCGAAGAAGGGGGGAGACGTTGATGGCGAGGTTGGCTTGGTCGGCTTGGTCGAGTAGTGCCCGCCAGGTGATGCCGCTCTGGGCGGTTATTGTGCTGAGTTTTGTGTCGATGTGGAGGATGCGATTGTAGTTTTTGGAGCTGATGAGCAAGCCGGTGGAGGAGCCTGGGCAGGCGAGTTTGGGGATGCTGTGGGAGTAGAGGGTGGAGACTTTGATTTTTTGATGGGCTCAGGTGGCAGCCGCGACGGCGGAGACGATCTCGGTTTCTGTCTGTGGGTACACCACCTTCGCTGCCTGCTTGTGTACATCCCATCACCATTAGATCGTACTGGTGCGTTTATTCTTCAATCTTTCTCAATATTGAAAGTTGTCACTCACAACAAGGATCTCAACAAGGTGAGAAAGAGGGCCTAGAAGTTTAATGCCTAACCTCAAAAAATTTAATGTTGTGTACATACACAACCTTCATAAGCCATGTCTGAGACAACTGGACAAGATGCCAGGGATTTATCTTCAAACTAGCGCATCTCTTGACGACTCTTTCAATAGTAAAAGTTGTCACTCACCTCAAGGATCTCAACGAGGTGAGAAACAGGGCATACAACCTCTATGCATATCTTCAAAGTTTGTCACATTGCGTAAGTACTACACGACTTTCACAAGACGTGTCGATCTGGGACAAGGTGTCAGGGATTCATCTATAAACTTGCGTTAGTGGCCTAGAGATTTGGGGACTCGTGCACAGACATAATAATAGCTTTGATCATGTGCTTGTGAGAGCTCACCCTTTCAGATATATGAAGCAATGAAATAAACTCAAAGTCTAACTAGGTTTCACAGAGACAGCATACATGGTGCTCAGTGGGTGTTCATGCTGCTCAAAACCTCTGTACGCAGATTCTTTTCACAACGTCGAATGTAAAAGGCATCTGCTCAAGGGCGTTACGTACTAGATCAACAATGAAGACCCATCTCCAAAATAATTCCAGAGAAGCTAGGATTTCAAAATACCAATCACTTCTGCATGCTCCTTATGTGGATCCTCTCATTCCAGCATTTGAAGCACTCAACGTCAGTCATTATTTTCATCTTACACTACTCTGTTACTCACTCGTAGCGATGGATATATTAATCAATTCACAGATTTCCAGCATTTAAACAGTTACTACCTTGCAAGGAATTCTGTCGTTCCAGAGCTTGTAAGCATTGTTGAGAGTGCACCCAGAGGCGTCGCATTGCTCCGGCGCGTCGGGAAGGACTGCGTTCACTGGAACCACTGTCATCAGAAAGCTCCACACCACCATCGCCAACACGAATCGCCGGCTCGCTCCGCCAGCCATCGCTGCCTGAGCTACCTCAGAATTACAATCAATCCTCAATCCACATATATCAGCAGAGTTCTCAGGAATCCTTACTCACAACAAAATGAAAATCGAGGAGTCTCAGGCCCCACTTCTAAGAACCATTGAGAATGTGCAGTAACATGGATGTGTAAAAATGAAGTTATTTATGCTTTTGGGAGATCAATTATATTAGTGGATATGTTGCCGGAGAAGTGGCTAGCTTGACGCCACAAGTCACAACGAAAGAGAATTCCAGCTCACTTATGACATCGAGATAATTGGTGAGAGACCAATCAGCGGATGTGTCATCAAAGAGTACTGAAATCGTCACTTTATGTACTAAGGCGAGACCCTTGTGAGAGTAGTTCAGTCGCAAAGCCGCTGATATTTTTAATATTATTTTGAAAAACAACATCTGCACATGCACCTGCAAGAGACAAATACATCAGATATTGAACAAGGTGGCGGATGTAACTTAACTTCCCACTCGTGCAACGAGCGTGTAGTCCAGACTTCCTTGACTTCGAGCATCTGCGCTCGCAGCGAGGCCCCAGCGCGTCAGGCTGGCTGTTTACTCTGCGAGAGGTCAGCGCTAGCCAGCGAGCTGCTGGCGCCCCCGGAACCCGGCAGCCCCTGTCCGCTTCCCTGCCGCACCAACACGGCTGTCCTGCAATTCCTTCCCCTTGAATGTCACGTGCCATGTTTCCGGCAACATATCAATTTATGACTAATAATAAAAAGTACAGCAAAGGCCTGTTTTCACCTGGCGGTTGGTAACAGCGGTTATAAAGTCGGAAAGGTGCCAAAAACATTTGTTGGCGTTGAGTCTATGGCATCGATGCAGTCCCGCATCGACTTGGATCTCTGAATCCCAAAGTCCAAATCCTATCTACAACCGCATTCACACTGCACAACGCGGTTAAGCCGGATCCCAGCGGCACCCAACCTTATCCAGAATCGCCATTTCCGGTGTTTTTTCTTCATGTTTATCGATTTGGTGGGTGAATTTTGTTTTCCTTCCTTCTGAAGGAAATTCTCTCTCATGTGGCCAAGGATTGCAGTGTTCTGAATACAAGTGAGATGTGTTGTTTGCTTGATGGGTATGTGGCCAGTCCGTTTATACTGTAGGTATCTTTTCTTTGTCTACTGTAGTTGTGGGCTGAATTTGAGCACTTAGAATGAGCTTGGCCGTTCATTCGTCATGTTTCGAGCTTATTGTATTGTTGTTTCCGCCCTTCAGGTCAATGAATTTATTGCCTCACTTGCCAGTTTGGAAATCATAGGGTGCCATGGTCGATGATTCTCTGGGAATCGGTAAGCGATGTTGGGTGAGGGTTTGTGTTGAAGGAATCATCTGAATTGTAGTTCAAATGAATAAGAACGAGTACTTCAAACAAGTTACCTGAATGTTATTCCCTTTTGATCCAGTAAGAAGAGATCAGCCACCACAACTGATTGTTGTGGTATGAAGAGCCCCTCCTTGTGAATGGATAGCAGTCCATTTTGACTCTGTGGAAAACAGGATTTCAATGTACTGTACAGTACACAACGCCAGCTACACCAAATGCTTGTATACCCGGTCAGATTAGTGAAGCAACACTCTTCACTCTTAAATGATTTAATACCAGATCACATACATTAGTTGTCCTTAAGTTTCTTACAGTATTTCATCGCTTAAATGCGGGCTTCAATGTCGCAGTCTGCATGAACAAACCTTATGCGTTACAAGCTGTATAGTATGGGTCTCATTGTTCCAGCGCTGTAACCATTGTCAGGAAGTGATGGAATAATGAACCCTGTAAATGAAAACCGTTCTCAGATCCAAAGCGTAGTAATAATCCCAGACATCTGTAAAAAATATTGCAAACTTTGAGCGCATCCCGGAGACTGATAGAGATTGTACGAAAGTACCTCCTTTCCTCTACTGAACACACTGATGAACTTTCCTCACAAGCAAAGAGAGGGAAGATTACACAACAATTACAGAGTGGAAATTTGAAGTGGGCGGAGTAGGAAATCCACGAGTCACAAATTCTATCAGAAATAAATCTGAAGATTAATCCAGAGAGTTCCTGAACACATGATTCAGACAGCACTAAATGCAGTTTTCAGCCCTCACGTCTAGTAATGCCATGATTTGGAGAGACCAAAGAAGCCCGTTCCAAATTGCTCCGAGACAATTAGTGTCCAGCTACAAGAAGCGACCAGCTTCAATAAGTAACAATTCCAGAGAGTAATGGCTTCAGTGGTGAATTTAGAAGCTAAATTTAAACCCTCCAGTCATGACATCAGCAGCATTGTCCCATATTGAAGTCTTTCTGGAGGGCGGCCTTCTGTTTTTCATTTTTTCGCTCTGTAGCCTCAATTGCCCAAGGGCATATGTAGATCGGAATTTCTCGTAAAGGTTGACTCGTTCTTCCGTTCCTGATACCAAATGCTGAGAATTTGGCCTGCTCAGGAACTCCAGTACATTTAAAATGTTGCTTTGCGACACGACCACATGACCAGGTTAGTAATCGAAGCAGGGGGTAGGTCAGACATCCCGATGGCAATTAAGCAGATTGATAGTCCGGAAGAAGAAAGGCACAAATCTGAAAAGAAATCGTCATAATAGCCCCAAAAATGACCTAAAGTTGATGATTACAAGAATGAATGAGAATGGCATCACTCTATACATAGATGAGCGCATACGAAGCTGAAATCAAGACGAGAGGGCAACAATGAAGAACTTGGAGAACTCGATTTAGTGGTCTAATGTACAGTGCCCTCTAGAAAGTAAGGTAACCCCAATTTCGACTAGGAGGTATATCTTTCAAAATTTGCCCTTTTTGGACTTAACTTTCAAAACTAACCTATTAAATTTATTGTTTTATGCAATCTTCATCAACATGCCAAGTTTCAATTTCAAAAAACAAAAAAATTTATTGTTGATAAATTAATTTGTCAATTTTTCATTGTATTATAGAATAATTGATTGAAAAATATTACTGATGAATTTTTTAAATTTTATTGTGAAAATATTTAAGAAACATCAATGTGCACATTTCACTTTTAGAAAAAACTTTCATTACCTAGAAAAAAATTTACACTATAAAGAAATCAATGTCAAAGGGTCACTAATATAAAATTTGTACAACAAATTTCTCTAGATTATAATTAAATTTTCACAAACCAATTGCACCATCATGCTCAAAGGTATAGAAGTAGTCTTAATTTAAGGTTCAATTACTAAAATATTATTGCAATTTAAAGATATCTATTTCATAAAATTTGGGAAGGCAACACCTTGACATTGAATTCTCTTTAGTGTAAAATTTTTCCTAGGTAATTCAAGTTTTCCGTAAAAGTGAAATGTGCACATTGATGTTTTATAAATATTTGAACTATAAAATTTTAAAAATTCATCATTAATATTTTTCAATCAATTATTTTGTAACACAATGAAAAACACACAAAATAATTTACCAAAAATAAAAAAATTGTTTTTTGAAATTGGAATTTGGCATGTTGATGAAAATTGAATAAAACCATAAATTTAATAGGTTAGTTTTGAATATTCGATCAGAAAAGGGCAAAATTTGAAAGATATACCTCCAAGTCGAAATTGGGGTTACCTTACTTTCTAGAGGGCACTGTACACCTGCTTGGGTCTGGGTTGGGAGTTACAGTACACAAGCTACAGGAGACTAAATCCGTTAGGGACTTGATCCAGTCTCTAATACTGACTCCTGTTCCCAACAGCAACTCATATATATTCAACCAAGGTAACTGAACCTAAAATAGTCTGAATAAGCACTCAAGCAAGGTTTCCATTCATAAATCATCTAAATTCCTGTTGTATCTTATTGAGTAAGGGCTTGTTCTTTTACTGCAGCGTCCTCGCACATCTTGACCATTGATGTCTTTTACTCCCCCAAGACCCTTCTCAAAGGCTGCAAAAGAGTGATCCAACGGGTCTTCACATTTTTCAGCATGCACAAGCCCTTTGTTTCCACGATGTCGGCAAGTTTCTGAAATTTGAGATGTTTCTTGGAACTCATAGTGAAGTAATCATACAACGCTTGGCACAACCTCTCTAATTTTGCCTCCATTGGCAAGTTTGAGAGTGCTGCAACTACGAGATCGGTCCGGTGTGCCATACAGTGCACACCAATCATGAACAGAGCATCTTGCTCCTTTAACTGTTGAATCACTCTATTCTAAAATCCCTAATATACTAAATTGTTGCTTGCCCCAATGCACACCAATCCCTCTGCTACAACGTTGTCTGCCACCCCCATGCCAAGACAAACAAGTAGTAATAGCTTCCTTAATTAACTACAGCAGCCCCATGTCCCTTGACAGGCCGAAACAAGCCCCAACAGAATGGAAGCTTCAGAGTAACCTATAGATGCATACGTAGATGTACGTGCACTAAACCAACTGTCAAGGTCATTATTGGTTACCTCGTCCGTCGAAATGGAAAAATACATTTCCTTGAAGATGACATTCTTCACGTAGTTCGAGAGAACCACCCCCACGCTGTCGACCGACATGCCCCACCCTGCTGTAGAGCCTCAATCAATGCTTCTTGGGACATTCTTGCATTTGAAACTGCAAGAGTATGTCCCAACAAACTTTTGGCTCAAGAATGATCCAGAATAGAAGCTTGAATTGGATCAATTTATATTTGCACTCCTTCCCAGACCATGTGCAACCTGATTGGCCACCGTGTCTCCGACGCTTACAAAGGATCGCTTCTCATTTTTCATGTATTGATTGGTAGAAAAGAAGAAGTACTCCCCCTTTTCGACGAATCGAATGTTGTCAAGGCCCAGTGACGTCTTGCATGCTGAACAGATATTTCATTAAAATGGCGTATTCCATATGCCATTTCTCCACTCATTTCTAGGATTCGTATACATTTCAAACGGCACGGTCTAAAAGGGAAGTGCCAAGTTTGTGGAATACCGCCATTTTAACGTTATATCCGTTGCTACTACAATCCATCAATCTTGGGGCAAGGAGCTTCTCACGTCCCTCGACTTTGGAGCAAATTTGGCACCTAACCTTCGTAACATAACCATCCCTGCCTAACATGACTCTACTCAAGGTAGCCTTGTGGCCCATGAATACTGCTATTGACGATTCACCTCATATAATTGTCGTCGTTGTCGTGCCACTGTATGCAAAGGAGATGCTTCATGAGGATCAACAATTTGCACATCGGAATATATCATCGATATGTGATCCATCATCCACAACAGGAGGAGATTGAGACCCACTAAATTCTGTAACAACTTCGACAACATTGACGGAAGGCGCAAACACTTCAGCAGGGGACCCTAGATCTACAGTACAACGTCTTCATCAGCATCTCGACATTCACACAGGAACCATGTCAAGAGGGCTTGAAGAGGAGCGATCAAAAAATTGCATTGAAGAATGTAAGAATCCAAGCGAGAAAAAATAAAGCAACCAACTGAAACAAGAATGGAAGACTTGGATCTAAGGTAGGTACACCCAAATGTGCCACTAACCTTAAATCGCCATCTTTACTATGTGTACATCTCCAAAATTATCAGTTCTATACCTATGTGCAAGAAACGCTTTTAGAACCAAACTTTGTTCCTTAATAACTTTTGCATACAGTATCCAAATGTTGCGTTCTCTAGTGCGTTGGAACCTCCTTTCACTTGCCAACAAGAATATATGAAAATTATACCAGTTTAATTACAGTAAATAGGCTCAATAGCAAAAAGTGGTGGTTTTGGATGTACCTACTTTAGGTAGTGGCGGATTATAAGCTCACAAGAACAGACACCATCGACAAAGCGCACCTCCGTTCCATTGGCATTGCCTTAACCTTAGAGCCCTAGATCCGCAACTCACAAGCACACATATTTGTGAAAAAACAAACGCGGATTCCGCAAGAGGGTCTCTCTTATAGTTGTGCAACGAGCCCAATGTGGGGTCCAACGAAGGATGAATGTAAAAAAAAGACCTCCTATTTTGTGTTTGATTAATCTATTTTCTAGAGCTCTGCTAGCTAATTTGGGACTTCTCATTGCATTTATGAACTCAAAATTTGCAAGTTTTATCATGCGAGGGAGATAAAAAATTCATGTATTTTCCCAAGTAATAAAACACGAGGCAAAACAATCCCCGCATTCAGCTCGGTGCACAACTACCATACGTGTAGGTCAATTTTGTAAATAACTTGGGAAATTCGGAAAATGCCGAAAATTTAAAAAATTCTACAACGATTTTTGAAAATCTGAAAATTTTCATTTATTGCTAATTTTGAATATCCAAAAATTATTCTTGAGAAAATTTAGAAAAAAGAACACATTTACGGATGAATAAAAAAAATCAATTCAAAATTAGGAGTGTTGAAAATTTACAAAGCAAAGTGCCGTAAATCTAATTGAAGGTGCCAAATTGTCAAATTAGAAAAAGTAAATTCTTTTGACAGGAAAGTGTCAAAACTGCCCTATGCGTACGATATAAGCGCGACCCACTACAAGGCATGACAATCACAATACAACCTCAAACAAAGGCAATTTGTCTAGCTCCATCCAATTAGGTAAGTTGAGGAGAATGGCTAATCACAACCAGTTTACCTTGATAATTTATCATATACCCATAGCTAGCATGTGAGGGTCGTTGCAAAAAACACTTGTTGTTGTCTCAAAACAACCTAGTACTGTAAGTACTATGACTTTTGGAATAATTTTTTTTTAAATGAAATAAAATATGGATAATTTGTAAAGCATTCAAAATAATATATGTGTGAAAATTCAGGCCTAGAAAAATTTGTCCCTAAAAGTTATGCACAAAAAAAGAGTGATGAAAAATGCAAGAAAATAGATGTTTAGGAATTTGATTGTTTGAAAATAGTAAAAAAATTCAAAAAATAAACTAAAAAACTAAATTTTTCCAAACTTAACCCCTCAAGTATAGTATCCTCTTCAAATTTTCAATGGCAAATTCTCAATAGGATGAAACAAATTTCAATATTTTGTAAACTAGGATCTTGTAGAGTAACAAGTTGACATACTTGTTGCATTTTTTTATTTTCAAAATTTCAATGTAAGAAGAATTTTAAAAATTATTTAGGAAATGTCATCTTGTGAAAAAAAAAGGATCAAACATAATTCTCTTACAATGAAAGGAATAATGGGGATGGAAAAAAAATCTTGATCATTTCTACTCTGTGGTCTACACAAATAAACTAGCTACGTACAAAAAAAATTCAAATTTATATTTTTAGTAATTTAAAAATTACAAGGTTCAATTTGGTGTGATTAGAAATATAAAATAATTAGAATGACTCCAAATTTTTGGAAGATGTTCCAAAAAATATGCGTATAATGCAAATTATTAAATCTCAAAAATTGACGCATATATAAGTTTTTAAAAATTTTGCAGGATCCAATTTGGTCAGTTTTGGCTTTCAAATCCTTCTGTTTGAAAATGTGTACAAAATTGGAAGAGTTTTTTATTTTTTATTTTTTAAAATAAAATAACACTACATTTGCCTTAGATTCTAATACAATTTTTTTTAGGAGGGGATAAAAAATCATTATTCATCTTCTTATAAATTTTTCCTCCAAAAATTGCGCTTTTTGCCTATAAAGTTGATCATCCAAAAATTTTATAATCTAAAAATCTAACGGTCAATATTTTCCACAATTAATTCCATGCATACTAGACAAAGTAGTCCTTCCTTTTGTATGGAGAATTTAAAATTATAAATTTTAAGCACAATTATGTGTAAAAAAGTATCAAAGTCTGACAATTCATTGAAAACCTCTACTATCAAAATATTGTTGGGACTTGAGGAGTTAAGGATGCTTTTCTTTCCTAACTTGAAGATTTCTCCATTTGCATCTCCAAGAAAAAAACTATGTTCTGTGCACATGCTCAAAGGTAGTGCATGCTTTGAGCACATGTGGAAAGTGGACATTTTATTATTTTTAGAAAATCTCTTCTTAGTCTTGTGTAGCATTAGTAGTTCTTGTATCCCAAGTTTGACCTTCAAATTTGCATTTTGAGGTTGGAAAAAAAACTTTAATTTGTTGTTCTTTTGCAATTGCAAAATTGTGAATATGCAACAAGCAAAGGGACGTCAATGGATCATACTATATTATAGCCAAGTCAAATAATATAATATTGATTATATTTAGTTGGTCTCTTTTGCTTGGAACCACATATATTCCAAATTTATAATATATGAAGATGCATTCACAAATGCATTCTAAAGAACTATTTAGAAAAATAATTTATTAATGATTTTCAAAAGAAGGTTGATTAAACTATGACTCATACACCACATCCTTATGGTTGGATCTACCATTGCACTAACCAAATTCTCCTTCCATCTAATAATACTAGTCTATTATTGTAATAAAAGGATTACAGATGTAGCAATAATTTTTCACTATATGGCTTTACAAATAGGGAAGACTACTTGTGCAACTACATTATCATTTCTATGTGTTAAAATGTGCACAAGAATAGCTTAGAATTCAATGGATTCAATAAAAAGTTCAAGGTTTTTGGTCTTTGACCAAGCCAATTTTTAATTGCTACAAAAAATTTAATTCTTTGGATTTTTAGTCTATAAAGTGGTTAATAAACTAGATCTCTTGTGCTTCATTTCATTAGTTAATATCAAAAACAAAAGAAATCACCTTCAATCCTAATATTAGGCTTGATGTACATTGCTAATGGAAAAAAACAAATAGCCAGGGACAAATGAAAAAATCAAAAGAAACTAGTACTATGGGATGGAGGAAATATTTATCAATAAAATTTGTCACCAAATTTTTTATTTTCAGAATTAAACAATATTGCAATTGTTGAAAACTTCATAATAATCTCTAAACACTTCAACATCCACATTATGGACAATGTACAACTAAAAATGGGTGAATGCAAGAAACACATGTACTATTTTGCATATATCATACCTTGCATGCTGATTTGTTTTTTGCCCATAACTTTTGCGTTTTGGCCCCAAATGACTCAAGATTTATAGGTAAAACACTCATGACTATTATACACCTTACGTAATTTTTTTTAATTTAAAAAAATAATTTACTATCCAAAAATAGCCCCCAATTTTATGTCACACTTGCCAATTTGGAGGGATTTAGTACTATTTAGTACCCCCAAAAACGAATTTTAAGCTCAAATTTGGAGCATTAGAGAAAAAATCAGCCCTCCGGAGGACCCTGAAATTTACTTTTTTTTTGCCAAAAAAATCGTTTTCCCCCTATTTCCGCCCGGCAGAAACTGCAGCAGAACTGGCGCAGGAACCGAAAATTACTAGTAATTTTTTTTTTTTTTTTTCTTTTAATTTTAAAAAAAATATTAAAAAAAAAAAAAAAAAAAATCGCGATTTCGGCGAGCAGTCAGCCAAGCTGACTGCTCACCGCAGGACAGTACTAGAGTGACAGGCCAAGCTTTTTAATAGCTTGGCATGTCACTCCGGAGCAGCCCTCCGGAGGGCTCATTTTTTCTCTAATGAAGGATGGTCTTCTAGTAGACTTGTAGCTACTGTCCAAAGGAATTCTAAAAATAATTAATTGTATGTGGTGTGGAAGTCCACAAAGTGCACTTCTTCCAGCTTGCATTTTGTAACATATAAAATATTGTTTTGGATTCTTTTGGGTGAATGACCATCTCCATAGAGTTGTTACAAATGAATCATTCTTCATTCTATGTATTTTTCTATTTTTAACTAATTAAAACATCAAGGTATCCATTTTCTTGAGATTTGGCACTTTTCTAACTTCTTGTGCTTAGAAAAAATTTCTATAGATTTCCTTTGGTGGTTACCTTCATCTTAAAGGTATATACATCAGCCACATTTTTTATTTTTTTAAATTATTTTTCTAATTTTAAAGTACTCCAAAAAAATCATGAGTACTATTTTAAAATGCAACAAAATTGGTAGGTGTTTCTTACATTCATCCAAATAGAATAACTTCTTGACAACATATGATTCTCATTCATCCATTTTCGTAGATGAACGTAACCAAGTTATGAACCATTTTGTAGAATGCACAACACCTACCACCTTGTCTACAATTTTGTGCAAAATGTAGAATTGAAATGTATCAGAATTGACTGAAATTTTGGTTTGCTGAAGGGTGGGGCAATCAATCTTTTATGTATCTTCAACACAATCATAGGAAGCAAAAAACAACACCAAATGTTTGCTACACTCATATCTCTTTAATTAGATCCTCCTTTTAAAGACATTTTGGAATATGCTACACACTTGTTATACTATCATTCCTTAATTAAAGGACACTTGTCTCACATTCAAAGTATAATGATCTCACATTAGAAATGTACTATGATGGTCTCCTTAGCAGTTAGATTAAGGGGGTTATGTTGTCATTTTGTATTGTAATGTACAAAGTGAAGTCAAATTTTAATTCAATACTCCATAATTTGTTTTTCAATCGCTTTGTTTTTGTACTTCTATACGTCTCCAATATATAAATTTTGTTGCTTGATTATAGAAAAGTAAGTTTTGACCACTCTAATTTTTCAGTTTTTGGCTTTTAGCTAGCTTTCCTAATTTAAGTATTTGTTCAATGTCTAAATTTGAATTTTCTTGTACCTATTCAAACTACTTTTGAATGCCCTTCCAATGAAAGAAACTTCAAATTCTAAATAGTAAAGGCTGAAAAATTAGAGTTATATTTGGCAAGGAATATTTTTGAGTGCCTTGAGGATGTCTTTAGGGGGCATGCTGCAATTATTTGGTTTTTTCCGCTCTAGGATGGCGTCCATGTTAGCATTTCTACTGCTATCTCCCTTCGTTCTGTAAGGTAGCTAGGTACACCCAAATGTGCCACTGACCTTAAACCGCCATCTTTACTATGTATACATCTCCAAATTCAGTTTTGTACCTATGTGCAAGAAACGCTTTTAGAACCAAACTTTGTTCCTTAATAAATTTTGCATACAATATCCAAATGCCATGTTCTCTGGTGCGTTGAAACCTTCTTTTACTTGCCAACAAGAACATATGAAAATCTGACCAATCTAATGATAATAAATAGACTTATAGTAGAGCCACCCATAACCAACCGAATAAGCACCTACGGACATGATGTGGGGTACTTGAAGGTGAAAGAAAAATTTCTGCAGGTGTAGAGACAGAAATGATAGGGATTGCCCAAATTTTGGGAATTTTATCACCCAAAGTCAATTTACAATGAATTTTGCAAGGCAAAAGTTGCGCCGGACCTATGGCCAATGTGTAGAGTCTTTCAATTTCGAACATTCAATAACTTTTTACCTAATCATTATTTCCTACTTTTTTTTCCACAACTTGGGACATGTGTCATGTATTTACTAGTTCCAACCTTGAAAATGAAAAAAAAAAACATTCTAAGCATGGTCAGAAATACGTGCACCTATAGGTCGGGAATGGATCACTGGTCGGTGATGGGTGGCTCTACCATAGCAACAAAAAATGGCGGTACTGGGTGTACCTACTTCAACTCTGTTCACAAGGTGCCCCCTTGTGAATTCTTGATAGTAAGGTAGTTTGATCTTAAACTGACCAACGACCATTTAAGAAAGGATTGCCTTTGGGGAGAAGCTAAACTCTTTGAAACAATTTTCAGTACATTTTCTTAGGAAGAAAAATGGAATTGGCATCTAACCCAAGTCGTTTCATATTTTTTGGACCTTTGTGGAATTAGTTACGTACAAATTTTTGAAGTTGAAATGCAGTGATCACTAAAAGCAACCACCTCCTGAAATGCACACTGCTGATACATTGAAGAAAGCAAAATGTACCTCTGTGTCACCATCACTCTTAGAGCATGGTCACTTTTAGAGCAGACTACCTTATCTGGTGTGCAAATTTGACGAAATCATACTCAGAACCCTTGTAATGGCATTGCAACATTTTCATGATTTGTCACGTACCCCTGAGATTGAAGTGAGAACATGCAAACATGAACAGTGAGCATGGTGTAGTCGAATAAATGATGCATCCGATTGATTTCTTGGTCGAGGCTTATAATTTTTTCATCAAGAACACTTCTGTGATTTCTGAAATCAGAATCAGTCATTGCTTTTGTCAGCTGCATGTTCCAAACTGTCCGCTGGAGAAGTTTGATTCATCGAGTTCAAATTTTATGAAACCCACGCAGGAATCAATTTTGAGCCCACCCTAAAATGACTGACTGCTGGCCAATCTTTTTGCAATTCTTGAGGGACAAAGCTGTTGTCAACTGGTCTGGTGCTACTCTCCTCCTAATTTAGGGCCTCCTGCCATGCTCCATGAGCAACCCGTTGTTTTTCATTCAGGAGATTTGGAGCCATGTTGTTTCTCACTGAAAATGTTAGTAACAAAGTCTACCCCACTTTTGGTTGTTTGTGACTTTTTTCACTCACCCCACATTTTATCACTATTTTAGGGAATGAAAAGCAACAAGGTTTGCAGTAATGCAAGAAGATCCCACTAGTTGTCTTGCCGGAGTGAGTGAATGGAAACTGAGGATTTCATGTTTCATGGAAATCGGTGGACAACCCCACTGGTCGAGATTGGTCAATCTTGAGGGAATCAATACTTGTGAAATTTTTATTGTATCCCTCACCACCCACCGGGACCACATATCAGTACAATTGCTCACTTGAACCCTGAGTGTAACTTTCCTTGAGAACTTTGCCCACCGATGGAGCATGGCAGGAGGCCCTAAGAGACTGAACTCCAATTTGGTTAAATTCATGCGATTCTGTGTGTCAAACATTCAGTTGTTTAAGCAAGCATACAGTTAACTCTCCAAACCACTGTACCCATACAAGGTTCTCACGCACAGATGTGTACACGATTTGCCAAACACAACACCTCTTTACACAAATGAATTTGCAAAGCTCTGGAATTCCATATTTCCATTCCAGCAGAATCCATGAGTTCCAAAGATATTGAAAGCAAGCCAAATCAAAATGTACCTCAAAAACTCATATCACCTGTCTATTCATAGTCACGATTATTTACTGAAAATTTTGCTGGCAAATAATTGTGAAAATTTTACCTGATTTTTTAGCTCGCTCCCATTACACTAGAAAGAAAGAGAAAAAAGTGGATGAAATAACCAAAATCATCTCTAAGAAATATGAGATTCATCAATATATTCAGATGAATTTTACTCTTTTTACGTAATATCAGATGAGTGAAGGATGGGTGATCAAAATTGGACTACTGGTCTGACGAGCTTACAGTCAAGATTCCTTTGTCACGCTTCCACCAAGAAAAACAAAAAAAATTCACTGATCAGGTAAGTACCAACAGCAATTTTGACTCCTTGAGTATTCAGGACAAGTTCGTTGGGTGACATTCAGTTATCCGAACTCCATTCCACTCATCAGTCATAACAGAATTCTTCTGATACATGAATCTTCTTGCAATAGTAGTCACATCCACTGACAGCACAAAGCGCTAAAAAACGAGGACTAAAATAGATGTCCATTTCACCTGGCGACTCCTGAAAAGTCCCAGATTGGTGGAATCCCGCCAATTTAACGAAATTCACGTTAGGTTGCTGGTATCGAGAGCTGGCCTTCAGATCGAAGAATGTCATTCTTTTTCAGAATCACGTACCAAACCTCAAAGAAGTGCTGGCTAGCTAGTACTTTTGAGGAAACATTGAAGAATGCATGGCGTTGGGCATGCCTAACTTGGTAACAGACTTACAAATTCATGCAAACAATTAGAATCACGAGGCTCTAGCTACCGACACACTCTCGCCTCTTTGTATAACAACCCCGAAGTACAAACACTATACTTCGACTCTTGCGGACAATGCTCATCCCTGCTGCACTTACAACTCCCCTCCACCGCGCACCCCTCCCCATCACTCACAGGCGACCCCCCGATCCCAAGGATAGCATCAGACCATTCACTAGAAAATAGCCCCTCTGGATCAAACTTCTCCTTCACCGCCAAAAACTCACCCAACTTCGGATACTTCCGCCAAACCCCCTCAAACGCCACATTCCTGTTCTTCCCCCAGTGCGGCCTGCCGCCATACTTATCAAACACCAACTGCCCAATCTCCTGAAACACGTCCATGTCTAGTCGCGCCTTCCCCGCTTCGTCATCGCTCTTCGTTTGTGACCACTCGAAGTCCACCATGACGGCGTCGTCCTCTTGGGCAGTTCCCATGTAAGCCTGCGTTTGCTTCGTGAACCGAAAGAGAAACCCCGTGTTAAGGTCCAAGTCGCAGAGGGAGCCGTTGGGGGCTCGCATTCGAAGAGCCTTGATGTCGTCGATGAAGGCGTCGATATGGCGGAGAGGAATGGCCACACCGTCGTCGAAGTGGACAATGGCGTTGATGCGAGGGTCCCAGGCGCAGGCGACGTGGGGAGTCGGGTCGCGTTGGCAGCCGCCGGCGGTTTGGATGACGTTCTGAAAGCCGATCACGGGGAATTGCGAGAGGAGATTGGGGGATGGTAGGACGGGGGAAGTGCTGTGCTTCTTGTAGCCGTAGGAAATGGATTGCTGATAAATGACTTGCGCGAGGGCGAGGGCGCATTTGCAATCACGGCAACTAAAGTGGTCCGCAAGTTCCTCTGCAGGTTGCGAAGGTCAACACCACTGGTTAATTTCCATCAAGACGGGAGATGAGTCCCAAACATTCATGGCGCTCGAAGATCATGTCAGTAAAAACACTAGCAAGTGCACTGTGATTTCATGCAACTACAGCCAGGTTTTGGAAAAAGGAATGGGACAAGAGTACCGGATTTGAGCTTTCTAGTGTGAGACTCTCCATTTTGAACCCCAAGCGATTCTTTAATTGCTAAGGAGAAATAAAATATACATTAATTGACAGCAGAAATAAGTTATACATTGGGATGTAGATGGATTAACATTGCAATTTAGTTTGGTAGATAGCACGCGCTTTGTAAAAGAAGAAATTCTGTACTTTAAGGGGATCGATACATGATGCTACCCGAGTAAAATTCATACTGGTTACTTTACATCAAAATGGACTGTGAACCCCGAACATGGAGCTCGAACTCAGATTGACCAGTACCAGAAAAAGTGGCCATCAATAGACTGCCAAGGCACTCACTCACTGTCATCGAATTCATGCAACTACAGTACGAGCTTTCTAGTGTAAGAATTTTCATTTATGAGCCCCAAGAGATTCTTAGCCCCAGAATATTAATCTCGGCCTAGAAATAGAACTACTCCCTGTGTAGAGTTTGATCATTGCGTTTGAAAATGACCTTCTAAAACTCAAAGTGTGACATTCTACTGTGAGGAAAATGGACGAAATTGTTGGAATTGTCTTCGATTATCTCGATTCGACCAATCTCAACTTCGTAACCGATTAAAGACCTCACGGTCGTCTTTCCTAAAACACCATGTTTCAAGACCTGGGAGATGAAATCAAAGAAATCGTACATTCAGGATGTCCATTAATTCAAACCGTGCCGATTCTAACAAGAAAAATTTGCCACGAAGTACAGTATATGAGATAGGTTTCGACCTAAGTACCGTTCGTTCTTGCGAGCTCCAACGCCACCTCCGGCGTCGACGTCTGCCCCACATAATCATTCCTCCCATCCCCAGTCACGTTAACCGCGACCCGCTCATCCTGCTTATACACCACTTCCCTCAGTCCCGGATACCAAATCACTTCCGCATACTGAAACCTCGTCGCAACCTCCCTTATCTTCTCCCCCGAGAATCCCTCATCTCCCGTCACTCTCACCATCTCCAATTTCCGTTTAAACATCGACTCCGCTTGCAACGTCACAGTCGAAATCACCCCCAGCACACCAAGATGCACCTTCACCGCGTTCAAATCCGGATCCAAGGAGGTGATTTCTCTCACTTGAGCGTATCCTTGTGAAGCATTCCCTGGCGTGACGATCCGCATCCCGATTACATACTCGTGCACTGCGCCGCCTTTGCCCCAGAGCGAGCTGCCGTGCACGCTGTTGGCGAGGGAGCCGCCGAGCGTGATGCCGTCGAAGAAGGGGGAGACGTTGATGGCCAGATTGGCTTGGGCGGCTTGGTCGAGTAGTGCCCGCCAGGTGATGCCGCTCTGGGCGGTTATTGTGCTGAGATTTGTGTCGATGTGGAGGATGCGATTGTAGTTTTTGGAGCTGATGAGCAAGCCGGAGGAGGAGCCTGGGCAGGCGAGTTTGGGGATGCTGTGGGAGTAGAGGGTGGAGACTTTTATTTTTTGATGGGCTCGGGTGGCGGACGCGACGGCGGAAATGATCTCGGATTCTGTCTGGGGGTACACCACCTTCGCTGCCTGCAGGGATACATCCCATCACCATCCGATCGCACTAGCACTTTTATAAGGAGCCGTGTGACGCACTAAATTTCTTCAACGACTCTTTCTCAATATTGAAAGTTGTCACTCACAACAAAGATCTCAACGAGGTGAGAAAGAGGGCCTACAAGTTTAATGCCTAACTTCAAAATTTGTCATATTGTGTACACAACCTTCACAAGACATGTTTGGGACAACTGGGCAAGATGCCTGGGATTCATCTTCAAACTAGCGCACCCTTAAACGACTCTTTCAATAGTAAAAGTTGTCACTCACCTCAAGGATCTTAACGAGGTGAGAAACAGAGCATACAGCTTCTATGCATATCTTCAATGTTTGTCACATTGCGTACTACACGACTTTCACAAGACATGTCTGGGACAAGGCGTTAGGGTTTCATCTATAAACTTGCGTTAGCGGCCTTGTGATTGGAAACTGGTCCACATACATAATAATAGCTTTGATCAAGTGCTTGTGAGAATTCACCCTTTCAGATATATGAAGCAATGAAATAAACTCAAAGTCTAACTAGGTTTCACAGAGACAGCATACTGTACATGGTGCTCAGTGGGTGTCCATGCTGCTCAAAACCTCTGTACGTAGATTCTTTTCACAAAGTCGGATGTAAAAGGCATCTATTCAAGAATGCTACGTACTAGATCAACAATGGAGACTCATCATCAAAAAAAGTCAAGAGAAGTTGGGATTTCGAAGTACCAATCACTGCTGCTTGCTCCTTATATGGATCCTCTCATTCCAACATTTGAAGCACTCAGCGTCAGTCATTATTTTCATCCTAAACTACTCTGTTACTCACTCGTAGCGATTGATATATTGATCAATTCACAGGTTTCCAGCATTCAAACAATGATTACTACGTACCTTGCAAGGAATTCTGTCGATCCAGAGCCCGTACGCATTGTTGAGAGTGCACCCAGAGGCGTCGCATTGCTCCGGCGCGTCGGGAAGGACGGCGCTCACTGGAGCCACTGTCATCAGAAAGCTCCATACCACCATAGCCAACACGAATCGCCAGCTCGCTCCGCCTGCCATCGTTGCGTCAGCAACCTACCTCTGAATTGCAGTCGATCAATCCCTCAATCCACATACACACATACACAGAGTTCTCAGGAATCCTCACTCCCAACAAAATGAAAATCCAGGAGTCTCAGGCGCCAGCTAGTTCTAAGAAATAGTGAGGAATGCACGTGCACTAACATGGACGTGTGAAAATCAAGTTACATAAACTTTGGGAGATCGACTGTAGCTACAGTAAATAGTAAAAGTAGGTAGCCCGTACACTAATTTTTCGACATTCTACACAATATGAATTTTAAAAACAGTTCCTGCAGAAGGATGCAGTCTGTTTAGTGTGGTGAATATGTTGCCGGAGAGGTGGCTTGCCTTAACAACGAAAGATGATGTCAGCTCATTCATGACACCGCGATAATCGGTGAGAACAATCAGCGGATGTGTCATGAAAGAGAACTGAAAGCGTCACGTACTATTTAAGGCGAGACCCTTGTAAGAGTAGTTCGGTCGATATATTTAATATTCTTTTAAGAAACAGCTGAACACCTGAGCGTGCACCTGCAAGAGACTAAAACATCAGATATTGAACCAGGCGGCGATGTAACTTAAAGTACAGTACTTAAGTTGCGATGCTCTTAACTCCCCGGTCAATCATGCAACGACCGTGCAGTCCAAACTTCCTTGCCTTCGAGCATCTCCGCCCCCAGCGACGTCCCGGCGCGTCAGACGCGTCAGGGTGGCCGGCGGTTTGCTGTGAGAGAGGGCCGCGGGCTGCTGGCCTGACCGGCTCACCCGAGCCCGGCAGCCTGTCCGACGCCCTGTCGCTTGCCGGATGCATGCGTCCCTGCCGCACCGACACGGCTGTCCTGCAATTCCTTCCCCACGAATGTCACATGCCACTGGCATCTATGACTAATAATAGAAAGTACAGTAAAGGCATGTTCTCACCTGGCGTTTGGTAAGAGCCGTCATAAAATCATTATTATTTTAGTAAAGGTGCAAGTTTTATGAAAACATTGTTTATTTATTTTTTGACACAAATGAAACGGAATTCCATTGCTCAAAGATAGAATACAACAACATCAACCGCAAGCGGCCTAATGGGGCAAGAAACAACAAAACAAACAGTTTTATGGTTTGAAACATTCGTTCTGAGTTCGGTTGGCATTGGTTCGGCATAAGTAGGGTCATCTTAACCCAAGGCCTTTCTAGGTTTAAGAACATTATTGTTGTTGAAGTGTTATAAGTCTAAATGTCACTAAAATATAGAAATCTCAACCATTTAATCTTGTAATGTACCTGTTATAGATGATGTGAATCAAATTTGGAGTCATTTGGCCACGTAGATTGCAAGATTGTAATGTTTTAGTGTCAAAAAAGGATGCTGAAATTTTCCTAGCAACTCATTTGGAGGTGAAATTTGATTTTTAAACCTACTCAAATGAAAAAAATTAAAACTACATAGTGCTTCAAAACCAACATACAAACACATTGGTGAAAGAAATGTCATTCAATTGGCTCATTCTATTTGCAAAATGTCTTTGAAATGTCAAAAAATAACAAATAAAGTTGCAAAAAACACATGTATGGTAGAACCTCCTTCTACTAAAATGCTTCTTAGTCACTCATAATTTTTTGGATTGATATGAAATTTTAAGCACACAAACTAAACTAGCATGCACAAAATTTTCAAATTTTTTTATTGCAAACAAACATTGTATGAAGAAGAAACAAGGCGCCAAAGTTCACTGTAATCCAAAAGTGTTTGGATTTTGAACTTCAAATTGCTCCCAAACATTCAAAACAGCTTGGATTGACATAAAATTTTTACCACAATAAATGGACTTCAAGGGGAACATAATACAATAATTTTTATTGAAAACAAACATTGGATGAAGGGGATATAAGCCCCTAAAATTACAGACATCAAAATGCAGTTTGGTGAACTCAAATTGAATACGGGAAATTTGAATGGCTTTCAAAAAATCAGTATATTTTGGATTGATTCTAAAAATTTACCACACAAAGTAGAAAAGAGAACACAAATATCTTTGTGGGTTTGTCAAATTTGGAGATCTAATGCAAAAGTTACAACACTTTGAATTGGACTTGTAGACTATACGAGGACACTTTGGTCCCTTGGGACACTTAGGGGTTAAATTATCAATTCTTTAGACCTAAAGAGAATTTTTTGCGTGTAATAATTTTGGTGTTGAATACTTGAGTACAACCCATTATTAACAAATTAATCTTGTAATTTGTTGATTCTTATCATTGTAACCTGGCTCAGAATTTTTTTTTATCGATTATCAATTCCATGCCGTTGGAGGTACTTGCAATGCTGGCAATGTTACGTAGTTGCCCACATCTCCTTGCATTATAAGAAATTGTTATTAGTGCTCAAAAATCTACAAAATTGAACGATTGAAACTTACATAATAATAGCCTACAATTTTAGTGAACTATAAACAATTTCAAACTTTTCTCTAATAAGCACTACTCATGGCCCTTGCCAGCTCTGCAACCACCTAGATTCAACAATTATGAAGGAATAATGGTCTAAACACTCCTAACCAAAAAAATCATGTACCATGGGTGCAAAGAATTCTTGCAAAATCTAGGTAGCAATGTACCTTAAGGCTAGTCATTTATTGATATATTTACCTCAAATTCTTTTTTGACACAATCTTTGTCGACATTAAAATGGCTTAGAGGTTGGCTATTGCAAAAATTATATCAAGTTAAAAAGACCAAAAAGTTAGGTGAAGACCACATTAACCCCTTAGCGGGTCGACGTCCAGAAAATGGACGATGTACAGAAACAAAGTGCCGCATCTCCCTGACAGTGATGTCAATTCATTCGTCGATTTTTGTGGAGACAGGTGGACCAGTTCAGCAGTACAAACAGAGAAGACCTCCTTGCAATAGCACCTCAGTCTTTTTTGATAAATCGACAAGCATGGAGGTGCCAGGATTAGCAAAAAAATTTGTCAGCCCAGTCCTCGCAGCGGTGAGTTTTGACGTCATACAGAAACTTTTTGTCCCCTGCTGGGCAGCGACAGCTGTGTACGATTGCTGACGTCACATGACCAGATAAAATTTCTGACTTGGTTTTAAAAAATTCGGGAATTCTTCTGGTACGGCTGCGGTCCTCTCTTAGAGAAATTAGTGTAGGCGCCAAGGCATACACATGTCACGCTTGGCATTCTTTCCATAGAGAAGTTCCATAAGAAATTCAGTTTAGTGGACACTGTCGGCTGCGTCTTCAATGCAGTCACTAAGGCATTCATGAATTGTATTGGCATCAGTATGTACTCACTGTTTCTAGAAGGAGCATACAACACATTGGATACACTGATTTCAAGTGAAGAAACCTTTTTTTTTTCCAAATTGCAATAACTGCAGTGCATCCTCTTTGAGGCACACTATGTGTAGAGTAACATGTGGAATCCTTGCATGAGTCTAGCAAAATTGAAGCCTCTGGAGAGCATCCACCTCATAGAGCCGTCAAAAGCTTCCATAATGTCTCCAAAGTGGCTGCTAAGAGTAGGCTGTCCTAAGCATTTCAGAACAAGTAATTTCTCTACTTGCATGGCACTCTTTAGGCATGCATATAAAGAATTCAAAGCTACAACTGCAAAACCCCTCACTCACATGTACCTTTGTTTTCAGACAATCTCGTATGAGGGAAATCTCCTGATACGTTTCTTTACATTGCACTCCTTCCTCTCAATTGTAGTATCCAGAAAGAGTATAGTAGAATTCTGTCTTGACCTTTGGCAGTCACCGTCGTTTCTGTGTGAGTGAGCTCAGTCTTCAGCCGTTTGTCACATTCACTGTCCATTCTCGTCTCTCCAGTTTCAGTCAAAGCCCAGTTCTTGCCTGTGCCCAGAAGCCGGTGTGGGTCCTTCCGTTCCTGTCCATCCCTGCACACGAGGAGCAACAACAGTAGACGTCACAGTCTGTTTCAATTTTTTTTTCCCACTGTCGGCATTGGAGGACATTTGCCAGGCAACCGACGAGTCCACCGGAGAAGCTACTGCCACTTCGGAGCTGAGCTAATCGACGTGCACATACAGTTAGCGGCGTCAGTTTCCATCCTCAGAAAGTGGAGACGATCTTGGCGTCCTCTGTGGCACACATCTGCCTACCGACATCAACTTTGGCAAATCATCAGTAAGTCCTAGCAGCCGTTTTCCACGTCAACGTTATGACAAGACTTTCACCTGCCTGACTGTCGGACGTGCTCATGTCTTCCATTGACACCCGCCCATCGACGTTGCCACAGATTCGCGACACAATCAGGCAGTGGTCCTGTGCCATTGGAGCAAGCGAGGGACAGACAAGACAAATCTTGGGATTGTTGGATCGCCGGCAATTACTCAGACGATCCGTCAAGAAAGGGGTCCGCAGACTCGACACACCAAGAGGCCTCCGGTATTTGTTCCGACACCACTGTGCTAGAATTCTCGGCTGGAAAGAACGCGTACCTGAGGGGCATCCATTAGGCTTCTCCGAAGAAGTAAATTACGCCCTTCGTGTGCTCCTCTGGCTTGATCCCACCTCTGCACCTTGCTTGTGTCGACAGTGCGTGGCCGCTGCTTCCACCTAGTTCCAACGACGCCTACCTCCGATTACTTGGACGCCATAGCCCACATTGTTGGTGAACATGTCGTTGTCCAACAGCATTGCTGGACGTCGCTCGGCTCCAGCGTACCACACCCGACAGGCCACTCGAGCTGCGACACAAAACGACACAGACAAGTCCTCAGAGCAAGCATCGGACTCGTCTCGGAAACGCAGACAAGGAAAAGAAAGGGAGGACGAAGGACGTGATGACCGCAAGCGAGGCAAGGCCGTACACAGTGACAACGGCTCCTCAAGAGGTGCACAGGCAACGACTAAGATCAGCGCTCCTCCTCTGAACGTCGGAGTGGCGGAGGCGCAGACGAACGCATCCTTCGAAATCGGGGACCCACACATCCCTGTGATCACACCGCCTTGGTCTACCATGTCCAATGCTGTGGAGACTTTCTTGCCGACGGACCGGAACCCTATTTTTGTTCGTGTCTCCACTGCGGCCATGGCTCAGGAAGGATCAAGCGAGCGAACGCAGACAAACTCCCTCTCCGTTGTAGGACTGGCTGTGCAGTCATATGTGCAAACACAGACAGGGATGCTCATGTACGTCATTCTGCTCCACGACGGGCGCCATGTGCATGTGCCCTGCGGCGAGGTGGAGCCACTACTTCTCGTCAAGGACAGTGACGACGGGGGGACGGTCAGCCTTGACAGTGACATCCCAAAGCCCTACATTCCAGGAGCACCCGCGTTTCCTTTCCCAAGCGAGGACAGGAGCCTTACCTTAGCAATTCCTGGGCAGTCTTGGACGCAGACGACCTCCCTCGCGGCCGCCGCCGCTGCGCTAGCTGCAGACGAGGAATCCTGGCAGTCGTGGATTGACTTCGACAACTTCAGTCAATATGGAGCTCCGGAGGCCTTCGTTGCTGTCGATACGGTGGACTCCATGCGCATGCCCGCCCAGGACGGATCCATCAGTGCCCACTCTGCACCCCTTCCGCCAACCCTAGCGCAGAGGACTGCAACCGCTCCTCCTACGATGCAGCAACAGCGAACCACGGCCAGCGTGTCCCTCACATAAATTCTCCGAGCAGTGCTGCAGAAGTCTGTTGCGACACCCCACTTGCCGGCTGAATGTCGACACACGAGGAGCACGTTCTCTGCAAATGTCGAATGTGCATCGCACACTGCGAAGATGATCGAGAGGACACCGTTGCTCGCGACGGCCACTGTCCCCATTCTTGCGCTGCAGAAGACTGCTGGCGCTGACGTTGCGGCCGCGTTGTCAGGGAGGGACGCTGGAAGTTTGCCCGTGCTGGCAGCGCGTCGTGGGACCCCCTCCGTCGTTTCTGGCATCGCCATGTCGCTGGACAGGGTACCGGGCGTTCGGCGTTCGCGACGTCTACTCAGCGGGCGCGAGACTGGAGGAAGCAGTTTGATGAAGGCGCCGACCGAGAGTCTTCGCGCTGCTGCATCACGTGTGAACAAGGTTGAGAATTGTTCGACGCCGGAAGTGGCCGCTGGCGTGCAGCAGAGGCATCAGTTTCAGGCAACGATGGCTACTGTACTGCCAGAAACGGCAGCTGCGGCAGCAGCAACAGCGGACGCGGCCACCGCAGCAGGAGCTGCTCCGGCACCTCGTCAGCGCAGGCGTCGCGACAGACCCGTCTCTGCAGCCGCGGCGCGTCTGGCCTTCTTGGCAACATTCGCGGAGCACACATGGGCGATGCATCACTGGTCTTACGGCCACGGAAGTCCAGCCTTCAGGGGACCCAGTGGCGGGCCTACTTTTCCGTTTCTCCGAATGCCAACGAAGGGAGCGCTATTTTCTCGCTTCTGGTTGGAGAAGACATTGCAGCGAATTTGCGATTAAACAAATCGGTATGCAAGTCAGGTGCATTGGAGGACCCATTGGCCCATTGGCGGAGGAAGATGGTGGCGTCTGGAGAGGCCGGAGCTGAAGGCATACATTGCTATCAACTTGCTCATGGGCATTAAATGGCTCCCCAATCATTGTTGCTACTGGAACCGCAGTAATCAGTTTCTCTATTGTCCTAGCATTTCGAACATCATGACATGCCGTCGTTACGAGGACATAAGTCGCTGTTTACATGTGGCAGATGATCGACTTCTTGGTGTTCCGGGTGAGGACACTGAGCTTGATCGTCTTCGAAAAATGCGTTGGCTCCTCGTGGAGATGAGGGCGCGCTTCAAGTCCAACTGGAATCTCCATTAGGAGCTTACCGTTGATGAGACTATGATAGCGTACAAGGGCAAATACTGCCCCGTGCGCCAATATATGCCAAGGAAACCGACGCGCTGGGGGGTGAAAGTCTGGTGTTTGGCCGACGCAGTTCACAAGTATTTGTATGATTTTGAAATATACACTGGCTCTGCGAGCCGAACGTCCTTCACAGGACGAGAAGGTGGCAAACCAAAATCCCCTCACGAAGTGGTTCTTCACTTGATGCAAGGATTGCATGGGCGCTCGCACGTAGTGTGCACCGATAACTATTTCACGTCCGTGAAGCTTCTAGTGGAGTTACGGTCACTTGGCACCTTTGGCGTTGGAACTGTTCGAATCAATCGCCTTGGATTGCCGAAGTCGTTGCTTGACATGAAGGCTCTTTTGCGAGAGCCTCATGGAACCCTTCGTTGGCGGATGCACAGCAGTCGTGATATCTCATGTGTGGTTTTCGTGGACCGTAAACCTGTTGCATTGCTCTCCAGTTACTACACACCTGTTCCAACGCCAAATGCAGAGTGGCCTACAGTACCGAGACGAGTTGATGGCGAGCTGACGGACTTAGACACCTCGCCCGTTCACAAAGCTTACGTGGAATATATGAGAGGAGTTGACGTCGGTGATCAGCTGCGAGGCTCTTACTCGTGTCAGACCCGAAGTCATAAGTGGTGGCACAAAATATTCATGTACCTCATAGACACTTCAGTTGTCAATGCGTTCATTTTGCACAAGGTAGCGGCGGACCAACTCGGCAGGGGTCCACAGTCACATCTGAAGTTTCAACTGCAGCTCGCGAACGAGCTGAGCAGGCCGTGGTCAATGCAGAGGGGGGCAGTCTCTCATCTTCGTCTTTCCAGCCCGGGTGTTCACGGTCTGGTTCGGAGCAACAGGTGACGGAAATGCAGATTCTGCTTTGGCAGCACGAGGACGAATTTATTGTGCCCGCAATGCGGCGGCGTCTATCTCCTTCTTGGAGAATGTTTCCACCGCAGTCACTATGTTCTTAGGAGGTGAAGCTTCGAATTCCACGTCGAAGCATGTGCAACGTGTGCATGCACAAGGTCGGCTGCACTTGTACAGAACGTTTTCATGAGATGGACGCGGCATGTAGCAGTTACAGGAGTGAGCCAACCGTCACAACTTCCGGTGACCTCCAGCGTATATGTACAGCTATAGGGACGACGGATATAAACTACCTTGGAGCAGTGCTAGACGTAGAATAAATTCGTGACCGCTGCTGTTGTTTCATGCACAGACTGTGCGGAGTCACGATGTCATTTGCTGGTGTTGTCGCACGTTGCCTTCTCGATGCTCATGAGCATCTGCGCAGCTGTATACAGGGCCCGTGCCAGCAGCAGCATAGCTAGAAGTAGTACTGATCTTGGGTCTCCATGAGAGGACCTTGAATGTACACAACTAAATGAATGCATTGCCCATTTTGTTATGTATAATTGAGGTATTCGAAGTTTCCATTGTGCAATGTTGTAGTCTGTGGGACAAGGGCAACTCGTATGCACAGGTTGGAGACCCCGAGTCTGTGAAGCCTTCGTAGACCGACACCAACAGGCGCAGGGCTATCCATTTGCTGCGCGAATGTGTTGCCGTCCACATTCTAATCTTCGCAGTCTTTGACTTTGGAGACCAATTTTTGTAATTGAAAACTGTTGTTTATGAGGTGTGCTGACATGTGAAACTCCGAAGTTGACATCATCCTTCTTGTCTTATTCATTGCGGGCATAGCCGAGAAAAGATTCTGGTCTGTGGGGCAGCGCGGTTGTCATGGAAGCCCTGCACGTTGGGCAGGACCACGTGGAGGCATACGATACCCCGACGAAGTATTCTTGCAAAGGCACTGTGAGTGCGAGACATTGCAAGGTCGTCATCTCCCTCAGGAATTACAGTTGCTGCGATTGAGTGACTCCCAGCGCTTCGGGACATGAAGTACTACCATTGCTGTTTTTTTCGTAATTAAAAAAAAAAATTGGGACTAGAAGAAGTTCAATCGCACGAGCAGTGCAGCGCCTGCCCGGCATGGTCAACGTCCATTTTCCAGTAGTCAAAGCTTATAATCTGTGCATCGCCGCAACGTTTCACTGGATCCTTTTCAGTTTTTCACTCTACTCCTAAAGCAAGAGAAGATCATGTGGTTCGATTTGGTACAGCACTGTTTTCGTGCTTCAATCACGGCATGCAACATTTCCATGTCTACGCAGCTTTTTCTGCACTGCTCTTGACTCGGTCCGCTAAAAAGTTAAATAAAATGAGATGTAGAAAATGTTGGTTTGCATATTTATTATAAAAAATTCACAATATATATATGAAGAATTGAAGTACCTATGTGTAATTTTTAAAATCCATACAAGAAGTTCCCTTGAACTAAAACTAAAATTCAATTGCAATGTTTTATTTATAATAAAGAAGTCTTAATTAGAAAGCATCTAAATTCGTTCCTACGACCCTTAGTAACAATACTCTTTAACCCCTCATCGCCTGAGGGGACAAAAAGTGTCCTCATGTATAATTCAAAGTGTTGTAACTTTTGCATCCGAGATCCAAATTCAATAAAACTTGTTGGGAAAGTTGCGCTCTCTCTTCTAGTTTGTGTGGTAAAATTTTCAGATCAATACAAGATTTACAAATTAAATGGGAGCCAATCAAAGTTCACAGGTTCAATTTGAATTCACCAAACTGCATTTGATGGCTGAAACTTTGGGGGGGTGTATCTCCTTCATACAATGTTCGTTTTCAATAAAATTTGTTGGGTTGTGTTCCCCTTTTAGTCTAGTTATTGTGGTAAAATTTTCATGTCAATACAATCTTCTTTGAATGTTTGGGAGCAATTCGAAATTTAAAATCCAGCCATTTTCGGATTACAGTGAAATTTGGCGGCTTGTAACTTCTTCATACAATGTCCATTTTCAATCATTTCTTTTTTGAAAGTTGCGCATACTAGTCTAGTTTGTGTGGCTAAAATTTCACTTGAATCCAAAAAGTAATGAATGACTGAGATGCTTTTTAGTGGAGGAGGTTTAGCCTTACATGGTGGTTTTTTGCAACTTTTCATGCTATTTTTTGACATTTCAAATCTGTTTTGCAGACACATTGAGTCAATTGAATGATTTTTTTTTTCACCAATGTGTTTGTATGTTGATTTTGAATCACTTTATAGTCTCAAGTTTTTTCATTTGAGTAGGTTTAGAAGTCGAATTTCACCTCCAAATGTGCTTTTTGGAAATTTTCAGCATCTTTTTTTAACACTAAAACATTATAATCTTTCAATCCATGCGGTCAAATGGCTTCAGATTTTTTCTGTGTCATCTACAACATGTTCACTACAATATTGTACGGTTAAGATTTCCATAACTTAGCGACATCTAAATTTACAACACTTCAAAAGCAACGCTGTTTTTGACCTCGTTTGGACTTCAGGCGATGAGGGGTTAACACCAAGAGCAAACATACCCTAAATGTAGCAAGTTTAGCATCAGTTTAGCAACTTGAGCAAATCAAATTTGAAAATCATGGCCGCAATGGCTGCGTGCTCGCTTTCACCGGCCAGCAGCATGAGCTTCGCTTTCTCAGGAGAAAACTCACTGCAGGGAGGTCGGAGAGAGCTTCATGGCCAAGGAAGACGGCGTTCGGAGATGCACGCGTGGGCGTGCAAGGCGGAAGAAGAAGAAAATGAGAGGAAGGAGGCCGTGAGTAATCCTCTGGATTTGCAGGGGGAGTTTCGGAAAGCTTTAGAAAGTGACGAGTCCAAGGTCCGGCGTGATGCGGCTAATGTACAGTACAGCACATTTAGGTTTGGAGCCTCATGTTTTGTATATGGGTTTTGAGTGGGGCGTCGAAGGACTTCCTTTTTTCCAATTTGATTCTTACCTACACATACATGCAAGGATTCCAGTGATACTCCCTCCGTCCTGAAATGAGGGTTCGCAGGGCAGAAACATTTGATTACCAATTTCGTTGATCATGTTATGAAAAAACATAAATCTATATCACCAAAATCAATGAAGAACATTTCACGTGTTTATTGCAACCTGACTAAAATGGGACAAAATAGAGTCGGAGGGAGTACAAAGTTTGGCCCAGTCCGAATAATATTTTCCAGTCGCATTGGTCCATATCACCCTGGATCTTATGGTTTTATGACTCTCGTGAAAGTTCATACGTGTTGGATGAGTTGCTTGGGATTAGGGTTGCGATCGGGAAGGGGAAAGGCTTGAATTCTTGCTAGTAATGTCCATTTTACTCGACAGGCATTGTTGAAAGATTTGGCTGGAGCTACTGTACAAAGCTCGTCTCAGAGAAGAAGAGAGAGCTGGATGAGTTGAATCGCCGGGAGAAGAAAGCGGAGGAGTTGCAGTCGTTTCTTCAGCGTTTGGATGATGATCAGGAAGTCGTGGATGGTGCGGTAAGGTTCATTAATTTCAACTAAGAACGGAGCCTGTTGCATTGCAACAACACCAAACAGGTTTCATGGAGAAGATGTTTGGATGTCCTGAGGGTTTAGCAAGAACAAATTCATCAATGAAAAACTGTACGCATGAGAACGTGAAAAATGAAAATTTGTGATACAGGTTGTACTAGCTCTAAGTCTCATGAAACAGGACGAACACCATGAATTAATGTTTTACACTTCCAACACTTGAGTAAGTCTGCTTGTTTCTTTTGAGAGGATAGTAACTATGATCAATTTCCAAGAGGAATCAGGGAGGCTTTGGAAATACCATTCATACTTCACAGCTGCCGTGGAGTAATGATAGTTTTGGCAGTGTCCCTACTTGATTGGCATGTACATGATGAGACTGGATGTTTGGAGAGCTTCTCTAGAAAAGTTTGATGTTTGTAAGGTGCAGTGGGTTGATAGTTAAACGTTTGTGATGCAGGCAGCAGCTGTCTCTGCAATTGCTGGCACTTTTGCCAGTATCCCTTTCACAATTGCCGTTGATGGAGGCTTGAGTTTGGGGGCTCTTTTAAGCCAAGCCGGCATTTTAGTCAGCTGTGCCTTGTTCGGTGTGACGTACCGATATGCCATTCGTCGAGACCTGGGAAATTTACAACTGAAATCCGGAGTCGCCGCTGCCTTTGGCTTAGTTAGAGGTGAGAGAATGGTTTCCATCTCCCTTATAAGAAATTCCAGTCATTTGGCGCTCACGACTCTGCGTTCCCTGTTTTCGTTAGAGCACAATCCCTGTAGAACTTTGGTTTTGCATCATGTCACTTGTCCTTCTTTACAAATAGAAAATCTCTTGCTGAAAGACTCTAAACCTTAATAAGTGTGACTTCGATACCTGGATAGTGGACTTCTTGAATAGAAGTCAGGGACCAAACCTGCAATGTTTTCTTCTAGTCATAGAGCTGATTATTTGAGAATGTTGCACAAGATCATTGCTGGTGCTCAGTCTAAATCTGCTTACGATGTTTGCACAGGTGCTGGATATGCTACACAAGCTCTTCCTGGATTTCCAGAAACGGGGGTCGATGGTATCCTGAAGGCAAGCTTAGTTACTGGAGAGAGTGTGCTCATCTTCCTAACTCCAGCAGTAGCATTAGATTATTGTCTACGAGTGAATGTACTTGGCCTCTTTCCCTTAAAAGGAACAGCCTTAGTTACTAACTACCATGTCAATCTTGGCGCATTCAATAATGAAGGAATAGGTGCTGTCAAAGTATTCTTCATTTTTGCTTCTCATTCAGAACTGCAAAGCCTTCCATTTCCAGAACGTTTCCTTCATTTCTTCATGCAGATGAGCCTGGGGAAGGACTCGAATTAGGTATCAATCGGAAGAGGTCGAGATTTCCTGCAAGTCACGGGGATTGTTCTCTGAATATAGAAGAGAACTCCAGCCACCGACCTTCTTCTCGTTGATTTCAATTTGTCCATTAGGGATCAATGTCTTTGACTTCCATCCTTCAATCTTCTTGAGACAGTGGATTCAGAAAACCATAATTAGAAATAGTCATTGGCAGCTCATGCACCTGCAATGAAGCACTCTGCCATCTTTGTTTCTAAGAAATAATGTCCATACAGTAGGCTCTACCGAAACTCTTAACCCCAAAGCTTTAAGGAACCCCACTTTATCTTGGGCAAGCTCTTCTGACTTCAAATTTTGAAATTTTGTACAAAATCTTTAGGATAGGCCCTAATCATGGTGCCCTACTTGTGAAGTTTTGGTTCATGTCATTTCAATAAATATTGCCAAAGTTGTAAGGACTTCTGTGATATCAATGTCAAAGCAAGCGAGCAAAAAGTTACTCCCTCCATCCCAAAATGATCTTCTTGTTGGAGAAAATGATTGGAATTAAGGCTAAAAATAACATTTTAAAACCCATTTCGTATTGTAAGTAGAGTTGAGTGCACTCCTATCATTCCAAAAATTGAGTTTTGGAGCCCTTTTCAAAGTGCAATTTGGAGTACTAAGAAATGAAATTTTGAGGGCATTTTCAAAGAGCATCAATGGGCACTTAATTGTTGAGTGTGAGGTTGTCATTTTGTTAACAATGAATATAGGTCCAAGATCATGTGTAGACCTCTATTCCACCTCCCAAAACTTCATCTCCTTCCATTGGGCAACACTCAAAGAGATGCAAAAAAACAAGAACGAATAGTGTTGATTGACCCCTTCAGTCCCTTCATTCATTTTTCAATTAATGATTCTATGAATGGAAGGAAAACTACTACTCAAAATTTTTTTTTGGTCCTAAATAGTAATCGAAGGTCAAATCTGACCTATTCACAATGTCACAAAGTGCAACAAGATCATAGGGAGGGAGTATATTTTTATAAAATTTTAAAATTTTAAAAAATAGACTAATTCTTGTTCCAAAAGTTTATACCATCCTATTCTAACCATTGAGAGAGAAAAAAAAACATAGTTTTATTTTACAAATCATTTGTTGAATTCAATGAGAGGAATTTTCAAATTAAAAAAATATAGAGAGAGAGAGATTTTTTTTTACTAGAACATTTTTACCATTGGAATTGACATATCTTGATTTCATTCCAAAATTATTAGTAATTTAGGTATCTCTTTCATCATGTAAGACCTTCCATTTAATAAATTATCTTAAGATGAATATCATGTTAGTTTTTATTGAATTTTTATTCATGTGTTTTCAATCCAATTTCCAACATGAGGACTAAAATGCACAAGTAATGAAGGGCACATGGTTGTTTTTTTAAATATTGAAAGACCAAACTTCACTTTTGGTAAGGGCTAGAAGAACTACTTTTTTAAGTTTAGGCATCATAATCTTGCTATCAATATAATTTTGAACTCTAAAATAGTTTGGGAAGATATACTCAAATAAGTTTTAAAAAATAGATTGCGTTGTTGGATTTATAGTGAAATACAAAATCATGAAGATTATTTTAATAAGATCACGCTTGTTTTGACAAAGAGTATTTTGAATCTTCTTTTGGCCTATAAATATCAAAGAACTTATAGATCAATTGACTATAAAAGTCAATTGTCAATCATCTCATGATTTATTTCAAGAAAATAGAGGAGCACAAACTCTAATTTCATCAATCGGTTCAATATATGTGACTAAAATGATGAACTAGAACACTTTAAATCAATCAAGTATTGTCAAGAATCTTCAAATACAATTTAGGGTCTTTTTTGTCAGTTCCTAGATTTTCCCACAAGATTGAGAACTGCGGAATACTCATCCTAAGTGCATTTCTATTCATCGCAAGATACCTTATCAATATTGGTTAATCTAAAATCTAGGAAGCTTGTAGAAGACTAATAGTTTTGATGAATGATTTTTAAAAAACTATAGAAACAAACAGTGCACCTATTCATCTTGAAACATGATATTTTTTGGCTAACTATGTATGTGATAGGGCCACGTCCTTCTAAGATTAAATAGCATTGTCAATTGTCATACTTGGTTATAAAAAAATCAAAGCATATTGAAGTAGATTATTCAATCAAAGCTTAAATTGAAGGAAAAATCTTCGGGATGTTTTTGGTGGTAGACCAAACACATTGTCTTTTATGTCTTTGCTTGTTCCATGTCACCAATCCCTATGAATCCAACTAATTTTGGCCAACAAATCACAATGCCACCTCCCAATGTTAATTTTGTTGGTGAAATTTTAGGAACAATTTTTTTACAAATTCCTTTCTTTCATCAAAAAAGACATCTTCTTGTGCATCAAATAGTGATTGATAATCATTAAAACATAGTTGAAATCATCAAAATAGAACTAACATACACATGAAAAATGCTACTTAATCTAGAAATGGCTACGAGATAAAACTTGTTATCGATACTATTAAAAAAAATTGAAATGCGTAACAGGAACATTGCTACCGAAGCTCTGCTCAATTCCCATTCCATTCCATTGCTACCGAAGCTCTGCGCAATCCCCATTTCGGTTCCATGAACGCGCGAATCAAAGCTATTGCCGGAAGCTCAGTTGCAAAAGCAGGAATGAATTTGCAAGTAAATAAGAATTCAAAGCGAGAATCGATCTTGGGGTTCACAATGTCTTACTTGTAATGAAATTACTTGTCCACACTGAGGTGGATCTCCTCGGAACCGTGTACAGTTTGGCAATTGCAAGCCGAAAAAGGAGTCCACAACGACATAGCATTGTACAAACCTCGAGGGAAAAAAACTTTTAGCAAACACAAACTCCTTCTCCAGCTTCCTCCTTTCGCCATTAAATCTATGATCCACTCCACATCCTAACTATTTCATATCAATGTATGCATTCCACAGACTAATTATACAAGTACAATCCCCATTTCGGTTCCATGAACGTGTAAAAGCTCGTGCACAAGCAAGCAGGAATGAATGTCCAAGTAAGGAAGCCAATTCAGGGGGCTAAGTGGTGACACTGCGGTAAGGTCGTGCACTGGGGTGCAAGTTGGGTCTCGGTGGGGCGCCATTCCGCAATGGCAAAGGGTTGCCCTTCTCGTCGTATAGAATGAGACCCGAGAATTCCAGAGGAGCGCACCGCTCGCCGCGCAGAATGGCTCGTTGCCACACTGCTGGGCCTGTGCCGCTTTCTTCCTGAACGTCGTCAATGGGCCGAAGTGCATCCACCACGTCCACCTGCACAACGGACGTCTCTGGGAATGAGGATGAATTGCACTCACACACACTAGTGCAAAACCTCCGTTGAAACTTAAAATTTTAAAAAAATTAGAAAATAATGAAACAGAAAAACACATTATGGAAATGGTGTTTGAAGTTTGAACCAAGCAGGTTGAGCTCTTTGATATTGGAAGTAAGTTTCTCATTTATTAACCGTAATGGTTCATCTGTGTAGAGGAGGCAAACATGTATGTGACACATGTAGGAGAGCAAGGTTACTTTTGATTAGCAATGGCTGTTTCGGATTTATTGTGACCTTCTTTTGAGACCCTTGAGTGAGCGTTATTGAAGAGGATTGAATAAGATTCTAGCACTGCGATTATGTGTAGTACCAAGAAAAAAAACGTTTGACCAAGATCCTCCTATGCAGGTTATGTAGTCCAAAATGTTGTTTGAACCAACCCAAGAAGTTGAAACATCATCCCAATGCTGTGTTTTTAATTCATAGTTTTGGAACTAAGTGACTTCAATTTCTAATAATCACAACATAGCTTCAACCAACCAGAAGGTTGAAACAACATGGCCCCTAACCGTTTTCTTGTCACGTCATAAGGTATGAGCACCCATAATGGTCACCTAAAATGTGCAGCATGCATTCATTTCAAGTGCACATACCTTTCATCATGCCAAACCAAAATTCTCAAACAGTTGAGCAATACTGAATTTAAGGCGAACTAACAGTTTTGTGCCTAAACAACCATAAAATTTCTTCGAATCCTGGTGTTGCTTCAACCAACGAACCAACCGGTGTAGGAACAACGTACATTCCAATGAAAGAGAATATTGACCAAATGTTGCAAAATTTGGCAAATGTTTTGTGCCGAAGATTGCAATTAGTTACGCCCGAGAGAGAGAGAAAGCGAGAGTGAGGAGCCCACCTGTGAAACGCAGTCGAATCTGAAGCTTCCATTGCTGCGAAAGGACGACTTCCTGAAACTGCCATTACTAATCCTCAAAGACGACTTCCGAAACGAGCTCAGCTTCGCTTGAATCGCAGCTGCACTAAATCGGTGACTGAGCTTCCTGTTCGACTGCGTTTCCGCCGCGAGTTCGCCTTCGGGCTCGGACTCTCGGTTGAGCACTTGAGGGTTGCTGTGGGCGGCGCAGAGCGCCACCAGCTTCGTCACGCACACGAAGAAGATGACCAACGAGGAAAGAAGCGCCACCAATTGCAATGGAGGAGGGGAATGGAGGCCTCCGGCTCCAGGCGAAGAGCTCACCACCGATAGCCAACGACCCATGGCTGATATATCACCGACACTTCACCTCGGGACTCTTGTGTTACGCTCCTGAGATTGGATGAACTATTTGTCACCAATGCAACAAAGCGCAACTTTTGTGAAAAGTCTGACCATTTTGGGGTATGCAGTCACATCGTCAATGCTCACAACACTAAGAAGCTCCCAACGTACTGTAAGCTCCCAATGTACTGAAAGCTCCACCAACATAAGTAAGGGCCAATCTGTGAAAACCTTTTGACTTTAAAACCGTAGCTACGCAGGCAGATTTTCGGAACGATGGAGCGTGATCTTATCAACGAGACAAAGCTTTACCAACTACCGATCCTCCAGCAACACAACATAAGGTCAAATTCTGTACCAACTATCTGAAATTGGACGGACTATTCGGCTCCTAAGTATGCAACAAAGCGCAAGTTTTGTGAAAATTCTGAGCATTTTGGGGTAAGCGATCACGACGTCAATGCTCACAAACTAAAGAAGCTCGCAATGTACTGTGAGCTGCCAATATTCTATCGATGAGGTTCCACCAACGTAAGTGCAAGTCGATTTGTGTAAACCTCTGACTGTAAAACCGGTAATATGCAGTCAGATTTTCGAAATTATAGATTACTTACAGCACGAACGAGTGTGATGTTGTTAACGAACTGAAACTATACCAAAAGTTCTATCCTCCACCAACACAACAAAGCACAAGATTTGTACACACTCTGACCATTTCGTGTGAACAGTCAGACCAATTTGTGTAAACCTCTGACCATAAAACCGTCACAGACTACGCAGTCAGATTTTTGGAGATTACAGATTACAGCACGAAGGATCGTGATCTTACTGACGAACCGAGATTTTACCAACTGTCCTCCAGCAACACAACAGCAGGCCAAATTTTGCAAAACTCTTCCCACAAACTGCTTTAATTTTTGAATGAGAAGCTCCGCGCGTAACTATGCAGTCACGTCATCAAAGCTCACAAACCAATGCAAGAAGCTCCCAGAAGTAATGTAAGGCAGGTCCCAAAATTCTATGACCGAGCTTCCACGAACACTAGAAAGGTCAATTTCAGCCAACCTTTAAACAGAATTAAAACTGTGCAAGTCAGAGCTCACAACTACAACACTAAGAAGCGCCCAAATTAAACGTGCCGTAAGCTCCAAAAATCCTATCAACGAGCGTCCACCAACACAACGAACGCTTAATTTGTGACTTAAACCTCGCTCCAGCCCAATACAGTCGGGGCATCGAACCTCACACATTACAACGTAACAGCTCCCCACAGAAGTATAAGCTCCCAAAAGTCGATGAACGAGCTTCCATCAACACTACAAGGCTAAATATATTGTCAGTGTAAACTCTGAACACAAAACTGTGCAAGTCAGAGCTCACAAACGTAAACACCAACACTACGAAGCGCCAAAATCAATCAAACGTGCAATATGCTGCAAACTCCCAAAATCGTATCAATGAGCTTCCACCACACAACGAATGAACGAAACCTCAAAGTTTCACACATCACAACACCAAGAAGCTCCCAAGAGACCTTTCAATACTAATACAAGCTCCCAAAATTCTACAAAAACGAGCTTCCACCAACACAAACAAAGGCCAAATAGTGTAAACCTCAGAATCTCGAGCTCACAAAGTACAATCGTGATCTTAACCAATGCAGGGCTCAAATTAGTTGACTCACAAAAAATCATGTGTTCTCCACTTCGAATTAAGCGCATGGTGTCAGGTTGGAGTCAGGTCCTCGGTCTTCGAGTTCCTGTCCACCGGCAGGGACATGGAGAAAGCAGTCCACAGGACCAACGAAGCGCGCACCCCAAGGAACTGCAAGCAATTATCAGCACCGTGCACACAACTCCCGAGACTCTGGACTCCAGACTCAAGAAGAAGACTCATGCAGCATCAGGGCTCATCAATCTTGGCATGAATTCCTGGCTGGGAGAGACGACATGAACAAGAGTGGTTTGCAGTTGGTGCCCCATGTTGACGTCTTTTCCGAGTCAATGGGGAGTGCTCCGGTCTCTGGTGCGGCGCGGGAATCGGTAAAACGAGGTTCCATGTGCAAATATAGAGCCCACTCTACGACAATTGCGCATTGGCAGGGCAGTTGAGTGGTTCAGGGATCGAGAATTGCGGGAGATCAGGCAGTTGTGCAAGTGTTGTGTGAGTGTGTGTGTGAGTGATTGTTAATCCGTTTGGGAAAGGAAGTTAAAAGTTCGCTTTGGCATTCAAGCGGTGGTCGGTTACTGCTGGACATCCAAATTACCATAGCAAGCGCCACTAATAGCAACCAAATAATACTCCCTCTGTCGATTTTTGAAAAAGACCCGTGTTTCCTTTGTTTTTCCTTTGTGTTTACAAAAGAAACACTAGTCTTTTTCAATAACAGAGGTAGGATTTCAATTGGCAAATGAAAGGAGATTTTAATCATGCACCAGAGAATGCATCATTTAGATATTGTAAACAAAAGTTATGATGGATTACAATAGTTACTTGGTAGACATTCTAAATTAGTTTCTTCAACAATAGGTACATGTAGAAAATGTACATAATGAAAACATTTATTCCAATGGTGTTTTTAGACACCTAGCGCATTTGGGTGTCCCTACCGTAGAAGGTGGTTACCCAACCTCAAACTTTCACTAAGCCAAATAAATGTAAGAATCCGTACCCCTATTTTGTAGGTGATTATTTCTGTATCATTCTCCCATTTTACCTCAATCAGAAGGGGGTTTGAGTCCAAATATGAATTCAAATTTCCAAATTTGATGATCAAGAGATAAAGAATTCATGCTTGTGCTTTCCAAAAGGTGAAACTTTTGGGGCATCCCTGCTTGATTCTTGCAATAAATGCTCGAGAGTGGGGCTCTCGGCTACAGTTCCAGTGGCATGAGTTTGGGGTTGTGTGAATTACTGGGACCACAGGTGGCTAAAGTTGGGGCAGGAAATCAGGTGGGCTTGCAGTGGGTCTCCTGCGCCGACCGTAACTATGTGAATTTCGTATAATTTCAATGAAATTTTGTGCAGTTTATAAGGAATTTCGTATATCAGGGACGATTTATACGTGGAGGCTGGGCCAAATTGTTGTGTAAGAGACCCAAAATCTTCACTTGTGATTGGACAAAAGGCTGAAATTTTTGTGCAACCGGCCTAGCATCGAGGTGTAAAGTGTCCCTCATTCTTGTCTCCACTACCGGATGTTGGAACTCAGATAAAGACAAAAGCAATTTTAGAAAATTTGTGTTCCTAAATTTTACAAGGGACTACTAAGGCAAGAGGTCCATAAAATGCCCATTAAAGAACTGAAAATTAATTTGGGGAGGTTAGACTTCTTAAAATATTTTTTTGGTAAAATTTTCTTCAAGGATAAATGAAATTGGCATGTGATCCAAGTCGTTTTATGTTTTTTGGAGCTTTGTGGAATTAGTTAGGAATTTTTGAAGTTGAAATACAATAGTCACTGAAATATTTACTATTTGTACACTATTGGTGTATTGAGAAAGCAAAATTTACTTGTGCGATAGAAGATGCTTTTAGAACTAGAGCACTTTATAGACCTCCTACCTCACTGTAAATTGCACTTTATACTTAGTTTGGCAGCAACTTCTGAATCTCAAAGCAAGAATCACAAGGTTTAATATGTTTTGTACACTACAAGAGAAAGGGGTGTTTTAAGTGAGTTTTTAAGTATAGTCCTAGACACATGATTTTAAGTAATGATCTTTAAGGAGATTTTTAGCAAAATTTTACTTAAAACACATGGTAATTGCATTTTCTACAATTGCACATCCTTTACACTGGTAGCCTACACCCGTTCAGGGTAACCCGTTATATACGATATATACTTGTAGTATTTTCATTACATTGTCAAAAAACAATGTTTTCAATTTTTGGATGAAAATGTATTAGGATAGATAGTACTCCGTACGTAACTAATCAAGTGGATGAAATTGTAACAAAGGATGTGGCATTATGAACTTGATAAGATAGATTTAGCTTTGTTCAACCTATTGTGAACACATTTTAAAGCCCATATATCCTCAAGGCCATGTCATTAAGGTGGTGTGTACTACAATTGTACCCACTTAAAAAGTGCAAGTTACACAAAGGTGCATGTTGAAGTTTTTAATGTACCAATAATGAATGTTGTTGCAGACACTAAATGTCTGATGGATGACAGAGAATCCTTTAGTGTAAGACAAAAGTGCAAGTGTTCATGTTTGGAATTTTGTGCAAAAAGGGTAAGTCTTGTACAATGGTTTGACCTCCAATGAGTGCTTCGGGTTTTTTTTAACCCCTAAAGTCCCGTTGTCCCCTCGGGGGACAAAATGGATTTCGGGCAGGCTCCTACGGTCTCAATATTTGTTGTAATTTTTTGAATTTTTTTGTGAAGATAGAGAATCACATTAGCTTTCCAAAAATGTAATTTTTATTTCAATCGGTGCCCGGGAGCAAAAGTTATGGCACAAAAATCCCAAATTTTAGTTCGGCGGGCAGAAAAAGACCCTCACAAAAACTTTAAATTAAAATTAAAAAAAAATTGTTTCATATAGATTTTATTTTTATCTACATGAGAAGCTTTGATTCATTCCATTTGGATTTGTTATGCAAAAGTTATAGACAATCTTATTTTTCGGGCAATTAGAGCATCTTCTTGAAAAAATAACTTGTAGAGTTCATTTCTGAATTCAATTTTGATATTTTTTCAAAAAAAAATGTTTCACAAGGTTAAGATTTCTTTCTAGAACAATCTGACCGTTGAGATTAGTATATTTCAACTCTATCTTAGAGCTATTAATGATTTAATTTTTCCTTCAATCTTAAACCTACTTCTACTTAACAATTTTTTAATGAGTGAAAACTAAGTGTTTCTTTTTTGAAATTTTTTTCCTAAATTCTCAACTCAATTCTTCATCATATAAAATTATAAATTCAAAATCATTAGAGCAAAAATTTTAAGTTAAGAAGGTTCAAAGCCAAAAAATGTAGTTGAGCAAGGTGCAAAAAAACTTGATTCCTTCACTTTAAATGCAAATATCTTGCAATCTATACGGTCAAAGTTTTTGAAATTTCTTCCACACATTCTTTCACTAGTCTAGTACAAGATCCTACGGTTAAATATGCAAAAAAAAACATTTAAATTTATTTTTTACTCTTTGCTATAGAAATGGCAGTTTTGAGTCGTTTTTGATGGAAAAATGACCTTGGGACTTTAGGGGTTAAGAAGATCATTAACACTATAGTAGAAAGGATGATTTCCAAGGTGACCAACCTGTTCCTACATGGTGAACCCTATAAAGATGCAACAGACCATATGAATGACAGAGAATCCCTCTATGTAAGACAAAATTAAATATTGGTTCATCCTTAGAATTTTGTGCAAAGAGGAAGGTCTTACACAATAGTTTGACCTCCAATGAGTACTCTTTTTTTTTTAAGTAGACAATTAACACTGTACCAAAAAGGATGATTTCAAAAGTGGCCAACCTGTCCTTCCATGGTTAGTGCATACCCTACCTTTGATAGGGTTGAGTGTATCAGCATATCCCACTTGCACTGTGACTGTACGTATTACACCCATGTAACCGTGAGTTCATAGGTTGGTAAACCTAAAGCATGTCTTCATGAGGTGGCCAACAACAAACGTGAACTTCACGTTGATTCTTCAGTTGTTCCGAAGGAGCGTGGGCAACCTGTGATTCCTCATCCCTCAAATAAAAATCGAAACATTCAGTTGACTTGGATATCCTCAGTCAGTGCTTATCGTTTGGATTCATCAGATATCATCACTTTCCACGACGACGATGACCTCAATATCTAGGCAACGATGGATCGTTGGAGCAGGGTTGGTTCAATCAAGCTTCCTCTAACTTGCGTTTGAGGAACATCTTTGTTGCAATGTAATGTGTTGCGGATGAAAATTAAAAATTAGAGCGGACTTCCATGTACCAGAACCAGTCAAACTTGTGCAGAAAAAACAAAAGAAATTCCAGGATTCAATATGGAAGTGTGCAACATTTGCAAGGAGAAGAATTGGAATTGTTATCCAGCAAAATTTGAGGGAGAGGCTTGTGAAGGCGACTCTTTCCAACTTTTGGAAAAGTAGATTTAACATTGGATTTTAACTTTTGGGTTGCTTAGTTTGACAACCATTTAGTTTCTCCCTACTCATCTAGTCTAGAAGTGAAAACATCATGAAAACTTGGTGCAGGCAATTCCGCCCACTCTTCCGAGTTGGATACAGTTCGTTCTTATTAGTTTCTGCTGCGAAGCTGATGAGTGGGCTGGCTCTTTGAGTGAGAGTTTGTTCGTAATAAAGAGGACTGCGGTACAAACTGGGTGAAGGGACAAGAAATTTAAGTGAATGTTGTAGCATCTTTAAAAGCTATTAATTTTCATGTTAGTTGATCCGGCATGAGTACAAGGAGCTGGGCACTTATGATGGGATCGACGGCACAGTGTAAATCTCTCCGATAGCGTTCATGGGAAAGACATCTACCGATAACCGCTTCAAGTAACTGAAGGGGAGCATTTGTGAGACAATAATAAAAGCCAGCAGCGACAGTTATTTTCGGCCTCCATCAAGTTAGCACTTTGCTCAAATTGCTCAAAGTTCAAAATGAGCTGTTGCAAATTGATCTTGTTCACAAGAACTTTGGTTCTTTGGTGGAATTGGCGCACATCAAATCAAGGACGATGTGCACCTACAGGCCAGGCTAATTTGTTGTGTAAGAGGCCCAAAATCCTCACTTGTGATTGGACAAAAGTCTGAAATTTGTCCAATCGGCCTCAAGGGAATGGCTTGGCCTTCAGGTGTAAAGTGTCCCTTAAGAGTCTGTTTGTTCAAGGTCCCACGTTAGTGCCTACAAGCAAGCTACAAGCATCCTCAGTGTCCCCATTATTGCACCTTTGCTATGGTAACTAAGCGGTGAAGCAAAATAAAACAAGGCCTAAGGCAACCTTCAAGCTCCTTGTCACTATTGCAAGTGGTAGGATCTACACATTTTTGGGTAAAATGTTTAAAAGATGAAATCCAACCATTTGGGAAGAGTTGAAAATACTTATTTTTGAAACCCAAGCATCATGATCTTGCAATTGGAAAGGTTTTGTATTTGAAATTTTAGGAGAATGTACTTTAACAAATCGACTAAAAAATCCTATATTTGGGTTTGTTAAAATATAAATATAGATGAAGATTTTAGCCTTGTTTTGGAGAATAGTATTTCAAAGAAAGTTTTGGCTTCAATATATGAATTCAAAGAACTTTAGGGATTAAGGCGCTTCAACGACTTTGTTGTTCATTTTACATGAGGATGATTTCCATCTATCATTTGGTATCAAGGGATTTTGATGGTCTTGCTACTCCTGTAAGTTAATTTTGGGGTCATTTGAAGTTATAATTTATATTAAACAATGGATATTTTTAACAACTCTATAAAGATTGTCATTCATTAAAAGAACCACCAAAGATAAAATTTTCCTTGTTACTTTCAAAATGCATGCAATAAGAAGTACCTTTTGGAGACCTCCATACAATATACAATTTATTAGTTTACATATAATGGGTATACAAACACCAAGAAACACCTGTCGATTTTGTTGCATTTTCACAGTACTCATGCTTTTTTTTCTGGAGTACTTTAAAATTAGAAAAACAAATTTTAAATTAAAAAAAAAATATGGCCAATGTATATACCTTTAAGATGAAGATATCCAAGGAAGGAAAAGCATAGAAAAATTCTCTAAGTAGGAGAACTAGAAAAGCGCCAAATGTCAAGAAAATAGATATTTTGATGCTTTAATTAGTAAAAAATAGGATTAAAATTTAAATTTTTTTTAAAAATGTCCATTTGTAATAACTCTATGGAAATGGTCATTCACCAAAAGAACCACCAAAATAATATTTAATGTATTCTGAAATGTAAGAAGAAAGAAGCTCTTTTTGTGGACTTCCACACAATACAAAATTAACTATTTTTAGAATTCCTTCCTTGCATAGCTACAAGTCTACTAGAAGACCATTTTCTTCAAATTTCAGCTCCAAATTCGTTTTTTTGGGTACTAAATAATACTAAAAACCCCAAATTGGCAAGTGTGACATGAAATTGGGGGCTAATTTTGGACAGTAAAACATTTTTGAAAATTGCAAAAAAAAAATAGGCAAGGTGTATAATGGTCATGAGCACCTTCCCGATAAATCTTAAATCATTTGGATTCAAAATGCAAAAGTTATGCCCAAAAAACAAATCAACATGTAGAGTGTGACGCAAAATAGTACAAGTGTTTCTTGCAATCACCCTTAGGTTTGATATATTTTAAAATGTCAAATCTCTCTTCCAAATTAATTATAGAACTATAATAATAGCAAATAGATTTAAGTTAAAAATTGCCATCTCTACCTTTACAATGAATTACAATTGCAATAGATCACTTGGGCATACAAGGTGTGACAAAAAAAAATTCTTGCATTTATGTATATATGCTTTCATATACTAAAACTATGACACTGTATTTTTTTTGAAACTTAAGATTAGAATGTAGAATTTTCAAAGTGCACAAGTAAAGCTTGGTTCTAAATAATAGATCCAGCATTGTAAAGTTAAGAAGAAGAGACAATATTTGTGGGAGGTAAAGTTTAAGGGACAATACTAGAATTGATTAATAATGTTTAACTTGAAACCTTAAAGGACCGAATAGCATTTTTTTTACTACTTAGTATTTTCAGACATCCAATGACAAATGGAATTTTTAATTTTTTTAATTTTTTAATATTTTCACAGAACCAAGTATTAAGAAATATCTTTCAAGTGGAATAATTTTCAAAACTTTTGACTATAGGGTTAAATAGTTATTGCATGATGAGTAGTTTTATTTTCAATAAGGACATTTAAAACTCATAAAAAATATTTATTTTTCAAAAACTTACAAATGCTTATATATATGTATTGATGTATACAGAAAGCTTCAATTCTTTCTATTACACTTAACCCCTAAAGGCCCATTGTCCCTTTGGGGGACAAATGGGATTTCGGGCTGGTACCTACGGGCTGAATTTTTGTCGTGATTTTTTGAAACTTTTTTTGGAGGTAGAAAAGCTGATTAGCTTTGTGAGAATATAATTTTTTTCACAATCGGTGCCTGGGAACAACAGTTATGACCAAATAAGCTCAAAACAACGGAAGGCGGGCAGCCTGGGTAGCAAAAAAAATTGGCAAAAGTTTGAATTTTTTAAATATTTTTTTCTCACAGATTATATTTTCTCTACCTGGAAAGCTTTGATTCATTTCATTTGGATTTGTTATGAGAAAGTTATGGATATTCTTGTTTTTCGGGCAGTTAGAGCATCTTCTTGAAAAAAATAACTTGTAGGATTTATTTCTCAATGCAATTTTTCGAATTTAAAAAAAATAAAAAATAAATCTCATGGTTTAGTTTACTTTCTAGAACAATCTCACCATTTTGATTAGTGTATTTTAATTCCATCTAAAATATATTAATATTTTAGATTTTCTTTCTATCTTGTACCTACTTCTACTTAACAATTTTTTTTAGGAATGATAATTAAGTTTTTTTGAATTTTTTTTCCCTAGACTCTCAACTCAATTTTCCACTATAAAAATTTACAGCACAAAACTCTGTAGTACAAAAATTTTAAGCTAAAAATGTTCAAAGTCACAAAATCTAGTCCCGCAATGTGCTGAAAAACTTATTTGTTCCACTTTAAACGCAAATATCTTGCAATCTGTGCGGTCAAAAATTCTGAATTTTTTTCCATACATTCTCATACTAGTTAGGTGTAAGATCCTACGGTTAGATGTAAAAAAAACATTTTTCAATTCTTTTACTCTTTGCTTTAGAAATGGCAGTTTTGAATGTTTTTTGACAGAAAAAAGGCCTTGGGCCTTTAGGGGTTAAAGAGGTGAAAGTTTGAGGAGTTTATTTTGCTAATAGTGTAGAATTTCTTACCAAAATAAAATTTTGAAGGTTTATCTCTTTTTTTCTTTTTAATATTTCTACAGAAATAGAAAAGAAAGTGTAGACTTCTTATTACAATATTAGTATTGTTGGGATTGACTTTTTTCAACTCTATATCTAAGTTATGAATTTTGTGTGTTTCTAGTCATGGTGTACTTCCTTCTATTTAGTACTTTTCAATGAGTGAATATGAAGATTATTTTGTTGAATTTTTTTCCTACGTATTTTCAACTTATTTCTTCAACATAATCTATTCCAAGATCTTCTCCATTACAAGATATAAGACACGCATGTTATGAAATAAAAGGTTTGAAAAATGAAAGTTCACCATTTGGAAAGATATCATAATCTTGCAAATGGTGAGTTTTTTATTGTCTTAAATTTCAGGAGGATACATTTAAAAAAGTAAACTAAGAGATCCAATGGTTGAATCTACCAAAATTGGAAATTATCAAAAATATTTTGAGCATGGTTTTCAAAAAAGATGATTTGAAATAGTTTTTGGCCAAATCGCATCAAAAAACTTTAATTCCAGAAGGACGGATTGGTCATCGTAGAATCAACATTTTTGATACTGAGTAAATTATTTGTTTAAAAAATCCCCAAAGCTGCACTCATTGGAGGTCAAACTACTATGCATGACCTTAACCTTTTCAAACAAAATTCCAAAGATGAATATTTGCACTTCTATCCTAAATAAAAGGATTCCGTCAGTCTATCATTCATAGTACACTTAAAGGTAAGGTAGCAACACCCATAACTGTCAATTTAAGCAATTTAGCATAGTTGGAGTCACATTTTTCTTAAAAAATATTTCTCAGTATTAGCAGCTGAAAATCGTATTAGCAACTGAAAATCATGAATTTTGAAAAAATAAAAAAATTGGATAAGGCATTTAATTTCTGTAAATTTTCAAAGTAGAACTCCCTAGGGCACTGTAAACCACACTTTAATAAAGTTGCCTTGATTTTGGCACCAAAATCTAAAAAAAGTAGAGCCCACCAACCACAATTAAAAATGGACCTGATTTCAAGGTACTTTTGGAGACACTTGTAGAGAACTCTACAATCAAAGTATGAATAAATTGATGGTTATGAGTGCTGCTACCTTACGTTCACATGTGGTGTTAGGGGTGATGTTTGCAATGTGAATCTGATCCAAAAATAGGTCTAATTTGTTCCCAAGCCCCTGAATAACCACACCAAGTGCAAACATACCTAGGTGTGCACAACCAGCATCCTTTGAGGGTTAAGAGCATCCGTAGTGCGGGCTCGCTAAACAATCCCTACATTGGAAAACACAGGGTTATTCCACGAGGCCTTCATAGTGCCGTTTTTTTTAGAACAAATTGATCCAATGCAAAGCCGACAATCCAAACGTCAAATGGACTTCTTGCATTATAAAAAGAAAGAAAGAAAGAAATAATCTTACATTAAAAAAAGACTTTTCATTGAAACAAGGGAAGAATGAATTGATTGGCACGCTTGACAATGCAAAAAAGGGTTGACAATCATAATTATTTCTACCGGGAACCAACTTGCATGCCCGTCAAATTTTGAAAATTTGCCGGAGTGGAGGGGTCACATACCAAGACCGTGGAAGTGCCAGGACCCATAAAGGTTGCATTGGAGCACAATTTTCTTTTCTTTTATTACAAATGACTTTTTGCCCAGGAAAGTGCCGATACAGGCACTGTTCCTGGGCACATTGCAAATGCTCTAAGGATTAAATTTTGAAATGATTCTCCGGCTTTTCATTGAACCCGGGTATCATTTCTGGCATTTTACTATGGAAATGTCCATTTGACGTTTGGATTGCTGAGACACCATTGGACCAATTTATTCTAAAAACAACCTGGCATTATGCAAGCCTCATGAAATGCCCCTGCGATTGCCGATGCAGGGACTGTTTACCGAGACACCACTGCAGATGCTCTAAGGATTAAATTTTGAAATGATTCTCCGGCATTTCATTGAACCCGGGTATCATTTCTGGTATCATTTCTGGCAGCTGATTTCTGTCTGTCATTTTACAGAAACGATGAATTCTCCGTGCCAGCATGGTGCAACTGAAGTCAGCCCAGAAAATCAGGACGCAGGATTTCATTCAGGTGAAAGAAGAATGAATCAATACTCCCATCATTTCCTACCAACAAGCTTAACTTCCTCTGCATGACAGTCCTACACACACACACACACACTCATATGGAAGTTCCAATTCTGACAAAAAGGGATCATTTGAAACTTTGAAGCAGCCAGGGTGCAGCATCTTTATGGCAATGAAGCGCTTGTCGATGAACTGAAACATCTCGGCTTGCAACATTTATGAAGGGCGAAGGACGGGAGGAGACAGAGGACAGGGGATGGATTCATGCGGCAAGAATTTAACCCTAAAAGGAGGAGACCTATCACCACGGTTGTCAGTTAAAAAGGTCATCCAATTTTGGAATCAAATAAGGTAACTACACCCAATTTCGACCCCTTTCTAAATCCGACCCCTGCAGATTTTTGCCTAAAATGCACTCCCACTATTTACGAGAGTCTAGGGTCAATTTTAGAAATACCTATTTTCAGCACTTTGAATATTCACAGTTTATTCATATGGTGTTCAAAAAATGCATTCTCAAAGAATCTAGAATCTCCTTTGGACTGCCAATAAGATCCTACAAAAAAAATTCCAATATAATAATGAGAACCATGCTGAAATCAACTAAATTGCTAAAACGGTCGATTTTAGGTGTAGTGACATTAGTTGTATTCTTCATTTCTACACTAACCTTTACATTTTGTCGTGAGTATTTCTACTATGTTAATTCCCGAAAGGACAGGCCTATGACCACTTTTCCAAAGTCCTTCATTGTGTATGCTCCCATTTACATATGAATGAAATTCTATGTATTTAGTTTTTGAGATGTAATCACAAGGCTTCTGTAAATCATGAAATTTTAGATTCTCACTTTTAAGGAATATTTTGCAACAACATGTTTAAACTTAGCCTTATTCCTAAAAGGAGGGGCTTATGATCATGTTGTCCACTTACAATATAATTTTTTTAGATTTTTTCATGATGATTTGAAATTAGCATGTTTTTTTTATGAAAAGTTAAGAGATTTTACATAAAATACAAAGATGTTTTTAAAATAAACAATAGGTATGTATTATATGTTATTCTAATTAAACTCTAGAAAATGAATATGGATACCAATATTTTTTTGAAACATACCCCTATGTTAGATTAAAAAACAACTATTTTGACTAGAGCTTAATTCTAAGATGTGAATATACCAGTAAGAAAATTGCACTAAAAAATTAAAGAAAATTATCATTTCTTGATGATGTCTAAACTTTGTTATGCATTCATCAATAGGATGTTTTCTATCCCTTTGATGCAAGGTTTTTGCAAGATTAAGCATATAAAGAATCAAGATGAACACCCCCCATAAAGTGCCACATATAATCCAACATCTTTTCTCAACGACTCTCTAAAGCTAATGCTTAATAATATAATGCATACATCTCCATTATCACGTGCTTTTATGTGCTATAGAGGGCATGTGAAAATTAGAACTAAAATTGTCTAAATAAGCAATTGAATTTTATTGCTATAATTAAGATATCTAAGTTCTTGTTTGGTTTCATTGGAAGTCAAAAAGAGGATTCAAGATTCTCTAAGCATGCAGATTTTGGACACCAAATGAATAAATGATGAATTTCGAAAGCACTGAAAAATAGGCATACCCAAAATCAAGTCTTTCATGAACAGAAGCTGTCATAGTAAGGCAAGAATATTTAGGGATCCGTTTAAGAATCTATAGGTGTAGTCACCTTATTACGTGGACAAGCTCATTGAATCTTATCTAATCTCGAATTTTGTTCGCTTTGCATACATGTAAGAGCACTGTCGTCTTCAGGTAAAGGAATACATCAGAGAAATACAGCAACCAGGTAACATTCAGATCTCAGCAAAGCAAAGCAAACTGCTAAAAATAACATAGACGATACAAAAACCTTCAGGACGTATTCTGTCTCCTATGCTGACCTCTGAAACCGGCAATTGAGGAGTTGGCCTTCAACAAGCAAGTTGGGTGTAAGCATCACTAGATTAAATGTCTATGGAACTCATGTTTAAATGGAAATGGGATTATCTAGTATCACTTATAATGTGGCCTACAACCTCCCATTCTGAAACAACAAAAGAAACTCATACATAGTGATAAAATTGATTCTCAACAATTAAGCTCTTGTACCCATATCTATATCTATATTGTGATCTCCCTAAACTCCTTACATATTGGTTAAACGCTCAAAAATGACGCAAATGGCATCCTGTACCTTATGTTGTTTTGCAAACCTGCTCTGCTTGGTATAATCTCATTGGCCTCAGCAGTCCAACAAACTAGTTCACATATATACAATCCATGTGGGTACTGGAATTCACCCATAACCTGTTGCCAACCTAATTCAGATGTTCGACAATGTGCGCCCACTCAAAAGCCTGAGATTGCATGCCGAGCTACCTGGCAGCTATAAGTTCAAGTATGACTACAAAATGTCAAATTTTGAAGAGCAATGAATGCTGGCATTTATTCCAAGTAACGAGTGAAATCTTTGAATGACTTCTACGTTCGAAATATCACACGAGTAACTGACCCCTTGAATATGAAGCTTCGTCGAGCGAAGAAAGAATTCTATTCAGAAGACCCAATACAGCAACAATCAAAGAGGACGTAAAAACTCTTCGGCTGCAGCATGTTTGCTCCGATCCATTAGAAGGCTAACAATTGAGTAAAATTGACAAGAGTGAGAGGGATTAGAATCTACTTGGCCCGGGGGTGCGTGGCGATGAACTCGATCAAATCCCTTGTGGACTTAATTTTATCAGCTTCCGCATCCGGAATCTCCAACGCGAATTCCCCCTCAATTGCCATCACAATCTCCACTTCATCTAAACTGTCGAGGCCTAAATCCTGTTTGAAGCTCGCCGATTCTGATACCTGGTGCAGATAATCACTCAGATGTTCAGCTAGTGTCCATCTCCATCGTTATAAGTACCTACTGTCGACGAATTGATTTTCGAACACATACCAATAAAGCTTTGAACCTTCATAACTTTCGCATATACTATCCAAATGACGCATTCTTTGGTGCACTAGAATCAAATTTTTCATTAGACAATACGAACATCAATACGAAACTTGACGAGTTTAGTACTAATAGGAATTATACTCATCGGACCTACGTTACGGCATTGTCTACCCTCACATTGCCTGCTTCCAAACAAGCTCCCATTGCGAAACCCTAAATTGCTACAGAAAACAACAATACGAACGTACCTTGGCTGGATCCACTTTGGCGTTACTCTTGAGCACTGAGAGGACGCGATCCACGACCTGCGAACGATCGAGGTACGTCCCCTGAGCGTGCGCTTCACCGGACAACGCTCGAAGGACGCCCCATGTGGCGCCGGGCTGCACTCTCAAGTGCTGCAAAAGAGCTCCGTGAAGCGCCCGCAGCGACGAGGGTCTCGCAGCCTGCATCGTAACGTATTTGGAATAAACCCTAATGGGAGCTCACAGCAAACGGTGCAACACAACTGAGACTGATTGCGGAAATGGCCCCTCGAAACAGAGCCTTGACACGGAAAACCGAAACTAGGGCTTGGAGCTCGAGATACACGGTCACGGGTTCTCTTCGGCGTACCAGTCCATCACGGTCATAGGTACAAAGCTTACCCCGTCATTTCACAATTTCATACTCTGTACAAGTTTAGGGGGCAACTGGGCATTGAATTTTTTGTACCATTTGCACTGTTTTATGCACTTCCAAAAGCCTGCATAGCTGAACAAATCTTAATAAGCTTAAAGGTATGTTCCCACTTGGTGTTACAGGTGTTCTTTGGAATGTGAATCTGGTCCAGAAGGAGGCCAAAATTCATTCCTAAGACCTTCTGTAACAACACCTCTAACATCAGGTGAGAACATACCTTAAATGACGACCAGCATTCTGCTCGTTATTATCCATTCAAATGTTGAGCTGAACACATCAAAAACTTCTGATCGGAAATCATAGTTCCACATTTGCACATCATACACGGTTCTGTCAATATGGCAATTGTCAGTCAGGATTTTAGTAATGGGCTCATATACACTTTGCTACATGGTTTTGGCCTTCAAATCTGAGGGAAATCATCACGACATTCATTTAGTATGTATAGTGCACCACATTGCAATACACTAGTAGCCTGTGTCTTCGTAAAAATTTACAATTGGATTTCCGAAGTGGAAAAATAATCATTATACAACAAAAAATTGTGTGTCTGGACCCATTCAAGGGTCAATCGCTACCTAATCAAAGAATCATATTTTTGGTAAGTTTCTGGGAGGGCTAGTGTCGCTGTAAAACGCAACCTTCATCCCGTGAGACACTTGTTCAGTAGTATCTCGAATAATTTTAGGCAACTGTAAGAAATGGTAGGTACGACTTCTTTGGTAGTAACTACATAAATTACAATTGCCTGGTGGATTAAATACACGGTGATCTACACTAAATTAATGAGTAGAGCGAAGACGTTCACTCATTTCAACGAAGCTGTGAGTAGCCCATTTTCTCATGAACCGCCGCACAATATTCCATAGACCATCAAGGTAATGCCGAACTGTGGGCTTGTTCGTAGAACACGTAAGAGACTGCCTTTGAAAAGAGCCTGGGGTCCCTCCTTAGTTACAATATCCTGCATACACTCCCACCAGTCGGTGTATTGCGGCTCTCCAGGTAAAGGTTCTTTCTGCATTGACATATTTACAAACGGTAGTTGGTCAGTCATCACAAAAACAAAAGAAATCAGTGTCAAGAATGGAAATAAATACTCCCATTCCTTGCAAAAGGAGTCTACAAAACAATCTAAGGAAGAGAATATAAAAACTGTTCCAAGGTAACAGGTCTAATCCTGTCTCATATACCCACAGCTACTCATCAATTCATGCACTTAATTGGCCTCCAAATTTAGCGAGTAGGGTGAATGCATGACTTGGATAAATGTCTATGACCACTGATCTTTGAATATAAATGAGATTATCTACTATCCCTTCATTTGTGGCCTACAATTTCGTAGGATATTCATACATAGTGACAGAAATTTGATTTCAAGAGAGTTTAGTTCTTGTACCCAAAGATCGCTCTACTGCACCAACTTTGGGTAAAAATAACACCCCTACATGTTTTAAAATGTTCAAAGTAACGCAAATAGTATCCTTCACCTTTTCATGCTTTCTCAACTGGAAAAATTGTACAAGAGTAAACAGTCTAAAACGACTCCAGGTATATTAACCAACCAATTTCTGTTGAAGACTGTATGTTAAAGGCTGTACTACATGCAAGAACAGTGTACTGACAAAGAACCGGTACTGTGCGTAGAGAGATGGACTAGATACCTGAAGCCGAGTTTTAATAATGTCCATGGGAGTGACCAACACGGTGGCAGGTATAGCAGCGATAGCTCCAGCAAGAAAATTCTGTTCTGGGTAGAGTCCAAGGAGGAGAGTGTAAATAGCGAAAAAGATCGCTGAGCTAGGCACATCACGGGCTAGGGTAACACCTGCATTATTATAAAGACCTTTTACTCCGAGCTCTTTTACAATAGTCCACAACGGCTTCTTCGATGCCCCATCTTTCTGAGTCTGAAGTCGAACTTTCACGATCTCCATGGGATTCGTGAATACCACCTGCATCGCAGCAAATACTTAATTTGACATAAAATAAGATAACTTGTAAGTAATACAAGGATCACCTTACACCAAATCCGAATATGAAATCACGAATGAAGTCATTGACAAAATGTGCATGTGACATTGATTGTAAACTAGGGCGCTGTTGTATACCTGGGATGCACCGCCTCCTCCTCCAGCTATGAATTCCAATGCCCACACGCGTGCACCAGGCATCATCACCTCAAGACTACTCAACAGCACCTCGTTAACTGTCAGTTTCATGGCCTGATAGAGAATCCAGGATAAAGGTCAGTAACAGTGCATGGCATACACAATTGCCAAACCCCTCTATACATTCTACAGACTCTCAGGCGGCTTGCAGAATGCATCATTAGAAAATTGCATGGATCACAAGCCTCCGGCATCATACCTTCGTGTTCGTGGTATTTGAGATCAACATAATTTCTACAATAAGACAGCCAAAGCAGATAAGTTTAAGAGGAAGATAAGTTTGACAACTATAATACCTTCTCTGGGGCTATGCCTAAGAGCTGGGGCACCAGACCACTGTACAAGGATGCTGGTCCTTCCTTGGTAACAAGCTGCTTGAAGCAGTCAATTTCATCTTTGTATTGGGGGTTCTCACCTTCCTGTGAAGCGCAAAAGAAAAAGATTCTAGTTATAAATTTTATAATACCACTTGATATTGACATGTCTGCCAAGCTGAGTGCATAAAGTAAAGCATTCGTAGACGCAAAAGTGCTACACTGCACGAATGAATGTGATTACACGGTCACGCACACACCAATCCAATAAAACGTTGAGCCTTTTTCACTTTTGCATACTGTATCCAAATAACGCAATTTTCAGGTGCGTTGGAATCTCCTTGAATTTGCTAACAAAAAATATATAAAAGCCTGAAAATCCTAATGGTAGAATATATGTTGAGTGCAAGTGCCGCAATTAGGTGTGGTTACCTTAAAAGTGTTCTGAGTGAATTGGGATACATACCATGCTCTGAGCTTGCATTCGAGTCTTGATGGTGTCCAAGGGATAGACGGCTGTTGCCCCAATGGCACCAGCCACTCCTCCGCCTCCCAAGTGTTGCGCTATTCTAGCCAACAAAGTTGAGCCAGGGAGAGCAGAATGTTGCAAAACCGTCAAGGACGTTGCAACGACGCTAGTGCCCCCCGAGGATGCCACCGCACGACTAGCTGCAGACGCTGCCCCAGCAACAGACCCGGCCACTGCCACCGCCACTGACGCAGCCACAGCCTTCTTCACCGGTGATTTTGGTAACGGAGCTATCTCTTTTTGTATTTGCTTCCAAGCATAGAATGGATCATCTTCCATATTCTGCAACATTGCGGGTGTAATGCACCCTACTTCTGCTGGTGCACCCTCGTATCCCATCTCCTTCTCTATTTGTCTCCATGCATAAAACGAATCATCTTCCATACCCCGCACCAGATTTACACAGACAATTTCTTGTACATATTCGACCCCCATCTCCTTTTGAACTTGTTTCCAAGCGTAGAAAGGATCTTCTAATCCAATATCCTGCACCAATGCAACAACACCCCCAACTTCTTGTGTTGATAGTGCTGCAAGTTCAAGGATATTCTTTCTCTCACTATTAACCCTGTCAGGACCAAGAAGCCATATTCAACCCCGTGTTTATTTAAGCAATTTTCAGGAGATATATAAGGATTTTTGTTTGTTACAGAAATTTATCTTTTTTAACCCAACACAAGCAATACTCTTCACCCAGTCTGGTGATGTGTATTGATCTCTATTTATATTGCACTTTGCATGATATGAACCAATCAAAATGGTGATTTTAAAACCATGAATCCTTGGTCCTTAAAAGGTTAAAAATTTAACCAATATGCAGGAGTGACCTTTCATTGGGAGATCACTCACTAGAACTCACTGGAGAGATTGCTATGGATGCTACAACAGCCAAACTCTCTTGAGATCAAATTTTTCACACTCAATGTATAATGATTTCTTAGAGTGGATGGCTGTAGGCGACGACTGCAGGGATAGTAGACAACCCCACTTCCATTCAAAGATTAGTGGTCCTTAGACATTATTAGCCAGGTCATGTTTACACCCAACTTGCTACTTGAAGGCCAACCAAGTGTATTAAAAGAGTAGAGTTGTCCGTACCAGGGGAAAAGGGATTAGGTCTACCTTAATGTTTTGGCTTTGTGTCGGTGATGGAGCCGTTGTACCAACGCTCGCCATTTCCCATTCCTTCCGCTGAATTTGTATTTCCTTTTCGAGCTCCATCCGTGTGCTTCCTTTGAACTGCGCTTCTAGAGCCTCCACGGTGGTTGAGGGTGCAGGAATATCTACCATAAGAGCCTCAGCAGCCGATGCTGAAGACGGTAGCATTATAGAAACAGAACCTGCCAATGCCAATGCCGCAAGGGCTGCCCTCCGCTTCTGCCTTCGTATGTTCTCTGTAATAGCACCAACATGCATATCCATACCCCATTTCTCGGCTACTTTTGTAACTAATTCCAGAGACATGGATAAATCACGACACCGGACTGGCCTAGAATTTTTCCCAGCTTTCTTCATAGAGAGTTTTTTCTGTGATTTTCTGTATGTCATTGGTGGATTGCCGGGATGCAACAAAACTCGCCGGCTTGACTGCCCCGACGTTGACGCAGCATTCTCCATCCCACAGCTACAAATCCCGCCCTTTAAATTCAACTTATTGTGTTGCTCCACATGATGCATCACTTCAGAGGTCCTCCCATGTTTCAACATCCGACTGAGTAGTATATCGTGTTCACGAACACTGGATTTCCTCGCATCTCGGTGGCTTGATGGAGCCAAGTTGCAAATACTCGAAATAGCTGAAGCTGCCATCATTATTTTCTCGGGTTCTAAATCTCAGCTGCTCGCAAAGTTGAATATCCCTACCAAAAATTTCACTTGCAAAACCTGAAAAAAGACAAATTTCACAAATATAATGAATTCTCTATATCGTTCTTGAATTCAGCTCCTACCACCCTCGGAACATCTATTCACGGTATCCAAGATTCACTATGAAATTAACTTTCTTTCGCGCACTTCCAGTAATATATTGAGTTCAACATTCGAAGACACAAGCAGGGATCTAGTCCTAAAGTTGCACATGGCGATCTGTTGATCTAAAGTTACTACAGTAGAAATGGTGCAAACTCTACTCAAGCCTGTTATATTATCCCAAACACGGCTCAGACGCAAGCGGACTGTTATATTAACCCTGTATTCGGTTCAAAAGACAGACCTTTAAAAAACTGCTCTCAGATATAGGTCTAATTTTCTAACCAAATTTCTCTCCACGGCTGCATACGCGCTTTAAATGAAAGAAAACCTTTCAGAAAATAAAAATAAAAACTACAATAGAACAAGAACACTCAGCTGGATTCAAGAAACACCGACACGACCAGCAACAAAAAACCCGAACATTCATAAAGTCACAAAAACAAGAATTCAGACAGAAAGCACTTCATGGTTTCGGCTAGTGACTATAAACAACCACACAGAACCTCGTCATCTCAGCATCCACTCCCTACTACTCGAAAGGCTCTAATCTAAAGTCCGACCAACCAAAGACTATTCTCAAATTTAGGTATAAAAATCTCTTGCGAAACTCCTCCAAGGCGGCGCTAACCCTGTGACTCAAACATATACATCCAAAACGAAAACGGAAACCAAAACATAACCAAAACGAAATAAAATTCAAAAAGCCCACCACAGAACGAGAGGGAGACTTCATCTGGAATCAAGAAACGCCGAATGCAACAGCTAGCCACAAGAATTTGAAATCAATCAAAAGAGTTGTAACAAGATGAACAAAGACACAAAAATATCTTCTTCCTGTTTGCGACTGGTGAATGTCAGCAATTAACATGCGCCTGAAGAGATTGGACTTACTGCCCTAAAGTCCGACCAACCAAAGACTACTCTCAAATCTAGGTTTAAAAATCTCTTGCGAAACTCTTCCAAGGCAGTGTTTACCCTCTGCTTCAACGAAACACATCCAAAACGAAAGCGAAAGCGAAAGCGAAAACTTAACAAAAACGAAAACGAAATTCAAAAACCTACCACAGAACGAGAGACTTCAGCTGGCTGGATTCAAGAAACGCCAATCCAACAGCCAGCCACAAGAATTTGAAATCAATCCAAAGAGTTGTACCAAGATGAATACAGACAGAAATATCTTCTTCATGTTTGCGGCTGGAGAATGTCAGCAACATGCGCCTGAAAAGATTGGACTTACTTCTCTACTATTCTCAAATCTAGGTTTAAAAATCTCTTTCAAAGCTCTTCCAAGGCAGCGCGTACCCTGTGCTTCAACGAAACACATCCAAAACGAAAACGATAACTTAACAAAAACGAGAATGCATTTCAAAAAGCCTACCTACCACAGAACGAGAGACTTCAGCTGGATTCAAGAAACGCCAATCCAACAGCCAGACACAAGAATTTGAAATACTGTATCCAAAGAGTTGTACCACGATGAACACGGACACAAAGATCTTCTTCCTGTTTGCGGCTGGTGAATGTCGGCAACAAACATGCGCCTGAAGAGATTGGACTGACTTCTCAATGCGGAGGCCACTTGATTTCACTCCTCAAAGCGTAGAAACAGAATTGATAGAAGTTTGGGAAGAAGGCGCGGAGGAGGGGAATGAGGGGAATGAGGTGAGGAGCGGTGATGGAGGCGTGATTTTGGTGCAAATGGCCGGGCCGGACGCGTAGACCGAGATGGGAAACGTGGAAGGCGACTGAAGCTGCACCGCAAAATCACGTCAGGAGGGAAGACGGAGAAAAGTGAGGCTCACAGGACATGGAAGGGACGGAGGGGAGGGGAGGGCCCGCCGTTTGGACCGTTTGGGTTGCTGTGCTGTCCAGTGGGGAGAGTCGTTCCCTTGTCCTCCGTAAATATCTTCGTTGGCCTTTCTGTTCCCCACGTGGGTGCCCCATGCTCCCCGCATGTGGATTGGGGGAAGGTGGCCCGATATTATCGTACTCTCACTTGCTGAGGAATGTGCAGGGTAACTTTCATTCTACAGGAAGTCCCTTTCGACGGTCGGGGTGAATTGACCCCAGTCCCCAGGCTCGGCCCCTCCAAGTCATTCCAGGGGTGCATGTAAGTTAAGGGAGTCGACCCATTTCCAATCAGACATCCATTTTTGTTAGTTAGAGCATCGCCACCGCAGACGCAGCAACAAACGGAAACGCCACTGTTGAGGGAAGGGAGAACTTTGGAGCTCCACCGCAACCACGCCAAAGCCTGTCCGGATTTCTTGGGCAACACTACAAGCTCCCGTCCACGCCACTTTCAAGATCTTTTCCGTCCCACGCAAGTGCTCGCGCAACGACTCAATCCTTTGACAATGGAGGAATTATTCTCCTTTGTGACATCATTGATGATGTAAAAGGGGTCGGATAAGGCTTTTCCAAGGGGGATCGCGCGGATTGGAGTGGGGCACTTCCTGAAGAAGGGGAGATGGAACGGCCGAGTTGCCTCGCGACTTCACTCGGAGAAAGGGTTTTGACGTTCCTGGTCACGTTGGCGCGGTGGCGATGCTCTTACACTGCTTCGTTTCGATCAACTGGTGGTTCAGGTGTCAACTCACGCAGATGTTTGTGTTAGAGGAAGCACAAATATCGGGGAGGTGTACATTGAAAGCATAGAATGGTCAGAAGATGTACATTAGAGGCTACAATTATCACCTGCATTGAAGCATTGTCGATTTTGTAACCAGTTTTTAGTTGGAAATAGGGTGACTTATATAACAAGAATAGGTTGAATGGAATCTTCACGAAAAAAATTCATGGTAATTCTATTTTTGAGGAAAAGAATGTACAAAAAGATGAAATCCTTCTGAAATCTATTTATCTAATTGGGAAATTTTTTTTGCTCACTGTACCCATACACAAGATATGTTGAATTGCTTAACCCCTAGAGGACTGGCATGCGTTTTTTGGCCGTATAGAAATTTTGGGCAGGTCCGTGTGACTAGAGATTTCCATATTTTAACCCCTAAAGGTCCAAACACCGTTTTTTGACAACATAGCAACTTTGGACAGCTCACTATGAGTGGAGTTTTTATTTTTTTTCTTTGAAATTTTCACACAAGATGTGCCCAAGGAGTAGCTTTAAGGCCCAACAATTTTCATAACTTTTGACTACATGGTTAAAAAAATATTGTATGATATGTAATTTTTGGTGTATGGCGGGCAGCCCGGGCAGCTCAAAAAAATTCTTTAAAAATCATTTTTTTAAAAATAAAAATTTGAAATTGGTTCTTTAGATTTATATGTATGTGGAAAGCTTTAAATCATTCCATTTGGATTAATGAGTCAAAAGTTATGAGGATTCTTAGTTTGAGGGTAGTTATGGAATCTCTACTCTAAAATAAACTTTGAAGTCCTTTATTTCACTCAATTTCCAATATTTTTGAAAAAAAATAAAAACATTGGATGTAGATTATTTATTACAATATTACAACCGTTGGGATTGGCATTTTTCAATTCCATAAATAAATTCTTAACAATTTAGTGTTTTGAATCACTCTCTACTTCTTTCTACTTACTATTTTTTTCCTATATGTTGTGCAATTCCAAATGATCTGAAAATTTTCAAGCATGTAGCCAACTTGCCTAGAAGAATGAATTCAAAGAGTAACCACCATTTTGGGCATTTTTTCATACAAATGTGACCTTGTGAAGTGCAGCTGCCTGGATTTTCGCAGGGACAAAAAAAGGGGTTTTGTCAAATCAAATGCTAATATCTTCCAATCCACATGGTGGAAAATTCTGAATTTTTTTTTCACATCTTCTCAAACCAGTGTTCTATAAGATCTTACGGTTACATGTGTCCAAAAATGTTTTTTTTATAAAATTTGGTACTCGTATTAGAAATGACAGTTTTTGGAGCGGTTTTGGTGAAAACATAGTCTCAGACCTTTAGGGGTTGAGCTGAAATTTTAATAGAAGGTGGGTGCGAGGAATATCTTTCATGTGCACTAAATTTCAGGACATTTGGAAATAGGAGTCAAAAGTTATGGCCAAATATGTTACTTTTTTTTGTAACTGGGCAGTCCGGGCAGCAAGAAAAATTTGGGAAAAATTTGATTTTTTTTTAAAAATATTGTTTTTCTCATAGATTATATTTTTGTCTATTTGGAAAGCTTTGATTCATTTCATTTGGATTTGTTATGAGAAAGTTATGGACATTCTTGTTTTTCGGGCAGTTAGAGCATCTTCTTGAAAAAAATAACTTGTAGGATTCATTTCTAAATGCTATTTTTGCAATTTAAAAAATAAATAAAATTCTCATGGTTAAGTTTACTTGCTAGAACAATCTCACCATTGGGATTAGTGTATTTTAATTCCATCTAAAATATATTAATGTTTTAGATTTTCCTTCTATCTCCTACCTACTTCTACTTAATAAATGTTTTAGGAATGATAATTAAGTTTTTTTAATATTTTTTTTCCCCTAGACTCTCAACTCAATTCTCCACTATAAAGATTTGAAGCACCAAACTCTGTAGTGCAAAAATTTTAAGTGAAAAATGTTTAAAGTCAAAAAATCTGTCCCGCAATGTGCTGAAATACTTGTTTTTTCCACTTTAAACGCAGATATCTTGCAATCTGAGCGGTCAGAAATTCTCAAATTTTTTCCACACTAGTTAGGTGTAAGATCATACGGCTAGATGTGAAAAAAAAACATTTTTCATTTTTTTTTACTCCTCCTATAGAAATGGCAGTTTTGAGTGTTTTTTGGCAGAAAAAAGGCCTTGGGCCTTTAGGGGTTAAGTGATCGGAAATGGGTTGTCTTCCTTTAAAAAGAAAAGGACCTGCTATTTTGAGCTTCATCATTCATTTATCTTTGTCACGTCTTCTAGCTAATTTGGGGCCTCCTGATTGCAAATATGAATTCAAAATTTGCAAATTTGATCATATGTGTCAAATAAGAAATTCCAATGTTTTCTCGAGGGGTGAAACATGGGGGCAATAAGGGAGTCAATCCTCCTTGGCTGAGAGGCCTTGACGCACTTCAAGGATAAATGTAAAAATTGCCCCCTATTTTGTGCCCCGTAAATTTTGTATTTCTTCAACTTTCCCAGAGTTAGCTAATTTGGGGCCTCTATTTCATATTTAAATTTAATAAGCGGGTCAACTTTCTCTGGACTGTGAGCGACATGGCTGGAGGCAAAATAAAATGACCAACCGAAGAAGAGAGCCCAGTCCCGTGAAACCAAATGATGCACAAGACGATCGGGGTGGATTGACTCCCTCGCTCGGCCTTACCAGGGGTGCATGTAAAAAAAAAAAAAAACTATTTTGGGCCGATCCAGGGAATATTATTGCTTTCATTTATCTAATTAGGGGTCTCTGATCCCTAATATGAATTCAAAATTTGCAAAAAAAAATTTGTGCGGAAAACAGGGTCGGCCCGCAGGGCCGAGCGAGGGGGTCAGTTCACAAGACGGAGTCAGTCTGACTTTAGGACCTGGACGGCTGAGTGGACCGGAGTCACCGGACGCACTTGGCGGATTTTCAGTCCATCGTCTGCGCCAATCAAACTTGAGTTCCAGATATTTGTCTCCGAAACCAACTGAGCTAGTTCTGCAGCACAACCACTCACAGGATTCACAGCCTCGTTGCCTGCACTGTCAATCACTCCCTGTGAGTTTCAGTCATCACTCATCAGTTCAAAGCAACTTATGAAAAGACTGAAAACCATCCCAAATGTCACTAGATCGGCAGTACGATCACCGGCAACTCATCCCAAATTGAGAGACATCTTATTAAGAGGTGTTGCAGATTCGGCATATTTACTTGTCAGTCCTGTAGCACTTGAGTCACTGTCCGTCGTCTGTTGAGTCTTGTGTGTGTTCCCTAGGCCACTTGTGGCTGGGGTGTTGTACTTTTTATTTTTGCAATGAAATCCCGTTTCATTTGCGTCAAAAAAAAAAAAAAAAAAACATCCAAATTTCCAATCTTATAAGGCAGTCTGCTCTTAACCCCTTTAGGATGTTTTGAAATGGCATACAAGAGCAAATTTCAGCATATTTTGAGGGAAGTGATGTACAAGCACTGTTTAGCCCCTGTGTGTCACAAGCCCGAGCTCCGAAAGTCAGTTGCTTCCCAGCACTTTGTAAAGCAGGCCGTGTAACGTGAAGTATAAGTAGTTGCAGAGACTTTTATCGTTGGAATTGGTAGGTAATTCAGTAATGCGTCCAAATCTCAAATTCGAACAACAATCCACCGCGTGGATTTCGAAATTATAAACTCCGATGAGCTTCGTTTTCCGTGGAACGAGGCCTTTTTTGACAGACATGAAACTTTCAGAGGTCACAGACGGAAGTCAGTAAATCGCATGCGCGCGAGCTTCGAGAGTGACGTAGGATTTGTAGTTGAGAATGCCTTGGAGAAAAAGAAAATCGGAAATTCGTGAAAGCGTGCCTTCGAGGACGGCCGAAAGTACCAGGATTCGAGGCAGGCCTTGTCTTGGTCCGCGGTACGGTCGACATGGGGCTAGGTTGGTCCCGGTTACCTCTGCCCAACGCAATCCACGTGTCGGGGTCGTTCTTGAAGACTCGCTCTTGAAGACCCCTGCGCGGACTTCAAGGACGAGGCCCTTCACCAGGACAGGACAGGTAATAACTAACTACTGTACAAGACCCCGCAGGAACCGCCTGATAGCAGCAATCTTGCACCTGCAGACAAAGGAGTGCACTCTTCGAAATGTAACTACATATTTTACACGAGCACGACGGCAGCAAACAAAAGCACCACGGGAGCCCGGGAATTGAAAAAAGAAAGCGGTCAACTTTCTCGCACACCACATTCATGGCGAAGCATGGACTTAAGAAGTAGCTCAGTACTCTGAAAGTTACAAACAACCTAAATTCGGAATTTCGTCACCACATGATCATTTCCTTTCAATTGAAGCTGTAGTAACACCGCAAGCACCGTCCCTCTCAATTGAAGCAAATTGGCAAAGAAGGTTCTCCAAAGTCCAGACGACAAATCAAACAAAAGAACACCTACAGAAGGAGTGCAACACCTCCCAACCTGCACGTGACCAAATTCAACTACTGCCATTCATCAACCAAAAAGCATTGTGGCAGCAACATCATGACAGAATACAAGGCCGGCATTACTCTGGCGATGCCAAATAATTCAAAATCTGTGTTTGAAAAACCAGGGACTACATCCAACTGGCAACTTTGAAGGCCCACACTGGGGCTCCTACAAAATGGCAGAATAACCTAGTCAACCACAACTACGACCAGTTCTACAAAAACCACTAGGCTGCTACCATCGACAAAACAGCAACCCAACCACACTCCTTCTCCAATCTTGCACGGGCACGACACAACCTATGGGGGGAGGAATTCATAGCCATCAATCTAAACGAACGCTGTCAACACTTCCACTTGGTGTGGGTGAACGAAAGCGACGCCTCTCTGCTAAGCTCCGCTCCACACGAACAATGCCAGGCGTCAATGGGGAAGTAGATTCAGCGCCAGGGGAACGGTTGCCATCAGTGTTCGTCAGCCACTCTGCTAGGCCACAACAAACATTAGTGAAAACTTCACATTGCCGCTATCTTCATGGCCCACTTTCTACACCTATGAACAGTCATGAAGCAAGATTTTCGGCACATGAACAAAAATCCACAAGCCTCCACTACAAGAGAAAGGGGTGTTTTAAGTGAGTTTTTAAATAATGTCCTAAACACATGATTTTAAGTAATGACCTTTAAGGAGATTTTTAGCAAAATTTGACTTAAAACACATGTTTTTAAGTCAAATTTTGCTAAAAATCTCCTTAAAGGTCATTACTTAAAATCATGTATCTAGGACACTACTTAAAAACTCACTTTAAACACCCCTTTTTCTTGTAGTGCTCGCAATAAGTGCTTTGCTTCCGCCCGCAATGAATGCATTGTTTTGCTAATGTGCCGTGAGATTCGGGAAGGTGCAGAGCATCTGGATTTCGGCCATCATGGTGAACAGTTCAAGGGAGCGGATATCGTGGCTCAATCAGGGATTGAACAACCCTATAGTAAAAGTGCTTTCGCATCCCCAACTTTTCAGGCCTCCGAAGCATATGCTCGCAATAAAGTACCCACATATTTTGCAAACTAGAGTCCAAAATGAAGAAAAATACTTTATGCCACCATTTGTGGCTGTGAAACTAGCAAGTATAATCGCGCCGCATTTGATCTACCACGTCCACCTCCCTCATGTTCTCTGAATATTCCAACTGTTGCGGAGTCGTCTCAAAATCCACTTGCCGGCCATTCACCCACCGCTTGCATGTTGGCGGTCCCAGTGCCACTAGATCTGTCGATGTACTCAGGAACAGGACAGGCTTGGAGTCAAACCAAGCTGTAGCTGCCATGTGGTGATCTTCATGCATGAGCCAAAACAAAGTGGAACGAGGGTGCTCTCCTTTCTTCAGTCCGCACAGAAGAGAAGGTACGCCCACTCTTGGCCCCTTCAAGGTTCCCGTTGCATACGTACCCAAGTCCAGCAGTTTCTCAAATAAAGACGGTGACGTAAAAAAATTATCGACCACTATGATATGCTTCCGATACTCCAAGCCACTGATGAGATCCAAAACTACGTGCTCACTCAGTCCTACCTGAACCTCCCCTTGTTTGCCCAAGTACGGAATGACATTATAAATGTAGCGTGACTTTGTGGACACAGCTGCCCAAAATTTAAAGCCATATTCGGTAGGCTTGCCCTTCATTTACTGTCTAAATCTGGAATAATGTCCACGATAAGCTACCATCATTTCATCTACTGTAATGTACCTACCAGGGTTGTACAACTCCTTCGATCTAGTGACAAAGTGCTCAACCATAAATCTAATCTTCCCTATCTTATCGTAGTCAGGCTGCAACCTATCAGTTTGCAAGTCATTGTTGTTTGTCACGTGAAGACATTGCAACAACGCTTCAAACCGGACCCGTTTCATCACTTTGGGAATGATGGGGCACCTATAGAATGGATCGTTCTTCCAATAGTCTCTAATGGTAGGAAACTGTTTTATAGCCATGAGGATGACACACCCTAACCACACTCTCATCTCCCCTAGGCAAGTGTCAAACCATTCCACTCGACCATTCGTCTTCCCTGGATACTTGTAAGATGGTTGTGCTGCATATCTATTGGTCTCCACTACTAAACGAGAAATCACTGCCTCATCATAGAAAAGATCGAAGAAATGAATGGGGGGCTGGGTTGCTCGGGTGAATCTACGCCTTGCACCGGGTTCCGGTCCCTCAAACGAGCTACGGTCACCAAGTAAGGTGCTCCTACTTTGACCCCACTTATCATCATCGTATTTAGCACGTATGTACTCTGTCCAAACGCGAGCATCAGCCATGCGAAAGTGGCGATATATGTTCACATCGAGGGACTCACGACCTAATAAGCGGATCGTGGGATGGCTTCACGAGCTACGGTCTTAGGATTGGAATTCAAAATCAAGATTGGAATCATCGGAGTCGTTACCTGTAAAGTCACGAAACTCTGCCATCCAATTGGTGTCCAATGAGTCGCTCGTGAAGCCATTCCACGCACTGAAAGGAGTGTAATCGCGCGGCTCACTTTGAGACGGTGGTGCTGATGCATCCTTGGAACGCCGAAGTCCGGAACGGTGAGGTGTGTTGACCTCTTCGGATATTGCTTGCGCCGCAACCCTCGCCTGCTGACCGTTTAGGCTACCATCGTGAACTGGAGAGCGTGGTGGAATACGCACACCTCGCCTTGTGTAACCTTCAGTTGGCGGGACCATGTAGTCGAGTGAGTGGCAGTCACTAACTGCTACTTTCCGCCACCCAATTGGAGGTTGGAACTCGACGCCAAACCATTGGACGCCATCTTCCCACCACACCTGTTCAACATCGCCTAGAAAAGATTTCACATTCGCCCATTGTGACGCATTGTATCCTAGAATTTCCAAATCAACTCACACTGCTTGTGGAAGTTGAGTTCCAAATTGGCCATAAACTGAACCTGGTACACATTGCTGCGCGCCAATAGGACGATGAACGCTCCTTTTGGTAGCCTGATTGTTCGTGGGTGCAGCAGATGACGATCCAATATGTCTAGTGGCTGCAGGTGCGGGCAGCACTCTCGTGGCCACGTCCTGTGAATCTTGCGGCAGCTTAGGGCTCCCAAATTTGTCACATCGTGAAGCCAATCATGGACGTAAGCAGCATTCTCGAACTGGTCAACTAAGTTTACCGTCACCCTTTCACTTGCGATTTGCCTTCGTGGTCTCAGGCGATTGTGGAAGTTGTTGCTGTCTCCGCCCTGCCCAATAATTGGGCTGCCGCGGCTATCTTCACGCCCCCCAGAGGATGGGCCCGGTCCATGACGCGGCCGACAAGTGTCATCAAGAATTCGGGTTGGCGTGAAAGGAGATCCACGCTCTGATCCCCTTGGTGGGGCACGTTTCCTCAAAACAGGCGGGGATCGACGATCCACTTGAATTGCAAGCGCAATCCACGAACTGGGGCTTCGATTCGCCTCTGCTAAGCCCCGCCCTCTTCCTCTGCGTCGGCCACCGCGCCCTCCTCTTCCCCCTCCAAGTCTTATGGCCCTCCTCCCTCCATCGCACCCTCCCGCACGATCAGCAGTCCCCTGAATTAGGGCTCCCACTTCATCGCCGTGTCGTTCATTCGTTGTCGCTACCACTGTGCTCCCGAGATGGACGTTTCCTTGGGTATCCTCCAATTGGAGCTGCTCGGAGTCGCTTGGCGGTGGGCGTGAGTGAAATTGTGTTCCTTCGCCTTCTCTGGCATTGATGAGTGCATGCCTTATTCGCCCCCTCTCTTGTGGTGGGCGGTTCTTGAGTCTCTGTTTTGCTTTCGTCCGGGCCTCCTCCTTCATCGCTACTGTTGTCCGGCCACCAATGCTGCATGATGAATGTGTCAATGTCCTCCGGCAGACCCCGTGGATCACCCCTTGGCCGTCGTTCTGGCCACCGCAAGAGCCTTGCAATTTGTCTGTGAAACAAGTACCTCCAATTCCTCGGTGCTGGTTTACCACTCGGCCACCAATGATTCAAGGAGAGAATTGGCAAACTAAGGAGGAAGTCTTTGCTCAAGCACTTACTCACTGCTCTTGCCGTTTGAATGCTCGTTTTTCTTTCCTCATATGCCCATCTAAATAAGCGCTCAGAAATTTGAGCTGCTTGAACGTGCGCCGCCCTTCCCTCGTTTGACGCCATCACCGCTAGCTTTGATCACTGTCCTCGGCAGTCCTTAGCGATGAGAGGAAGAAGTGGATTTCTAGCGGGAACCCTAAACCCTCGTGTGTCTACGCTGGAATTGTCCAAAGCATGATTTGCTTCCGCACACCACTAACAACTCCGACCGGTGCACCTATGTCCTTCTGCTGAAACGAACTTCCGCAGGACAGCCGCTCTCAGTGGGTGTTGTGGAAGACCAAAGCTCTGAAGACTCCAGGAAGTGAATCCAAGGCTGAAGAACCTTGTAACGGCCTCTGACCGGCCATATCTGGTCGCACTTCAAGCTGCCGGACTGCCATTTGCCAGGTTCGCGTACATTCAGAGCTGGTCAGTGCAATTATGCATCAGTGGGGCAGCTCCGTAGTGCGGATTGCAGTCCGTAGCAACCCTAATATAATGTTTCCCCTGTTGGTACAGATTGCGATTGAAACGAGCACCACAACTGTTCAAATTTTTTTTTTATTCTCAGCGTCTGAAAAACATCCGCCCTGACGCACAGGGGTTAGTAACCTTGCACTACATCTTTTTGAGGTGGGATTTTTACACAACGATCACTTGCAAGTGTGCTTCACAGTTCAGAAATCAAAAGTAGTTTTGAGGAAAACAAACTCCGGCAAGAAATTTGTGACTACAAGTGGGTGCTGGAGTGCTCTATATACGAAGAATGTACTATACCAAGCTGGAGAAGAAGGAAAAGTGAACATTAGATTGTCCGTTGAACTCCCTCACACGCTTGATCTGACGCATATGTACCGGTTGCAGGTCAAGTATGGACCGAAAGAACTAGTGGACAAGCGAAATGTGGCTCCAACGACTACAACAACAGCCCACGCAACAAGACACTTTACCTATGAGAATTTAGAAATCTTCATGAAAAATTTGATGCTAATTTATTTCGAAATTGAGAATTTATGAGGGCGGTAGTTTATCAACACAATAATCCGACATCTAACATTTTATAAAATAAAAAAAGAGGAACTAAAAATTTTAGGATTCAAAAAAGAATTGTTCTTGGGATAATAACAAGTAAAACATAAATATATATGATGTTCTAAGAAACATCTTCTAAAATGAACTTTTGAATCATCAATAAAATTTGAAGAAAATGTTGAATATCACTATTGAACTTTGAAAAGTCTCAAATAATTATAGTTTTAAAAAATAATACAAATTATATAAAGTAAAACACATAATGAATCTTATATTAGTATCACTTGTGTAATGAAAAAAGAATCTAAAACCACGCTTCGCACAAAAATACAAAATAAATCCAAACATTGCCTTGTTTTGCAAAAGGGAAAAAAATTGAAAACCTAGGTTGTACCAAAAATAAATAAAACCCTAAATCTAGGTTGTCACAAAAATATAAAATGAATCAAAGATACTACCTTCTTAAAAAAGAATTAAATCCTATTTGCTAATTCACATGTAATCTTGTAGTTTGAATTTTTCCTTGATGGCATGGCTGCTCCCTTTCCAGGGGAAACAACAATACCCTTCAAAAAAAATGCAAACCACAATATTCTAAAAGATCCTATTTGCTAATTCACATGAAATCTTTGTAGTTTGAATTTTTCTTCAATGACATGGTTGCTCCCTTTCCGGGAAAAACAACAATACACTTCAAGAGAAAATGCAAACACAACATTGAAGGAAATCCAATTGGAAGATGTGGAGTGGAGACACTACAAGAGAAAGGGGTGTTTTAAGTAGTGCCCTAGACATCACGTCTTTTAAGTAACGTCTTTTAAGTAAGTTTTTAAGTAAAATTTTACTATAAAGACAATCTTTTTGGTAAATTTTACTTAAAAACTTACTTAAAAGACGTTACTTAAAAGACGTGATGTCTAGGACACTACTTAAAACACCCCTTTCTCTTGTAGTGAGAGGTCGTTTTTATAATGAAATCCATTGTCTAGCATGAATCCTCAAAAGTTATGGGACAATTTGAAGATGAGAGTTTCATCGCTCATTGTCAAGACAAAGGAATTGTGCTCATAGTAGAACTTCAGAATTGATTTTGGCATAGTAGAATAACTTTTTTCAAAAAAAAATTGAATTGAGATCAGTTGGTAAATCAATCTAACTTTCATTTCCAAAAAACCGTTTGTGATTTTGAGCCTCCAATAAAAAGTTATGGACAAGTTACTTTACTTAAAAAATATCTTGTTTAAAGTAATTTTAGTTTAGAATCTATTTTTCCCCTAGAATTTTCCCTTTAATTTCTCCTAATTGCACTTTTTATATTTTCACCCTAAATTCCTAATGTTTTCATCGTTAAGTAACTTAAAACTCCCTAATTGAAAGTTGTGGTTCAACCTGGAATACTAATACTTTTGAATTTGTAAATTCATGTACATTGTTTATAATTCTCATTTTCTAAAAGGTGAAGCAAAATGGTGGTTCATGACATCTTCAAAAATATTGTTGGATTTCAATTGAGTGAACCAAGCATGTGAATTAGAAGTGGGTATGTGACGGGATGAAATTTCTTTCTTTTCAAATTCCCATTACCTTATAGAAAAAATTGTCATCAAGCTCAAATAAGTTGATTGAAGAATCCAAGACAAACTTGCCTGCCAACACCCAGCCACTACAACATAGTGAAGCACGTAGGATAATTGTACTTAGCTGCTCTTGCCGATAGCCAAAGATGTATGCATACTTTCCAAGCTCTGTACACCTGACACAAAGCCTTGTACAAGAAAGACCTTGTATTCACTGTGAATACGGAGAACATAGTCTTTACATAGGCATAGTTTCTATCCTTTTATTTTTTAATCTCATAATTTGCTCCACAACTTTGCCAAGATGTTTCTAAATTCATGTTTTGCCCAATACGTAATGGAACCATCACAAAAATGTGAAATACTAGAAACCGAGGCCCAAGCAGGGTTTCCACATCCTAAAAGGGTTAACCCTTAAAGGACGAAGGGATGACCCTTGAAATCATCCTTTTGCATTACCATGTGAATCATTGGCTTAAAAAATTGCAAAAGCGCTCATTAGAAGTCAAGCTACTGTAGAAGATCTTCTCTTTTCACAACAAATTCTAAAGATGAATAGTTGCATTTTTGTCCTACACACTTTGATTCCTTCTCATCCATCGGCCATAGAATGGTTGCATCGACGTTTAAGGGTTAAAGCGGCCTTTAGAAGAGCTGATTGCATTTGGATGGGGTGGGGTGGAGCTAAATTCCTTCAAACAATTTTTAGTAAAGAGTTTTGTAGGAAGGAAAATGGAATTGGCATGGAACCCAATTCATTTCATATTTTTTGACCGTCATGGAATTAGTTACAAATTTTTGAAGTTGAAACGCAATGATCACTAAAAGCATCCTTCAATATACACTATTGGTACATTGAAGGAAGCAAAATTTACCTCGGTGTTAGTAGTTGCTTTTAGAGCATAGTCAGCTTTTAGAACATGGTCAACTTTTAGAGCATTGTGCCTACTTGAATCTATAAATGACGGACCTATGACCATTCATTTCAAACCTCACTGTCCATCACTCAGTTTTCTGCCATTTTGCAACTAGATGCGCATAAAAAAATTTATATTTAATTTTTAGAATAAAATTACATGTCTTCTTTACTTCACAAAAGGTTAAGATTTTTCTGTGGAAAATTGATTTTTTTGAGGATTTCTAAAGATTAAGTGAAGAAAAATCATATCAAATAGAATATTACTTCAAAAAATCTGAAAATTTCACCATGTAATTATATTACAATGAAAAACATCATATTCTAAACTCAATTTCTATAACATTCTATTTTTAGAAATCAATAGACATTAGAAAATACATGCAAAGTTCAAATTGCAACAAAATATTCAATTTTAGGAATTTTTTCTAAAATTCAAATTGAAGTAGAAATTAAAATAGATGACCTTCATTTTGTTAGTTGGGCTCAACCTCAAAAAATATCATTTTTGTGGAGAAATTTTAGATTTAAAGTACAGAGCAACAACTTCCAAAAATACACTAAAATAGCATATTTTGTGATCCGCATCTTTTACTAACTTCTCATTTACATAAAGAGGAACACTAGCAAGACTACAAATTCAATTGGATACCCTTCATAACCCAACATGAAAGGTCAACAACAAAAATACGGATGAAAAAATGCTTTCAAACTCTTTCCCGCTCATTAGATTGTCATCCAAATGCCATGAAATAGCGCCTGCGGTGATCCAGGGTTAATGCACAATCTTGTCAGTGATACAATTTCTAGCCTTGTCAAGAAAAAAAAGGCTATTGTAGGGGTTCCCCTAAAAAAAGATTGGAAATTAAAAAATGTGAAAGACAAATGAAAGGAAGATAAACATTAAACAAATAATTGTAGTCACTTTAGGGCTGAAAAAATAAATTATAGTGTGCCCAAATGGCAAAAATGATCACTTTCATAACTATTGGAGTTGAAGTATAGTAATGCATTTTAGAAGCTTTAAGGAAAATAACAAAAAAACATATCAATAAAAAAAATCAAACTCTACATTTTACAAAAAATAGATATCTGTTTAAGAATTAACTATAATGAACCCTCGTCTTTCAAAGTTGATCTTATATTTTTAGCTCGGATATGTAGGGCTTAATAATTTATTGTTATTTGCTTAAAAATGTGCCACAACAGACATTTAGCATCCGATGGACAACAGAGAATCCTTCTAGTAGGACAAAAGTGCAACTATTCATCTTTAGAACTTTGTTGTAAAAAAGGAGAGGTCTTCTACAATAGTTTGACTTCCAATGAGTGCTTTTCCATTTTTTCAAGCCAATGATTTCCATAGTATCCAAAAAGATGATTTCCATTGTCACCAGTCCGTCTTTTAAGAGTTAACCAACCTAATGTGCGAAGGTACTCTCAAAAGGCCAAGGAAGATTGATCCCCTTATTGCACGCCTTATTGCCTTGTGTTTTATCCCTAGAGAATACACTAGACTTTTTAGTTTGCCACCTATGGTAAGATTTACGAGTTCTGAATTTATACTTGCAGTCGAAGCGTCCAAATTAACTAAGAGAGGTGAAGAAACACAAAATTTGTGCGCTACAAAATAGGAGGCTATTTTTACATTTATTCTTATTTGAAGAAATAAGGGGGGCAATCCTCCATGGCCTCACTCATGTAAATTGTAAAGAATTCGAGCATCTATACTCATACCCACTTAAAATTTGATGCGCTTAAAAGTGTACATCGATTTTTGAAGAATCCTCCATAATAGTTCTTGTTTTCTACCCTTTCCCATCAAATATGATCCATGAATGATCAAGCGACTACTTATAAGTACCGCCCATTGAAGTAAAACAATGCTTGACTCCAATGCTTTAACCTCTAAAGGACCAAACAACGCTTTTTGCCAACATAACAATTTTGGGTAGCTTACTACAAACTAAAAATTTATTACATTTTTTGAATGTTTTTTGGGATGTGGGCATGAGGAGTACCTTGCCAATCTACCATTTTTTTTTACAATTGGATGCATCCATGAGGAAGTATGGGAAAAAAATGTTGTTTTCATGGATGGGGACCGGCAACATGGGCAAGGTAACTTACACTAGAGCAAAATTTGCATTGCAGCCTCTTGCCCCAAGTCCAGACTGGGATACTTCTTTGACATTTTTTTGGACTTGTAAATTTTCCACAAAGTACAAGGAGGTGGTGGTAGGGAGGCAGTTGCTTTGTAGCTTCATTTGGCCTCATAAGGCGGTTACTTCTTATTGCTACATTTGAAAATAAAAAAATTCAAACACCCAAAGAATCCATTGAGTCAATTACCAATTTGTCATTTGACAAACTACAATCCAAAACAATTTTGATGGTAAAATGAAGCAATTGCTTCATTGACATTCATAGGCATGAAGGGTGAAGAGGTTGTTTTTATACTAATCAAATCCATTGTCTGTCATGAATCCTCAAAGGGTATGGGATAATTTGAAGATTAGAGCTTTGCCACTCATTGTCAAAATTTAAAAATTGTGTTTAAAGTAGAATTATTTCAAACCTCATTTGGGTATAGTAGAATAATTTTTTCCAAAAAATTTGAACTATAAAAAGTTGGAAAATTAAGCATACTTTCATCTCCAAAAACCAATTTGTGATTTTGAGCCTCCAAAAAAAAGTGACAGACAAAATTCAATGAGGACGGATGTTTGAAAATGTCAAAGAAAATGTCCCTTCCAACCCCTCCCTGAAATTTGCCTATAACTTTTGATTGGAGACTCAAAATCTCAAACAGGTTTTTGGAGATAAGTGGATTCACTTAACAATGAGCAATTGAGCTCCTAGTAATTTTTATTTACTTATTCCACATGAATTGTTTTACCTTCTAACACCTTGGCACTCATGTAAAGGGCTTCTCTTCCCATCTCTATGCACCCCAAATAAGTGGACTCAGAAGCTATGGGAGATAGTTGCCAATTATTTTGATTTCCTTGGAATTTAATGTCAAATATCCCAAAATTATTAATTGATGGAGTAAAGAACACCTTCAAAATTGAGTGAAAGGTAACATCTTCAAAATCAAGGAGAATGTGATCCAATATTAGTGATTAAAGATGAATTGGGCATCACAAACCTTGACCCAGCTTCCTCACATGCCAGGTCTAATATGCCCAACTACCCTTTACTTTAGTTTGGACATAGATTGATCAAGCTTGCCAAAGTTTGATATTTTGGACAATAATTTTTCCTCCTCTAGGTCTAGCTGAAACCTAAAACTTTACCATTCACATTTTGAAGAAATTACAATATGTGCAAGCTATAAATTGTTGGAAAAAGGGCTTTGTATGAGACTTTTTTTGAAGCTAGTTCCCTATTGGAATGTTTTGGTACATGTTCCCCAATTTGAAATGTTATGAAATATTTGGAACATGTAGTCAGCTTTGTTTCAAAATTAAAGTTAAAAAGTTCAAGCAAAAAAGTGGAAGTTAACTTTTACAAAAGCCTCCCCAAATCAGAGCTGCCTAGAATTTGGATGGCCCCAAAAATCATTTTTTTCAACTTCAAAAGCTATAATCTCGTAATTTGTGCAGCTAAAACCTCCCATCTGTTTACTACAACATAATGAATTAGTCTAACATTGGATCTCATAGAAGATGCAACAAGATTTTATTTGTCATTTTTGAAGGGTCTTTGCCATCAAAACAACCCATTTTGAATGTTTTTTGGTAAATCATATATAGTCAAAGAACTTTAGAAATTAAAATCTTTGAAGCAAGAGCACCAAATTGGGCTAGATTGAGGTTCTAAACAATTTCCAGTAGTGGATCGAACTTCCATCCAGTCCCATCCTAAGTATAAAATGTACGCAAAAAATAAAGCCAGTGAACTTAGGATGAATAGCTAGTGATTCAAGGCCCATTGCTTGATACTCTAGGATTGAATGTTGTCAATATTGTGAAGGACCCAAAGCACTTATCATCCACATATGAAGAGTGTCAAGCCTTTAGCACACAAGGTTGTAGATGCTCTTCGAGATGGTCTATAAGATAAAGATGCCAAATCTTATGCCTTTTTTAATGATATTTTTTCATTTGTGTTTCATAATTTACTATAATAAAAAAGATTTGCATTAGATGGGTTTTGGGGGGTCGGGAGGGCCGTTTCAGGCCCGTTTCTGATGCCGGTCCCCCCCCCGCAGTTTCAGAGAACGGCTATTCCCGACAAAAAAAATTCAATTAAAAAATAAATAAAAAATTTAATCTTGAAATGAAAAAAATAACTAAAAAAAAAATATTTTTTTTCCGACATGGCAGTCGCTCGGCCATGTCAGTGAGCTGCCGCGGCCCAGAATTCGGCAGTTCCCACAGGCTGGGAACACGTAGCCCTATATAGGGCTGAAATTTCATCTAATGGCAAATCTTTAGCCCTTGTTTAGATAGAATTGATGAAATGCAACAAAAAAAATCTTCAAATTCCCTATAGTCTTGTCACGGAGGTCTCAGGTGGTCATTTTTTTGCGACATAATGCCAAATAAAAATTTGTTGTAGGCTAGCCTATTGTCTTCACTGTGGACATTGATTATAATTAAACTCGTGGGTGGAAGCATGCTAATAGGAGCCAACTTGGCCGTAACCACTGCTTTTTTTTTAAGAATCTTCATTCTAACTCTTGAATATAAGTTGAAATATGAAAAAAAATTGTAGAGCATTGTTTCTTAGTTATGGCTACATGACATAATGTAAAACAAAATTAATTATATTAAATTTCTAAATATCAAAAGGACCAAAATGTAGATGTAACCACTGCTTAATTCTGCTTAATTGAATTCAATAAGGACCCATTATAGATGATTTAAAGACTATTTTAGATGAATAAACAACAATTTTTGGTAGAGTAATGCAATAAGAATCCATTACAAATGACTTAGAGACTATTTTAGATGAATAAGCGACAATTGTTTGGTGGAATATTCCATTAAGGACCTCTATAAGCACCTCCCTAACGTCTTCGAGTGGCTCCTTATAGCATGCTTCCACCCTCGTGAGATTAAAAAAAAGAATGCAAATGAGCGGCAAGGGGCTCTTAAATTTCTACCCACCAACCCAAAAAAATTTAATTTTTGGAAAGAAGATGTCAGTATTTTTACATTTATTTCAAGTGGGTTAAAATTAGAAATAACAATGTTCTGAACAAAGCTCATAGTGGTTGTTAGAAGGGATCTAAATTGATTAGAAAATAATATTTCAAATGACATTGTAGGTGGTCAAAGCAAAAATTTATAGCTTTCCATTTAGAACCATAGGAATTAGGAGGGAACTAGTCTTATTCCTTTTACATATATTATTGTGTCTTTTAATTCCCTCCATTGTTGTAGTGATAATCCAAATGCGCCCTTCAGTATTGAGGAAAATTAAGCAATAATTTGAATGGCTTCATCTATAAAATTTACAAAATCATCATCTTTATCTTTGGTTTTAAAATTGTAACTTATGTAAAAAAGTTTGACCACTTGCTTAAACTTCCACTTAAAAACCAAAATCACCCTCCAAATCCACGTGATTGGTTAATCAATTTTTCATAAAACAACCAACTTATACACACCTTCTAACTAATCTTCCATCTATTAGTTAAAACATGTTGTATACAATCCAAGAGAAGGTCACAAATGCTCTTGGTCATTGCTCTAATTAAATCTATGGGATCAACAAGTTAAACTTGTTTCAATAAGGTTTGAGTATGGTTCCTATTCTTAAACTATTATTTATTTATTTTTGGATCTTGCTTTAATAATCAAACAACAATTCTACATATTTTGTAAATGCATTTTTTGGACATTGTCGAAGTACATTGTGAATTTGAAAGTGATAAAAACAGGGATATCCAAAACCTGCCATTTGCATTGCACATTGCACATTGTATGATTAGAAGGTGCACACTTGTAGGCAAGAAATTATAGAAATCAGTTTTAAAAACAGGTCACAATAAGGTGTTCATGGAATAGGAACCGACGGTAGAGCCTCAATGAACTTCCTATAGGAAGGGAAATCCAAGCCCTAGCTATATCTCAGCCGTCGGATCAACCATCCAACGGCACATTAAGGTCCTCTTTCAGCATATGAAGGTTGTTTCTTCGACTCCAGCGCACTACCTCTGTAGTTGTCGAAGTTTCTCTGGCTATGGCGGCCTCCGTGCGACGGCTGCAAAGCCTGCGTTCTTCACTTTTGTCTCTCTCTTCCCGTTCTCTCTCTCCTGCGGTATCCACCGCTCCTGCTTGCAAATCCGTTTCTAATGTCGAGGCGGAGTGCAGTGATCAGTTTGCGGGAGACCGGCCTTTCGATTTGAGGTCTGCACTTTCGAGTGGTGGATACGCGGCGTCTTTAGGGTTAGATGCCCGAGGGTTTGCGGCCAAGGCCAAGAAATCGGGTGGCAAAGCTCGTACGTCGAAGCACGCTCTCTTGATTTTGATTTGATTTTCCGTTTGAGATATTTCTGGACGATGATGACTTTGAATTAGGTCTCGCTTCACCTGATTATAATGTGCTAAGAATCTTAAGTCTGATGTCCCATCTGAGACTCGTAATTGTAAATATCAGCATTCTTGATCAATGTCGGGGACGATGACGATACAATGAAAGGTCTCGTTCGGCATATCGGCTAACAAGCCATGCTGACCATTCTAAGAAGATCACCACCCATAATCTGATGTCCCCGAACATCGTTTCATTAATTTGCACATTTTTTAGGGTTTAGGGTTTAGGGTTTAGATGGCATCCTGATCTGAAATGTATGTTTGCATCTTGAAGACTATTCAATTAAAGGTTTGGTTCGGCATATTGGCTATTGAAGCTATGCTGATCATTCTTAAAAGACCACCATTCATAATCTGAGGTGACAGTAAGCCAAATTTGATTTTTTGTATTCCTGGGGTTGGTGCACATACTGAAGTGGAGACGATGACGATAACCCGAAAGGTCTCGTTCGGCATATCGGCTAACAAGCCATGCTGACCATTCTAAAAAGATCACCACCCATAATCTGATGTCTCCTTCCCACGAGCAAGACGTTGTCAGATCCCGAAACCGCCTCTTGCAGTTATCATTTCGAATGGACTGAGGTTCAGTTTGGTTCAATGACAATAAAATGAAAGCTTATTTGGCTCACTAACCATGCGAATAGTCTAAAGTATTTATCCCATAGACTGATGTTCTATAGTCCTTCAAGCATTGTCTTTGTTTGTCCGGGTTCAATGGCTTTCAACATCCAAGGACGTTATTGTGATCTAAGATATTGAGTTCTTACTTGGCTACTTTCTCACAGGTGGTGACGATGGTGGAGGTCAAATGCTTTCAACCCCTGGACCATCAGCCAAAGAGACCGCTTCGAGGCTTATGGAGGCTGCACTAAATGCCCTGTCAGTGGAGCTCTCGAAGCTGCGCACTGGCAGAGCGTCACCAGGTCAGTGGTGATAGATTTTGGTACAATGTTTTACTCGGTGCAGGTCAAATGACTGTCTGGGAAGTTCTTCATCTATCAGCTTCCTTCTTCTTTTTTCATTTCTCGTTTTTCGCTGGGATGGCTCCAACAATTTTACTGAGGCAATCAATTCATGCGAACTTTGTATTCGGTATTATTTCTGTTGCTACAATACAATTTCAGACTATTTGCAGGAAAACACACACAAAAGAATATTGAAATTTGGCTAAATCATTGCATTTGCCTCCTTAAATCTCCTACGCGCTTGTAGCTAGACCCAAATTTATGTCGGAATCTGGCGATATTTAGCCCAAAGAAGAATTTCGTCCGTCCTTGTCGTGTCAGCGGTGATCTACCGATTTTGTTTACTTAAGTACTATACTAGTGCTGAATTTGAACTTCACCTATATTCTTAAATTGACTTTTTTTGAACTTGGAATTGATTATGGGTCTGTGTTGGGCTGAGTTGGATTCAGGGATGCTAGATCATGTGAATGTGACTTCTCATGGTGTTCAGACACCTCTATCTCACGTGGCCGCTGTATCGGTTTCTAGTCTCGAAACGTTGACTGTAATGCCGTATGACGCCTCTGTGAGACCCCGTTGTCACAATGCTTTTGTTAGATAATTAGATAAAAATTTCTTTCTTCTAAGTTGAATGGCAGATTGCGGAAGGCAAGGAACATATTCTGGATTCTTTGGGGGTCCGAATTTCTGTTAAAATCATGCTGATACTCATTGTTGCGGTATTTTGCTGCTCAGATGGTCAAGGAAGTGGAAAAGGCTATTCGTAATTCTCCGCTGAAATTGAACCCCGTAGAGGAAGGAGAAGTTCTGAGGGTTCCTATCCCCAAGTAAGAACAGTGACACTCGTCATTTCCATCTTTTGGTTTCTGTGTGTAATCGTTTCAATTTATTTCAACAGATGTTTTGATAGTGGCATCACTATGTATCGAGGGTCCAGCATTCTTGGTCCACCTTTTGGTTTGCAGATTTAAAGAAGTCTTTATTAACTCTGGAATAGGCATCACTGGGTTCAAGGCTGCGGCCATGTGTCGAAACTTTATGAGTCCAATCTTGATGTGTTAGCAGGGGCGTGATCCTGACTCGGTTGTGATGGTTGTCGTACGGTGGGTGGTTGATTATTTGGAAACTGGCGATCCTTCAGGTTAACAAAGGAGCATATACAGGTAGGCCAAGCAATCTAGTGTAACTTTTTGATAATTTGGGTTGGCTTTATCGTTTACCTCTTTCTGCTTCATTGTCTTCTTCCTTCTCCTTACTCGCTCATTGTTGACTGTCATTTGCTTCTTGCAGACAATGAGTAAGCTTGTAGGTAAAGCTGGCGAAACTGCAAAGCTTAGTGTGCGGAGAGCTCGCAAAGATGTAAGTTCACTATCGTTGGTTCTAGCATGCTTCGGTGTATGACAGTGAGATGCCGTTCCCAATTACTTGTTTGATTTCTTCATGTCCCACGCCAGCAATACGTCTCTGTAGCGCAGACGGATATGACCATTTATATAGCACTGAATTCCTTGTACGTGGGGACATTTGCAGGCGATGGATATTATTGCCAAAGGTGGATTCTCTAAAGATGAAGTGAAGAGATCTGAGAAAGAGGTATGTCTAATGACTTTCATACATCTGATATCAGCTATTCATTCTAATCTTCTGAGATGATGTTAGATCTTTTAGTTTTATGATTTAATTTTCTGTAATAGTTGTTACAATGACATTTTATTAGAGTTTTGCTTCAGTTAATTAGATTAACCCTGAAAGGACGAGCCTATCTCCGAGGTAGTCAGCAAAAACGGTCTGATTCTGGCACCAATAGTGCATTCTTCATTTCTACAGTAATCATGAACAGTAATCTTGAAAGTCATCCATTGGAGGCCTCGGCGTCCTTGCAGGGTTAAGATGAGAGTGAAACACCTTGTCCTAGTGTCCAAATCTCTATGAAGTCACAGTTCAGTAGCTCATGGTTGACCCCCTCAGGTGGAAGAGGTGACTAAGAAGTACGTGAAATCTGTTGAGGAGGCTTGTAAGTCGAAAGAGAAGGAGATACTCGGCAACTGCTAGGTGCGAAGAGATTCCACTTTTTTTTTGAACAAGCAGCCACACTGAAAAAGACTCTTTCCTGTAGCAATGGCCCGGTTTTCCAAGTAGATAGCTACTCAATCTTCTCAGGGTAGCTTCTGAAGGTAGCTTCTGTCGATGCAAAGCCTCCTCCCTCCGGTAATTCTGGGCATGGCTCGATAGAAGAATACGGTAAATGAAGGCCAAGTGGGCACATTTTGTTACTTGGGGTAGTGACCCATGGCTCAGCGGGACGCAAGAGTCTGACCAGGTGTGTTGTGCACTCTGTCTGCATTAATTCCCTACAGCTGAGGACCTTACTACCCAATTACAAAACCCAGCGGTTTACCCAGTGCATTTTCAGATGCCTTCAGGACTGTAGTTCTTACACCTTCAGCAAAAAATGTGGTGCGGGTACTTCTGCAGTACCTGTTACAATTCAAGTTTAATCACTTTTTATTTTAAATGAAATTTAATTCGTTATACCGCACTGTGATTTTTCTTGCAACAATTCTCTCCACGACATACTGTAGTGGGCTCCCTATGGCATCAATAGTGAGAGCGTGGAGCTGAGCATGCAGGACTGCGCTGTGCATATATAAACCGATCCCGTAATGAGTTTCTCATGTGTGAAAGAGTCCTGGTATTCCGCACGCTGGGGATCTGTTCTTGATGGGGGTGTAGCTCAAATGGAAGAGCGCTCGCTTTGCATGCGAGAGGTACCGGGATCGATACCCGGCGTCTCCATACCCAGCTGATGTGTTTTTTGTTCCTTTCCAGACCGGGATGCCGGGTATTAGCAGCTCGGTGTCCTATTTTGTTTCAGAAAATGGAATTCTATTTGTTTTTTCAAATCGGAATATCAGGTATAAATAGGCTGGGATAATTCCGTAGTTGCACTCAAAATTTCTGATTGGATTTTCGTGATCAATTTTTAACCAAAAGTTAACCAAATGGTTGGATGTGGTATGGTCTTGGCTATTTTTTCCTTTGGATTGGCATAAATTTTTCCTCCCAAGCTTTGATTGGTTTAAAAATAGAATTTGGAATTTGCCCTAAAGTTAACTTGTCACCTATCTTAAAAAAGAAAGCTTCAAAAAAAATAATTTTCAAAATTGAGATTGTAGGTATCTACTTGGATTTTCAATCGTCCCTTCAAGAAACAATGGTCCCCTAGAGGATAAGCATGTAACTTCGATGTGGCTACTAATTGTCTGATGGATAACATAGAATCTTTTTGTACAAGACAAGGGCAAATGTTCATCTTTGGTGCAAAGGGGAGGTCTTGCATAGTAGACCTCTTCTGAGTGCTCTTGGCTTTTTTTTAAGCAAATGATTTACAAGAATGATTTCTATAATGACTAGCCCATCCTTCTAGGGTTAAGGTATGCTCAATGTTGGACTGAGCAATGGTGGTGGTTGACTAAAATAATTGCTATCTATATCTAGAATTTTAAACTATTACTATTAATTAAAGTCCAAACTTATATTGTTGAGGAGGTGGTTTTGGAATAAGAATAATATATTAAAATAATTAAATACGTTGTTTGCAATACTATTTTCAAACTCGAACACCAAATGGCAACAACACCGCTAATGTTACCAACACAACATGTCAACATGAACACTAATTGTCAATTAAACTTCCACCAAAAAATTAAATTAGGATCAAGATAATTCACCCTTTGCTAAATTAGTATTCAATATAAGTACTAATTGTTAATTAAATGAGATTTAGAGTGAACTACATCCTTTGCTAAAATAGTATCCAATATGAATATTAATTGTTAATTAAAAGAGATTTAGAGTGAATTACATTGTAAGATAAATATAGGTACCATGACACTAAATTTCAATATTAGTCTCGTTGGCCATCAATAGCATCCGTGATATTATTGGTGGCCTTTTTAAAGGGCAAAATCTTCTCATAATGAATCCTAAATGGACTTGTTGAGTTATAAGGATGTTTCACTTTGGCATCCACATTTGCAATCTCTATTGATGAAGTTCCAAGCTAGCAAATGGATGGGAAAAAGCCGCATGTTGTAAAAGACCAAATTATTCAAAATGATTCATTTTCAAAAATTATAAATGCCAAGAATTGGCACTAGTTTTTGATGTCCAAACAACTTAAAAACAATCATAATCTAGTTTTAGCATTTTGATGAATGATGCCTTTTGTGAATTTTCAAACAATCTTGTTATTTGAATTTTTAACCAAATTTTGATCTCTTCAAGATCTCGCTTACCAAGTCCCTAAGACATGGATAATTAAACTACCCAATAGACTCTTCATTCACAATGGTCCTTGGGCCAATGTTATCATTATTGATTATTCATCTATGTGAGAACTTTTGAAAATATATTAAAAAATACATATTTTTGTGTTGCAAAATTACTGTATGCTTGATTATACACCTAATTAAAGGATTGTCTATTTTATAAGCTAAAAACAAAGTCTTTTGCTTAAAGCACATTCAATGTAGTCTACTAAAGCGATTTATAGAAAATACATGCAGTTGTACATTGCTTGACTCTTAATTAGCATACAAAGTGCAATATTGTATTGAATTTTTTAACTTCTACTAGATTTTTATTCTAGTCTCAAATAGTTATCTGCTTAGGTCATCTTCAATATACTATGGAGTTTGCCCCCCTAAATAAACTTCTAACTTTTCACTGGTTTATAATTAGAACTTGAAAGTTTTATCATTGAAAGCTTATTCCAAAGTATTTTAAATAGGTACAAAAAAATCAAATTTAGATATTTGACAATGAAAATGAACTACTACAAAAACAAACTTAAATACAAAAATTATAGATGTATTGGCAAATTACAATTATTAAAGCACATTGCACACCAAATTTGCATAAATATTCTAATTTTATTTTTTTTGGATTGTAAACAATCAAAGATTCTTCTAATCCATCATTGTAATATACAAAGTAATGGATCAAGTATTTGCAAAAAAATGGTGCATTGTGAATTCCAAGCACATTCTAAATTGCAAAATTTTATAAGACGTGTTCCACAACTTCATTACTTTATAAATATTGGTGAAATTATGTCCAACATGGTTTGAAATATGTTAGATATTTTTATTTAAGAAGTATAGCACAAAAAAATCTTTTCATAGTAGTCAAAGTGATTTGAAATTCTTTAAAAGTGTCAAAAAAAACTTTTTTTTTCAACTTCTACAGCTAATATCTTTTAACCCCTAAGCACTCAAACGACCATTTTTTGGTCGTTGCCTGACTTCGGGCAGATTTTTCGGGCGGAAAAAAACTTTTTTTTCAATTTAAAAAAAGAAGAAGAAAAAGATTGGATTTTCTTTCAATATTTATATTCAAAACTAAGATCACTATTTGCCTAGTGTTGAAAAATTTACTATTTAGGAAAAATATTGGAATCCACAATTTTGACCAATAAAAAAAATTCAAATGCTAAAGATAGAAATTATATTTTTGATAAATTTTTGAAGTTATATCATCAAAATTTATTTGAAGAAAATCTAAAAATAACTTTATAATTTTGATTGTGCGGATATTTTCTAATTTTTGTGCTTCACATTATCTTCTTTGATGCAAACTTCAAAAAAGTTATAGAACTTATATTATATAACACATTTTTGTTTTGTCCAAATCCACTGGGCTTTTAGGGGTTAATCTCTATTGTCAAACTTCACAAAAAAAATTCGATATGATCTTAGAGAATCTTAGTATAAGATTCTATGGTTGGATTTGCAAAAAATACATTTTTTATCTGCGTGGCTCAATGCACTAGAAATGGTAGTTTTTGGTGGGTTTTGAGTAAGAATTGGCTTTGAAACTTTACTTTGAAATTCCCCCAACTTCAAACTACATGACGAAATATTGATGTGTTGATAGCAAGGAAACAAGGATCTTAAAATTCCTTTCAAATCTCAAACCTCAAAAGAAACTATGCTAATTCCAAAACACCAACAAAGAATTGACGCTATGATCAAAGATAAATTATTATCATTATCTATTGCTACAAGAGATGTCTTGCGGATTTTTTTGTTTCATAACAATAAAATACAATACAAAACAATTATATTTGTAAAACAAATTTGCATCTAAAATAATAACTCTTCAACTCTCAAAGGCTAGAATTTTACTTTTTTTTAAATTATTTTTATTGAAATAATAATGCAATTGTGGAATGAAAACACACACAAATTATTTAAAGCAACAATCATAGCTTCACTCATGTGGTTTCATTTCATGATTTTAGTTGTGTGACATCAAATTCCATGGCTTCATGTTGTGTCTATGAGACATTTCACATCTAGTGCACCCTATACACATCAATACATATACATCATCAAACACTGACTAAACTAGTTCTGACCTAAAGTTCATCATTAAAATTCTATTTTTCAAATAAAAAATAAATACTATATAAAATACTTGAATGAAACTTGAGTTTAGACGTGTATGAATTGTATGACATTTAGCCCATTGTATACTGGAGTAATCAATCTATTTAGGTGTTCTTGACTCCTTTTCCAATCATGCATAAATCCAAAGTTCCTTCATTATTTACAAGATTCTACTATCCATTGAAATTGATCTTCACCACTTCAATCAAGATCACAAGCTATGGCTGCATCATTGCAATTAAATAACATAAGTTTAAGAGGTACAAAGCCTCAAATATATTGCAAATTGCAAAATTTTCAATCAACAAAAATTTGTCCCTATGCTCGTAAGTATTTATGAAATAGAAAACAAGTTAGTTGTAATTGAAATTAAAGATAATTCTATTAGTGTTTCATAGAATAGTAATACTAAGAGTTTTTTTGACTTTTTGGTGCCAAATTGGGTGATTGCAAGAAACACCTGTCGATTTTGTTGCGTTTGGCTGATTTTTTCGGGAGTACTTTAAAATTAGAAAACTAATTTTTAAAAATTTCAAAAAATATGACTAATGTATATATCTTTAAGACAAAGGTTCCCAGGGAAGGAATTTTATAGGAAAATTCTCTAAGTAGGAGAACTTGAAAAGTGCTAAGTCACAAGAAAATACATACCTTCATGTTTTAATTAGGGAAAAATAGTAAAAATAAGTAAATACACAAAATCAAAACTGGCCATCTGCAACAGCTCTATGGAGATGGTCATTCACCAAAAAAACCACCAAAATAATGTTTTATGTGTTTCGAAATGCAAGCAAAAAGAAGCTCACTTTGTAGACTTCCACACTACACAAAATTAACTTTTTTTTAAATCGCTCTCCTGGAGAGCTAGAAGTCTACTAGAAGACCATCTACTCCAAATTTCAGCTCCAAATTCGTTTTTTTGGATCCAAAATAGTACTAAAACCCCCAAATTGGCAAATGTGACATGAAATCGGGGGCTGTTTTTATATAGGAAAACATTTTTGAAAATTGCACAAAAAATTATGCAAGATGTATAATGGTCATGAGCACCTTCCCTATAAATCTTAAGTCATTTGGATCTAGAACGCAAAAGTTATGCCCAAAAAACAAATCAGAATACACTATGTGACACAAAATAGTACAGGTGTTTCTTGCAATCACCCAATTGCACCAAAAAAAAAAATTGGCTGAAAAATGTCAACAAACCGTGAAATTTTTTGCCATAAAACTTTGAACTAAAATAAAAAATAGATGAAATTGCTAGATTGTGGATGAAAACAAAAATATGGGCATGTGATATGTGCTAATGTGATATTTTCTATCCAATATGTTGACGAATGTTGAAATTTTGAGCACCACTATAAAATTTTATATTGCCACTTTGGCACTTCATAAGAAATGAAAAAAACCCTGTATAGTGCCAAATTATATTAATTTTGAAATTATGCAAATTTGAAATGTTAATTAATGTAATAGTGCACTATATTTTAACCTCCAAAGAATCAAATGTTTGTTGAAAAGGCAATTGAAATATGAAAAGGTTTTAATATAATTTCTAAAGGTTGGATTTCAAGGAAGAACAATATTTTTTCACTTCTTTTTCAGTGTACCACAACCAAAAAAATATACAATGTAGTTTGAACTATTTCCATATTATCTCAAACAATGTAATTTGCATCCAACTATCATTCATTTCATCTTCTTTCATGTAATTTCAATTTCAATTTCACTCACCACATTATATTAGATTATTACTTTCATCCAAAAATACATTCAATTGTTGCGAAGGGGTTTGCATTATTTAAACTATCACACATGTTGAAATTAACTTGAATATAGGACAAAGGCACATGTGGCCTTGGTTTGGTGGCTTTGGCCTTGGTACACCAAAGAGATGGTCATGAGTTCAAACCCAAATGTTGGCAATGTGTTTATCATCATAGCCTACCTAGCTACCGTTGGAGGTCAAATGACCTTGTCACCTTCGGGAGATCTTAGAATTTTCCAAGGGATGGAACATGTGTAGTGTCTACTTCATAACAAAGGCACCATTGATGATGCCCTAATTTAACCTTGTAAGAATATTGCAAGTCTGATGGATGACAAAAATTCTTCCATTTAAAACATACTCCCTCAATCCCACTGAAAAGCTCCAAATTGGTTTAGGGTTTGTTTCACAAAAAGGGTTCCATTTATTGATTTTGATCGTTGATCGTTGAGCAAGCGATGTGAAATGGAGGGCGGAGTGGATACACACATGATTTGAAGTCTAAATCGCTTGCTCAATGATCAAAATTAATATATGAAGCAGTTTAGTTTAGTGATACAAACCCTAAACCAACTTGGAGCTTTTTAGTGGGACTGAGGGAGTAAGTGCATATGTTCACCTTTGAAATTTTGTGTAAACAGGGCAGATCTTGCACAATAGTTTAACCTCCAATGAGTGTTTGCGAATTTGTTATGTACAGTGATTCACACTGTACCAGAAACGATGATTTCCATGGTGACTAGCCCGTCCTTACAGGCCGGGTTATCTAATAAGCGAATTGCAGCGTTGGATTCTTTGCAACGTCGCCACCAAACCGCTTCAAAACCCAATTTGGTTAATTAACTTATTGCGAACATTGTTTTGCACCGTTCACAAGCAAGTACTCTGTCAGCTGGCAACGCAACACGTGGAGAGCAGAGAGGCACGAGGACAATGGTCGGCCACTGAGGCCAAGCTTTCCAGTTGGGCACTCTCGGCTTGCGCCCCTCATGCTCGCCACGTCCAATTCCTGACTTGGATGCCCATAAGGTACAATCCGTCCGTCGACAATCGCCACAAGCCAACGCCACTCACTTTCTCAAGAACTCCCAATTCCGTTTCTTCAAAATAAAAATTCAATTAATTAGCCTCGAGTATTCAGTCCGTCACGCAACTGAAGTGATCACGACCCGTAACACGAGTTCATCACACTCTGGTTTTATTTATGAAATTATGAAATTGGCAAACATGGACTTCCCTCGATCAGAATGCTGGGTTCCCATTCTGAACGCAATTAACCCTTAAACGACAGGCTCATAACCGTGAAAATCATCTGTTTTGTCACCGTGTGAATTGTTGGATTAAAATAATGCAAAGTCAAACTATTGTAGATGATCTTTCCTTTCCCCATAAAATTTGGAGGAATAATAGTTGCACTTCTGTCCTACATACAGAGGAGATTCTCTTGTCATTCATCGACCACAAACCGTCAGCTTCGACGTTTAAGGGTTAATCAACAACCTGTGAAACAATACAAGTTGAGGACACGTTGTGTACTGAATATCTTTCAATAAATCAATAGTAGGTGAGTTGAGATAGGATTTGTGCAGCAGTGCTGAGCGATGTGATTGAGGCCAAATGGGCTACAAAAGCCATTTAGAGGGCGGCAAAGGCATCGTGGGGTCGGCTAGTGTCGGCACGAAATGCATCAGTCACTGGAACAATACAAGTTTTCTTTGTCTCGTAGGAATCATATGACTGTACAGAGGAACTTGCAGCTTTCGGGAAGCTTAGATCGGAAGTAACGAACCATCCATAGAATGGACTCGAGTTCACATTGCAAAGGGCTGTGAGTCGTCATGTAAGCTTAACTTGTGAATTCAGAAAGGAATCAACTCAAATGCAAAAGCGACACGGTAGTCTACAATGCAATTCTTTGACAAATTAATACAGGCTGGGCTCCGTTGAAGTCAATCTGAGTTCCATGTGTTGGACTTCGTCACAAACATAACGTAACTTATTATTAGACGGCACACCAAGCAGCAGCAGCAGGGATTTTTTTTTTCCTATTTATTTAGACAGTGTAGAAAGCGATCTTTCCATTGTAAGATGATGCAGTTGTTTACGTCTATATTAATGGATGACGGAAACGTGCAAAATGCAGATGGACAAAACTTAAATTATGCATCCAAAAGAGTGTGCATTCATTCATCCCCAGAAGAGTGATATTGTTCTTAGAATGTGTTGCAAATCTGTGATTCATCCGCTGCGAATGGGGGAATGGGGGAATGGACCGCCTAATATTCCCTCAACAAAAATTGTATCGCTTCTGAGCTGACCTGTTCAGGATGAAGCTTTCAGTTGTCTGTTCTGACTAAGATTATGCCACTGAGTTAAGTTCACGTAAGCAATTGTATGATTATCGATCGTACTGTCCATCTGCTCCTCAGCTGGTGAGTGGTGAGTGGTGAGTTGGTGACTTGACCCCTGGTCCCCAGAGAGCCACCTTTGCAATGGTTGCAGGAGCTGACACCTGGAGTCCTTGCTCAATAAATGATTAAAATAGTCCTGTACAGCCTCTGGCAGTCTGGCTTGGATGTTTTGTAACTGTGTCGTTTTGCAATGGAATCCCATTCGTTTAAATAAAAAAATTAATTAATTTTAAAAATGATTAAAATAGTAGTGCCCTGCCCTAGACAGATGTGGCTATAAGCAGTAAGCTTAACCCCTCATCGCCGGTCGAGCTTATAGTTGTGCAACGAGCCTCCTGCAGAGGCCGTTTTGCCCCCCACCCCTTTCACCCCTGGGGAAAACGCAGGAACTTTTTATTTTCTAGGCACAATAAAATTTGTAAATTCTGAATTCATATTTGCAATCAGAGGCCCCAAATTAGCTAGGAAAGGTCTACAACATACCCTAAAGACGGCACCAAATAGGGGGGCTTTTGTTTTACATGGACCCCTGGCTTTACCTCCGCAAGAGGCTCGTTGCACAACTATAAGCTCAACCCTCATTGCCTAAGGGGACCAAAAGTGTCCTCACATCGTTTCAAGTCCAATTCAAAGTGCTGTGACTTTTGCATCCGATGTCCGAATTCAATAAAACTTGTTGGAAATTTTGTGCTCTTTCTTCTAGTTTATGTGGTAAAATTTTCAGATCAATCCAAGATGTATTGATTTCTTGAAAGCCAGTCGAAGTTCATAGGCTCAATTTGAGGTCACCAAACTGCATTTGAAGGGTGCAACTTCAGGAGCTTGTATCTCCTTCATTCAATGGTCGTTTTCAATAAAATTTATTGGGTTATGTTCCCCTTGAAGTCTAGTTATTTTGGTAAATTTTTCATGTCAATCCAAATTGTTTGGAATGTTTGGAAGCAATTCGAAGTTCAAAACCCTTACATTTTTTGGATTACAGTGAACTTTGGTAGCTTGTTTCTTCTTCATTCTGTGCCCGATTTCAATAAAAAAAAATTGATAAAGTTGTCTAGTTACTAGTCTAGTTTGTGTGGCTAAAATTTCATATTAATCCAAGAAGTTATGAGTGACTAAGAAGCATTCTAGTAGGAGGTTCAGCCTTAGATGTGTTTTTTTCAACTTTTCATACTATTTTTTTGACATTTGGAAGCCATATTAGAGACACAATGAGTCAATGCAATGATATTTTTTCACCAATGTGTTTGCATACTGGTTTAATTTGAATCTTTTTATAGTTTAAAGTTTTTTCATTTGAGTAGATTTAGAAATCAAATTTCACCTCCAACTATATTTCTAGCAAAATTTCAGCATCCTTTTTCAACACTGAAACATTATAATCTTGCAATCTACGTGACCAAATGACTCCAAATTTGATCTACGTCATCTACAACACGTACACTACAAGATTGTATGGTTGAGATCTCTATAACTTAGTTATATTTAGATTTATAACACTTCAAAAGCAATGATGTGTTTGAACTCAAACAGACCTTAGGTGATGAGGGATTAAGCACAGATTGATTTGATAACAAATTTAGAAACCCTTAATTCCCTAAGGAAAGGACCGCGGCCATTTCATAGGCAAAAAAATGTTCAAAACTGCCATTTCTATTGCAAAGAGTAAAAAATTGTGTGAAAATTGATTTTTTTGCATATTTAATACCCTATGCTCAGGTCAGATTTGTTAAAAAATAATTCAAAAAATAATTAAATATGGCATATAATGAAAATTTCAGAAATTACAATGTTGCATAATTGAATAGTGTAGAAATATTAATGAAAATAATTTGAATCCTAATTAAAAAAAAACTAGTGAAAAATGAAAAATGAAAAATAAGCCGCGAGTACCAAGTAAGCCGTGAATATTGTGGTAAAGCTGTGAGGACCTGAATGCTAAACGTCATGACAGATTCGGCAAAGCCTTAAGTACTGCGGTAAAGTTGTGAGGACCCTGCTACTAAATGTCATGATAGATTCAACAAAGCCTTGAGTACTGCGGTAAAGCTATGAGGACCCTCATTCAGTTAATGAAAGGAAATTCAACCAAAAAAGAAATGATTTCATACGGGGGCTAACAAATTTGACCTCAACATATGGTAGTAGGGTCTTGCACTAGAATAGTGTAAGTATGTTAGGAAGAAGTTTCATAAACTTAAGCCGCATAGATTGCAAGATATGAATTTAAGGCAAAGAAAATAATTTGTATTGCACTTGCATGATTAGATTATTCTACTTTAAACCTTCTTAACTTAATTTTTTTTGCACTACAAACTTTGAATTAAAAACAATCTATCATGAAGAATTGAGTTGAGAGTCTAGGAAAAAAAATATAAATAAAAGATAGAAGGATAAGCTAAATTGTTAGTATCTCTAAGGTGGAATTGAAAAAAATAAATTTTGATTTCAATGGTGAGATTGTTCAAACAATAAAACTAACTTTTTAGAACCTTTTTTTTGTGAAAGTTATGATAATTGAGTTCAAAATGTGTTATTTTCTCAAGAAGATTCTATAATTGTTCAAAAATTAAGATGCTCTATAACTTTCACATCACTAATCCAAATGGAATAAATGAAAGCTTTCTATATAGACAAAAATATGATTTATGCAAAAAAATAAAATTTAATTGTATTTTAAGTTGTTGTGGATTTCTTTTATTATTCAGAAAGGTGAAATTTGTGCTTAGAATGGCATAACTTTTTCTCCTAAACACTTATTGAAATAAAAATATATTTCTAGAAAGCTCATATGTTTTTCTATCTTTAAAAAAAGTTTTAAAAAATCATGACAAATATAGAGATTGTATGAGCTTGTATGAGCTTGTATAGAGATTGTATGAGCTTGTATGAGATTGTATGACCCAAATCCATTCCTCCCCCAAAGGGACAATGGTCTATTAGGGAGTAAAAATCTAGGAAGCCCAACCTTGGACAATACATGATTTTTATTTGACATAGAAGGGTCCCTAGAAGGTTGTTTGATTTTCCAACCTCATGAAAAAAATGAAAGAATTTTTTTTTAATACTTCACTCTGGATGCCCCCAAATACCCAAAAAATGTTTTCAATGTTCAATTGATTGTACTTTGACCAAGTTTGTTTCTAATTGGACTCAGACTGCTAGTTTTTGCACTCAGCAAGGCAACTTAGTTACTTATTATTACAAATAACCTTTTTGAGGACGTAAATTAATCTTCCTTTCTTATTTTTGTTTCCTTCCCCTTGTTCTTCCATGGGATTGAGTTGTATTTGCACTACGTTCTCCTTCAAGACAATGGGGCCATGCATCCGGCTTATATCCTTTTCCAAGGGCATTTTGAATTAGTATAGTTAGTAGTAATTAACCATTTTTTTCTCTTTAAGGATAATTTCAAATCAAGGAGACAAATTTGAAATTTAATTCAAGATTTTAAATTCAACTCAAGTATTGTTATTGATAGTATTGAAGCATCAAAATTTTACCCAAAGGCTATGTAACAAAACTAATGACACATGTCTTGTATTTACCGTTTGAAAATAAAATTCTTCCTCCTCTTAAGCTATGAGCAACAACTATTTTTCTATTTTGTTGATAGAGCATCTTTCACTTTCAAATGCACACATTAAAAAAAATGGTTCTTATGTGTACATTCATCCATTAAATAATATATCATTAAGCCCTAAAGTCCCGTTGTCCCCTCGAGGGACAAAATGGATTTCGGGCAGGCTCTTACAGTCTCAATATTTGTCATAATTTTCTGAATTTTTTTGTGAAGATAGGGAATCACATTAGCTTTCCGAAAATGTAATTTTTATTTCAATCGGTGCCCGGGAGCAAAAGTTATGGCACAAAATCTCCAAATTTTAGTTCGGCGGGCAGAAAAAAACCCTCACAAAAACTTTAAATTAAAAGTTTTAAAATTTTGTTTCATATAGATTTTATTTTTATCTACATGGGAAGCTTTGATTCATTTCATTTGGATTTGTTATGCAAAAGTTATAGACATTCTTATTTTTCGGGCAATTAGAGCATCTTCTTGAAAAAATAACTTGTAGGCTTCATTTCTGAACCCAATTTTGACAATTTTTCAAAAAAAAAGTTTCACAAGGTTAAGATTTTTTGCTAGAACAATCTCACCGTTGAGATTAGTATATTTCAACTTTATCTTAGAGTTATTAATGATTTAATTTTTCCTTCAATCTTGAACCTACTTCTACTTAACAATTTTTTAATGAGAGAAAACTAAGTATTTCTTTTTTGATTTTTTTTTCCTAGATTCTCAACTCAATTCTTCATCATATAAAATTAGAAAATCAAAATCATTAGAGCAAAAATTTTAAGCTAAGAAGGTTCAAAGCCAAAAAATGTAATTGAACAAGGTGCAAAAAAATTTGATTCCTTCACTTTAAATGCAAATATCTTGCAATCTACATGGTCAAAGTTTTTGAAATTTCTTCCACACATTCTTACACTAGTCTAGTACAAGATCCTACGGTTAAATATGCAAAAAACACATTAAATTTTTTTTTTTGCTCTTTGCTATAGAAATGGCAGTTTTGAGTGGTTTTTGATGGAAAAATGACCTTGGGACTTTAGGGGTTAACCCCTAAAGAACCAACCTGCTATTTTAAGCAACATAGTGATTTTGGGCAGGTATGTGTGACTAGAGATTTTCATATTTTAAGCTGAAATTTCAATAGAAGGTGGGGACGAGGAATATCTTTCACGTGCACTAAATTTCATGACATTTCAAAATAGGAGTCAAAAGTTATGGCCTAATATGTTACTTTTTTCACCAAGCGGGCAGTCCGGGCAGATCTGAAAAAATCACTTTTTTCAAAAATAAAAATTTGAAATTGGTTTTTTAGAGTTATGTACGTGGAAAGCTTTAAATCATTCCATTTTGACCAATGAATAAAAAGTTATGAGTTTGCGGGCAGTTACGGATTCTCTACTCTGAAATAAACTTTGAAGTTGTTTATTGAACTCAATTTTTAATATTTTTTGAAAAAAAAAAAGTCCTAGGATTTAGGTTGTTTATTACAACATTACAACCATTGGGATTGACATTTTTCAATTCCATAATTAAATTCTTAACAATTTAGTATTTTGGATCATTCTCTACTTCTTTCTACTTATTATTTTTTTGGTATATGTTGTATAATTCCAAATGATTTGAAAATTTTTAAGCATGTAGCCAACTTGTTTAAGAAAAATAATTCAAAGAAGCACCACCATTTTGGACATTTTTTCATATAAATGTGACCTTGTGAAGTGCAGCTGCCCTATTTTTCGCAGGAACAAAAAAAGGATTTTTGCCAATTATTCAAATGCTAATATCTTCCAATCCGCATGGTGGAAAATTCTGAAATTTTTTCGACATTTTTTAAATCTAGTTTACTATAAGATCCTACTGTTACATGTGTCAAAAAAGTTTTTCTTTCAAAAATTTGGTACTTGTACTAAAAATGGCAATTTTTGAATGTTTTCGGTGAAAACATAATCATGAAACTTTAGGGGTTAATATCTTTCATCCAAATATTGACAAATCTATTTCCTTTCTCCAAGAGATTTGCCAATTTGTTCCTTATTTTATCCATTTTATAAAAGATTGGTTTGGGTAGCTACACTAAATAGTGAAATTAGGTTGCCTTAACAATTAGGTTGCCTTACTTCAAGAAAATCACTTTACAAACCAACCAATCAACAAATATGTCTACTGTTTTTGTTTGTTTGTACACATAGAGGTTCACGAGTCCCACATGCATAAATTTTTAATTAAAAAAAGTAATAAATTCTTGTTCAAAAACAATACATATTTATATAGTGTAGAATGTCGAGAAATTAGTGTGGGGCAACCTAATTTCAGTATTTAGTGTAGTGCCCAAATGAGATAAGATTTTGGAAAACTTTGCCAAGAAATTTTCTTCTCTTCTGAAACTTGAAAAGGAACAATTATCCACACATATATAAATAATATATTCTGGACTTCTACAGGAGGAAGGTACAATTTGTACCTGTCTTTTCTTCACCTTTTGTGTGACTGAGGTACACAAATGTATCTATCAATCACTATGACTGTGATTCAACAAAAGCATCAAACTTCTTCATAAGGACTTACCTTAACTGTGCATTCTCTCTTAAGAAAAATCCCATCTCTCACCGATTTCTAATCATGTTCACAAAACTGAAGAAAAGTTTCACACACAGTGTGAAGGAATCATGTCAAGTCCACACTCCGAATGCGAGATCGAAATATCTGCAAGCCAAGGTTGTACTGTACAGTAGTTCTATCGTTATGGCTGTCCCGTTCTGAATATTTTGGGTTCTGTATGCATGAGGAGGTCGGGCACTAAGCTTACTACACGTGTCACTTTGGAAACCGTCAATAATTTGTACTTGTGATCATCGTTTTGATAAAAAATTTAACAAAATCTCCCAACAATCAGTACTGTAGTGAATGTCATGCGAAAGTCTGGTTTCCATTCTTTTCCTTTTCACCGCAGGTCCACGACAAAATTTTGGCACCCATCTTCAACAATTGCAGGGCTCCGTACATTGTGAATGAGACTTATTAGAATATTAGATTGAGCCATTCCCAACATAAATTTAATTCATTCTGGTCTTTTACACTAGTAGGGTTAAGTTACCTTCTTCTGTTCTTCAATACTTTTAGTACAAATAGATCCTCTCCAAGGTTTGACTTTGGAATCCAAGAAGAATATAGTCTTATTACTGTACCTCGACCTAAAGAAAAAGAAAAAGTTTGGAGTTTAATTCTCGTTTTGCAGTTATAAATAGAATCAATAACCGAGTAGGTGCGAGGGATACCCAAAGTAGCACAATTACTGGTGAAAATTCCAAGCACTCCCTGAAAACTGGCCATGTGGCTACTCTCACTGTAGACAGCTTCAACAAGACAGCAGTGAAAGCCCAAATTCAGATAATGCTGAATGGGCAACCCCACTCCCCCAGACGGACTCGCTCGTACAGTTCTCCTTGCCACTTTGATTCCCTCCACACGAAAAGCATTCGCCAGTCTCCGACACGAAAAAGAAAAGCATTCATTTCACGTCCATGGAATCAATCCTTGGATGAGGGTGCCAAAAGAAACGGCAATTCCAGGAAAAGAAAGAAAGAAAAATGGGAATCAAAGTGGCTAAAAATTGGATTGTGGCATCACCAGAGTCCAGCACAACACTCAGCGTCCCCAAGGACCTCAATGTATAATAAAGAGGTTCTACAACACTCGCTTACACCCATTCTGAGCTTCGAGCTTCGCAGTACGAGTACCAGTGCAGTTTAGTCTTCTCTTCTCTCTCGATCGTCTGGTTTTACGATCATCTGGTTTGTGGGATTGTCGCCCTTGTTCGGAATCCGGCAGCGATGGTGAAGTTGGCGTTAGGCGAAACCGATGAAGCCTCCAGCCCTGACGCGCTCAAGGGCGCGTTGGCGGAGTTCATTTCCCTGTTCCTCTTCGTGTTCATTGGCGTGGGATCGGTGATGTCGTACGAGAAGATCCACCCGGGTGGTGATATGGAAGCTGGGGGGTTGTTGGTGATTGCGCTGGCGCACGGGTTTGCGCTTGCAATTTTGGTGGCGATGACGGCGAACATCAGTGGAGGGCATGTGAATCCGGCGGTGTCGCTGGGGCTCGCGCTGGCGGGGAAGATCACAGTTATTCGACTTGTGCTCTACTGGGTGGCGCAGCTGCTCGGCGCTGCTGCAGGTAATTGAGTAACCAATTTGGGGAGTTCCCCTGTTACTTGGTGTTTCGGATATCGTATGTAAGCGGGAGATGCATGCATGTCCTGTGCGATTTGATTTCCCGTCTTTCAGATGTCCGCAGATGCTGCAAGTTTTGCGCAATTTGATAGTACCCGTCTTTCAGATGTTCACAATCTTGTGCACTTTGATACGAACTCGTCGTTCCGATGTGCACAGGTGCTGCTAGTGCTGTGCACTTTGATAGTACCCCTGTTTCATTTTTTCCTAGATGCTGCAAGTTTTGTGCAATTTGTTTTCAGATGTTCGTAGATGCTGCAAGTCCTGTGCACTTTGATTTTTAGATACTCGCAGATGCTGCAAGTCGATCTTGCGCATATTCCTACCAATCTTTGACGTCTTCCCTTAGCCGCTGTAATTCATACGTCGGGGATATACCAGCCATTCCAGGCCACGCCATGTCTAATGGATTCGCTTGCCAAATGTTGTGAGTGCAGGTGCATGGGCGTTGAAGGTCGTCACTACCGGCGAGGTCCTAGCCCGTCACACCATCGGCGCCGGCATGACTGTCTGGTCCGCCGTGCTGATGGAGATCATCCTCACCTTCACGCTCATGTTCGTGGTGTTCGCCACCGCCGTGGACCCCAAGAAGGGCACGGTGGGCGTGATCGCCCCCTTGGCCATCGGCTTCACGGTCCTTGCCCAGATCTTCGTGGGCGCTCCTTTCAGCGGCGCCTCGATGAACCCCGGACGCTCCTTCGGCCCAGCGCTCGTGGCCCTGGACTTCCACAACCACTGGGTGTACTGGGTGGGACCCTTCATCGGCGCCGCGCTCGCCGCGCTCATCTACGACGGGGTGTTCATCTCGGCAGAGGCGCCGCAGGGACACCAGCCCGTCCCCGCCACCGACTTCTAGAGAAGGAAACCACCTTCGGGCTTCTGCGAGAGTCGGAGACTTGAAAATTTCGAGTAGACAAGCGCAAATATGTTTCTTAGTGCTTAAGAAACGTGCGGCTGTCGCCTTGTTGTAACGATCAGTTGGTATGTATCCTTGTAGAGTTAATCTGTTGTAATGGCACACCCTCTTTTGTGTAATCAATCAAGTGTCAATGCACACGCTTGTTCTTGTACCTTTGCGTTCCTCGCTTGTCGAAGTCCTTCCGTGCATGTGGATTGGAAGCTATTCGTTGGTGTTGATGGTAAGAAACAGGGTTTGTCAATGGTTTTAAGTATCCTAGTCTCGACCTTCGAAATGTGCTTGGCTTTGGCTTTTCTTGAACGATGTGTTGGTTTGATCCACTGTATACTCTGTTCTAATTGCACACCCCTTTTGTGTAATCAAGTGTCGATGCTTATGCTTGTTCTTGTAATTTTGTGTTTCTGCCCTGTCGAAGTCGTACGGAGTGTGTATTGGAAGTGATTCGTTGTTGTTGGTAACAGGGTCTATCAATGGTTTTGGGATCCTCTACCTTAGATCTATGTTTTGCTTTGGCTTTTCGTTGTTGGTCTGAGATGCAAGCGTGCACACTGCACACTGCACACTGCGATTTGTGGATTGGTTTGGGTTTTGTCAACTCTGGACAATGTGAGTTGTCAGATAGAATTCAGCATCATGATAAACAGAGTACTGTGTGTAATCAGAATGGGACCAGACTGTAAACGGCAGAGAATTATGGCTCACTTCTCAGGAATTAGGTGTTACAAATTTTTGGGCTTGCATGAGTGCTTCCATTCACAAGGGGGATGATGGCTCTCAAATGGTGATTCTGGTTTCAAGGTGCTATCACTCTAAAGAATGTTGTGGGGGCAATGAATTTTTTACTAGGCATTTGTATTCCTTCATGTCTGTGCCAGATATGTTAAGAAATCATTTGTAAGTTCCTGTAGCATGCTGGTATGTTTCTACTGGATGGCCGCTCGATCAGCATGGGCTAATGGATTATATGACACTCTTGGATTTTGCATTCTTTCTTTGCGTTTGCACTCGTTCATGTCGGTGCTTCCTGGCATCGAATATATGTGATGGAAATTTCCAGAGTTTGTTGTTATAAAATAACAAGCAGTAGACTTCAGTTGAGGGAGCAAATAGTCTGATTTCTGTAGGGTATTAGGTTCAACTGAACTCTCCAAATAAACCAGAGATACGCTCAGTTCCTTTCCTTTTGCTGTGAGCGTGCACATCCAGGATCATCAATCTCTACCCCCAAGTGCCCAAACCGATCACTGTAAGTTTACTTTTGAGAATGATAAATAAATTCAAAATTCTCAAAATATCTAAAACATTCATTCATGTAGTGCATTATTTCCGTTCTTCTTTCGTGATTTTTCCAAATGCTTCTTCCAATTGAATATTAATTTTTCACAACATTCATCATAGAGTAAGAGAATATTTGAGCACTTTGGTACGGTGAAAAAAAGACAAATCTCTTTCTCCTGCCGTGACGGAACTAAGCTGGGATACATCATGCCCACGAGCTTTGCATTTTTACAAAGAGTCCGTGTGATTCCAAGATTCTTCACGATTTTTTGGAGCCCAGCAAAGCACAAAGGAAAGGAGTCAAAGGACCTGATCTGAGTTGCTGAGGTTAACGTACATGTCAGCAACTCTCCAAAAGGACCAATTGCTGCTGGCCAAGGGAGAACTCCATTCAACCAACGTGTACCACAACTGCAGTCCCTGCATAGTGGAAACCGTACTCATGCACCAAGATTATTTTGTTTGGATTTGTGGACAGGTTAAGTCTTTTAGGTACACTAAAAAGGGTATTTAGTGTTGGCAACACTATTTGCGAACCATGACACTAAATATCATTAAGCCTACTAAAGTAAGTAACATTAAATGTAATTTCTAACATTAAATATACTCTATGGTAAATCTGAAATCTGAAAATGTTTACATTTAGTGTTAGAACTTATTAAAGGAAGGTAGAAGGGAAGAGAAGGCGAAGGCGGCGCATTGAAGTTTAGCACTACACTAATCGTCCTAAAATTGACATTTAGTGTAGGGTCAAGTAGGGTGGTAATTACACTAAATGTAATCCAACACTAAATACCTTTTTTAGTGTAGTGTGCTCTTAAAGCGACCATTTAAGAGGTGATTGCCTTTTGGGGGAAGCTAAACTCCTTGGAAACAATTTTCAGTAAATTTTCGTAGGAAGAAAAATGGAATTGGCATCTAACCCAAGTCCTTTCATATTTTTTGGACCTTTGTAGAATTAGTTATGAGTTTTTGAAGTTGAAACACAGTGGGCACTGAAAGTGATGATCTCCTAAAACGTACACTATTGGTACATTGAAGAAAGCAAAATGTACCTTTGTGTCGTGATCTCTTATAAAGCATGGGTGCTTTTAGAGCAGACTACCTTATATTGTTTGGATTTGTGGACAGATTAACCCCTAAAGTTCTATGAGCAGCTACACTTTACAAGGTCACATTTATATTTAAAAAAAATGTCCAAAATGGTGGTGCTTCTTCAAATTCATTCTTCAAGGCAAGTTGGCTATATGCTTGAAAATTTTCAAATCATTTGAAATTGTACAACATATAATTAGGGAAAAAAATAGTAAATAGAAAGAAGTGTAGAATGATTCAAAATACTAAATTGTTAAGAATTTAATTATGGAACTGAAAAATGTCAATCCAATGGTTGTAATGTTGTAATAAACGATCTACACCCTACGATTTTATTATTTTCCAAAAATATTGAAAATTGAGTTAAATAAAGGACTTCAAAGTTTATTTTATAGTAGAGAATCCATAACTACCCACAAACAAAAACTCCTTGTAACTTTGGCTCATTGATCAAAATAGAATGATTCAAAGCTTTCCATGTACATATAAATCTAGAAAATCAATTTTAAATTTTTGTTTTTGAAAAAGTTTTTTTTTATCTGCCCAAACTACCCAACCGAGAAAAAGAATTACATATCATACAATAACTTCTTAACCATGTAGTCAAAAGTTATGAAAATTGTTGGGCCTTAAAGAAAAAACTTGCCCCCATATTGTGTGAAAATTTCAAAGGAAAAAAATAAAAAAATAATTTGTAGTGAACTATCCAAAATTGCCATGTTGCCAAAAAAATACAGCTTGGTCCTTTAGGGGTCACTCTTCTATAGGAGTAAACCAATTCCATAGAAAGCTTCTAGAAAGGTTGGCATATGTACTTTTAATCTCTCCTAGTACTTTGTACTTCGTTTGCAAATAATGCAAAGTAGATGCGGGTGATTGCACAAAATACATGCCAAATTTGTTGCATTCTATAATACTCATGCCTTTTTTTTCTAGAGTACTTAAAAATTAGAAAAATAATTTAAAATTTAAAAAAAATACAACCAATGTAAACATATATAAGATGAGGTAACCACCGAAGGAAAATTGTAGAAAATTGTTAAATCTCAAGAAAATTCATATTTTGATGTTTTAATTTGGAAAAAATAAAAAATAAAAAATAAAATAAAAATTGGTCATTTGTGACAACTTTATGGAGATGGTCATTTACCAAGAAACCTACCAAAATAATTTTTTTTACATATTTCAAAATGCAAGCAGAAAAAGGTTCATTTGGTGGACTTTTACGCAACATATAATTAGCTATTTGTAAAAATCCTTTGAATGATAGCTAAAAGTATACTACAAGAGAATCCCCTCTTAATTTCAGCTCCAAATTCATTTCTTTGGGTACTACTTTGTTTGAAAACCCCCAAATTGGCAAGTGTGATATAAACTTGGAGGTTATTTTTACACATTAAAACATTTTTTTTTAATTCCAAAAAATTATACAAGGAGTATAATAGTCATGAGTACCTTGCCTATGAATTTGAATCATTTGAACTTGAAACGCAAAATTTATGGCCAAAAAACTAATCAACTAGAGACGTGTGACAGAAAATAGTATAGGTCTTTTGTGCAATCACCCATGTATAATTTTTATGTTGCCTCATAGCAATATAAATAAGTTCCTGAAGAGAAGGCAGAAACCAATTTGTGTAGCTTCCTCTGACCTTAACTTTCTGTGATGATGCTCTTTTATCCTTCTCTTGCTTTGGTGTAAGCAAAACAACTTCAAGTTGTTTTTTTGGTCTTCCAACCAGCTTCTTCACCTCCTACTTCTCCAACTCCATCTTTACGCCCAAAGTTGCAAATGCACGCTCTACACATATTTTTTGCACTGCTTTGTCAATTGGTACAAACATACATTGTAAAGTTTTCTGCCTCACCATTTTCCACTCTATTTAGACACAAACTCCCCAAAACAAAAACAACCACCATATTATATGAGAGACATAATAAGCTAATTAACAAATTTATAAGGCATTAGAACATTAATAACTTGGAAGTGGCTTCCATTTTCTTAAATAATATTACTTTCATGGGGAATGGGAAAGTGATGGTTGTGACTTCATGAAATTAATTATATACCAGCAATTTATCAACAATACAATAGTCTAGCGTCATTAAATGAATGTCTAAATTATATAATATTTTTTTAAATAAATGCCAAAATCTTCAATATTAAATTTTAAACTGACTAAACCTTATTTTTCTAATTTGATTAATTATTAGGCAAGCAGGTGCCAAAGCAACTAGTAAGGTGCGATAATAGTTGAAAGTATGAGAACAACCCAAAATGGGTAATTGGGCTAGTACAAGGTTAAGATTAACCTTTAAATGCTCCACCGTGAATGCAAGAAACACCTATATTATTTTGCGTCACACCTTGCGTTTTGATTCATTTTTTGGCCATAACTTTTGCATTCTGGCTCCAAATGACTCAAGGTTTATAGGTCAGGTACTCATGACTATTATACACCTTGCCTAATTTTTTTGTAGTTTTCAAAAATATTTTATTGTCCAACAATAGTCCCCAATTATATGTCACACTTGCCAATTTAGAGGTTTTTAGTACTATTTAGTACCCAAAAAAACGAATTTCGAGCTGAAATTTGGACAGCATGGTCTTCTAGTAGACTTGTAGTTGTGCAGGGAAGGAATTCTAAAAATAGTAAATTGTATGTGGTGTGGAAGTCCACAAAGTGCGCTTCTTTTTGTTTACATTTTGAAATATATAGAATATTATTTTGGAGATTTTTTGGGTGAATGACCATCTCCATAGAGCTGTTACCAATGGCCAATTTTTATTTTAAGTATTTACTTTTGTTTCCTATTTTTGATTAATTTATACATCAAAGAAACTATTTTCTTGAGATTTGGCACTTTTTTAGTTCTCTAGCTTAAAGAATTTTTCTATACATTTCCTTTGGTGATTACCTGCATCTTAGAGGTGTGTATGTTAGCCATATTTTTTTTGTTTTTTAAAAGTTATTTTTCTAATTTTATAGAGTTCCAGAAGAAAAATCATGAGTACTGTAAAAACGCAACAAAATCAGTAGGTGTTTTTTGCATTCACCCTCCAACGCTTGTATTCTAGATAATGAATAGAGCACTTGTAGGCACTGTTTAGTCCAATTAACTTCTGATTCATCCAATGTAACATTTGAATGTTAAAAAAAGAACTTTCCTTGATGACGAATTTCATGAACTTTTTATAAATGATATTTTAATACAAAGATATAAGCAAAAATGTGCAAAACTTCAAAAAAGGATTGAAGTGTTTAAGGATTAAGATTCTAATAATATTCTACCTCTAGTCATTTACTATGGAAAACATATTGGCATGGATAATAATTATGTCACAACCCCTTCATCACAAAGTTTAGAACCTGCAGTTTGTCAATAGTTATCATGTGGTTATTGTTGTTTCATAGGTTTGCACGTTAATATACAATTTAGCGCATCATTGCGATAAATTGTAAAGTAATGCATTGTAATGATGCGCTAAATTGTATATTAACGTGCAAACCCATGAAACAACGGTAACCACATGATAACTATTGACAAACCGCAGATTCTAAACTTTGTGATGTTCTTCCTAAACATTGAAATAACATCCAAAAATTTAGAGAAATAATGTTGGCACATTTGATAGGATTTGAAGGAGATGCAAGCAAATTAAAATAGGCACCTCCAAATGCACCACTGCCCCAACATCGCCATCATTACTTTGTGTACATCTCCAAAATCAATATAAACCTAAGTGGAAGAAACAATTTTAAAACGTCTACCCAAAAAAATGTGACCTGTCGTAACTTTTGCATATGGTATCTAAATGTTGCATTCTTTGGTGCGTTGGAACCTTCTTTCACTGTTGTCAACAAAAAATACTCCTTGTGTTCCAAAATGATCTTCTTGTTGGACAAAATGTTCCAAACTATTGCTGAAAATAACATTTTCAAAATCTTTTGTGCTATAAATTATTACAAAGAGTTTCAGCCCTCAAAGGGGCTGCTAATAGTTCATTTTCGGCACCCCTGCGGTGCAATTACAGAAAATAAAAAATAAAATTTTTTAAATTTTTTTTTTTAAAATTTAAAAATATATATTAAAATATTATTATTTTTTAAAGTGTAGTGTTGGAGTATTGAAAAGAGGAATTTTGGGGGCATTTTCAAGGAGTGCTGGTGGGCACTTAATTGTTGAGTGTGAGGTTGCCATTTTGTGGGCAGTTACTACGGCCTAAGACCATGTCTGGACCTTTGTTTGGCCTCCCAAAGTTTCATCTCCTTCAATTGGACAATACTCAAAGAAATGCAAAAAATAAGGACAAATAGTGTCAATTGACCTCTTCAATCATTTCATTTGTGTTTTGATCGATGATTGCATGGATGGAGGGGGGACTATTGCTCAGAGTTGTTTTGCTAGTCTCCAATTGTAATTGAAATCCAAATTTGACCAATCTACAACGTTACAAAGTACAATAGGGAGATCATTTTGGAATAGAGGGAGTATGACAATTTGACCATTCTAATAATACTAAAGAGGCATAGTAGCAAAATGTAGCGTTTTGGGGGTTATCTTCTATAGCACTTGACAAGGTCCATTCTTACATGTATTGCAAAGCGGAGCTGGGTGATAGTTCCAAGTGACATGTGGTTGTTTATTTGGATGCAAAGGTGTCCTCACGTTCTAATGTATTGTATATCAAAATGATAGACTAGCATATTCAAAACAACTAATAAAACTATCTCCTTTAAAAACTCTAAATTAGACTTATTTATTCCTACACTTGCATCCTATCCCGTCATTACAAGAAGTTTGAGCCCTGAAGAAGGTTGTTAGTTCCCAACAGCGGGGAACAATGGCTGAAAAAAATTATAAATAAAAAAATCAGTTTTTTTTAAATTTAAAATTTTCAAGAAACTGCAAGGCCTGAATTGTGTAGGATAGTATTAAGCATAGGCAGTTACTGCCTCTTTTGAGGTGATAGTGTAAAACCGTGTACAAGCCTATTAGTAGGGTAGTCAGTGAATAATTTTTGTACACGTGGCATGTAGCCATTGAACAAAAATCATTTCCAATTCCCTACATTGAAACAGTCACTCTCCTAATTCAATTCCTTCCTCTTCAATGCTTTTGTTGTGCATCAAACCCTAAATTACATTTAAAAATTCAATTTCTCATTTTTCCATTTCATGTAAAACTTTTACATTCAATCCTAAATCCTAATCTCTTCAACATTTTTTTCTTCAATCTCATGTCTCCTTCTCTTTCTTTGGCTCCTTGTGTTGCTAAAATTTTCTCAAATTAATTAATTTGAATTCATTCTTTGAACTAAATTACTTTGAATTCACTCTTTGAAATGAACTACTTTGAATTCACTCTTTGAAATGAACTACTTTGAATTCACTCTTTGAAATGAATTACTTTGAATTCATTCTCTGAACTAAATTAATTTGAATTCATTCTCTGAACTAAATTAATTTGAATTCATTCTCTCAAATGAATTCATTTGAATTCATTCTCTCAAATGAATTCATTTAAATTCATTCTCTCAAATGAATTCATTTAAATTCATTCTCTAAACTGAATTCTGTCTTTGAAATGAATTGATTTGAATTCATTCTCTCAAATGAAATACTTTAAATTCATTCTCTAAAATGAATCAATTTGAATTCATTGTCTAAAATGAACTAATTTGAATTCATTGTCTAAAATGAACTAATTTGAATTTATTCTTCAAAATTAATTATATAAAAATCCTTCAATAAATTCAGATTTGTTTATTTCTCTACAACTAATTACATTTTTAAAAGTCAATTGTAATGTATAATTCAAGCAAGGACAGTGAAGTTGAAGAAACTTGAAATAATTTGTGCGCACCATGACAAATATCAATCTCACACCAATCTGGCAACCATAAGAATTGACACAAAATTACTAGAGATCGGCATCCAAATATAATTGCACTTGCAAGCAAGACTCAAACCTCTCTCCAGAAATTTGAATCCAGTAAAGGAAAGTGAGAAACCTAAAATCACTTCAATGCTTCATTTCTACGCTTCAACAACTCCAGATGGCCAACGACTTTAACTACAATTTTTTATTTATTTATTCACAATGCACCAATGTACGGTAGCTGAAGGTGGTTTCAGATTTTTTTAATCTCATCCGATGGCTACTGATTTTTCACTTGGTGGAGGGGGGAAGGAAAAGGTTGCCATGCAATTCTCAGAAGATAGTTTTCTTTTCGAATCGCAAGGCTATTGATTTTTCGAAGTGGTTATTGTTTTCTTTTCAAATTGCATGACTATTATTTTTTTAATTCACATTGCATGGCAGTTGAGGGTAGTTTTAGGTCTTTTTAATTTCATCCGACGGCTGTTGATTTTTTACTTTTGGAGGGGGAGGGAATAGGTTGCCTGACAATTATCAATGGATAGTGTTAATAAATTACTAAAAAAAATTTAATGGATTTTTTAAGAATTTAAAAATAAATTCAAATTACAAAACTATAACAATATGATGTGGCACTATTACTGCCACATCAAATTGTGATTATTTTATTATTATTATTATTATTATATTTTTTGAAATATTAAATAATCTAACCATCACAACCCTTGTTCAGAGCTTAAGAAACCTCTTTTAAACAGCCTTTTGGAGTCCTGAATTGTTTTGTAATGCTTTGTGTACCAACATAGTTCATTGGCTAAAAAGAAAATATGCACCACTAATACATAAGGGAAGAATTCTTAAAGGGATGGGAATGGGTGCGTTTACTTTATGCGAAATTTCTACATGATGGAGAATCCCAATCCTATTTTTAGGGAGGGAATAGGAAATGGAGCTATAAAATCTACTCCAATTAGAGTTTTGAAGTGGTGCTGCAGGCAAATCAGCATTATTTGAAACCCTTTGAAATGCAAAAACAAAAGAAGCAACTATGATGAGATTGAACTTTGTAGTTTGTAAGGTAGGAGGGCTGTAAAACAGAGCGGGCATTAAGAATGGACCCTATAAATGGCTATGAAATGGACATGAGTTGGTTATGAAATTGACTAGTACAGTCATTGAATGAATCAAGGAAAAAAGACTTATTAATTGCAAGAGCCAATCATTCTCTTTGCTTTCCCCATCTTTATTTAGAATTGCAAGTGAACCATTTATGAAAGACCTAGGGTCACAAATAGGGACCTACGACCCAACTCGTTTGAAAATTCATAAGTAATTCAAAAATGCTTGGAAAAATACGAAACCACTTGGGTTAGATTCCTCGTCAATTTCTCTATGTCTGAAAAATGAGCTAAAAATACTCCCGTCCAAGGAAATACATGAAAAAGGTGGACCAGCCCTTAGATGCTCCATTTCTGAGCCTACTACCTTACCAAGAGTGAGTGGCTTCATCATGTGAGAGACCAAAGGTAGAAAGAACCATATTGTAAAGCATCAGTCAGGCCGTACTAAGTTAACCTAACACTGCGGTGAGTCAGTGTGGAAAGCTCACAACAAAGAAGATGATGCTCGTGTACATCCTTTTCTCAACAGCACGGGCTGCGTAGCCTGCAAATGAGCCACGTGGTCTTTTGAACGCTGTTGATAACTCTTATCATCATTTCTATGCAGCAAGGTAAACATGCCTATTGCAGTAGAACTCCCACAAGTACATTCTCCATGACTCAACAAACCTTTGTAAAGCATTTGGTCCCCACAGTTCCGGTTCTAGGAAAAAAAAATGGTACTATACAGTGAGTTCAGTAAGTGTCCTTTGACAAGAAATTCACAAAATCCAAGGTGCCAAGTTTGCTTGTGCAAGACCTCTCTAATGTGCAGACCCTCTCTAAACTCATTTTGTCAGGTGGTCCGGGACTTGTTGAGTTATGGGAGTTCTATTGTACCAAGCAGATTTGCTACCTATACTAAATAGTAAAATTGGGTTGCCTTACCACAAAGAAGTTACCTCATGTTACCTCATGACTCACTGTTTGTTGAGATGGAGGCACAAGCCATTCTCTAATCTTGAGCCATCAATCAATTTACCAACCCATGCAGCACACATGTTTCACACATCACTGCATCTTTCTACAATAATTGTGCTATTGATATAGTGTAGAATGTCGAGATATTAGTGTGGGGCAACCTAATTTCCCTATTCAGTGTAGGTAAGATAGAAGGTCCATAAAGCGCCCATCTAATAGCTGAAACTTGAATATGGGAAGGTGAAACTTCTTGAAATATTTTTCAGCAAATTTTTCTTGAAAGACAAATGGAATTGGCATCTAATGCAAGTCGTTTCAAATTTTTTGGAACTTTGTGGAATTAATTATGGATTTTTTGAAGTTGAATTGGCATAGGGCTCTAATCTCACCCACCTCCTCAAATGTACATTATTTGTACATTGCTAGGGCAACAAAAAAGTAACATGTACAAAAAGTGTACATTTGAGGAGGTGGGCAATTTTAGAACCTCCTACCTTACAGTACCTTGGAGAAGCTATTTGTACTCATATATTTTTCAAATGTTGAAAGTTTGAGAGAAGCCATTTGCAAGTAGAATAAAGACATTCTAACAAGAAATGAATTTTTTGTGATTTTTGAAAGTTTTTTGTGAATGAATTGGTAAAGCATGCTAAACCACATGTTGATGTGCCCCTTCCCCCAAGTACATTGTCATGATGCTAATTAAAAGGTTGCTAAGATTATAGTAATGCGTAGGTGATTGACACAAAATAATGGGAGGGTCCAATAGATGTTGAATGATGGCATTGGGTTGTTCTTCCTTGTAGCCTATGATGGCCTATGATCACTTTTTCAAACTTTGAAGTTGCATGTATGCTACCATTTTGCAACTATATATGTGATTTTTTTTAAATATTTATTTTCCAGAAATGTAATACATGTCTTCTATCAGTTATAAACATTTCATATTCTTTTGGAAAGTTGAAATTACTATTAATTTTTTAATAAAAAGTGAATTTCTTAATATCAAGTATAAAATATGTTTAAAAAATCTGATTTTTTTTTTATTGTGTACATTATATTTTAAATCACCCTAGTCCACGTTATTTTAAGGTATCATTCTAAAATTAGAAAACCAACATTCTATTATATTAGTTGCAAAATTCAAATTGCAATTAAATATTCAAATTTAGGAATTTTTCAAATTTTCAAATTGGAGTAGAAATTAGATTCAATAATCTTTATTTCAAAAGTTGGTATCAAATTCAAAAAGATCACTTTAATTTATGGCTTAAATTCAGATCCAAAGAAAGAATCATAAATTGCCAAAATATCTTTCTTCTATTCTTGAGGCCTTTCCCCACCATTGGCCACAATGATCCATGAATTTGCCATTTTCTTATATAGGAAAGTCAAAAAATATCACAAAGAGAGAATATTAAATATTTTTCATTGAAATTGGGTTTAAACAACTCTTCCAAAAATATTTGGATGAAACTTTTTATTTTATTCTTGAAGCCTCCATAGAATCATCCAAAGGACACAAAAACTTTCAAGCATTTTAGGGATAGAATAGCAATTACAATATTAGATACCAATAAAAATAAATTGTTATATAATATTTGGAAGGTGACATAATTAACCATGCATAAGCATTTTGTTTCTTCTCCAATGAGTGTAAGGTATACCCTCGCCAAGATATTTCGAAGGCTTTAAATTTGAATCCCAATAAATTGATATGTTTCTTTTTCTTGCCATAAACAATATTTGTTTGAATTTTGGCTAATGGTGGGGCCGGGAAGGCCACCTTGTATTTTGGAAAATGAGAAAGGCCTTGCCTATTAGTTAACAATATAAACCTCTAACTGACTGATAGAGGAGGCCATATTGAACTTTTGCATTTTTCAAGTAGGCCTTGTAAATTAAAAAAAAAAATCATTTTCCAAAATTATTCTCAAAAGAACGCGTGTCATGATATTACTTTCTAGCACACTAATTTATGCCCAATTCAAACAAACAATTGAAGAATTTTGAGGTGAAATGTGTTTCAGATTTCAACATGGGCAGTTTAAAAAATGTTTTATTTTTATAAAATTTTCTAATCCAACCATACAATCATAAAATTAAGTGATTGAAGAATATTGTATCAAAATTTCAATGTGAAAATTAGTGACTAGGAGAATACTTACGTTGAAACTTTGTGAGAAAGTATTTCCATAACTTTGCACTTGCATAGTTCATCTCCAAAAAAATTCTAGGAAATGTAGTATCTCACAACCTTTTCAAGTTGGTGAGTTGCTTTACAAATCAGTTGGGAATTCATGAAAAAAATTCAAAGGAAAACAACTCAAATATATATATTTTTTCCTTTTGCCCGATGTGCTTGGGTTGAGAGTAAAACACTAAAAGCAAGTATCTCATCACATCACATCTAGCTCTGACAAAATTATTCTAAAACATGGGATCAACTTGTTAGAAATAAATCTATACACAAACCATAGCAGAGTCATAAATGAGCATTAATCCAAGGCACAAGCCATTACTCAATAATAGTCACGATTTTTCATGGGCAGAATCAAAGTCATCTAATCGAAAGGAATATAACAGAAATTTCAGGAGAACAAGTATGAATTGAACTTAAAAAGTGGGATACAGAAATAAGTATCAGGTTTACCTTAGCAGCCATTGATTCAAGAAGCATGCCAATTGTCATACGCAAAGGGAAGGCATGCTTGTGGCTGGCAGGTTTTGTATTTGAAATCATAGGTTTTGAAATCTCGTTTCATTTGTATCAAAAAACAAAACAAACCCAAAACAAAGGGAAGGCATGAAGGTTAATTATGATGTCTGGGTGCATCCCTGTCACAGAAGAGAAAGGCATATATCCACAGCCGGCTGTCCATGCCTACTACTGAACTTGTCTCCTATTTGTGGATATTGTGGATGCCAAGTGCGAATTGTCACCTGCCATTGTGATACACCAAGTCATATATTGGCCACTAAATGTGGAAGCATATATAAGTAACAACTAAAAATGTCATTTGACAAGCTTCTGCAAGCGACATAAGGCAAGATTAACAAGACACCGACCTTCTGGAGAGGATTCCTTTATAGTTCCTGTCATCTTGTTTAACTTAAAACACTGCAATAGGGATCTCCTTCACCCAAACTCTGCACATCACATTCTTGAATCAGATGACGAGGGACAAAAACATCCCCCCCAAACAGACTTCCAACGAAGTATAAGAGAGCAATACCTTTCCTATATAAGGAAGAGAATCAGTATCGATAAAGTTTGCTGATTTATCCGCCTGTTCTCTAAACCTTGCCATGGCACCGGACCTTGCGAAGACATTTGTGATGCCATCTCCTTGTTGTTGGAGCTCCATCAAATCTATTGTCTCTGACTGCACCCAAGCAAAAAGATCGTCATCCCCAACTTAGAACAAACGCCTGATGATAGGCAAGAGCAACAACCTGGACAGAACTTGCTCATACAATTCAAGTACCTTGTACACTTGGCCATAATGTAAACCACACTCCACAGACGATTTGTTCAATATCATACAATCCTCCACATCAAACCTGGTCAGTAATTCCAAAAATGAGACAATTTCCCAAACAGAAAATATGGTTTTAACGTATTATTGCTGAAAACGAGACACATTGGTACGAACATAGGAACAAAATTTCACCAATTTAGAAGCCTTACACTCATGAGACCTCAATCCTTACCCTGTGTAAGCAAGAACAGCAACAATGGCATTGGTACCAGTTGGAAATTGATTCATGTGGTACCTGCTCCATGCTGCACCTGTTTGTGCGATTGGCATTTGCGGTGTCTGCAAGGAAACATAGCATTTCTGTCTCAATCACATAACCTAACCAAGAATAGTTGTCCAATTATACACAACAAACTGGTCTACAAGTGCTAACAAATAACCCTATGCATATTCAGAACATAGAATTAAGCGTTCACAGATGAACACGTTCTAATACCTGAATATGATTCATCTTATTATCTGCTCAACATTGCAGAGCTTGAGCAGGAACCCCATTGTCTGTTTTCCCATCTGCAAGAAACCATCCTCCACGTCAACAAGACACTTCAAAGTGCACTTACATAAGCATAGGTTGCTGAAATTTGAAACCACTACACACATAATCAATCAAGACCAGGCATAAATGCATGTTTCCATCTCCAAACAGGTAGAACAAGCTTCTCTAATCGCCAGAGAAATCTCTAAACGTGCAACAAGAAGACGCTGCAATCACGGTACACGTAAAACACAAAAGAAAGCAGGAAGTACGTAGGGTACTGACCTGCTCAAGGGGCCCTATGAGCTCCAAGATACCATCACCAAACATCTGCTTCACACTCCGGACAAAATGGGATGGTGTGGTGGTGAGATACAAACCGGGGTATGACCCTGCTGATGTGCGTGGAATATAGGCTATCTCCGTGTCTGCTGGAACCTGTGAATTGATCCCACTTCAGTTTTCTTTCATACACATGAGGTCAGTCTGAAAGTAAGGTTCAGGATGACAGCATTGCCAATCTCATACCTCAGACCCATCCATAATTTTTAAGTCGTCAAAGATGATCAACAACGGAAGGGATGGTTCTTGTGGATACATGGCCAAGCACACAACCAGCCAGCAGCATTGTCAAATATTCTGGCATAGACATATATGACAGTTTTGGAATCACTGGAACCAGTCTCAAATTCACCATTATCTTGGTCACTGCCTTGCGTATCTGAAAAGGATCCTTCTTATTTCCCCATGCGTCCATATCTGACGATATATTTGCAAAAAAAGGGGATTGTTTGGTTCAGAAAGAAATGTTGATGGGATTGTAGTAATACTGTAAGCACAAAGAAAGTTGTCAAAAAGTGAAAAATTCATCATCACTTGTTCCTGACTCCAGGCTTTTTCTAATACTCACACTATGTGAAAATTACTCAAACACATATAGAAATAACTGCAAGAAGAGGATGGTCACAAGAAAACAAATACTTGTACAACAAGCGGCTGTAAGATGGTTGAGTAGACCACATGGTGAACCTTCAGGTGTGTGGACAGGACACTTGAATCCCCATGACCTGCATCAAGGTAGTGCAAGCTTAATTCACCCAGTAAGAATGGAAAAATAGGGAACAGAAGAGATTTGGGGAACCGTTGCAAACTGCCTAAAATTTAATACCCTAAATCAGTAAATCAAGCACCAGAACAATGATACAAGTCTTTCACTGCAGGTAACTACTAAAAGATAACATACAGAAGAGACGACTTACTCAGGGAGTAGTTGGAGTAGTTTGCGAACTGTGGTGACGAAGCGTCGCAAAAAAGGCACCTCTGTGTACTGAACGAAAGTGAGAAAGGTATCCGCAAGCTCAATTACCCAAAATTGCGAGCCCAGCAACGCTTGAATTTAAAAAGGACAATTCAACAATCTGTCTTGAATCTTGCGCATGGAAGTCACTAAAACCTTCCAAGGCGCAGAAACAGCAGAAACAGCACCTAGACCCACTAGCTATTAGCTACATCCAAAAACTTCCTATTTCTTCTTAGGTCTCATCTCTTCCAAAATGGATGTCATAACATCCATTTTCACCTTCAAATCTTTGAGCTCCTGTCTCAGCTCCTTGTAATCGTCCTTGAGGTCTTCTTTTAGATCTTTGACATCCTGTTTCATGTCTTGTTGGTCCTGCTTGATGTGCGTGACGAGTAGTAATACCGAATCCATCTTGGACTCATAAGGCTTCATGGCTTTTTCGGTGAGTGAGTTAGTCATACCCACTCCACACCCTATCATCACGCCCACTCCCGATAGAAGTTTGAACCCATCCACGTAGTATTGCTGTAAACCACCAAAAGTCCAAATGAGTCAACAAAAAAACAAAACTCCCTAAACTAACCTACGAAAACTAAGCAACTGAGAAAAACTGCATCCCGATCTCTGCCTAGTACAGAACTCTCTAAACTAAGACAAAACCTGCATCCTGTGAACTGTGGCATTGGCTCTGCCTAGCACAGAACTCCCTAAACTAACCTAGAACTCCCTAAACCAACTTACGAAAACTAAGCAATTGAAAAAAACTGCATCCCGGTCGACTGTGGCATTGGCTCTGCCTAGTACAGAACTCCTAAACTAAGACAAAACCTGCATCCTGTGAACTGTGGCATTGGCTCTGCCTAGCACAGAACTCCCTAAACTAACCTAGAACTCCCTAAACTAACTTACGAAAACTAAGCAATTGAAAAAAACTGCATCCCGATCGACTGTGGCATTGGCTCTGCCTAGTACAGAACTCCTAAACTAAGACAAAACCTGCATCCTGTGAACTGTGGCATTGGCTCTGCCTAGCACAGAACTCCCTAAACTAACCTAGAACTCCCTAAACTAACTTACGAAAACTAAGCAATTGAAAAAAACTGCATCCCGATCGACTGTGGCATTGGCTCTGCCTAGTACAGAACTCCCTAAACTAAGACAAAATCTGCATCCTGTGAACTGTGGCATTGGCTCTGCCTAGCACAGAACTCCCTAAACTAACCTAGAACTCCCTAAACTAACTTACGAAAACTAAGCAATTGAAAAAAACTGCATCCCGATCGACTGTGGCATTGGCTCTGCCTAGCACAGAACTCCCTAAACTAGCCTACAAAAACTAAGCAACTGAGAAAAACTGCATCCCGATGACCGATAGAACTCCCTAAACAAACCTAACTAAGCAATTAAAAAAACCTTTATCCCGATGAACTGCGGCAAAGGCTCCGCCTCTGTACAGAAATGCCTCGAGGCGCGTACACCACACAGCATCTTCGCAACGCGCACTCCACATCCAAAAACCATTGCTACAGCAGTTGAAAGCGAGTTTAACAAACAAACAATTGCGCAATACATAAAGAGAGGCGAGGTGAGGAATATATACTTCAACGTTGTACGCAGCCACCACCTCCACTCCTCGGAGGACAGCGACCTCACCACCTCCTCAACACTCAACTCTCGGCGGAGAGACAGCGACCTCACCACCCCCTCGGCACTCAACTCTCGGCGGAGAGACAGCAACCTCACCACCCCCTCGGCACTCAACTATCGGCGTAAACAGCGACCTCACCACCTCCTCAACACTCAACTCTTGGCGGAGAGAGAGCGACCTCACCCCCCCCCTCGGCACTCAACTATCGGCGTAAACAGCGACCTCATGCAAAGTGTAGCCCTATACAGTTGCCAATTTTATTTTAACCCCTAACTGCCCGAGACATCAGATTCTGGTGTTTCGAAAACTTTGAAGTTAAGTAAAATCCAACCAAATCGCTATTTAGTAGTTTAGATTTTTGAAGAACTCTTTTTGAAGTCTAGTTTTAGGATCAAAAAGTCGATCTTAAAAATGAAGGATTATGATTTTTTCATTCAAGATTTTGTGCAAGGATACCCATTGCAATCTTGACTTCCCATAATGTTGAGGGCTCTTGGAAATGAGCCTCAAATACACTAGATCTTCAAGAAAAAACCACATTTGAAATTCATTAAAAAAAACTGTAGAATAGATTTTGAAAAATCGTAAATTGATTGGGGTTGTGCATGCTAGGCCCTATAACCTCATATTTGTTTAGTGACCAAATTTTTAGAATTGAAATGCAAAAAGAGAATTGAAATTTTTTCATAGAGTTAACACCCTCATGATCAAACATTATAATTTTTCAATCAGTAAGTGATATTATTATGTTTTCTTTTCCTATGTGATCTCTAACATGTCTAGTTTGAATTTGTACAGTTACAATTCAAAAGAAATTGGTACAACTTTTGAAAATGTTGACTTTTCGTTCAGTTTAGAGCAAATTTCAAGAAGCTCCAAACAGGCCTTGGGCATTTAGGGATTAAAGTAAAATAAAAGTAAAATAATCTTAATTCACAAATAATTCAAAATTCAATGTCTTTGACATTGTAGGTTCAAACGTTAGAAAACAAAGCCTATGCTCCCTTGCATCCTTCCTCGTCAAGAACTTTCCAATAATACTATTAACGCAATCAAAAGACACACGCTTTCCAAGATCTCACTATCACAAAAAAAACAAAAAACAAAAAATTTAAGATATTGGCTAGTGCGCCTTGTGCCATTGCCACAATATAATAAAATAAATGAAAAATAAAAGGGGCATGACAAAGAAATGAACAAAAAAATCCATAATTTAGGATGATTTAAGATTAAAAAATAACTCAAAATTCTATAACTTTCACACTGTAGGTTCAAACGTAATCAAAGAGAGCCTGTGAATCCCTCTTCGCTGAGAGTTTTTTGATGGTACCATTAACGCAATCCGAAGACATACGGTCCAAAAGATCCATAATTTAAGGTAATTAAAAGAAACTCAAAATTCAATAACTTTCACACCTTAGGCCCAAACACCTTTATGGCTTTTGCTTGGAATTTTTTGTCAAATGATCTAAGCATTCTACACTTGCCCCAATCTTTATAATCATGTCTTTGTGAAATCTTCAACTTCTCAATGTCTTTATTAGCCAAATGCACAAATACTCGCATAGTGTGCTTATACAAAGATCAAGTTGAATATCATAAACATGACCCTCTATTTGTTTTTGCATTGATGAGGTTGACCATAGCTTGTAACAATTTGTAAAGCTACATTTCACAAGTCTTTGTAAAATGACGTCTGTAGGTTGTAATTTTGTTGTGCAACTTGCAAGTACCCCGTAACTTTATATAATAGGCTTGATGGTCAAAACCAATTTTTAGCTAGAAGATGACATCTACAACCATCATATCTAATCAAAAACATAAAAGTCCATCAAACCTGATGTGAACATTGCACTCCAAATCTTAAAATTCTTATTTAATTACAAAGCGAATCATGTTAACCTATCAAAACATCCAAAAGTAAAATTCAACTTCATAAGAAGAATGAGTCACACAAACCTTCATTGTCTTGAATATTTTTGTTGAGAAAATTTATAATTTTTGAGGATGGTTTGCATTTATAAGCACATGTGGAATGCATGGCACTTAAAATACTCTGTAAATTGTACTTCATTTAAAAAAATCCTTACAAGTATATTTATATAAATCATTATGGCTAAATTGACCATAAGACATCCATTTCATTTTTTGCAAAGAACTTGACGAGTTGAAGGTTACTGTGACAATATCCTTCATTACAATATTTACAAAATACAACGTCATAAAACATTCAATTTCTAGCGTGTTTTCTTAAAAAAAAATCTAAGAATAAAACAAGAAATAACACTTAGTACACTTACATGCACTTAGAATCTTTAACCCCCAAAGTCTCAAGGTCATTTATTTGTCTAAAATCACTTAAAACTGCCAATTCTATTGCATACACCCAAGAAAATAGATTTTTTTTTAGAATCTAACCATAGGATCTTGTACTTCACTTGTCTTAGATCATATGATAAGAATTTCATAAAGTTTGACTATACAAATTGGAAGATATTAGAATTCAAAGTTGGAAATAGAATTTTTTTTATAACATTATTTTACAATTTCAGCTGACTTTGATTGTCAATTGTAGAAATTTTTGCTCTACAAACTTTGAATTAAAAAAATTCTATGTTAAAGAACTGAAGTTCTAGGAAAAAAATTCAAAAACAAATACTTCATTTTCATTTTTTGAAAAATTATTAAGTAGAAGTAGGTTCAAGATTGAATAATAATCTAAACTACTAATAGCTTTAAGATGGAATTGAAATAAAATAATTCCAACTATGAGATTGTTTTAGCTAACAAACTTAAACCTATTCAACAAGTTTTTTTGATAAATTGTGAAAATTGCATTAAAAAATGAACCTTATGAAGAAGATGCTTATATTGCCCAAAGAAACAAAATTGTTTATAACTATTTCATCACTGCATCACAAAGTTTAGATCCTACGATTTGGCAGCAATTATCGTGCGATTATCGTTGTTTCATGGGTTCATACCATAATCGCACTGACTCAGTGTATTTTTACGCACTGAATCAGTGCGAAAACAATGAATATCAATAGCATACGGTTTATGTACTTTAACTATACAATTGTTGTGCAGTTTTGGCACAACAATTGTATAGTTAAAGTACATAAACCGTACGCTATTGATATTCATTGTTTTCGCACTGATTCAGTGAGTAAAAATACACTGAGTCAGTGCGATTATGGTACAAACCCATGAAACAACGATAACCGCACGATAATTGCTGCCAAATCGTAGGGTCTAAACTTTGTGATGTAGTCCAAATAGAATGAATCAAAGCTTCATATAAAATATAATGTTTTAAGGAAAAAAAATTAATAATTTGACTTTTTGTGATTCTTTTTTGCTACCCGTTGACCTCTAATTTTGGCTTATTATGCAATAACTTTTTCTCTCAGGACTAATTGAAATAAAAATTATATTTCCAAAAAACTTTTGTATTTTTCTAGCTTCACAAAAGTCTCAAAACATTATGATGTACATCAAGACCATGCAAGCCTACCTTCTCACATTGGACCAATGGGATTTTAGGAATTAATCATTAAGTTGTAAGCAAATAGAAATGCACAAAATTTATTAAAAAAAATAATAATGTTAACATAAATATATGTCAACATAATGTTAGCAAGAGAATAATTTTACAATAAAAAAATTAGGCTTTGCAAATCTTTAATCTTTAGTAATACATCTTGAAATGATAGTGAAGCCAAGAAGTGGTTGATAGATGACTTTTAAGATTATTATAAAAATGAAGAATGCACTTATGGGTTCAAAAATCAAATCATTATTGGCAAAGTACCTTGGTGATATTTCTCATCTTTTCATGGTTAATTAGTGAAATATAACATTGTTATTTTAAGAACAAAATGATACTTCTCCCATCCTAAAAACAAATGTTTGCATTAGAACCTCATACTATTCTTATGCCAAAGTCATTAATCATATTGAATTTAATTAATGAAAAATTATCAAATTCAAAAGGTCCTAATTCTATATCACCACAACCAATGAAGAACATTTTTTGTGTTCATTGCAACCTAAATAAAAATCAAACCTATAAAATACTCTATACAACCTAATCAAAACTATTGACTAAAACATGAATTTGTAGTGTGCACTTATTTTAAGGTGGAAGGAATATCATTGACATTGAAAAATCAAAATGTCAATTTTTAAACACTAATTGTATAACTTTTGACCATTTGTTGAGACTATCGGAGACATTGAAATTGATACTATATCATCTTTGTCAAGGTAGTAAATTCAAGGGCCCAAAATCACTAGGAGACACATGATGGAGTATGGCAACTGAAGTTCCTACATTTTTGTCACTCACCCTTACTCACCCCTTTTTGCATTTCTACTTTCACTTCAAAATAGAAGGGACCCCTGTTTACCTTAGCTCACCTTGTTCAAGGCTTGTTTCTACGTTGTAAGCAGAAGCATGAGCAAAGGCATTTATTTTGCTTCAATTTATCTTTGCTTATGGCTTGCTCACCTTTTTGTTTATTTTGTGTGACCATTCTCACTCACATTGTAATGACTTTGAAGGTAAATAATAATGTTATATACTGTAGCTTAATTTTGTACCACCATTGCATGATGATTGATGAGCAAACAAAGAACTATAAATTTAGCCTCCAAAAGACCAAGGGACATTTCAACATAAATTGTCAAAAATTGCCACTTTATGGAATAGAAGCAAAAATGAGTTTGTAATTTATATTTGAAATTCAACCGTATTTACTTGTAGTAGACTACTACAAGAATACGTGAAAAACATTTCAAAAACTTTGGCAAGATGGATTGAAAGATAATAGTATTTGAAGTTTGAAGAAAAAGTTTCTTTTTATCCTTCATAGGATCCACAAACTTGAATTCTTCTTAGAGTGAGACTTTTGCATTACACATGGGATTTTTTTAATAGTTGCATACCTACCAAATTTTAGAAGTAGAAGAGGAATTTTGCACATATGGTAGTGCTTGAAGTTGCCTACCTTCGTGCCTACCTTGGCCAAAAAGCTTTGAACAATATAACTTTTGATCCGAGCACCCTATCAAAGAAAAAAATTATATTTACAACAAGGTGGTACATGTTTGTACCTTTTGTCAAAATATCAAAAAGATTTGTTCAAATTTGACTTTCTAGGAACCTAATAAACTTTGAATCATTTGGTTGTACAACAACCACTCGATCTTTTAGGGGTTAAGTAGTTTGACTATACTACTAATAGACATAAGTAATTAGAAGAACATTTAGAATTTACAAATCAAATCTCAAAAAAATAAGTTTAAGAATTTCATTCATATTTAGTTGCACAATGGGAGCTTACAGAGAAGAACTTTGAAGTTTGAAAAATCGGTCACAGGCATGTCCTTTCACTATATATGGATGGAAAGTTAACGATAAAATTATCTGGAGAACGTGAAGCCCATCACGCCATGACCCTATATGTATATTTCTTGTTTAACAAAACGGATAAAACCAATGTGTTGTGAAATGTTAGTCATATATAACATTCAGTAACAGTTAGGTGGACTGCCATTCCCCCAACGAAATGGTGTGGAATATACCACACCATCAGTAGCTAACATACACACATCAATTTTGTTAGGAAATTGAAGTAAGTCAGGTGGCCGCAACTATACAAGGTACATCAAAAATTTAAAAAAAAAAAACATTTTTGCACCCATTGAAAACAATGAAACAAATATTTCAAAACACAAAGAAAAAGAAAAGAAAAAAAGAAAATTAAAATTAAAAAATTAAAAAATTAAAAAAAATTAAAAAATATATATATATACACAGTGACTCCCAAAAGTAGTTGGCCACCATATAAATTGCTCTCATAAATTGAGAAATTGAAATTATAAAGTGAAATTTAGACATGTTGTTGTACAAAAGGGACTCTACCTTAATGTAAAATTTCACTTAGAACGGACTATATTTAAACCTATTATTATTTAAATGAAATTTCTATGCAAAAAAAAACTTTTTGTGAGTAGTGAAAATGTCTCATTCCTTTTTATAGGAAGAATGTACATCTTGACTAGAATCACATGTAACAAGTTTCATGAATTTTGGATTTTTATTGATTGAAATCTTATTGATTGAAATTTGACCTCAAAATTTTGATTTTTTTTTTCACTTCATAAACTGAAAAAAACATGTTTTTGATACAAATAATTATTTGACGTTATTTTGAATTTTCATCTTATTGTTTTTGCAATTTATGGAGTGAAAAAAAAAAGTCAAAATTTTAAGGTCAAATTTCAATCAATAAGATTTCAATCAATAAAACCCCAAAATTCATGAAACTTGTTACATGTGATTCTAGTCAAGATGTACATTCTTCCTATAAAAAAAATGAGACATTTTGACTTCTCAAAAAAAAAAAAATTGCATAGAAATTTCATTCAAATAATAATAGGTCCAAATATAGTCCATTCTAAGTGAAATTTCACATCAAGGTAGAATCCCTTTTGTACAACAACATGTCTAAATTTCACTTCATAATTTCAATTTCTCAATTTATGAGAGCAATTTATATGGTGGCCAACTACTTTGGGGAGTCACTATATATATAAATATTTTAATGAACCAAACATGTAGGTTGCATTCATACAAATATCAAATATATTTTGAGTTTTCAAGTGAGAAGACAACTCTTTATATACACATGGGGTGGTAGGAGGTAGAACAACCCATGTGGAATAGAAAATAAGAATTTGTGGCTAGTTTCTCAACCACTCATAGTTAAGTCAAAAATAAGAATTGTGTTTGGGGTAAAATTTCAGACCTCATTTAGGCATAGTAAAATTCAAAAAACTTTGAACTAAAAAAAGTTTTAAAATAAAGATAGTTTCCATCTCCGAAAATCCATTTGGTATTTGGATTCTCCAATCAAAAGTTATGGACAAATTTTAGAGAGGATGTTTAAAAATGTTAAAGAAAATGCCCATTCCAACCTCTCTCTGAAATTTGTCCACAACTTTTGATTTGAAGACTCAAAATCTCAAACAGTTTTTAGGAGATGAAAGTTATCTCCATTTAACCCCTAAAGTCCCAAGGCCATTTTTCCATCAAAAACCACTCAAAACTGTCATTTCTATAGCAAAGAGCAAAAAACAAAATTCAATGTATTTTTTGCAAATTTAACCGTAGAATCTTATACTAGACTAGTGTAAGAATGTGTGGAAGAAATTTCAGAAACTTTGACTATGTAGATTGCAAGATATTTGCATTTAAAGTGAAGGAATCAAGTTTTTTTGCACCTTTCGCAACTACATTTTTTGACTTTGAACCTTCTTAATTTAAATTTTTTGCTCTAATGATTTGAATTTATAATTTTATATGATGAATAATTGAGTTGAGAATCTAGGAAATTTAAAAAAAAACAAAAACACTTTATTTTTGCTCATTAAAAAATTGTTAAGTAGAAGTAGGTTCAAGATTGAAAGGAAAAATAAATCATTAATAGCTCTAAGATAGAGATGAAATATACTAATCTCAATGGTGAGATTGTTCTAGGAGGAAATCTTAACCTTGTGAAACTTTTTTTTTTGAAAAATTGTTAAAATTGAGTTCAAAAATGAATCCTACAACTTATTTTTTCAAGAAGATGCTCTAATTGCCTGAAAAATAAGATTGTCCATAACTTTTGCATAACAAGTCCAAATGGAATGAATCAAAGGTTCCCGTGTAGATAAAAATAAAATCTATGTGAATTTTTTTTTTAAACTTTTAATTTAAAGTTTTTGTGAGGGTTTTTTCTACCCGCCGAACCAAAATTTGGATTTTTGTGCCATAACTTTTGCTCCCGGGCACCAATTGAAATAAAATTACATTTTCGGAAAGCTAATGTGATTTTCTATCTACAAAAAAAAATTCAAAAAATTACAACAAATATTGAGACCGTAAGAGCCTGCCCTATATCCATTTTGTCCCCCGAGGGGACAACAGGACTTTAGGGGTTAAAAACTTTTCTTAGTTCAAAGTTTTTTGAACAAAGTTTTTTGAAAAAAGTATTCTACTACACCTAAATGAAGTTTGAAATTTTACTTTAAACACAATTCCTACTTTTGACTTAACTATGAGTGGTTGAGAAACTAGCCACAAATTCTTATTTATTTATCCCACATGGGTTGTTCTATCTACTACTAAGTCTCCATATGTATATAAAGAATTATCTTCTCATATGAAAACCAAAAATAAGTTATTGATGGCAAATGGTGAAAGTGCATAAGAGTGTTACTCATTGGAGTCTTTGGATTTTTGGCAAACATCTTTCTCTACAAATATTTGTTGATTTGTATGCCTAGTCCTAGAATTAACAAAAGAAAATCAAGCATATCACAATGTACTGCCACTATCCTGGTACGAAAGCTTACATTAATGATGTGAGGATGAATTTTGTGGATGAGGACTCCGTAGAGGAATAGGCAACCTCTCTAAAGGCTACTGAATGTTATGTACTCTAATTGTTTTTTTCAAAGCATTTATAGTTTTTTTACCCAATATGAAATAACCAATCTATTTTGATTATTTGATATAATTACAAAGCCAATCAAGCCAATTGCAACAATTGCATATCAAATCACATTGAACCATAAAAGGACGAAACCCCCATGATGTAGGTAGTCACCAAAATACTCCAATTATTGGACCAACGGGTGTATTCTTTGTTTTAATAGTTAACAATGAAGTCATCAATTGGACCTTTTAGATTCACAACTTCCTTACATGGTTAAACAATCAAGTGAACTATGTCATAAAATAAACTCCACTACCATAGCCAGAGGTCAACTTCGGCAAAAAATAATTAAAAAATTTAAAGCCGAATAATTTTGAAAATTAATAAGTCATTATGCCGAATCCAAGGAAAATTAATTATAAGGAATGCCGGATGGTGGTAAAATCACCAATTCAACTTCATGCCAACACATGTCTTCTAAACTTTGAATGGCGAGGTTGTTTTTATAATGAAGTCCATTATCCATATAGAATCCTCAAAGGATATGGGATAATTTGAATATGAGAGCTTGACCACTCATTGTCAAAATGCAGGAATTGTGTTCAATGTAGAATTTCAGACCTCGTTTTGGCGTAGTATAATAATTTTTTTCAAAAAACTTTGAACTAAGAAAAGTTGGGAAATTAAGCTAAATTTTATCCTTAAAAATCCGTTTGTGATTTTGAGCCTCTAAAAAAAATTTATGGACAAAATTCAGAGCGGATGTTTGAAATGTCAAAGAAAATGTCCCTCCCGACCCCTCTCTAAATTTTATCCATAACTTTTGATTGGAGACTCTAAATCTCAAACGGATTTTTGGAGATGAAATTTAGACTAAAATACCAACTTTTCTTAGTTCAACGATTTTTGAAAAAAAATTATTCTACTATGCCAAAATGAGGTCTGAAGTTCTACATTGAACACAATTCTTGCTTTTGACTTAACTAAGTATGAGTGGTTGAGCTTCTACTAATTCTAATTTACATATCCCACATGGGTTGTCTTACCTACTACTACCCCACTTGTATAAAGAGATTATTTGTACCTACTTACATGTACACATCACAAGTGACTTCCACTTCTATGAGGTAGTTGTGGAATACTAAGCCGGAGGTATGCAATAAGAAATCTTCATGCAAATTTTGAATTTATTTGAAGGTCTGCCGAAAATTAAGAAAAAAAATTCAATAACTGCCGAATAATTCAATAATTAAAAATGAACTGCCAAACCATTCATTCTGGTTTTAATTAATTATTCGACGAATTTGTGCCGAAGGTGACCTCCGGGTCCGGTATACTACAATAGTGGTCTTGAATGTCTCTGAGCATTCTAAATTCCCAACTTATAAGCTTATTCTTAAGTCAAAGTGGAAAATTGAATGGCCTAGCGTTACTATAGAGACATGGCAAAGCATTCTTAGCTCCTACATTGTTGTTGCTAAATAATAATAGTAATTCTATTAGATTTACCTCCACTCATCTTTCTACCCAAGATGTGTAGACGACTCTTGTATTCACCTTTGCTCACTCTTACTCAAAGTTTGCAAGCTTGTAATAGTAAGAAACCCGTTTGCTTTGCATCCGCTCACCCTTCTGCTCATGATGTGTAAATAATCCTTGAAAACACCTTTATTTTGCAGGCAATATCAAAAGTATACATAGGATTGAGCATTGCAAAATTTGACTATCCAAAACCAAAGGCTTGACTTCTATTATCATTTCAAGCTGATCCAACGCAGAGTTGGATGGTGATCAGATGAAGGTTTTGTAGATGTGGAGGGACTCATGCGTATTTTAATTCTGATTGCAAAAAGGTTAAGGTAGACATACCCAATTCCGACTGGTCCCCAAAGCCGCTCCCTAGAAAAGGCTCTTTTACCACGCAGTTGTCATCTGGAATTGTCATTATTAATATTTTAGACGGCAATCAGGTGAGTGGGGTGCTAATTTCAGTTGGTTACTTGACCACTTAATGTATTGTCAGAGCGGTTTTATTAACTCAGGAGGTTAGCCACGACATGTGTTTGCGTGCTCAAATCTTATTGGCAGTCTATGCATGCGGCCAAACCACATCAATGACCGGCTCTTTCCTTCAATAGTACTTGCAATTTCGTTTACATTTGATTAAATTTATACTTTGTAACGCTCAAGTAAGAGTCAAGAGGAGGTCCATTGGACTGTTGGTCTACAATTGGTTGTAGGGCCCTACTATTGTTGACTTTGCACTTGAATATTTATTTTTCAGTATTATAAAATCTTAATTTTTTGGTATCCTTGCACTGGGTATACAAAGGCTAATCAAATGAGTATGTTTTCCAATTCTTTGAACATCAAGTGGCACCCTATCCTCGTAAACAGACGGGTATGGGTTTGCCTACCTTACAAGACCCTTTGTGAGCGCGGAGGGTTGGCACTTGGCACGCGTCTAGCCAACCCAAAACACATTTACTTGAGTTGGTAAGGAATAATCACACTTAAAGGAGCATCTTCAATGGAACACTCTAAACAACTCACTAAATATATTACTATATTTTGTTTGGTGCAAAATTAGAACTTGCGATTATTATCATTGAATGATAAAAATCCTCTCTAAATAAACACAAAAAAAATTGGATTTGAAATTTGGACAACCAAAATAGAGCCCATTGAAAGCAAACTACAATCCAAAAATTTAAAGCACCATCTTAAATTATGCTCTTTTTGCCGTGCCATTTCTATGAATTTTCTTTCTTGAGCATGATTTGCCATGGTACTACTTTAAATTCTTTGTCTTGTAGCTTGCTTTCAGTGGTCTCTATATCAGTTGTCCAACTTTCAAATCCAATTTCTTTTGTGTTTATTTAACTCTTGAAGTTCTTGTATGTTTACTGGTCCAAAATTGCTTTAAATACTTGTTCCCGCAACAAGGCTAAAATCTTCATCAATATTTATTTTTAAGAAAATTCGACTATAGGATACTTAGATTAATTTGTTGAAGTAAATTTTCCAAAAAATTTTATAGTAAATATCCCCACCAATTGCAAGTTCAATGTGCCTAAACTTCAAAATGTTTTTTTTCTAAATCCTTTCAAAAAGTGAGGTTTTTTCTTTCAATGTTTTTAGAAAAAAACAAGAATGTCTTATAACTCGTGGATTTTAGCCAATATATAGAATATGGTTGAAAAAATATTTAAATTTTTTTAACCCAAACAATTTGCATATTCATCTTAAAAAATTATAAAGTGGAAGGTGGTGAGAATATTCTAGTAAGCAATTGGTGTCCTTTCTTTTGTTTTTATTTGAAATTTTCAAAAATGAGTGCAAAAGACAACTTAGTATATTTTTTTCTACCTTTGTTGCTTGAAAAATAAAACTCTTCATAACATGCACTTCATTATTTGAAATTGAATGGTTTAACCCCTAAAGGCCCAAGGCCTTTTTTTTGCCAAAAAACACTGAAAACTGCCATTTCTATAGCAAAGTATAAAAAAAATTTAAAAATGTTTTTTTTGAACGTCTAACCGTAGGATCTTACACCTAACTAGTATGAGAATGTATGGAAAAAATTTCAGAATTTTTGACCGCACAGATTACAAGATATCTGCGTTTAAAGTAAAAAAAGCAAATTTTTCAGCACATTGCGGGGCTACATTTTTTGGCTTTAAACATTTTTAACTTAAAATTTTTGCACTACAACGTTTTGAGCTTTTAATTTTTATTGTAGAGAATTGAGTTGAGATTCTAGGAAAAAAAAATCAAAAAAACTTAATTATCATTCTTAAAAAAATTGTTAAGTAGAAGTAGGTCCAAAATAGAAGGAAAATCTAAAATATTCATATATTTTAGATGGAATTAAAATGCACTAATCCCAATGGTGAGATTGTTCTAGCAAGTAAATTACACCATGCAAAAAAAAAAAAATGAAAAATTTGAAAAATTACATTCAGAAATGAATCCTACAAGTTATTTTTTTCAAGAAGATGCTCTAATCGCCCGAAAAACAAGAATATCCACAACTTTCTCATAACATATCCAAATGAAATGAATCAAAGCTTTCCAGATAGGCAAAAATATAATCTATCAGAAAAAAATATTAAAAAAAAAAATTCAAATTTTTGTCCATTTTTTTTCTGCTGCCTGGGCTGCCCGCCGTCCCTTGTTTTGAGCTTATTTGGTCATAACTATTGTTCCCGGGCACTGATTGTGGAAAAAATTATATTCCCACAAAGCTTATCAGTTTTTCTATCTTCAAAAAAAATTTCAAAAAGTCAGGACAAAATTTCAGCCCATAGGTACCTGCCCGAAATCCCATTTGTCCCCCGAGGGGATAATGGGCCTTTAGGGGTTAAATGTTTTTGAGTATATACGGTTATCATTTTAGACAATCCAAATTTTTTTATTAGTCTTCTTTATAGTATACTTTTGCTGCAACAATTTGACATTGAAATTTCTAAATTTTGCAATATTTATCGGAATGACATGAATAAAAGCTTTACACATAGATTAGGATGATTAGCATCCACCTTAAAAGTTTCATGTAAAAATTCCAAATTATAAAGATGACAAGCTTGCCTGAGTTTCAAAAAATCCAAAGTGGTCTTTGGTCTTTTAGGATTAAAGAGGGTTCTAATACGCTTCCAATGATACTAATTACACATTCTAATTTTACACCAAGCAAAAGATAGTAATATAATTAAAGAATTGGTTAGAGTGTTCCATTGCTAATGGTTAACTTCTATGTGAAGGAGAAGGGAGAACAAATGAAAGAGGTAGATGGCCTTATCAAATATTTTTCACTTGGTGAAGAAGTCATTTTTTTTTCTTGATTCTTTACATAACTAGTAGAACTAATAAGTAAAAATTAATCAACTTGATTCAACTATTATCTCGAACTTGAACACCATTTCACTATGCCCCATTTGATGCCAACTGAAGTAGAAAATTGTCTTGTATCATCAAAGAAATATTGGACAGAATGTTCATTTGCAATTTTGAACCTAAAAATTTGTTGCAATTAACCTTATATGAATTTCTATTCATAGAAAAATATTTAAAATATTTAAAATTCTAAATTGTTGAACCAATTGCATCAAGCAAAAGCCTCAATTTGATGTTCATTTTGTTATATAAGTTTGCATTCCTAGGAAAAAAAATCTAAAATTATTAAAAATATAATTTAGGGTATCTATTGCAATCTATCTTTTCATTAACAATTGACTAAAGATTTAGAAATTTAGAAATGTTAAATTCAAAAATTTGAAACCCTTGAAAGCTATATATATATATATGCTATAAATTTTAAAACCTGTAATATGTTCATATATTACTGTTTGTAAATTTGTAATTTATTTATTGTTGATAGAATTTCACCTACGGTCCAAAATGTTTATATGTTTAATTAAATGGAGAAAAATACAAGATCATGTATTCACTCATAGTGAAATTTCATTAAATTTATGAACTTTTGTTTTTTTAGTTTTTAAATGTTTTTTAAAATAGTCACAACTTGTAATTTTAAAATCTTAAAATTATTTATACATTTTTATATTTGTAAAAAAACTGAATTATAAACTAATAACATTGTAATAGTTAAGCATATGTCCGAATATTGTGAAGGATAAATAGTGGAGTTGCCAAACCTTGCTTAGAAAGGGAGACCAATGGAGAAGAATATAGGATACTACCTTATGATGAAAGTCCAATTTCAACAATCATTTTTAAATTCAAAAACTCTAGTTCGAGTAGTTTATTATTTTTATTAATTTATAAGAATTGGCAATGTTCCAAGAATACAAAGAAATGATAACTAAAATTCCAAACTTATTAAAGGGGTGTTTCCACTTGGTCTTAAGGGGGCGGTGTTTGATTGGAAAGTGAGCATTAAACCGCAGCACTTTCCCACTTTGGTGTTTTTGTATCTTCCGAACCTACATGGCAGGTGAGCTGTCATTGACTTAAGAGCACAACTACGGCCAGTTATCACCTCCGCTATTTTGGAGCACTGCTTGCAAAGTAGTTGGTAATAATAACTCCTCAATCTTCAAAAAATGAACATTTGGGAATTTTTAGAACGGTCTTATCAATTGGAGGTGTGGGCGGCCCATTACAGAATACCGCTCTTACATTCGGGGCGCAATTAGCTTCCGAAACTTCAGGGGATCCCAGCATCTTCTTAAACCGGACCCCAAGTGATCTCTTCCTCATGCATTCAGAGTCCTGACCTTCCCATTGGTGAGTCCTCTTGTCGGTGCTCGGGAAACGTGCAAGTTTTGTATGTTGCCATGATGGCAGTTTGCTTTTCAGCTCAATTTTGATTTGTTTCTAAATTGCTCATTGTTTTCTGTGAGTAGAAGGACCTACATTCCCTTCCATTTTTTTTTTTTTTTTTTTTTGGGTCATGGGAGGGACATGTAATCCCTTGAAGTGGTTCTTTCTTTTATCACTTCAACCGTGAAAACTTAGTTGGGCCATGCATTTGCAATGCTTGCATTTTTATGGCAGCCTTCATGATAGCTGCCATGTAGTCTCCTCTTCCCTTTACGTAAATTCTGCATTAGAAGAATGTGACATTTCAAGACCACTTCTTCCTTGTTATTTGGGTATCACTACTTCTCGTGAGTGGGCTTGCACTAGATAGCACTTTGAATTCCAAAGTACTAATGCCACATACATGATGTCATTTCTTTTACAGGCTTGCATTTCTCAACAATGGAGAACCAACTACGTTCACAACAGTACAAAGTGCCCTTGTGTCTAACCGCCATGCCAGCTGATTGTAAGTTCAACTCTTGTCCCTCTCTCCTGCCAATATAAAGTAAAAGTAGACTGCAGGTGTAGCTTTACAGAGGACCTGCAAAACCACAAACCACAAACCACACTCTGATGCTTCAATGAATACTTGTACAGTGATAACAAAGACATTTCTTCATAGATGCCGTCACTTCTGTAACGTCTGCAGTTCCTACCATTAGCTTCTTGTAGTGAAAAAGTACATTACAATTTCCACTTTGTTACATCATTCTGATTTTGTCCTACTGTGTGGTGCTTTTCCAGTGGCAGACGGAAGACCAATGCCCACCTTGAACAACAACCAGGCAGCAGGATATGGTAGACGACCTCCCTTACTAGCATTAGATGCAACAGACAAAACTGCAGCTATCCAAACTGCTGCCAAATGCGCTTGTAAAGACCAAGGACCTGATTGGGCACCTCAAAAGATTTCAGCTTTTATTAGAGCCAAGCGTCAAATGTACCTGCAAGAACTTGACACAGTGGACGCCCGAGATCTAATGACGCCCGACACAAGTAAGTGGATTTGTATTTCACAAGAAATGTGGAGTGCAGGCTTTTCACCATGCTTGAAAGATGGACTTGTTGGAAACCAACCGAGAGTAGTTTAGGATTTCATTAGATGGATGACATTCATCCCCTGGTCAACTGTCAGGTTGGACCCTGGCTAACAGCCTATGTATATAAACCTGGCTTGTTCCCCTTGTTAAGCATCTCATTATCAGTTAATAGATCAGCAGTGTCTGTTACACTACAACACTCTTTGTGTTCCAACATGGTATCAGAGCGTTAGATCTAGGTCCTCCAGTTAGAGCATAGCACACTTAAGCGACTAGACTCGGACGATCAGATTAAAGCGTTGAGTTCAGAGAAACTCACCTACGTTCTTTATTTTACGTCTCTTCCGCACCAACTCTGGATCACGCACTTGTCTCCCTCTGAAATAGATCAGAGTCTTTTCTTCTCGCCATCTCCACAGCCGTGTAGCAATGGACCCTAGCATGAAAGAAGTTCCAGAGTCCATGAAGTTAGCTGGTCCCTCCAATTACATCATCTGGAGCTACAAGGTGAAGATGATACTCATGTAGGAGGGGTTGTGGCAATACGTCGAACAACACACAGCAACTAGTCACACGACGGAGACTGCTACCTCGACTGTAGAAAGCGGCGGAGCAATGACAGGTGCAACATCCGGAGCAGCGACGGACGCAACACTCGGAGCGACAGTACTGGCCGAGGTGGCACAGACGCCTACAGCCAACCGCAATGACACAAGCCGGGAGACTGATCATCGTTTCCGCGCCGGCAGAATCATAGTATCCTTGGTACGAGATTCCATATTACTCAGTATTATCCATCTTACTGATCCACATGACATTTGGCTAAGGCTTAGAAACATGTGTGATGTGAAGAGCTCCTCTAGGCGTCTCTCTCTTAAAGAGCAGTTTTACTCACTAAAACTAGGAGAGGGCAAAGGAATCGGGACTCACCTTCAAGAAATCAACTTGCTAGTGACTCAACTAGCAAATCTAGGAATCGCTATTCCAGACGAGGATCTCGTAGACCTCACGTTAAATAGTCTTCCGAAGAGTTGGTCCACGTTCAGACAGATACAAAAAGGACGTGAACGCACCCCAACCTTCCCTGAGCTAGAAGGTCTACTCCTACAGGAGGAGATAGGCAAAAATTTACGAAAAGAGAGATGAGTTAGAAGAACTTAACTTCATAGGTACTAATAGAGGATCACCAAGAGGTGGTCACAACAGTCGTGGCCGCACCAGTCGCGGACGAGGTCCCTCTGCTCCCAGCGATCAAACCAAGCCTGTACAGCCAAACCAGGCATCAGAAATCTAAGCACGCAAACCGGTAGTTTGCCATAACTGCGGAAAACCAGGACACTATGCTCGAGACTGCGCACAAGCTACCCTTGAAGAGAAGATCAAGGCCATGCAGATTCAACTTGGCAGCATGCAACGTAATCGTACTCGCAACTCAACACAACCGTCTCACCACGTATATTTAACAGAAGTCAACGACGACGACGAAGACTTCAACGTCGAATCTCCCCCGGATCCTGTACCACAACACGTGAAAGATTGCATCGATGCCTTTCATGACAACAACGATACTTCTGGCGAAGTGATCAATGCCTGCATTATCTCAGCCGCCACCAAAGAGGAATGGTTCCTCGATTCAGGCGCTTCTTCTCACGTTACCGGGAAGTCTCAATTACTTAGCTCCATTACACCAAGTAGTATTCCAAGCATTAGGACCGCAGGCGGTCAAGTTATGCCCGTAGCCGGCCAAGGCTGTGTAAATGTTGTTGGCTCCACTGGAGCAATAAAGAGTATCCCCAACGTTCTTTATGTGCCCGGAGTTAAGACAAATTTATTTTCTGTAGGGAAATTCACAGATATGGGTTATAGAGTCTTATTTGCATCACAGACGTGTTTTATACACGATAAAGAAGATCACAGCAGAATCTTTCTCCAAGGCATCCGTGACCCACGCAATCGGCTTTATCGCGTCACCAATCACCACGATCATCTTGGACTGATCACCCAAGACCCTACACAACAAACTCGACTTCAACCTGATCCAGGACTTGACAAACATATCAGCTCCAAAAACACAAGAGCCCCGACATCAATCCCCGTTGCCAGTACCATCCTACCGTCACCAAACGAACCAGCAGCTCCAAGTCCAAACCTGCAAAGTCTTCGACCCTCTGATCAAGACATACAGCTGTGGCATCGCCGAATAGGACACGTCAATTTTCAGAGCTTATATCATATGACAGCTCGTCAACTTGTGGCTGGGGTCCCCAAAATCCCATTCATAAAACATGTTTGTTCTTCTTGTACGTTGGGCAAACTTTCCCGCGACCATTTTCCAAAAAATCGTCGCACCCATACCACCCAGCCTTTACAACTAATATACAGTGACCTATGCGGACCGATGCCCATTCCCTCCCAAAACGGTAGTAGATACATTTTAACGTTCATAGATGATTACTCTAGAAAAACATGGCTTTTCTTTCTAACAGAAAAGTCTCAAACTTTGGATAAATTCAAAGATTTTAGAGCCCTTGTTGAAAACTCCACCTATAAAATCGGAACTCTACGTACCGATAGAGGTGGAGAGTATATCTCCACTGATTTTATATCATACTGTCGCACCCACGGTATCACCAGGCAACTCACCGCAGGACATTCACCACACCAGAATGGTGTGGTTGAAAGAAAAAATCGTACCCTCCTAGAGGGTATTCGCAGTGTAGTTACGGGCACAAAAATTCCAAAAATCTTTTGGGACGAAATTGCCACCACTGTGAATTATATTCAAAACCGGAGCCCCAGTAAGGCTCTTAAGCTTAGGACACTTGAGGAAGCCTACACAGGTGTCATTCCACACCTCGGGCATTTGCGCATTATAGGCTGCTTAGCTTACTGCCACATCCCAGACACAAAAAGGAAGAAATTAGATCCTAAAGCCATCCCCACTATCCTTCTGGGTTACGACGAAAATAGCAAGGCCTAGAGGTGCTACAACCCACGTACCCGCAAGATATATATTAGTAGAGATGTGAGATTTGACAAGCTCAACTTCGATATCCCTGTCTCAGAACTACTGAGCCTCTTGAAAACACTAGCTTCTTAGATAGACTACCCTTTCCCTCTCCCTCCAGCGACCTCCATCTCCCTCCTTCTTCACTCCCTCATCCTCCACCTCCTGATTTTCCACCACTTCTCTCATCCCCCCCTGTTCCTTCCACTCCATCCGCACCAATCCCACCCTCCCCTCTCCATCTTTCTACCCCCGATTCCACCCTTGTCCCGCCTTCTACCTCACCTGTTCTCCCTCGCCGCTCTCAAAGACCTCGGTGCCAGAACATCAGACTTGACGGATACGAATTATGTCTATCCACAGAAGACTTCGATGTGTGCATGATCACTTTGGCTGCCTCCAAGCCCGCACCTACTCCTGCACCTGCATCCACACCCGATGGAGACAACATCACCTTTAACCAAGCCAAAAATGACCCAGGATGGCATTTAGCCATGCAACAGGAAATGGAATCGATCTGGAAGAATAACACCTGGGACCTCAAACCTTTACCCCCGGGCAAACGCGCCATAACCTGCAAATGGGTGTTCAAAATTAAACCTGGTTCTAATGGCTCTCCCCCAATCAAAAAAGCTAGACTGGTAGCTCACGGATTCGAACAGAGGACTTTGACAAGACATTTGCTCCTGTAATTAAATGGGCCACTATTCGCACAGCAATTGCTCTGGCTGCTGCAAAGAAATAGGACATCCACCATTTGGATGTTCGGACCACATTCTTACACGGTTTGCTCAAGGAGCGCGTGTATATGACTCAACCCCCCGGCTTCCGAGCCCACGGAAAAGAAAACCTTGTATGCCACCTAAACAAGTCCCTCTATGGCCTTAAACAGAGTCCCCGTAATTGGTACGATAGGATAGATGCAGCCCTTCGACACCTTGGATTACACCGCAGCAAAACCGATAGCAACCTATACTACATGCACCAGGAGGGGGAAACACTTATCCTTATGATCTATGTCGATGACCTCTTCATCACCGGCAGCTCGGACTGCCTGATCTCGTGGCTAAAAAGCTTCCTGCACAACTAATTTGACATGACTGACCTTGGCAAAGTTAAGCGCTACCTCAGCATCACATTTGAACAAGTCATATTGGGCATATTCCTTCATCAAAAAGACTACACAAAATCCATTCTTACTGAATTTGGCATAGCCGATTGCAAGCCAGCACCCATCCCATTCCTTGAAGGACAAGTTCTGGTGACTAACATGAATTCACCTTACATAGATTCCAACTACTACTGCAGGTTGGTAGGAAAACTTATCTTCCTTACGGTGACCCGTCCTGATATTGCATACGCTGTTAGTAGATTGAGTAGCTACATGGCGAACCCTCAAGAAGCCCATCTTGAAGCCGCAAAACACTTACTTCGGTATCTACAAGGTACAACTGATTTCGGAATTCTATACCGTTCTGGAGCCCCGATCACAATCTCTGGCTTCACCGACGCAGACTGGGGGTCCTGTCCAGAAACGCGCCGCTCAATGGGGGCGTATGTTTTCACCTTGGCTGGAGAACCGATCACATGGCAATCAAAACGCCAATTGACTGTTTCTAGATCCTCCACCGAATCGGAGTATCGCGCCTTGAGTGACGGAACACAGGAAGCCGTATGGCTTCATCGACTCCTGCAAGAACTCCAACCACCATCCCCAACCCGGGGTCCCTAACATCATTCCACAGACGCCCCACCCACACAACCACTTAGCATTACGTTACACTGCGATAAAAAGGGCGCCATGAAACTCGCCCATAACCCAGTTTTTCACACCCGATCCACTATAAGAAACCCCCGTTTTAGGTGACAAGCCCTAATTTTTTATGACGGATTTTAGGTGATGTCAATGTTGACAACCTAAAATTTTTATGTCAACAAAAATGTTCAATGTAACATCAATGTTGACATAAAAACATTGGATTGTCAATATTGATGTTACGTTGTAAATTTTTGTTGACATGAAATTTTTGGGTTGTCAACATTGACATCACCTAAAATCCGTCATAAAAAATTAGGGCTTGTCACCTAAAACGGGGGTTTCTTATAGTGATCCAAACACATAGAGATACATTATCACTTTATCAGAGAGCGAGTCCTTGGGGGGGAAATTAGATTACAGTATATTCATACTCAAGAACAACCCGCAGATACCCTAACAAAACCGTTGGGTAGGGTTAAATTCCACCAGCACAGAGACACGCTGGGAATGCACAGCCTAGCCAGTTTCAAAATCAACTAACAAGCCTCCCTCTCTATAGAAAACCCTAACCTGTACAATCTCAGTACCACTATGGTCTGAATAGATAGCTCTCTGTATCTGCCAGGGAACTAAAACTTTTATGCTCCGCACCTCGGAACCTCGTCACTTCCTTGGAGCAATCCTCCCAAGAAAAGTAGAGGCCTGGTGTTTGCCCTCGTCTCACGGCATAGTAGCGCTGCTTCGACATTCCACCTCCGCGACACCCGCCACGCATCTCTCGACCTCGAGCATCAATCTTTACTCCAACCGGAACGGCCGCTGGGGAAGTCGATGACTCACCACTCTCATGCACCAGACATTGCTCGACCTCGCTCGCTTGCTCAACAACAAAGGCATCCACAACGTCACAGCACCACTTTGCCAATTGCGACACGAAAGTACATATCAACCACAACAACAATCCCGCCAGACCTGCAAGCGACACACCACCAACACTCTCCCTCAACAATTGGACTCTCCGCAACTCAACTCGCGCCATTGCTCTCTCGCACTCTTACAATCCTGTGCATGTATTGCAAAAATGAGGAATGCAAAACCCCAACTCTCGATTGAGAGGGGGTGTTGGAAACCAACCGAGAGTAGTTTAGGGTTTCATTAGATGGATGACATTCATCCCCTGGTCAACTGTCAGGTTGGACCCTGGCTAACAGCCTGTGTATATAAACCTGGCTTGTTCCCCTTGTTAAGCATCTCATTATCAGTTAATAGATCAGCAGTGTCTGTTACACTACAGCACTCTTTGTGTTCCAACAGGACCGTCATGCAAAACAAAGTGGAACCAATTGGTTCCAGATTACAAGAGGGTGGCAGATTACCTGAACCGCAGTAGTCAGAACTTACCTGATTATTGGGTCCTGAACTCGGATATACAAAAAGCTAAAGGACTGCCGAAGCACTTCTTGCAAGACTTCTTCCAAGCCATCTACAAGTGGTATGGCAGCAAGCCTCAGATCCAGCCTCCTCACGTCCGTGACTTGCTGTCTCCATTGGATGCAAACTTTCGACCACCACCAAACCAACAACAAACAGAAGGACAAGACGGAGATAGCGAACCTGAAACGGAAGATCCAATCGACGTTTCACAACATGAAGTTCTCTTTTTAATGGAGGACAACTCAACTCCCCACTCACCTGGCCGAAGCATGTCCACTCCATCTCTTGCGACGCCCCTGCAAGACACTACATCCAACCCGGCCTCAAGACCTTTTCTCGGACTACCCCTTGGCGTCACATCACATGTCATTAGCTCCTCTAACAACTCTCATTACAATGTGCAGAGATGACCACGTACACTACAAGAAAATGGGCATAAATGTGACTGGCAAAGAATGACTGGCTGTCCGATGTGACTAAAAAATGAGTCCTGCTCCCTATTTGCACAAGCACAGTGTTCTCTTTTGCGTGCCAGTCATTCTCTAGTCGCGGTTGCAACTTCGCGACGAGATGTGAACAAAGGCCAGGGTTCATCCACGGTTTTGTGTGCGCTCCGTCATCCCCAAAGTGACGTGGAGGCCTTCAATTCTGTCAAACAAGGCACAGTGGACAACGAAATGACTGCAGTTCGTATATTGTGACTGTGACTTACTTTAAAACCACTTTACAATGACTACAGTGAGCACCGCATGTGACTGACGGGAATGACTACTAGAAAGACGGATAGGGTATTCGCATGCTCTTCTTTTACTTCCCAGCGTGCGCTGAGAAGCGAAGGAAAGAGAGGTTGTACCTGCATCAATAATGAAGACAGAGGTGCGGTGACTCATGCCTTCTGGCTTATTCCCCTTCTCTTTAATAATATTCTAATTATTTTTTTCAAAGTTCCGGTTCGGACTCGTTTCACATTTTTTATTTATTTCTTTGACTTGTTTTCATTATAAGTTTTCATCTTCCGTGTGCAAGTGATGCATAATTTTTCCCCTTCCTATCCACCTTCCTCTTGTTTTTTTCCCCACCTTCCACATTAATTTTAAATTTTTGTCTTCTTTATGGAAGTAATTTTTTTGTAGAAAAATTCACTATCACCCTATACACCTTCCTTTTTTTCCACTCCCCCCCCCGGCCTTTCACATTTAAATATTCTTCTCTTCAATTGTAGCTAGTTCTTTTTAATTTTTATTTTCCAGTACCAACTTCATCTTTATTTATTCTTTTATTTATTTTTTCCACCTTCCCATTTTTTTCCTCTTAACCATAGCCATGTACAATAGTGCAACACGCCTTTCAAGGAAGAGTAAGAATTTATTTATTTATTTTTACCTATGCTTGTTATAGATGTAAAAATCTACCCCCTTATTTTGGGCCGTCAATTTTGTATCGTATGACCAATATTACTTAGTTTTGGGGTTTAGGATTCCAATTATGAATTCCAAATTTTAAAATTTTATCATCAGGGATAAATAGTCTGTTTGTATGCTTCTCCCAAAGAAGGCTTGTAGCACCAGTATACCGTAGGAAAATGGAGTGCAACCCTTTTTTTTTAACTTTTTGTTGAAGTGCCAAGATGGTGATCACTTAAAATTTGGTGAAGCATTGTATTTCGACATTCATCCATCTTTTAGACCAAGAAACACTTTTCTATCATATTCATGCACTTTTTCATCCAAATTTGGCAACTCCATCCACATATTTACTAGATATGGAAAAAATTTGGCAAAAAAAGGTTACTTTTATCTGGCGAAATGTAGACATGTGTTTTGAAATGGTGCAATCTGGCCCATGGTGCCAAAAAAAAAGGGTCTGGTGGAGTCCGGAAGCTCCAGAACAATTCAAACCCCAAACCCTAAAAGAAACCCTAACCAGCCCTAATCACCGGGTTTGGGCATTGCATCGCATTTCGTGTTTTTGTATTGAATGCAATCTTAAGCTGGTTAGCAGGTGCTGAGAAATTCCTTGGTTCTGTGGTCATGGAGGAAGCTGATGCATTGGGATGGGAGGTATTTGACCCGATCGAGGTGATGGCGGACTCGCAGAGCAATGTGCAGCAGGATGAGGTTCGATTGCAACGATTTCGGGAATGGTTACTGGTAAATCGCTCTCTTTCTGACTCGGAATTGCTGTGTTTTGGTGCCTTTCTTTGGTGCGCATTTTGTGAGTTTCAGAGTCCAATTCGGTGGTCGCGAATTGCGCATTTTTGAATCAGACTCTGAGCATTGCAGTTTTCTTGATTGATTAAAAATTTAATTTCTAATTTTTGGCTAATATCGTCACCATCTCTCCTGTTTTGTCATTTATTTTATCATTTGTTTCTGTCGAATTGAGGAAGTGGAATTCTATTCCAGGTAAATGGTGTGCAATCAAGATGTTGTGAAGTAAGACCTAGGTCAAATGGCGAAGGCTTTGGCTTATACGCTACTCAAGACACGGCACACGGTGCGTTTCTTTTCTAAAAGATCGGTGCTTTTGTGGTTGCTGGTCGCGAAATGGTTTTCCTTCTGTGCATTCATTCATGTGGATGCATATTTCTACATTTTGTTAAGCTGGTGTGGCCAACGATAACCCTTGAAGGACCACGCAACCACAATATGGATGCAAGCTTTGCTTGAGAAGTCGCCATGTGGTGGATTATTGTACTTTTTAAATTTTGTTTATTTTTCTTGTTCTTATGTGAATACGGAATGAGGCATTGTGAATCCATATCAATCTCTTTGAATGCCGAAAAGATTGCGAATTGTTTGATGTCATCTAATGTTAGGAAATTGTTATTTGGGGAAGTTTTGATGTTCTTGCCATCAATTTTCATCTTTTTTAGACAATATTTTAATAACATGCTTTTAATTCACTTTTAAATTAATGTGACAAAAGACTTCAAACTATTTTTCCAGCTTATATAGTACAAACGAATTCTTTATCACTATGTCTTACGTGCTTTCTTTGAAGCAAACACTCATCAAAATTAGAGAAGTCACATGTTATAGTACATCTGAGTTTTGTTTCCTACTCCAAGTTCCTATTAGGGTTTACAGACACCGAGGATTCACTGATGCATATTTGCTTTGGGATTCTAGGAGTGCTGATGGTGACCCCGCTTTATCTGGCAATCACTCCCATGACTGTACTGCAAGACCCGGAGCTGGGAGGTCTTTACGGCAAGTTAATGCAAGGTGCCGAAGAGGGGGAGGGGGAGGTTGATGATCGCATGCTAATACTGCTCTTTCTTCTCATTGAACGCGCACGAGGACAGTCGTCGTTCTGGGCTCCGTATCCTTTTGAGATTATGTTCCTTATTAATTCTATTGTAAGGAGTGAGCTGGCGAATTTCAAGCCGTCGAGATGATCATGCATCATACGGGTCCTCAAGGTCGGTTCTTAATGTCTTGAACTAGATACTTGGACATGCTGCCAACCAAGTTCGGAACTCCTCTTTGTTACTCCGAGGAAGAGCTGTTAGAACTGAAGGGAACGCATCTTTATCAAGCAACTCATCTACAGGCAAATTCAGAAACAATTTTGATCTTTTGCTTAAGATTGCATTTGACGTAATCATACTTAAGGCACTTCGTGAATGCGCTTATGAGAAACAGGTAGGGAATAGTATGTCTTTGAAGGTAAATTGTGTGACTCTGGATAGTGAATATTTAAAGAGCATCCGATAGAGACGAGCTAATCACGATCAGACATGTATGGAAATCATTTCTACTTGTATAACAATGTTGAAAACGTGAGAAAGCCCTGTATTCATAGCAGTTTTTGCGTTTAGCGTGGAGTGCATTTACCATGAATTGACCCATACGAATTTTCTTGTCTACTATGGTGCAGCGAAGATCACTGAAGTTAGCTTTCGAACACAAGGTGAAGACGTTTGCTGAAGAGGCCTTATCGTTTGTTGAGTCTGAGAGAAGGTGACAACATCTGGCTAATTGTGGGGGATAGTTGTCCAATTCTCATTTGTAGTGTCTACCATCGTGCTCTTGCTGAGTTCATGTTGTATTATTAAACAGACATATTTTATTGTGCGTTTAATAGTGGCTAGTATTCATTTGGTCATTATTATTCAGTTGATTGTTTTGCCTAATTATTCCGTATACTTCATTTGGTGCACTTAAATGGATTCTATTTTGGGTATACCGGTATCATCACTGTGACTTTGCTGATCTTTGGATCCAGGTAAGGGATGTCTGAAGTAGGGATGGAATGGTACGAGGATGCACCTTGATTACTCACCTGGGAGGGGTTGTTGTTCGCGTGCAGAGAAGTCGAATTTCAAGACTTTATGTGGTATGTGCAATTACATCCAGAATCCCAACATTCTGCATGCTGCATGTTATCAGCTATATGCTGTATGCTATGTGTTGTATGCTATTGTCTGCATGCTGCCAATGTATTCTGTCATGAACCCTTTTCCTCAGCCCGATTTGATTTTCCCTCTTTGTAGTTCTTGCTGATCACAATTTTGGGATGGTACCCACTATAGGATGAGGTGTCATTTACCGACAATGACTACAACGTACTTGCATTAGGTTTTCGATTTGAATCCCATTGTCATGCTCTGCATGGCTACAAAATAAGACGTTATTTTCCACTTGCTTTCACGAGTCGACTTTTGAATCAATTTGTGTGTGAGAGCTTTCTTTCTTCCATCCTTAGCTGGGGTAGAGGTTCACAAGGGTTAGATTTTCTCTTCAGTCTTGCCAGCGGTCTAATTTCATGTTGTCTTTTGCTTGACAGGGCAAACTCCGTATTTTGGACTCGTGCTTTAAATATTCCTTGTCCAATCTCTTTTGTGTTTCCCAACCAGCTTCCTGTTCCACCGGCTCTTCGAGCTCTTCAATTGGGTAATGAACCTACTAGCCAACAGCCTGATGAAGCTTTCTCAAGAACAACTCAGGTTAATAGTGCCACAGATCATTTAGAATCATCTTCAGCAATTGAGGGCCCTCTTGCCAAGCTTTCTGATGAACCCGCTCGCCAAACTTGCTTGCATCATCTACGTGAGAATGATTCAGCAGGCAACAAGGATACTTTACACTGGTACAAAATCATTGCAGATTCAAATTTTATCAATGGAATGTCAAATTGTGGTATATTTGGAGAAATTTAATCGTTGTATTGTCAACTCTAACTCAAAAACGAATTGTAGGATTGAAGCACTTAGCCAAGCTGATACCGAGGATGTGAAAATGGTTGAAGGTCTTGTCCCTGGAATTGACTTCTGCAATCATGGTAGGTTGACTTTTGTATCTTATTTCTAGATCCACTGTTGCGTCTATTATTGAGTAGCAATATATGGAATTTTTCATGAATGGTTTATTCCCTGTAGTCTATTAGTTTGACGAGGCAACATCTCATTAGATCTTTAGAAATGAAACAGGTGTTGATAAATAACTCTTCGCATAATCAATTTCCTGACACTAGTTACGTGAATTTAGCATGCTTTCTATGAAATTTGCACAACAGTTTGTTTTTGAGTTACAGATTTCGGTTTGCTCTCTTTCGTTTTTTGGTTTCGTGTAGGCAAAGTGACCTGTGAACTTATTTTTGCACTTAAGTGCACTTAATTTTGTCTGTCCAGTGGGACTGTAAACCTGTTTTTTGTGGGACCTTACTCTGCGGCCATTATCACGTCCTTTTATCAGTACTTGTTATCAATGTCACAACTAAGTGAGTCTTATTTTGTGCAGATCGTTGCGAGGGTGCTGCTTCGTGGCAAATTGATGGTCCTCAAGGTTCTGTAACTGGTGTTCCCAATTCCATGTTTCTCGTGACAGGTGAGACCCCAATTTCCAATTCCTTTTACCTGGTATTACCTGATTCTGGCATGATTCCAGTATTACTTACTTCATGAGCTCAGAGATGTGATTACTACTATGCCAACATCAAGATCATAAATTAATTTCCTCGCCAGTGAAGCACGTAAGAGATCTACCTGGCTTCCTTTTTTCACATTTTTACATTCAAGTATTAACACCTTCCAATCATTTTGTAAATATTTGATGGCGAGTATTTGACGCCTTTCAACATTTTTGAATGTACCCACCTCTGCTCGTTTCATTAAGAAGAAGATTCTAGAGTAAATTGTGTTCCAGGTTTGTGTTCCTTGTAGTCTCCCTGGTTGTAGATGTTTTAGCTGTAATGGATAGACAAAGCCAGCTTTAACCAAGTGGTCTGGCACTCATTCTAGGATCTAAGATCAGTCGTGGCTCAGAGATTTTCATCAGTTATGGGGACAAAGGCAATGAGGTACGTTGCATTGCATGAAGTGCTACGTTCTCTGCTTTTTGGGTTTGAAGCTCGTCACGGAATCTCATGCTTATAACTGGAGAAGCCCAATCTGCCCATCTATAAGAAAATAGCTTGGCCTGCATGGTACCTGCCTGGAAGTAGTGGAGAGTGAGTCCTATGGATAGGACATATATGGGAGTGGCACCTAGGAATTCCATGTGGAACTGCCATGGTGACTTCGAACAGACGAACAACAAACAGAAATAAAAGATGTAGCCGTGGTATAGAAAGTGACTTATATGTTTGACTAGCAACTAGGATAATTGCAATGTTTCCCGAGGTGGCATTCCATTTCTCACGTGAGTTATACTACAGGAGTTGCTGTACTTGTACGGTTTTGTGATGGAAGAGAACCTGGATGACTATCTTATGGTAAGAGGGAATAACCTCTATTGGGCCGACTGTGTTGTTTCGTAAAATTATCTGTGGATACCGGACCACCGTAGGCTATGACTTGAATTATCACTGCGTGCAGCGTTTGCATTTTTCATGTTAGTTATACTGTGTGTGCAGATCTACTTTCCCAAGCAGGCTTTGGAGGACAGAGATTGCCATGATACTAAGATCCAGTTGCTTGAAGAATTGGTACGTCTCATTCCATTGATTTTTCTTTTCCTTAGTATTGTATGAACGCACGGGACCAGATTTTGGGATTTCACTCTTCTGTAACCAATGGCAATACCTTAGAACAAGTGGTATTTTCGGGGGGCTATACACAGTACTGCATATTCTTTAGATATTCTGATATTTTAGAGGATCTTATCGGAATATTCCTGATATCTGAATTTAAGACCCCACTTTTTTGAAACAGATCAAGTTTTCGTTTTGAATTACAGCGGGACATGTAACTGTAAGCAAATGTTGTCTGTTTGCAGAATCTTCCTCTACGTTGGCTCGTTCCTTCTTCAGTACTCAATTGGGGGTTCTGTACTGATCTTAAGTTAGATTCTGCGTCTCAAATCCCTGGGAAGCCTTTCATCACTGGTCATAGCTGGTCTGGGCAGCGGAAGCCATCTGCACTGGCAGCCAAGTTGGTGTTTCCTGAAGACCTCTTGACAGCGTTGAGGATTGTATCTATGGAAGAAGATGATGTTTACCGCGTCGCTGCCTTGCTAGAAGAGGTCAGTCTGTCCTTACCCCAATGATTAGGGAGTATCGTCAATGTTGGTTTTACCTTTCTGAAAACATCGTCTTTTTTAAGTGATTTCATCTCCAAAGTTCCTCTCTATTGATTATCATTGAAATGGCATTGAAAGATGATGATTTCAGTATTGTCTTATCAACCTTTGAAGTAGTGCTATTTCAACATTTTAAAAACACAAAATAACATCGAAATGGCTTTAAACTAGGTCTGTTTCAGTACCAACCCTTCATCCAATTGAAACAATTGATAATCAGTTGGGGTGGGGAGGTACTTCTGTAATGAGTGTTGCCACTCAATCGTTGTACCTCCAGAACCTAATCACATATGAAGTCTGCATTAGGCCCGCCTTAAACTTTACATGCTGTATCAGGATTTAGTTGCGATACGTTTTACTGAAGACAGTGGTAATTGTTGTGCACGACTTAATGGATATTGCCTGTGCTCTCAGATTTCAGATCCTGAAGCTGGACGAAAACCCACTGATGTGGATATCAGGGCAGCTATGTGGGAAATATGTGGGAATGCTGGGGCTTTTCAGTTGCTTGTTGACCTGCTAACATCCAGGTACGCTCTCTTCTAACCTTTCCAAATGTTCGAACGCTTGATCAGTTTAGCGAGCATTTACCATTATGTTATTTGAGTCGTCAAGAATGGATGTCCTTTATTACGTTAATTGCATTATTGCCTCTAGGCTGTGACGAATTCGATAATGGATCTCTCTGTGATAGTAAGGTTCACTGAGCTTCGGCATCAACCTGTGCATCTGCCTGTCCTATGTTCAACTGTTTTAGAGGGTGGCCAAGTCAATACATCACCCATCCATCAAGATTCTAGGAGTTGTGCTTTGTGGCTGAGATTGATGGAGTTTTTGAGCTGATTCTGTTTTAAATGCTTGATTTGTTTCTCTTTGTATAATCTAGAGCATTTTTCTCCGGTCATGGGGTTCTAGAATTGAAATCTCTCGTGGTGGCAGCATGCTGGAATTAGAGGACGGTACAGGCACTGAGGCTTTCGATGCTGAGTTGTTAGCCAAAGATTGTAGAGCACGCTTGGAGGCCAAGGAACAGAGTCATCCAGATAGGTATGCTGTACACGTCTGATTTTAATGACATCATATAGATTTGGTTATCTCGGAAGACATGAAATAGAAATGAAAATTAATGGAAAATGGGAGAGAAATGTAAGCCTATTCTTTTCAAAAAAAATTGACAGTAAGATAGTATTTTAAGAATTTTCGAACTGAAACACAGGAAACCTACTATTGACACTAGAATTTCCCTTAAAAGGGACATCCATGAAGCACGAAATGCTTCCATTGGTTACTCTTGATAACTCGTGATGATTTTTCGTACTGTAGTTTTATTTCACTGCTAGATCTAGATGTTCATAATGAATCGTTTTCATTCTGGGTGCACATACCTTAGCCTCAGTTGATTGGTGTACCCGGTTTGTTAAATTACCCGAGGTTATGGATATTTTTGCGTCACTCTGATAGGTTTGTGGCTTCTTTTTGCAGATTAATTGAGCGGTCACACTGCAATCTACTGCCCGACAACAAACGAGCAACCGTAATCTATCGGATGGGTCAAAAACGCCTTGTGCGCTTCTTTCTGAAAGAAGCTGAATGCGCTCTTGAACTGTGCGTAGATCACGTTGCTTCAGATTAGTTCCCTGATGTTCCAGCCAGGCAGAAGCCAACGGGCATTCAACAGGTAAGACCTTGTAAAAATCAAGTAGTGGCTTTGCATTGTTAAAAAATAGTTATGTTTAATTTTGACAACCAAATCGGTGTTCCATTCTGAGCTGGAAGTTTTTGGTATACCAATGAACTGCGGTAGTGTTTACAAACTGAGCTCCTAAACGGTGGTGAAAATAATATTTCTAACGTTGTGCACAGTGTCCTGTAGTTTACAAAAATTCTTTTTACCTCTTCACTGACCGCTAGTCTGTGGGGCCCCCTGGCGTGCAACAAAGTTGTCATTCGAGATGCTCAAGTGAAGGACTAGGTAGCAGAAAGGAAATTCTACAGAGGAGTATCATTCTGCGACCCTGCCGCACGTATACCAAGTAAGTCCCGCGATCCATGCTTTTGCATCCTGGAATATTTGGGACTTTTTCAAGTGGCGCATTCACCGAGATGTGCAGCTTTTTTCATTTATCCAATTCTTGTTGACGCAACATTCTACAGTAGAGAAGAAGGGAGGTTGTGCCCCCCGCATACAGTAACTGAACAGATTTATTTTATTGAGAAAGCCTGGCAGACATTGGAGAGTGCATAGGTGCATTGAGGAAGAACTTCAGATATTTGCAAACCTTCAATCTTGAGCTATAAATGCTCTACAAAAAGAATCTAGATTCTAGACTGTCGAGGCAGCTTCTCAAGAATGTTCTGAGTGACGAATCTTTAATGAAGACAGTATTGCGCTTTTTCTATGTGTAACTTTTACATCTAGAAATTTTCATCATCTGGAAATTCCTATTGTATTTTCTGCACTTCTGAGTCTCTTTTCAGGTTTAATTCAAGGTCATGTTTGAAAAGAATAGCATTATTGATCAATGAATTGAAGATTGGGTATCTTGCTAATAAGTATTGATCAAACCTCAAACGTGTTGAAATGGCGGATTTCAGTGAAACTGGTGCTGTTTTAGTTGACCAGCTGAAACCTCAGATCTACATTTGTCCTAGTTTTCAGAGCTCTAGGAACTTAACCCCTAACGGACAGATCATTCAAAACCTAAAAAGTGATTTTCATTTTCAATATCATTGGCCGTTATCCATTTTCATCTTTTATTTTGTGCTTCTGAAACATCCAGTTTCGAACTCATATAACATTGTATAAGCAGGCAATGGTCCTCCCCATGTTCAGAAGGTATTATGCCTCCCCAGATGCATGGGAGAGACTTTCAATATAATTTAAGGATTGGGGTTGGTTGAGGAGCCATATAAGACAATTTTCTTCACTGTATGGGGTCCTGTTTTCGAGGATGGAAAAGGGACCCTTGCCTCATTGGTAAACAATGTTACAAATGACACCAAATTTGGGCCATTTGGAGCTTGGATGTGTTCAAAAATTTTAAAAAACGTTTTGAAAATGCATTTTTGCAACATGGCCCCTCTTTTGAGGGAACTTTATGGGAGTGTAGGTTGATTTCAAGGCAAAATCAGCTCATATGGGCCAATGAACAATAAGGTGGAAGCACCCATCCCTATGTGTTTAAGCAATTCAGCATAGTTGGAGGCACCTTTTGCTAGACATAATATTTTAGCAGTATTGGCAATTCGAAATAATGAATTTTCAAAAAATAAAATAATTTTTTTGGATAAGGCATTTAATTTTTGTGAATTCTCAAAGTAGAACTTCCTAGGGCACCTCAAATTGCACTTTAGTAAAGTTTTCTAGATTTTTATATAGAAATCTAAAAAAAATTGTACTCACCAATCATAATTAACCCTTAAACAATGAGGAGGTTGATCTCTGATCAATGGATGATAGAGAATCAAATTGTATAGGACAAAAGTGTGACTATTCATCCTCGAAATTTGTTGTAAAAAGGGGAGACTTTCTCTAGCAGCTTAACTTCCAATGAGTGCTTTTGCAATTTTTTAAGCCAATGATTTACATGGTAATGCAAAAGGATGATTTGTAAAATAACTACGCCTAGTTTGAAATGGATTGATTACTAAGTCCTTTGGCTTACTCTAAATCACAATGGATTTTGAGACATTGTCCATTTCTAAAAAATTCTTCTACAAGCGGTATAAATTCTATAATTTCAACAATGAATTCTCTACTCATTAGGTATTCAACAACACAACTTTGTTCCTCTGAAACACATTGTTTAACCCAGTCCTACTGTCGATGTCATTTTGTGGTCGAGTTTGTGGTATTTGGATGAATCTGAAACAATGTAGAACATGGATGACAAACCATTTTTCATTTAATTTTTTGGAGGAATTGCTTTGGAGCTTCTGGGAGGTAATGATGTTGGAATTTCCCTCATTATATTATTGTTGACTATTCTAGAAAAGATGCTACAAAAACAGATCACTGAAAATTGCCTTTTTAGTATATTTTGGCAAGTTGTTTCTTACTCCAGATCTAAATTATCTTCATGAAAAGGATATTTTTTGAATTTGAATTCAACTAATGAAAAAAAGTTCATCTACTCTAATTTCATCTTCAACTTGAAATTTTGAAAAAAAATCTTGAAATTGAATATTTTATTGCACTTTGAACTTTGGACATATTTCCAATGTCTATTGGTTCCTATTTATGGGATGACATAAATATAGATATTTTATTTGCATTATAATATTCTTCACTATAATATACACCTATGATGAATCTTCAAATTTTTTGAAATAATTTTCTATTTGATATGATTTTTCTTCACTTTTTCTTCAAAAATTATCAATAATTTCAATTTATCATGAAAAATTTTAAATATTTTTTGACGTAAAGAAGGCATGTGATTCTATCTCTGAAAAATAAATATAAAAAATCTCATTCATATAGTCATAAGATGAAACTTTTAATTCCTTCACTGTATAATGTTCCAAGGTTAACCCCTAAATGCTCGAGACCTGTTTTGAGCTTTCTGAAATTTGTTCTAAATTGACCAAAAAGCCAACATTTTGATAAGTCGTATCAATGTTTTTTGAACCGTAACCGTACAAATTCAAACTAGACATATTAGAGATCACATAGGAAAAGAAAACATAACAATATCACTTATGAATTGAAAGATTATAATGCTTGAATAAGAGGTTGTTAAAACTAAGAAATTCTTTCAATCCTTTTTTCACATGTCAAATCTAAGAAGTTGGTCACCAAAAAAATATGAGGTTAAAGGGCCTAACATGTATAACTCCAATCAATTTATGGCTTCTCAAAATCTACTCTATAATTTTTTTAAATGAATTTCTAATGTGATTTTTTCTCCAAGATCTAGTGTATTTGAGGCTCATTTTCAAGAGCCCTCAACACTATAGAAAGTCAAGATTGCAATGGGTACCCTTGCACAAAATCTTGAGTTAAAAAATCATAATCCATCATTTTCAAAATCGGACTTTTGAAGCTAAAGCTAGACTTCAAAAAGAATTTTACAAAAATATAAATTACTAAATATAGCAACTTGGTTAGGTTTTATTTAACTTCAAAGTATTGCCGACACCAGAATTTGGTGCCTTGGGCATTTAGGGGTTAATGAATATATAATTGAGGTCAAAATGATCCATTGCTCAGTTGGAAGTTAATTCTTCACCAAACTTCAATATTAACTACATATTCTAGATATTGAGTTAGGGGGACAAAATGTATTAATATTTGAAGTGAACTATATATTGCCCTACTATCCCTTTAACATGTGCAAATCAAGCAAGCGTTGTGTAGATTGAGAATAGATTAGTGATAAATTGGTAGTAGATTGGTGGCGGATTGGAAGAAACTTTTTAGGTTTTCTAATTGTGATTGTAATTTATTGTTTCTAAATCTCTTTACTACTAGTTCTTTTCATTTGATACACCTCAAAATTTAGCACTTTTGTCTCCCCTCTACAACTTTTAAAATATGTAATTAGTTTTGAATTTGGTCAGGAATTGACTATGCGGTGAAGGGTCTCAGTGAGGACTGAATGGATCTTTTTGTCCCTAATTATAAACATAATGATCAGAGTTGTTCATATGGTGGCTCCCAAGAGAAACCATTGGTTAACCACTAAATGCCCAAGGCCTATTTGGAGCTTCTTGAAATTTGCTCTAAATTGAACAAAAAGTCAACATTTTCATGAGTTGTACCAATTTCTTTTGAACTGTAACTGTACAAATTCAAACTAGACATAATAGAGATCACGTAGGAAAAGAAAACATAACAATATCACTTACAAATTGAAAGATTATAATGTTTGATCATGAGGGTGTTAAAACTATGAAATTTTTTCAATTTTCTTTTTGCATGTCAACTCTAAAAAGTTGGTCACTAAAAAATATGAGGTTATAGGGCCTAGCGTGTACAACCCCAATAAATTTACGGTTTTTCAAAATCTATTCTACAATTTTTTAAATGAATTTCAAAGGTGATTTTTTCTCCAAGATCTAGTGTATTTGAGGCTCATTTCCAAGAGCGCTCAACACTGTGGAGGGAGTCAAGATTGCAACGGGTATCCTTGCACAAAATCTTCAATAGAAAAATCATAATCCTTCATTTTTAAGATTGGCTTTTTGATCCTAAAACTAGACTTCAAAAAGAGTTCTCCAAAAATATAAACTACTAAAAATAGCAATTTGGTTTGATTTTACTTAACTTCAAAGTTTTTGAAACACCAGAATTCTAGTGTCTCAGGCATTTAAGGATTAAGTATCCATGGGAAGTTGTCAATATGTTATGTGAATCTTTTCTCTTCTCCAAATGCAATATGCAACTTCTTGAAATATAACTTATTGACAGAATAGGTGATGTAGAGTACAGCATCACAAGGCACTGATAATTACAGTATCTCTTGAGAAAATCATTTAACCCCAAAGTGACAAAGAGGACAGAAAGTGTCCTCACAGAGTTTCAAGTCCAGCTCAAAGTGCTGTAACTTTTGCATTCAAGGTCCAAATTCAATAAGACTTGTTGGGAAAGTTATGTTCTCCCTTCTAGTTTGTATGGTAAAATTTTCAGATCAATCCAAGATGTATTGATTTTTTGGAACTCAATCGAAGTTCACAACTTCAATTTGAGTTCACCAAACTGCATTTTAGGGCTGCAACTTCGGGGCCTTGTATCTCCTCCATCCATTTCTCATTTTCAATAAAATTTGTTGGATTTTGTTCCCCTTGAAGTATACTTATTGTGGTAAAGTTTTCATGTCAATCCAAGTTGTTTTGATTGTTTGGGAGCAATTCGAAGTTTAAAATCCTGCCATTTTGGGAGTGTAGTGAACTTTGGCGGCTTGTTTCTTCTTCATATAGAGTCTATTTTTAATAATTCTTTTTGGAAAAGTTGCGCATACTAGTCTAGTTTTTGTGGCTAAAAATTCATGATAATCAAAGAATTAATGAGTGACTGAGAAGCATTCTAGTAGAAGGAGGCTCCGATGTAGATGTGTTTTTTGCAATTTTTCTTGCTGAATTTTGACATTTCAAAGCCGTTTTGTAGACACAGTGATTCAATTGAATGAATTTTTTTCCGCCAATGTGTTTGTATACTAGTTTTGAATCTTTTTGTAGTGTAAAGTTTTTTCATTTGAGTAGGTTTAGAAATCAAACTTCACCTCCAAATGTGTTTTTGGGAAAATTTCAGCATCCATTTTCAACACTAAAACATTATGATCTTGCAATCTATGTGGCCAAATGACTTCAAATTTTGTACATGTCATCTACAAGATTGTACGGTTGAGATTTGTATAACTTGAAGACATTTAGATCCATAAAGCTTCAAAGCAATGATGTTTTTGAACCCCAGAAATTGAATGTCACTTTGGGGTTAAAGGGAAATCTTCTTACAACTTGAGGAGGGTGTATCCAAAAATCTCTTCAACTTATTTGTCTAAAATACTGTGCTGACAGTAAGGTAGGCACCTCCAAATTTGCCACTGACCTTAAACCACCATCTACACTTCGTGTAGATTTCCAAAATCAGTTATGTACCTATGTGGAAGAAATGCTTTGAGAACCAAGCTTTGTTCCTCCATAACTTTTCCATAGAGTATCCAAATGTCGCTTTCTTTGGTGCATTGAAACCTCCTTTCACTTTCCAAAAGAAAATACAAAAATTTGAATAGTTTAATAATAGTACTTAGGCATAGTAGCAATTAGTGGCAATTTTGGGGGTACCTACCTTAGATGGAGATAGAAAGGAAGGTATAAACTTTCACTAGTAGAAAACCGGGCCCAATCTGTTGTTGTTCATGAACAAAAATCTGTTGATGATCAACGCGACCAAAACAACAAATCGGGCCCGGTTTTCTACTAGTGTTTACAAAGGCACTTGGTGTTAGGGGTGATGTTAACAATGTGAATTTGGTCCAGAAGTAGGTCTAAATTTATATCTAAGACCCTTAGCAACAACACTCTTTTATATCAAGTGTGAACCTACCTTAAGTGGTCAACAGAGGACTCAACAAGTGCAATTTGGATGGGCAGTTTTCAAGTCCTCCCATTGTGTGACGGACACACGAATTTGCCATGCCAAATTTTAAAAACGCACATTCGCAACAAGTCAGACCTTAATAACTTACTCCAGGCTGATTAGGTTCCGAAATGAACTTGTTGGCAATGCTCAGTTTATCCATGAGCTTGTTGCTTGCAAGTTATACTGTATTTGGCTTGATACGGCCAAGAAGATAATTAAAAAAAAAGAGCTCCTATGTTCGGATACATTCAAGAGATGCCAAGGTTTGCAACCATGGCATTTCAAGCACTAGATTTGAAGGGGCTTTTTAAAAAAAAATTCAATGGCACGTCAATGGTGGATCCTCAAAAGTAGCTTGGGCTTGCCATGAGGAGGTACAACCAAGTGTGGTGTGTAAGGATGGAGATGCTCTTAAATTTGAAGAGAAGCTTTTTTTGTCTAAGAATGTCACGCGAGATTGGTCTTTTAAAAAAATAACATAGATTTGGTTCATTTTTTTAACTCAATTTTCACGATTTTTCAAAACAAATAGGTTTATAGGATTTAGATTACCTGGCACGACAATCACAGTGTTAGGATTGACATTTTTCAATTCCATTTTAGAATTACAACAATTTAATTTTTCCTTCCATCTTGTACCTATATGTACTTAGCAATTTTTCAAAGAATGAAGATCCATTAGATGAGATTTTAGCCTTGTGGAGGGTTGCGTGTTCCCAGTTTGTAGGAACTGCCCAATTCAGGGCCGCGGCAGCTCGCTGACGTGGCTGAGCGATTGCCACGTCGGAAAAAAAATTCAAAAAAAAAAAATGAATTTTTTTTTTGTTCTTTTTCATTTCAAGACTAAATTTTTATTTTTGAATTTTTTGAATTTTTTTTGTCGGGAACAGCCGTTCCCTGAAATTGCGGGGGGGACCAGCTTCGGAAACGGGCCTGAAACGGCCCTCCCGACCCCCCAAAACCCATCTAACGAAATTTTTTTCCGAATAATTTTTTCCTAGATTTTCAAGTCAATTCTTGACAGAAAAGAATTAAAGCTAAAATTTTGTAGTGCAAAAATTTTAAATAGAAAGATTCAAAGTCTTAAAACCTAGTAAGGTAAACCAAACTATGATAGGCAAACCACCTATGTCTAACACACTTAGGAAATGATCCATTACAGTCTTGCATCAAACCATAACAAAAAAAATTCAATAAATGAGATTTGGGCTATATTAGGTTGAGTTAGTGGCCACAATCATTGTCTTGGATGGTGGTGATGGAGTGATTTGTGACTGCTACAAGAACCTCCACTTTTTGAATGTAATCTCATTATAACAAGTGACTTCTTTAGGCTATCATGTTATGGCCATGTTAGGTGAGTAAGATGAACATTATAAATATATTTTTGTTAGTTTGGAGGTAGTCTAGAGACTCTTTTGGACCAATTTGGTAGTACACTTCAAAAAACTCATAACAAACTCATACTTTATCAAATAAATTAAAATTTCATTTGCTCTCCCCATTTCACATAGTTGCTTTTATGTGAAAAAAATTTAAAATTTTCAACAATGCCAACATGGCAAATGATTATCATAGGCAGGTTTACCTCATGGCAAGGTGCATAAATCTATTCTCTACATTTCAAACACTAAGGTAGGAGGTCTATGAAGAGGTGGACCTAAAATTGCCCACCTCAAATGTACACTATTTGTACATGTTGCTTTTTCATTGTACCAGCAATGTACTAATAGTTTACATTCAAAAAGTGGGCAATTTAGTGACCACTGCATTTCAACTTCAAAAATTCACAACTAATTCCAAAAAGCTCTAAAAAATATAAAATGACTTGCCTTGATGCCTATTCCATTTGTCTTTCAAGTAAATTTTACTGAAAAATATTTCAAGAAGTTTCACCTCTCCAAATTTCAGTTTCAGCTCTTGACCCCTTCAATTCTTTGACTATATTTTCTCCAAAAATGCTCAAAAAATGTCATTTAGAGCACAAGTACCAAATTTTTGGAAAAAAACATTTTTAGACACATCTAACCATAGGATCTTGTAGTATGCTGGTTTGAAAAGATGTGAAAAAAGATTCATAATTTTCCACCATGTGGATTGCAAGATATTAGCATTTGAATTGACAAGATTCTTTTTTTGGACCCTAAAAAAAACCAAGCAGCTGCACTTTACAAGGTCACATTTGTATGAAGAAATGTCCAAAATGGTGTTTAATCTTTAAAATCATTCTTCAAGGCAAGTTGGCTACATGCTTGAAAAATTCCAGATCATTTGGAATTGTATAACATATAGGAAAAATATAGTAAGTAGAAAAAAATAGAGGATGATTCAAAACACTAAATTGTTAAGAATTTTGTTGTAGAATTGAAAAATGCCACTCCCAATGGTTGTAATGTTTTAATGAACAATCTACATCTTATGATTTTATTTTTTTCCAAAAATATTGAAAATTGAAATAAACAACTTCATAGTTTATTTTAGAGTAGAAAATCCATAAATGCCCGCAAACTAAAATTCTTTATAACTTCTGACTCATTGATTAAAATGGAATGATTCAAAGCTTTCCACGTATATATATAAAACTAGAAAACCAATTTCAAGTTTTTGTTTTTCAAAAAAATGATTTTTTTTTATCTTCCCGGATTGCCCAGCCAATGAAAAAAATAACATATTAGGCCATAACTTTTGACTCATATTTCCAAATGTCATGAAATTTAGTTCATATGAAAGATATTCTTTGTCCACAACTTCTATTAAAGTTTGGGCCTAAAATATACAAATTTCTTGTCACAAATACCTGCCCAAAATTGCTATGTTATTAAAAATAGCAAATTGGTCCTTTAGGGGTTAAATAGGTGCTTTATGGACCTTCCACCTTAATATCTTACAATCACTATGTTTTCAAAGTCTTTTACTTTTTTTCTACACATTCTCACACAAATTTAATATTAGATCCTACAATTAGATATGTAGAAAATATATATTTTTAAATGGCAACTCTTTGTGCTAAAATGACTATTTTGAAGGTGTGTGTGTAAAATGTAGTCCTCAAACTTTGGAAATGAAGCTAGAATACAAGTGCAATGGAGTGAATTGAATGAAAATGTACAATGGATCATTCATAGACTCATTGGCTCCATTCAAAGGCATGTTTTGGATCATTTTTAGACTTGTTGGCTCCATTAAAAGGCGTTTTTTTTATTCATCACAATTGTAGCCTATGAGCATTAATAGGGACCTAGGCACCTCTAACTTTGGAAATCATATTTTATTCATTCCAAATCAAAAAATTAAAATTAAAATTTCCAATGCTATGATTCTCATTTCTCTTTCTCCCACAAAAATGTAAATAATATTTGGGTCCACCCATTTTTGCACAAGGGTCTTTCTTCCCTTAGATGCATGCTTTCTGAGCCTATTATCTTACCTCTATTTATAAAAAAGACCTGTATTTCCTTTGTAAAACACAAAGAAAACAAGGTCTTTTTCATAAACTGAGGGAATATAAATTTCAAAGTCTAGATTCCATTCAAGATGGGTACAAGAATACTGCAGTATGTCTGATGGATATACTCCTGAGAATGTGGCTGAAATATGATTTGCTAAGGATTCGACAAAATTTCTTTATATTATTAGACACATGATTCTGTATGAAAAATTCTCAATTTTTGGAGTAACACAATTATTGTAAATTGTACTCAGTATAAAAAAATAAGCATCTATGTAACTTTTTGTCAAGATGGCTACACTGAATAGGAAAATTAGGTTGCTCCATTCTAATATCTCGACATTCTGCACTATATCAATATCACAGTTATTGTAAAAAAATGCAGTGATGTGGGAAACATGTGTGTTGCATGGGTTGGTGTATTGATTGATGGCTCGGGATTAGAGAATGGCTTGTACCTCCATCTGGACAAACAATGAGTCATGAGGTAACATGAAGTAACTTCTATAGTAAGGCAACCTAATTGTCAAGGCAACCTAATTTCACTATTTATTATACATCAAGGTTGATGTAAATCACGACTCTTAATATAGAAATTGTATAAAATAAACATAAGAAGCTTCCGTCAACTCAGCACTGAAATATCTGAAAAGTACAAGTACAAGTTTGATTGCACAACCATAGGCGGCCAAGGAGTGGTGGTTACCCAATGTTAGAGAATCTCTTACGCTGGCTAAGCCCTGAGAGGACCACCGGCCGCCAACTCCACATGTTAGCCGTCTCTTAGTCCCTGGTATGTACGTACCCCATGAAACCTATCCTCGTTATTATTTTCAAATTTCAATGGCAATCTTGTACGTACTAAGGGAGCCGACCCATTTCCCACCAAAGATTGCCAAGCCAAGAATCTGGAAAAAGTTTAGGAGCTTTCAGTTACAAACACAAGAAGATGAGATGAGATATAACTTTGTTTTCAGTGTCTGGAAGTACTCTGTACTGTTTTTTCTTGGGCTCTGATTAACCCTTTGAGGATGGTCTGGTCTCCGTGGAAATCATCCTTTCTGATACAATGTGAATCATCTACTTTAAGAAAACCAAAAGTACTCATTGGAGGTCAAGCTACTCTACAAGGTCTCCCCATTTTGCACAAGATTTCAACGATGAACAATTGCACTTTTGTCTTACATGAAATTATTCTCTGTCATCCATCGGACACTTAGTGTGCGCGGCAGCGTTATAGGGTTAACTTAGTCATGTTGAAAACTATAGTTGGGAAGAAATTGAGATCTATGATACAAAAAGTATGGTACTGGTACACGTTTAATTGTATTGTATGTGGTGAAATTGTCCATCCATATCTTTAAGATAGGTTGCTTGTTTTGTTTGTTTGTTACGTTGAGATCCCCAGAACCGTGCATCTCCCAATCACGTTCTTAGCAACGTCAAAAAGCCTTCATCTGAGTCCTCATCGAGGAGGCGTGCATAGGCTTTGTTTTGTGGTGTTCCAACCTATTGTGTGAAAGTTATGGATTTTTGAATTATATTTGGATCTTAAATTATGCTAAATTATGTATCTTTTGGATCACGCATCATTTAGATATGTTTTGGGTATTGTTGAAAAGCTCTCTATGAAGTGGCGCGGTATGGTGCCACCAGGGTTCCAACCAAGATGGCAGGAAGTTTGGACCAAAGCTCAACCGCAAAAAGGCATGGATTTTCTTTGGTCGATCCGACACAGAGCTGTGGCGGTCCACAAGTGGAGGAAGATCGATGCGCCCAATATCGATGCCACATGCACGAGCTGTAACGCCAACCAAGAAGAGACGTTAATCCATTGCTTCCACCAGTATGAGAAAACTCATCACACCTGGCTATTTGCGTTCTCTGTACTCCACATGGCCCTGTGTACTCCCAAGGTCGCCAACTAATGGCCACTGCTAAACTGGCAGCAATGTGTTCTCGGCTCTAAATTGCTAAGAAGGTTAAAGAAAGGGGCTTCCTTGTGGGCACTCTTCCAGGGCTCCGTATTGTGGATTAAGGTAGCAACACCCATAACCGTCAAAATAAGGGTTTTGAACATGATTATTATTAATAAAGATTCTGGAAATTATAGGATCTATTAGCAAGAGAAAATTAACACATGTGCACTTTTGAATGTATTATTTGGATACTACAAGAATAAGTTATGATTTTTATAGAGCCAACTGCAATTGCACCTAATACCAACACTAGGGTTTGATGTTCCAATATAGTACATCCTTGTAATCACATCTATTTATTTCCGCAGATTTTTCAAGATTTCAGAAGCGATGGTTTTGGGTACAATAACGATTATGGATGTTGCTACCTTACCTGGCTTGATCGGAATGCTACGTGTTTCAGTAACACCCCGTGGCCCACTAACAAGTTTGATAATGCTCTCTAGGAAGCTTTCATGGACCACGGTTAGGTAGCTTGGTTAAAAACATCCAAGCTGTGCAAACAGTATCCGAACAAGATTGAGGTCTTCCTCGGACGCTTTGATAACACTTGGCTTCAAACCAAGTTTTTTTGATGTCCGTGATCAGTTAGATATGAGATGGCATCTCGCTCTCCCCCAAATGGGACAGTTTAGTTGAGCTAGCTTGGGCTCGTTTGTGGGTCCAGATGTTGATCACTTGTTTGTTGTCTGAAAATGTAAAAATTCTCGCCAAGGTGACTACCTCTAGTTTGCTGTACTTTTTTTCCAATTAATGGAAATCGTCCAGGTGTTTCAAAAAAAAAAAAAAACTCTCTATAAAGATGGATTCACATGCTTTGTTTTGTGGCATTTAGACCTATAATGGGAAAGTTATTGAATTTTGAAGTTTTTATGGATTGAAAAATTAGAAAATTATTTTTACTTTTATTTAGGTTGTGGCAAAGGCACAAGGCACACTAGTCCATACCTTAAGTTAGGTTGTTTGTTTTGTTTGTTGTGGTGAGATCTCCTGGATCATAAGTCCCCCAGTTGCATGCTAAGTACCGTCAGAAAGCCCTTTGCAAGGAAGGGTGCACAAGCTTTGTTTCATGGTGTTCAGACTCAAGAATAAAAAGATATTGAATTTCAAAGTTTTTATGAATTAAAAAATTAAAAATTCATTTTAAATTTTAAATTGATTGTGGCAGCCGCACACGGCACATTAGTTATTCTAATTATGATAGCTACACCATATACACCAATTGTGATTTATCTTTACCACATGACATGGTATGGGGTTAGAAGATGTGGCATTCCACGTTGAGATTGGGACGTAGACGCTAAGGGCGGAGATATATGGTGCAAGCAGAAACGTCATTGTTTGGGTGTGGACGCAAACAAGCCAACCTTTAGGATGCTTGGGCGCAAATGTAAAGGTGAGGATGACAATGTCGCCTGTCTAGGCGCAAACGCAGCTAGGTAGCACTGTAGAATGTTTGGATGCGAATGCTCATACATTTGTGAGAAGGAGTGCTAGCATGTGAATATAGAATCTATGAGCACGTGAACCTAGAAGCCTATATTATAGACACCTTCTATAGTTATAAATGTCTATATTATAAGTTCTTTCCATATTATAATATATTTATATTATAGATACATATATTACAAATACCTTCAAATGCAACCAGGCTCAAGGCTTGTAGACTCACGTCTCTGCACTCATGTGCTAGCATCGTTGGTATGTCAACCTACGAGCCTTGAATCTAAATGTAAGTAGGTACTCTACAACTATTGAAGGTATTATTGTAACATAGATCATACTCTATAATCATGGAAGCTGCCTATAATATAGGTACTTACAACATAGATGCCTAGGCTTTAAGATTCATGGGCTCAAGATCCTAGGCTCACATGCTAGCAACTCTACATGCAAGAATGGCCAAACATAACACCATTCTCAAGACTTTCAACAAGTGCAACAAAGCTTTACAAGTACTTGTTAGGAAGGAATATTTCTCTTCTTGGTGTTTTACCTTTGTTTTCAATAGTGGCAACTTGTAGTCTTGTACATTACCAATTAGAACATGGCTCCTCAATTTTGGAAATATATTGTCCCTCTTCACCATGACCTATATTACTATTTTTTATTTATTTATTTATTTTCATGCATACAATCACTTTATTCATTATTATAATTTTTATATCCTTATGGTAATTGATAGAAATGATGAATAAAATGGATCAACTTCTAGACACCCATACACATGAGTGTCTACTCTATTAGAAAGTACAGTTGGGTCCAATAATCTTACAAATTGCCTATTGTTCTACTATAAGCGTTTTAATACCCACCCTTAATATTAACTTCAATCTTTGAAGCCATATGTGTTGTATACACTCATAATAAATGGAATGTTCATGAAATAGTTTTAGTAGGGATTCTAAAGTATTCAATGGTAAACTTGTTATCAACCTCTACAAGCCAGGGGGGGTTTTGGAAGAAGAAAAGTCTAAAAGTGCCAATTTTTAATGCATTGTCTATAATTTTATATATATATATATTTTATTTATTTTTTGAATTTCAACCATACAATAGCGTATTAAAAAAGTAAGGAAATGAGTGGAAAAAATTTCAATCCATTTGACCACATGGATTGAAAGATTATATTGTTTGAAGTGAAAAAAAAAACTTCCTTTCAAAGTCATCAGACTTTGAGCCTTCTTGGAGTAAAATTTTGCTCTACACAAAAATGAGGATTTTAAACATTCATAATTATGCATTAGAAGAGATTTGAGGGCTGGGAGGGGCCGTTTCAGGCTGTTCCCGCAGCTGGGAACAGTAAGAATATAAAAATAATTAATAATTCATTAATTAATTAAAAAAATTTTAAAAAAATTAATTAATTTTTTTTTTAAAAAATTATTAAGTTTTTTTTATTTATTTTTTTAAAAAATATTAAAAAATTAATTTTCTGACGTGGCACTCTCTCGGCCACGTCAGATTACTGTTCCCAGGCAGTTCCCAGGGCCAGATAACTCGCGGGCTCTTAGAGCCCTCAAATGTCTTCTAATGTGACGTTAGGTTCATTCATTAAAAAATTTAAAAGCAAATATATAGTCTAGCTTACTCTAAATCAACCTGCAATGCATAGAAATTAAATGCATTGGCTATACAATAGTCATTATTTGATGATTTCTTGTGCAATGAAGAAATATTTTATTTGAAATCCAATAAAGTGATAAAAAATTAAAGACAATTTTTTTGAATATGTGTAAAATTTTTTAAGAACTTTGACTTCACAAATTGCAAGTTAATAGGGCTTAAAGTTAGAAGAAAATGTTTTTTTCTTGAAGCAATTCCAATATAGCTAACAAAGTTTGATTCCTCTTAGAATGTGATTTGAGAACTAAATTTTTTTTGACAATTTTATTTTATATTTTATTAGTTACATACATGCCAAATGTCAAAACTTGATGAGCATTTTTATAGAAGATGCCCCAAGCATTAGAGAAAATTTTAGGCCTCTATAGGGTTGCTCCACAGCCTTCCAAGGTACCCTGAAATTTGCTTTTGGGGGACTGAAAAAACCATTTTTCCCCTATTCCCACCCACTTGAAATTGCAGTGGCAGTGGTGCAAGAACCGAGTTTTACAAGTTAATTTTTTTTTTTTTTTTTAATTTTTTTAATCTTAAAAAAATTATTAAGAATTAAAATAAAAAATAAAAAAAATTGCAAAATCTGACTGTTTCGGCGAGCAGTCAGCTTGGTTGACTGCTCACTACGGCACTTTTCTGGAATGACAAACCAAGCTTTGAAATAGCTTGGTTTGTCACTTTGGAGCAGCCCTTCGGAGGGCTGAAATTTCCTCTAATGGATGCCCAAATTGTTTAGGCTGTTAAAAAAGTTGAAGGTAGCATACCTTTGATTTTGGCATCCAATAAAAAAAAAGTATATTTCCACTAAGGGGACATATGTTCACAACTTGTGTGAAAATTTTGTAAACATCCGACCAAAATTGACTTCATAAGACCCTACCCAGATTTCAATTGTCCATTCAACAGACAAGTGGCCTTTAGGGGTTAAAAGTTGTCATGTGGGCAATTGCACTTGAGCTGAATTGATTGTTGTTGGTTTCATGGTAAATACCCTATACATGTACATAGTAGAAGGAAGAATTATTTTATTAAAGAAATGTGAGGGCAAGAAAAAATTGGACTCTTAAATTTTATGTGTAAGATAGACCTACTTAAAACCCCGCATGAATGAATTTTCTAAAACTATAGGGTATTAGAAATATGCCCCTCGTAGTTTTTATGTTAAAATAAGGTCATTTTAAATACAAAAATTAAAGTAAATAGCCTCACATCAAATACTCTCCTAACTCAATTATATCCCTTAAATTACAAGGAGTGATTTCCTTGAGAATACAACAGACATAGAAAAATACATTATGTACATTAGGGTCCAATAATTTTACAAAGTGCTTATTGTGTCATTCAAAGAAATTTGCATAATATTATATACAATCAGAAATTTTTTGTCTTGCATAATAAACATTCAATTCTTATACAATTCCAATTAAGTATACCAAGTTTTAGTTTCAAAAAACTAAAACTCCATTTTTGATGAATTTTTTTATTTAATTTTCATAGTTTTATATGATAATTCAATGGAAAACATTGGTTATGGATTTTAAAATTTGATTGTGGAGATATGTAGGAAACATCCATACGCACATCTTTCCTTTAGTAAGCTTCTTCAAAACAATTTCACAATTCTTTCTATAGAAATTTCAATCTTGGGGTGACAATGTTCTAATTTTAGAAAATAGATATCTTTTTAGGGTAATTAGATTTTGGCAATTTAATTGTGCCATCATGCTCAAAATGTACATAATAGTTACAATGTGCTCAAATAGCAAAATCTAATTAAAATATAAAGATATCTATTTTTCAAAGTTTGACCATATCACATCTCACATAGTGAATTCTTCCTAGATTATATTTTTGGTACTTAATGGGGTATGTTTTAATATGAAAGACTTATGTATGGAAAGATGTATGGATGTTCCCTGCATATCTATGCAATTGAATTAAAAAAATTTCATCTCCAATTGTTTTTTATAAAATATTAGGTAAAACCATAAAAATTGATTTTAGAAATTCACCAAAAATTGAATTTTTTTTTTTGAATTGAAATTTGGTATGCTTGACTAGGATTGCTTGAGGATGGAATGCTAATTATGCAAGACAAAAAAATCCAATTCTTTTCTATACAACCCTATGTGAAGGTCCAAATTTGGCATAAGATGAATTCATTTTTTGGAAGAAAAATAAATGCCACTTGTCATTTTGTGAATGGTGTGAGGTGACATGAACCCCTGAGAATCTAATGTGGAAACTCAATTTTGACACCTGAGTGCCCAATCAGACCTTAGCGTAGGGTTTGCACAAAAATTTGGAATTGGCAGAATGAGCAGTTTGTAAGATTATTGGACCGCCTCCTGTATTACCAATCTATAGCCTAATGTTCCTTTGAATGATGGAATGACTGACCCACTGCGGCACTGCCACCTTTGGTGGCTATTTAGGAAATGGACCCTGCCGCACCATGATCGCCGTCAATGCCAAGGAAGCTGAATTCACGGATTCCGTCAATGCCAAGACGAAGCTAAATTTGCGCATTCTGTGGAATGCCAAAGAAACTGAATTCACGCTCTTCCTGCCGTCAGTCAACAAAAGGGAGTCCAGTGTCAAGCCAACACCTGAACCGGAAGTGGCATCTCTACCACCAGCTGCCGTGCTGCACATAAGGTAGGTATCCCAAAACCGCCACTGAACTTAAAGCGCCATCTTCATTGTGTGTACATCTCCAAAATCAGTTATGTACCTCTGTGGAAGAAACAAACCAAACTTTGTTCCTTCATAACTTTTGCATACAGTATCCAAATGTTGCGTTCTTTGGTGCGTTGGAACCTCCTTTCCCTTGCCAATAAGAATATAGAAGAATTTGAACAGTCTAATAGTAGTAATTAGGCTCAGGAGCAATTTGTGACGGTTTAAGGATACCTACCTTACAGATAGACTTGGAGGACGGTTGTGCCATTGCATCACATACACAAAAGCTGTTTTTTTTTATTGGAACTGTAGCTCTACAGTAAAGTCCTGCGTGCCCTCCCATCACAGGTGAATTTTGGGAGGGAGCTAGGCGCAGTGGCCAGTGGCTTATAGCATTGACAATTTGGCGATAAATAGCCAAAAAAACCCTGCTGATACACAAGTATCACCGTCCATTTCAAGGTAACTTTGGATCCCTCATGGAAGACAACTAAGGTGGGTAAGGTAGGAGGCTGTAAAACGAAGCAGGCATTAAAAGTGAACATGACTCAGAGGTACATTTTGCTTTCTTCAATGTACCAACTATGCACATTTCAGGAGGTGGTCGCTTTTGATGACCACAAATGACCACTTTTTTCCAACTTCAGAAATTTGTAACTAATTCCACAAAGGTCCAAAAAATATTAAACAACTTGGGTTAGATGTCAATTCCACTTGTCTTTCAAGGAAAATTTATTGAAAAATATTTCAAGATGTTTTACTTCCCCAAAATTCAGTTTCAGCTTTTAGATGGACGCTTTATGGACCTCCTATTTTATCACCGTCCATTTCAAGGTAATTTTGGATCCCTCATGGAAGATAACTAAGGTGGGCACTGAATGCGAGTTTCCAGGCCGTTCCCAGCCTGGGAACTTTGCCACACGCGCAGTCCGACGTGGTCGTAAGAGTGCTACATTATATTTTTTGATTTTTTGATTTTTTTTACCCTTTTTTTAAAATTTCAGAAGCAATTTTTTTTTTGATAATTAGGGTTCTGACAGCAAGAACAGAATGGGGAACGGCCTGAAACAATCCTCCAATGCCCCCAAATTTCTTCTAATGGTACCAGCAATCCCAAAACTGGCTAAATTTTGCTCAGTTTCTACTTAATTTTTTCATGCCTTTAGTGTAAATTCAAAAAAACTTCCAAAAATGAACATTTGGCTAATTATCCAAAATCCATTCTAGGATCACTGATGGGTACATCCAAAACCGCCACTTTTTGGTTCTATGCCTATTTATTATTATTATATTGGTCAAATTTCATATTTTCTTGTTGTCATTTCAATCATTAGGAAGAATTTGAAGCCACAAAAAGGCTTTGAGTTTTCTCACTAATTTTAATACTAATTGAAAGAGCGTAAAAGTGGCCATATCCTCATCACAAACGCACCACGTGGCATGTCCTCCATCCTTTCTGATGGAACCATCATGAGATTTAGGAGATCGCGGAGATGGATTGGATAATGATGACAAATTTTTGAGTTCAATATGTAATTCTAGGCCCAATTAGTGAGTTGAAAAGGCTCTTCCCACCCAAATTTATAAGATCGCGGAGATGGATTGGATAATGATGACAAATTTCTGAATTCATCTTCCAATTCTTGGCCCATCTAGTGAGTTGAAAAGGCTCTTCCCACCCAACTTTTTGCATTTCAAAGTGGCCTCTTTTGGGGTTTAATTTTTTCCTAATGTGAAAGGAGGTTCTAATGCACCAAAGAATGTGACATTTGGATATTATATGCAAAAGTTATGAAGGAACAAAGTTTGGTTCTAAAAGTCTTTCTTCCACATAGATACATAATTGATTTTGGAGATGTACTCAGAGTGAAGATGATGGTTTAGGATTAGTGGCGCATTTGGGTGTGCCCACCTTACATCTCAAATTGGTCCCTATAAAATGTTGATCCCTACTTGAGATGGAAAATGAACAAGCAAAATAGTCAAAATGATTAGCAACAAAAGGGCAACAAGAAGGTGAACTTGGATATCATTTGAGGTAAATGATTGGGGTTCATTTATGGTGTTGTAAGAGTGGTAGTTTTGTAAGGAGACAACTTTGTTAGTGTTTTTTTTTATTTAGTCCTTGAAGGTCTAGGAAACTCAATAGTGACAAAAGTTTGTCTTCATGAAAAGACAAAAACTAATGACATATGGCACTTCCAATTTGGATCATTATTGCACTTCTTGTATGTCTCAAAAGCTATAAAATGATCATGTATTCTATATATATGGTATTGAATTTAAATATGATAAGGTTTAGATTTTAAAATGACATCCAAATATGAAATTTTGATTTTTGGATTATCAATCCAATAGTATATGTCATGCTATATTTTAGTATATAATTTTGTTTCTAGGAGTCAAATATGGTACCATGTGTATAATATCATAAATCCAAACCATATTGTACCCTAACCATACTATATCCCAAAGACCTTTAAAGGTTTACATCTTACTTGGATAATGTTTTGATACTATGACAATATTTTTTAATATGCATCAAATTGATTTTGGAATCATCTAAGCTAGTTATATTCAAATGCCTCCTATCACTTCTCTATTTGAAAATATACATCTAATTGAAAATATACATTTACTTGTAAAATTTCCACAAACACTTCTATGTTGCTTCTTTAAATATACAAGTGGCCAAAAATTGATCATCACTTCTTTTTTGTATGTCTATGGTACCACATAGCTAGTAAGGTTGATTTGAAGTGTAGTTGTAATTATGAAAACACATCTAAAAATATAAGGATGTTGTATAGTTACTACTATTGGAGTATTTGGATTTATAAATAGTTTGATAGCATTAAAGGATTTTAGCACACTAAAGAATGCAATATTTAAATACCTCATGTAAAAGTTACAAAGGTTTAAGGTTTATATGTATATAATCTAAAACCAATTAATAGAAATTATCATGTTAAGGTGGCATATATTTTAAAAACAATATTTACTTATTCTGCCAATGAGATCTTATTTATTATAACTTTATAAGTGAAAATAAATGCATGATAAAAATTTAGACTGAAATCAAGTTTTATAAACTTTCTCCTAATGTTGTACCAAAATTAGCACTTTTTAATTGCAAATGCTTAAATTGTAAAATTATATGACAATATGTTAATAAAAAATACACTTCAAAATGGCCAATTCTAATGCAATCAAACAAAATTCAAAAAAATTATTAGAATAATGATTTAACTATACTAGAATCCTATATATGTGAATTGTTTGAAATCTTCATGAAAAGTAACCTTGTGAATTGAAAAATTCACCAAGAAAAATATGGTCTTGGCCAAGCAAGGAATGACCATAAGAAGATACACAATTAGACTAATTTGTCTCGTGGGTCTTCTCATAGTTCATTACCTTGGTCTATGGAGACTATATTCTCTACTAGTGATGATAACTTTTCAAATAAAGATCAAAGTATTTTTGGTGTCCTCTCTAACTACATTGTTAAACTTTATTATTCAATATAAAATAGTGTACAAGGATTAAAAAATTGTGTTGAAGGGACTTTAGGAAATTGTCTAAAAGATGAAAGTCCAAAAGTGAAAAAGAAACTCAAGATTGCAACATTTAAAAAAAAATTATTAAGTGAATAAGGATGTACTTGATTGTAGACAAAACTAAATTGCAAACATCTTTGCCATGAAATTGATAATGTCAATTCTAATGAAGACTTATTCTTAGCAAGTATTATCTATTCTATGCACCTTTTTTTATTTTGAATATTTATAAGCATCTCGATAAGCATTGAACTATACATAGAAATAATATATATGCCCGTAATCTAAAAATCTTTATATTTTTCATTCTAGTGATGAGATTGGAACAAGTTAAAGCCTATCTATATAGAAAAGATCTAATAATTCATAATTATTTAAAGAGACCATTTTAGGCTTTTTGAGAATTCAACAGCCTTTAATGACTTCATAATTTGAAATTTTTGCATGAAATTCTTAGGAAGGGTGCTATTCATCCCAATCTACATGTAGAGCTTTATTTCACATCATTCTGATAAACATCACAAAATTTGTAGTTTTTTTTATTGATTTCAATGTCCCACTGGGAAATTTAAAAATATATCCTAAAAAAATATTGATTTATTTCACTTTATTTTGCAGATGGATACCTGCTCAACAACATTTTAACCATCCAATTTCAAATAATGAGGTGAAAGTTATTTTACTGGCAATGAAGGTAGGGAAAACATTTAAAGTTAGTTTTTAAACTCAATTTCAAAAATTTCCAAATAAATTAAAAACATAGAAAGCGTGTTACTTACTAGAACATTTTCACCACTAGAATTTATTATTTTCAATGTCTTCTGAAATTTATTAGCAATTTAATTTTTTCTATATAAAACATCAAATTCTACTTTATAATTTTTTTAAAGATGAATACAAAAGCTTTTTTATTAAGTTTTTTTTGTATAATCTCAACCGTTGGTTACATATTGATTGAATTGCACAAGCTATGGAACATACATGTTTTTTTCTTTGAGAAGGGCTACAAAACTACTTTTGGAAGTTCAGGCCCATTGAACTTGCAATTGGTGATGTTTTTCACTCTATATTTTTGGGAGTGTATAATTGAATAAGTTAAATAAAGGATCATAAGGTTGTATCTGTTAGAATGTGAATATAGGAAAAAGATTTAGCCTTGCTTTGTATATAAGTATTTTGAAGCAGTTTTGGACCTCAAAATACTGCAATAAATTAGAAGATGAACAAGAATCTTAAAAAATATTATACCAAAACATTAAATTTATCCTACATTCCTATACAATCCTAGTCTTTAAACCAAAAAATTAAAAGAAAAGCAGAGCAGATGTTGATTCCATGAAATTTATTCCCCCATTAGGTGGTGATTTACCAAATATTTTCCAAAATCATCAAAATTTCTAATTGCATATAGCTACCTAAAATAACACGTTAGGTTGGTTTAGGGTATAGGAATTAAGCTTTAGAAGGCTATTTGTGATGTTTGAAGAATCTAAAATAGACTTTTAGACAATAGAGTCATTGATACAAAGATACTACAATATTTTCAAAGCTTATTATAGTCAAATTAATGCTATAAAATGTTATTATTGCAAACCTAGTAATCCATGGATTGTAAAAAGGCTAGAAGTAGGATTATTGTTGAACTAGCCATCATTAGAAAATGTCTTATAAAATACTTATCTATATTTAAAAATTCTAATGTAATTTAGAACCAAATCTATAGTGTCCAAATCAAGCCATCCGGAGCAAAAAATACATGTCAAAATTAACACAAAATTACCTTCAAATGAATTCAACTATGATTCATTCACTTCCAAATCAAATTGCCTAAAGCATCAAGATGAGATGATTCCAACATTGTTTTCTATTAGTGTTAATAATCTAGTTTTAATAGAGATGCATTGAATTATTATAGAGCTCTATCTAGGCATTGAATAGCCACAAGTACTAACTTTCAATACCATTCTACTCATGGAGTTAGAATTGGGCCACACTTGGAGACCAAATCTAGGTTTTAAATTTTTCCACTAAAGTCCCTTGTATTCTTAATCACCTTTTTGACATAAAATTAGAACCTTTGGAAATAGTGAAGAGATGGATGATTCATTCTTAAATTGCAAAACTATATATGAAGAAGAAACTTCCTAATAAGCAAAAGAACAAAGCATTGTCCAATCCTATATTCTTACTTTTAACAAATGTGCCCATCTTTAATTAATAAGTTACATTTGCAACGCCTAAACCACTCAAAGGTCAAACAATACTACATTCTCTCTCATTTTCTTTCAATGGTTGATATTTATCATCTCAATGTTTATAATTGACCATCATATTCTAACACCCTTTGTATTAAAGAGGAAATTAATATTTATTAATATTTATTAATAATATTATTTTGATAATCATAAGCATAGATATAATCTATTTGCAATCCATAAGACTCGTGGCAATAATTGGAAACTAATAGTAGTTCTTATTAAGCAAACAACATTCATAATAGATGTTTCTTTTGGCAATGGGTGCAATTGTAATTGAAAATACATTTCCTAGCTTACTTTTGAAGGTATAGAGAATTAACAATTATTATCCAACTTTTCCTTTAGGAATTGTTAGATGATATTTATTCCCTATCCAAATGTTCCATAATTGTTCAACTTTATTTGTAAACTCAAAATCAATTAGAAACTTGGTGTGGACTAAAGCAAGCAATAACCATTGAGGGAATTGAAATAATAATTTGAATTACCAAAATTAAAACTAGCAGTCACTTAAAGTATCCTGTTTGGTGCTGTGTAATTTCAAGTTTGATGAAGCTTAAACCATTTGAAGGCTAAATGCACCGCCAAATTAAGTTTCTTCATTGGATATTAAGAAATATAGATTTTTTTTGTGATGGCTACTTAGTAAATAAAATAATTGAAGTTTGGAAGGGAGTTTCTTGTAGTTGAATCATCTAATTGAAAATATAGAAGTATTTTATGAAGGTTGTTGATACTTTTTAGGCTCAATAAGTAAAATAATTGACATCTACTGGTATGTATGTGAAGCATGTATGTCTTTTTTAAAGGATTTCATTAGAAATTATCAATGTCCATTGCTTAGAAAGCACCCTCAAAACAAATAGATGATTCTTATATTGATCTTGAGTAATATCTTGCATTTTGAAAAGAACTCTTAAAGAAGGTAACTGCATGCGTTCTTGCATGTAGGAAGTCATTGCTTGATTTTGTAGACTATTTGACTATAATTAAGCCTACTCACATTGAATTACATTGCAAGATTGACTATTGGTATAGATCAAAATACAATGAAGAGCAAGCCTAATATTTATTAAGAATACTATGGTTTATGTAAAATTATCTTTCATATATTTCATCTAGTACCTTGATTAACTCCTAAAGTCCCATTGTCCTCTAGGGGGACGAAATGGATTTTGGGTAGGCTCCTATAGTTTCAATATTTGTTGTGATTTTTTGAATTTTTTTGTAGAAAAGCACATTAGCTTTTAGGAAATACGATCTTTTTTCAATCGGTGACTGGAAGCAAAAGTTATGGCACAAGAAGCCCAAAATTTAGTTTAGGTGGTAGAAAAAATATCCCACAAATACTTAAAATTAAACTTAATTTTTTTTCCTATAGATTCTATATTTATCTACATGTGAAGATTTGATTCATTCCATTTGGATTGTTTATGTGAATGTTGTAGACAATCTTGTTTTCTGGATAATTAAAGCATCTTCTTGAAGAAATAATTTGTAGGATTCATTTCTAAATTCAATTTTCACAATTAAAAAAAAAAGTTTCACAAAGTTAAGATCTCCTGCTAGAACAATTTCACCGTTGAGATTAGTGTATTTCAATTCCATCTTCAGGTAGCACTAAGTAAAAATTAAGTATGTTTTTTATAAAAAAATTCTAAAGTCTCAATTCAATACTTCAACATAAAAAATTAGAGATTCAAAATCAGTAGTGCAAAAATTTTAATGTGAGAAGATTCAAAGCCAAAAAATCTAATTAAACAAGGTTTAAAAAACTTGTTTTCTTCATCCTAAAATGGAAACATCTTGCAATCTACATGGTCAAAGCTTTTGAAATTTCTTCCGCATGTTCTTATACTAGTCTAGTACAAGATCCTATGATTAAATATGAATAATTAAACAGTTTTTATTTATTTTTGCTCTTCACAATAGAATTGGCAGTTTTGAGTGGTTTTCGATAGAAAAAAGACCTTAGGGTTTCACATTCATAGGTAAAATTGGGAGTGGGTGATGGGGTGTGGGGCTTTTAAAGAACTCAAAATTCCTGCTCCAATGGAAGAGTGGACAAATTTGCCGCAAGAAGATTCTCAAGTTTGATGTCGCAATGATCATGGACGGGAATGTTGTCAATGGCAAGCTGCTCTCGAGGACAGAATTTCTGTTGTGGCCTGTACTCAACAGCAGTTTGCGCATCCAGTTTGTTTGTCGCTTTGAATCCACCACATGTGGAGGGTTCAGGGTCACTCGAGTCTCTGCAAATTCTTCCGTGCAACGAGGCTCCCCTTGTCGTTCTCTTCTTGCCAATTAACTCACCTCTTCCCGGTACTTCTGAGCATGTGGGAAGCCAAGAATCTGGTGGGAATTCACTCAACCAGATCCTTTCACACAACTCTGGGAATTGCCGCAATGTAATATGGAACAAGCATTGGGAGGAGCACTGTTGAGTATAATCTGCTCGTCTCCAACAAGCCACAAGTGGGGAATGACAGATTATACTCAACAATGCTCCTACCAATGGTGGTTGTTCCATCGGGTAATTGGGACCTGCGAGGTATTTTAATGACCATTGGTTGCCATCCGTTTTAGGATTTACGTAAGCTTCTTCAATGCTATTTCTGGCATTTCATTTCTCTCTCGTCGACCCTTGCCCCGCTTCCACGTGTTGCTCTTATCAAGTTGTGAGCTGTCATTTGTACGTTCGTCTAAGTTGCTACAGATTGGCCTAAGTTGCTACATACAAAATTTAGGGCAAATTTAGGGAGGATTACTTTGGATTGTGAAAAGATACACCAAAAAGCTCATATAGTAGAACTCCCATAACCGCACAGGTCCCGGACCGCTTGACAAAGTGAATTTAGAGAGGTGCAAGGCTTTAGAGAGGGTCTGCACTAGATAGGAAGTTGCCACAGAGGTACACATGCCACATCTTAAGGCCAACAAGCTTATTCATAAGAATATTTTCTTTTTTTTGACAAGGTGTAGGGCCGCCACGATTTGTTTGGCAGATTCTCATTAATTGCTAGCACGTATTTTATTCCAAAAGCCAGAACCGCTCGGACCTATTGCTTTACGGAGGTTTTCTCTATCATAGAGGATATACTTATGGGAGTTCTATAGTAATATTGAGTAGGAGCTGATTACGCTAGTGGTTTGTTTGGGTAGGTGCCAAGGTTCTATTTAGGTTATGAAAGTCAAATTGAGCACCTCTTGAGCCTTTTAAAAGGCAAGGGTTTAATTTACAGTCTTCTAAGGTTTCACACTTGCTTAGATTTCACTAACCCCATAGCGCCCTAGGTGGCTAAAAAGGATTCCACATAGTTTGGAGGTCCAATTTGAAGTGTTATACCTTTTGCATCCAACTTTTGAATATAATAGAACTTGTTGAGAATTCTTTGCTCTCTCTTCTGGTTTGTGTAGCAAAATTTCTAGATCAATCCAAGATGTATTGATTTTTTAGAAGCCATTCGAAGTTCACAATTTCAATTTTAGTTCACAACATTGCATTTTGATGGGTGCAACTTTGGAAGCTTGTATCTCCTTCATCCAATGTTCGTTTTCAACAAAATTTGTTGGTTTGGATTTTACTTGAAGTCTAGCAGAACTTTCATGTCCATCCAAGTTGTTTGGAATGTTTGAAAACTATTCAAAGTTCAAAATCTAGACATTTTTAGATTACAGTAAACTTTGGCGGCCTATTTGACTATATGGGCAATTTCGTTAAAATGGCAGTATTCCATGTGCCACTTTGACGGTGTGCCATTTTCACCATCTAGGACTAGTATAGATTTCAGAACGGCTGTTCTGAACTGTTTTCATGCCATTTTAACGAAATTGTCCATCTATTTCTTCTTTTTATGTATCCATTTCCAATAAAAAAAAATTGGAAAAATTGTGCATACTAGTCTTATATAAGTGCTTAAATTTCATAACAATCCAAGAAGTTACAAGTGTTTGAGAAGCATTTTAGTAGAAGGGAGTTCACACTTACATGAATTTTTTGCAACTTTTTTTGCTACTTTTTGACATTTCAAAGCGATATTGTAAAAGAAATTTATAGTTTAAATTTTATTCATTTGAGTAGGCTTAGAAATGAAATTTCACCTGTAATGTGTTACTAGAAAAAATTTAGCATCTTTTTTCAACAAAAAACATTAATATCTTGCAATCTATGTGGCCAAGTGACTCCAAATTTGATTCACATCATCTGCAAATTTACACGACAAGATTGTACGGTCAATATTTCTATATCTTAGTGACATTTGAATCTTCAAAAGCAATTATGTTTATAAACCCCCAAATACTATTATTTGATTGACTTTAATTCTTAGTTCATTTGTTTTACTTAAATTGATTTAAAGTGGCAAGAAGGCAACTGGCATACTAGTAACCCCTAAGTGCTTGAATCCTTTCTTGAATATTTTCATATTTTTGCTTATTTCTTTATGATTATATATAATACTAGCTGGCAACATGGCAAGTGGAGGATATTTGCCACACCTTTGGGGAGAAGTTGCAAGAGATGCTCTCGTTCAATTTCTTATGACAAATCACAAGAGTTCTCATTGCGCTCTAGGTTTTCATTGTATAAATTGGATGAAATAATTAGACAATATTTTTTGGGGATGAAAACGTGATGAATTTTGTGATAGGGATCATGATAGGGGTCAAGACATTGTGTATTTAATATAATCAATTTACCTTAGTTTCATCAAATTCATCATACAAAAATTGTAGGTTTTTAAAAGTCAAGCATTTGTTTGGATGAATGAGAAGTTTTGTGGTTACAAACGTCTTTGGGATGTCAAAATGCTAAGGGGTTAATCCATTCGGTTCCCATGATTTTGGCTAGACAACTGAGGTTGGGATGGTTATTATAGATTTTCATTTGTGAATCTTTATTTTTATCTTTGTGAAATAATTTTAACATCTAAAGTAGAAAAATCATGAAGTGTCCACTTACTAGTTGGTTCACAATTGGATGGAGTTTGACTTTTAGAACGATCTTTTAGAATTTTTTTATTGAAAGACATTGGAATTGGCATCTAATCCAAGATGTTTCATATTTTTTGGGCCATTGTAGAATTAGTCATGAATTTTGAAGATGGAATCACATAAGATTCTTAGAACATCCACTTTCTAATATATTCAATGTTAGTATATTGAACAATGCAATTGATACATTGAAAAAAACAATATGTACCTGTGTATTAGGAAACACATTTAGTGATTGGTCACTTTTTAGATTGGTAACTACACCAATCTATGATTATCTTGTGAATGTAAATTGGACCCTAATTCAATGTACATATATCGACTAGTATATAATTATGATGTGTACTTTGGACTATATAAATTGAATTGCATTGGTCCATAGAAATTTATACTAGCCCACTAACTTTGACTTCATTTGAGACACACATATGTTTTTTTTGCTTTAAGGATTACTTATTATTAAGAATTCAAGTACTTAGTTTTCTAATGACTCTAAAATCTAATTCTACCTCAGTCTAATTTTAAATTAAGTTGATGAAGACTTTACATCTATTTGCCAATTCATGGTTGAATACCTTTATGAACATCAAAATTCTATGCTTTAGCTCATTCTTATGTTGCTATGCATGCTACAAGTTTACAATAGTGAAGGCATAAACTTCAATTTATATGTCTTGAAAATGTTTAAAATGTGTTAGCCCTCAAAAAATAAAAAACATGTACAAGGGCCATTGCAAAAACAACTGTTAATTTTGTAAGAGATAAGGTAGTATTGTAAGTGATACAAAGAAAAACATTAGAAATAGTATGATATTTGGAATATTTTATAATCTAATTAAATAATAATAATAATAATATAATTTCCAAAGTTCAAGCCAAGTAAGAAACGTCTCCAAAAGCTATGCTTAGATAATGAATTTTTTCATAAAACAAATTTGTTAATGTTTTAAATATTATAAAGATAATAATTTTTTTAATGTTTGGAGACAATTGACCATTGTTTACAACTCTAGAGAAATGGTTTCTCAAAAATGGAAATAGAAAATAAAATTCCATTTGTAGGAAGACACATACTTTTGCAAATATCTCCAATATAGAGATTTAAGTATTTTAGATAAAATACTACAAAAAGAGGTATAAGTATAAAAGAATTTTTTTTTCTATAATTTTAGCTTTGAATTCAAAAATTTGAGTTTAAATAGTACAAAATTTTCCACAACAAAGACATTTAGTTAAGGACTATTTATAAAAATGAAATGTTTTTGAAATATATGAAAATTTTCACAATAAATAGGGTAGTCATGTACTCATATATAACTTAATTATGAATATTAGAGAATCTATAGTAGATATTATCAAAATATTATCAGAATCTATAAATTTCTTAATGTTAAGTGTTTTGCAACTGTGAAAATATTGCCCTCGTAAAGTTTCTATTTCTAGGAGAACAAATCCAAAAATAAACGCATCTTATGAAATAATATTTTATTTAATCTTTTTAAATATTACTGTATAGTTTATTCTTTAAAATCAGTATACTTTTTTCAGGTCACCTATACATATTCTAAATATTTTTCTTATTAAAAAGTCCGCATTTGTCATTTGGATTGTTGAAAGAAATACTTGCCGGTTTGGACCCAAAATGGCCTATTTCAATGTGTACTATGACTTTATTCCCAAAAAATTTAAATGAAATAAAACATGAATAATTTGTAGAGCACTGAAAATAGTATGTCTCTATAAATTCAAACCTAAAAAGATTTATCTCTAAAAGTTATGCCGAGAGTTATACACAAAAAAAGCACAATGGAAATTATCAAGAAAATGGACACTTTGATGTTTGATTTTTAGAAAATAGTTTAAAAATTCAAAAAATTCAAATTCAAAAAAAAAATTCTAACTTGAAGATTTTCCTTCTCAACCATTTTCACCTTTAGGAAAGAAAATTGTGTTCTTTACACTTGCATAAAGATAGTGTACTTTGAACACATGTGGAAGGTGGACAATTTATTATTTTTAGAAAATTTCTTTGTAGACTTGTGTAATTGTAGTAGAAGACTTTGTATCCCAATTTTGAACTTCAAATTTTCATTTTTGGGTCAAAAATAGTACTGAAATCTCCCAAATAGTCAATGTAGACATTCAATTGGGGGCTATTTAAAAACAATAAAATATATTTTTTAAATGAAAAAATTATTCAATGTCTACAACTACCATATGTATCTACATTTCAAATTTCATGTAAAATTGACATACTTCCTCTATCTCGAAATAAATCCGGGATTTTTTAGAAATGTCTAGATTTTGAGTTGTTCCTATTTTCAAGGGATTGTGGAGATATTGTAGCTTCTACTAAATCCTACTAGGTATGAAAGAATGGAAGTTAAAAGTGAAGCGGCGCATGTTGAAAAACAAGCGGCAAAAGTGACAAATTTTTGTCCTTTTTGGAATTGCTCCAATGGTATTAATTTTGATCATTCTTCAAGCAATGTTGGTGTAGTGATGTTCATTGGTATCTCATGTATTCACTTTCAACAATGTATTGTGATTCAACTCCAACAAATTCTCTACAAGAGATTTGTTAGTAGCAATTTTTGTACAATTTTGGATTTAAATTCTTCACCTTTAGTTGGTTAGAGGTTGTGTTTTGATTCCCTTTGCAAGGATTGAATTGCTATATAGTCTTTGGAGAGTGACATCTGCAGATTCTTTTGCTTTAGGGTGTTTGAACTAGCTTTAGTTGTTGTCCATCAAGTTGTAGAGATCTAATTTTGAATTTAATTTGAGACAAGTATATTTAGAAAACCTTGGATTTATTTCAAGACTAAGGGAGTACAACGCAAAAGTAATGAGCAAAAAACCACTTGTCCAAGGTCAAGGGGACAAATAATTAAACAAATATTTCTAGCAATCACCCATTTTAACTATTGCATCTAGATGATAGAATCAATAGACATTAACTCTTAAATAGATGCCAAAACTGTTAGTAGAGACTTTTATTGATGGATCTTTGAGAATATTTTCCTTTTGACATTTTTTCACTTCATTTTTCTTTAAAATATGATTCAATATAGGTGTATTGACCTTGTTTTGTATAGTTGTAGCTTTGATATACAATAAATAAGTATTTAGCAATTGATACTACCGGTACTATAGGGGTCAGCCAAGTCTTCGACCATCTACGCTAATAAAAAAAATAATAGTAGCAATGAGATCAAACCTAATTAGAAGCTCACTTTTATTTCCATGTGGTTGAGTTTAAAAAGAAAATCGAACTGAAATCGTCCAGACAGTTTAAAAAATATCAAATATATTCCATTTGTGTAATATTTAACCTCCAAGGGTTCATGACTATGTCATTTTTAATGCAAAGAGCTACAACGGAAAAACAAACTACTTTTTTTGCATATTCAATATTAATATGAGATTTGTATGAGAATGTGTTGAAAAATTTACAAAATTTCAGAAACTTTGACCATGTACATCAAGTATTTCAAGTGAAAATACAAGTTCTTTTTTAACCTAGTACAGGACCTAGCAATCCTAGATTTTTAATCTTTGAATCCTTGTTATTAAATTTTTTGCACTATAAGGTTTTGATATTTAAATATTTATAGTAAAGAATTGTATTGAGAAATTAAGGTTTAAAAAAAAATGATTTTCATCCTTTAACAAATTGTTAAGTAGAAGTATATACAAGGTGGAATTTAAATCACAAATAGTTCTAAAATGGAATTGAAACATGTCAATCCCAATTGTGAGATTTTGTAGCAAATAGTCTACATCCAATAGAACTTTTTATTTAAAAAAATTGTAAAAATTGATTTCAAAAACAAATTCTATACAATATTTTTTCAAAAAGATGCCTTGAAAGATGCACAAATTGCCCGCAAAACAAGACTCTTCATTATATTTTCACATGATTAATCCAAATTGGATTAGTCAATATAGTTATAAAATAATCTATAAGGAAAAAATTATATAAAAATAATAATTTTGAATATCTAAGATTGTTTTGGACTGGAACTACATAGAGTCAAGCATTTGAGCTTAGGAAGGCATAACTTTTTTTCCCAAGCAACAATTGAAATAAAAATGATAATCTCAAAATCTAATACATTCTTTTACCTCCAATAGAAAAATTTCAAATACAAATAAGTCTACTTTTGACAATTTAGGCAATTAGATGTTAATTCTTTAGATCTTATGTGGATGTAATGAGGGATGCAATGAGGGACGCAAGCATTTTAAAGTGCTTGGAATATGTCTCAAGAAGGGGTCACTACATGTATAGGTAGAAAATCATTAGAGAACAAACGTATGGTATTGTTAAAACATTGTACGTAAAAATCATAGAATACAATTTTTTTAGTTGTAAATTGTAATATAGGATTCTTTTAATTTGATTGAAACCATTAGAATAATCATCAAAGAAGATCTAGGGTCTCTACAAGGCATTTCACATTTAGCAAATGTACAAATACAGAAAAATAAAAATTGTCATATTTAATTTTTTTTTAATTTTAAAAAAAGTCACCAATTTGATGTGGCAACAAGGGTTGCTATTATGTGAGCATAGGAGTGTGAGCCCATAAGCCTAGAATATTACACACCTATGTTATAGGTGTATTGACTATAGAAACCGTCTATGATTATAGGATATATATGTTACAAATACCCATATTATAGGTGTTTATGATACATACACCTTCTATAGTGTATGGTATCTATATTATAAGTACCTATATTGTAGGCTCAATGCTCACAAGCTCGCATTCTTGGACTCACATACTAGCACCGTTAATGCGGCAACTATGGCAATTATGTGGTACATGTTTTTAAATTTAAAAAAATAATAATATTTTCTTGCACTTTTGTTGTATTTGCATTGTTGTTGAAAGCCCAACGGCCCTACAAGGCCCCAAATTTTCTAGTGCTATAAGGTACTTGAAAATAAGTTGTAGTAGTTATTACAATAGGTCAATATAGAGTGCCTTATATTGAAAAAGATGGCATGACAACCTACCACCTCATGGGATCCTAAGTCTCAGAGCCTGCAATCTAGGTCAATTGAGATTTTGGTCTAACTAAGAGACCAACAATCATTCACAATTTGATGTACCAAATGGAATTCCATGCTTTGGTCACATTGTCTTCATGATGTTGTGTAATTGTGATCTTCATACTATCTGCAAGTTGTTTTCAAATTGTGTGTATGTATATTACATTGTAAGTACATATATGTGTTGTAATCTTATGTTTCGGTTTCCACAATTATTGTCTTCATTTTTTCTTCATGTTATGTAAATGTTGTCTTTAAGTTTTGTTCAAGTGGGGTGCAGTGGTGCATTATATAAGTTCAGATTTATGGTATTGTTGTTGTATGAGGTTTGTGATATAAATGTAGTTGGATTTCATAAATTTTCATAGTTGCATTATTTTCTTTTGTGTTTACATTGTTTTCCTTTTTGCTTATTTGAATAGCTCACCTATCATGAACATGTTTTTTGTCAAAGATTTGTACACTCAAGCATATGTGTAGTATTCAAACTCTACTAAATTGTAATTAACATAGCGTCCTCATAAAAGAAATAAAATTAGAATTACCAAAACGGTATGGTTTAATGAAAGGTTTAAGAAAATTATATATTACTAGGGTCTTATTTATATGTCTAACAAAAAATAATACCTCCCTAGAAAGTATGGTAGACTGCTCATAGTTAGTAAAAAATACATGTGGTGACTGATTTTGGATGTGGGTGTCACTATAATCTGGATATCATCTTGATTCTAAATATTGTTATTCCAAACCAACCTCAGAGATTTTAATTTTTTTAAACATGACCTCATACCATTACCAAGAGTGCAATTGAAAATGCTAGAGTATCATTAATGTAGTTCAAGATCTTGAAATTTGCTTGTAGCAACAATAGTGGTTTTCAATACAACTATTGCAATTTCATGAATTCCAATCGGAGTGGGAGAGTTGCAATAAGTAAAATTGATTTTTATAATGCTTGAGGGTTTTGAAAAGTATAAGATCATGAAATTCATTCCTTTTTGTAGTATTGTATTAGATTCTTGAGCTATATGTACATATGTGTGTACGTACATACATACATACATACATATATCAACTAATTTTTTTGTGGTTTATTCATATGCTAGCTTGAGTGCCAGCACACATCAATTAAAAATATCCATCAGCCATTCAATAATTGGGCACTATCTTGGTTGAAACCACTAGATATACTAGTCTAGTATGCATCTCCAAAAGCTGAAACTCGTATATAACAATACATTAATTTCCATGAAATATACCTATATATATATATATATATATATTTTTTTTTTTTTATTCAAGTACACTCTAGAAACACAACCTCAAACCCAATGATATCCTTTGAAAACAAACGTCATCACCCATTTGGTATCTGTAAAATCAAATCCCCAACAATGATAGTGACCCCCTAAAAAATATGTACCTTATTCTAAGCATGTGGATGTTTTTTTACATTATCCCTTTAGGAATTAGGGATTGTCCAGATTCCCAAAATTGTGAAGATGTCTGATAAAATATAATTTAGAATAATAATTTCATAATGAATGTAAAAATAATTAAAAAATAAAATTTATAGATTATACCCATATGGTTGGATCAACTAGACCAGCAACCAATATGTTTCAATAAAATTTGAAGGCAAAAATTAGAAAGTATTTCTAAAGTTGATTGTAGATTGAATATTCGTGATTTTTTTCAAGAATTTTTTCCATTAAGTTCAAAATTTTAAACTGCTCTAATTATAATAATTTTAGAAGATTTTTTAGAAGATTAATTTTTTTTTATTCAATTCGTTTTTGAAGGGTCATTTTTTGAATTAATTAATTTTTCTTGAGTCCATACCTACTAGTTTCTATAAATTATAGAATATTTGTAAAGCAAATTCTTTATGATCTATACCATATAAATATTGAAGAACTAACACAAGAATCCTTCAAAAAATTGATGAATGAAAAAATGCATTTTAATATGCTTGAGATGTGTTTGCATTCATCCATTGTTTGAAATTTGATGGGCCAAAAGTACAAACAATGAAGATTTGTTATTGCTTTTAAGAAAAATTTCTTTAACAAGTAGAAGTGGGGTATGATAATAGAAGCTTTAGTATGTAAGTGTATCCCAAAGTGAATCTTTTATCATACAATTTGAGTGACTAGTATAAGAGATTGATTTCATAAGACCTTTCTAAAAAATTGAAAAATACCTGAACCTATGATAGTAGGAAGCTTTCTAAAATTCTAAAAAAAACATTCCCAAACTTTGAACCTTTAAGAGTTATGCGCTTATAGCTTTAGATTACAATGGATTACCAACAACTCTAAATACTCCCTTTGTCCCAAAATAAAACTGGTGTTTCCTTTGTAAAATACGAAGGAAACACCGGTCTTATTTTGAGACAGAGGGAGTAATTCATTTTAAAACCAAACTATATTCAATTCTTATCTTTCCATTCTATTTAGGGACTTAGAAATCCTTCAATAGTTGTAGCATAAATTTTTTAGCTAGAAATAGATATGGAAATCATTTGTAAGTCTCAATTTTTTTATATATATAAAAAGCTTGTTACTTTTTTCAACATTTTAAGAAAAAAAATTTACCTTTGTATTGACCAATTTCAATTGAAATGTTATGAAAAACTTGAATTTGAGTCATCAAAATAGTTGGTATATTGGCAGTTTTTTGTATTTTTAATAGCAAGATTTTCTTAAACATCCTGAAGCCTTCAACTATCTCTAAAAATTGGTACACAAGTATTTTCATTTTGAAGGATGAAACCTCATAGTGCAAATATTTAACACCAAGTCAAATCAAAGTTTGCTACACCTGCTACACAAAATGAAGAAAATGTTTATTTTCACTAACTTCAACACTAATATCATGCCCCGTATCATGCAGTACATAACACCAATCTATAAGAAGGAATTGTGCAACAAGATTAATGATATTTATTCTAAATAAAGTCTCTTAATTTGCATGCAAGATACAAAGTATGAAAGATGCATGAAAATAAAGTGTTTAGGTCTAAATCACTTTTGAAAGTTTTGAAAAATATAGATAGGTACAAAAATTAGCATATTAGCATTTTGAATTTGATTTTTGAAAGCAATTTATTATTAATACTCCACATTTTTTTTATATCTTATAATATTTATTATTTTCTTTCCAAAATTTCATATAACTATCTACATCAGGGCTTTTTTTTTCATTTTTGAAGAAGTGCCATAATGGCGATATAAAATGTTATAGTGGTGCTCCAAATTGCAACATTCATCCACTTATTGGATGTATAGTATGGTTTTCATCCACAATTAGGCGATTTCATCTAATATATTTTTTAATTTCAAAGTTGTCTGGCGATTTCATCCCATTTTTTTGGCATTTTTTATAACCTTTTTTAGCCAGATTTTTTTTTTTGGTGCAATCTGGCACCAGAAGGCCCAAAAAAAAAGCCCTGATCGATCTACATTACCCGTCTACTTAGCACAAAATCATTATGTATGTTTTATAGCAATTTTAAGACAAAAAGCACAATGGTTGTGGCAAAAGATCAAAAGTGCACAAGGGTGATTGCAAGAAACACCTGTCGATTTTGTTGCGTTTGGCTGATTTTTTCGGGAGTACTTTAAAATTAGAAAACTAATTTTTAAAAATTTCAAAAAATATGACTAATGTATATATCTTTAAGACGAAGGTTCTCGGGGAAGGAATTTTATAGGAAAATTCTCTAAGTAGGAGAACTTGAAAAGTGCTAAGTCACAAGAAAATACATACCTTCATGTTTTAATTAGGGAAAAATAGTAAAAATAAGTAAATACACAAAATCAAAACTGGCCATTTGCAACAGTTCTATGGATATGGTCATTCACCAAAAAACCCACCAAAATAATGTTTTATGTGTTTCGAAATGCAAGCAAAAAGAAGCTCACTTTGTAGACTTCCACACTACACAAAATTAACTTTTTTTAAAATTCCTCTCTTGGAGAGTTAGAAGTCTACTTGAAGACCATCTACTCCAAATTTCAGCTCCAAATTCGTTTTTTTGGGTCCAAAATAGTACTAAAAATCCCAAATTGGCAAATGTGACATGAAATTGGGGGCTGTTTTTTTATAGTAAAACATTTTTGAAAATTGCACAAAAATTATGCAAGATGTATAATGGTCATGAGCACCTTCCCTATAGATCTTAAGTCATTTGGATATAGAACGCAAAAGTTATGCCCAAAAAACAAATCAGAATGTACCGTGTGACACAAAATAGTACAGGTGTTTCTTGCAATCACCCACAACTGAATTTTTTTGAAGGGCATGGACATTTGGATGACCCAGACAAGTTATAAAATTATCTTTTGTTTCCAAATTTTCCATCCAACTTTCAATAATTTGCTATAATTCATCCTAGGATCCTAATCCTAATTTATATTGTTTATTCAGTAATATTTCCTACTATGACCATTGTTTCACACCCTTTTAAAAAAAATGTATATCACTCATGTTCACAAAACAACTGCTTTTGATATAATTTCTGTATTTTTTTTTTCTATAAGACAAGTTAAATGCAACCCTATTTTAGTTTTCCACAGTGGCTCAAATACTCTTGGATTACAATCTTCCCTGAGATATTCATTGTATATTTTTTATTTTCTTTCTAGAAAGGCTGTTGTCTTTGTGAAAATGTCTCATATGCATACATGCTTCATGGTGTTTTTGAAGGCCAGCCAAAATCAATCATGTACCATTGTAGACAATGGATTTGGTAACTCATATTCAAATTTTTCATAATTTACATTATTAGATAATTTCAAATACCTATATGCTTTTCCAAATCATTACATTGGTTACTATCTACTGTGATTACACCCTCCTGGCCTCCTGGGAATTAGTTGCCCCCCCCTCCCATGGAAAAAAATGACAGCCCTTGATTTTTTTTGGAAAAAAATTCCTCCCCCTCCTCCTGCCGTTGATTTATATACGGATATATATATATATGGATATATACGGATAGGTGGTATGTATACGAATACATATATGGATTTGAGTATGTATACACAATATGAATACGGATATACACCTGGTACAAATACAGATACGCAATGGATATATCCCATATCCATTGCCACTCCCACCCCACCTCAAAATTACAAAAGGGCTGGGAGGGGTGGGGGGTTAGGAAAAAAAATTTAATTGACTTTTTAAAACTTAATCCCATTAAAAATGCATTAGGGGGGGGGGGATTTTAATTAAAAAATAAATCAGGTGGGGTCTTTTGAGTGGATGGTGAAGGCGTCCCTCACTATCCACTCAAAAGACAGCCCACAAGGTTACTAACAATGACTAGTATAGTCTTTCTTGAACTCAAATAAATGTCATTTATGCCTACACTATTGATTCCCTTCTTCCAAAATTATATATAAAGCTTTTATTGGTAAGAACACAAGGATACTTTTGCCAATTTCAATAAAGAATATACCCCTTCAAATTGGGTGTCCAAAAAATTGAACGTAAAGCAAACTTCATGCTATGTTGGAATTTAAAATAAACTTTTGAGTTTTCTAGAGTTGGAATTGCCTCCATCAAAATTTCATGATGCTTTCACTTCTACATGAGCAAACAAGAACTACAATTTAGGAGTACCTGTGCCTTAATGGTAAACTAAAACCAAGCAATAAATTTAGGTCCGATGTTAAATATAATTTTCTGGAGGTCTAAAACTTGCCTCTCCCGCTTTTCAAGAACCTCCTTGAAAATTTTGCCACTGCACAATTTCAATTCTCTTGCAATCATTGCACACTTCCATGTCAAATTTTACTACATTTTTGACTGATTCTAGATGAATCATTAGAGAAATAATGAACCCTCCGGAGGGCTGCTCCGGAGTGACATGCCAAGCTATTAAAAAGCTTGGCCTGTCACTCCAGTACTGTCCTACGGTGAGCAGTCAGCCAAAGCTGACTGCTCGCCGAAATCGCGATTTTTTTTTTTTTTTTTTTTTTTTTAATTTTTTTTAAAAATAATTTTTTAAGATTCAAAAAAAAAAAAAAAAAAAAATTTACTAGTAATTTTCGGTTCCTGCGCCAGTTCTGCTGCAGTTTCTGCCGGGCGGAAATAGGGGAAAAATTATTTTTTGGGCAAAAAAAAAGTAAATTTCAGGGTCCTCCGGAGGGCTGATTTTTTCTCTAATGTGATGCAATCCTTCTTTCTCTCAATAAATCAAAAATGAACATTTGGACTACAAGGGTGGAGATGCTCTGAGTCTCTAAGATGTCCACACTGAACATAAATGTACAATATTCAGTAGTTTTGTGCACCCTACCAACAAAACGCCAATGTTAAAACTAGTTTTCCAGAAGTAAAAAATGTGCCTTCCATCTTGTTTACAAGCCCACTGAAATATTTCCTTACCAAGAATCCCAATTCTCCACTTGCAACTGTTGCACACTTCCATGGGAAAATCTTTTGTGCAAGATCGGTCGATTCTAAGTGCATGCATTAGAGAAAAAATCAGCCCTCCGGAGGGCTGCTCCAGAGCCCTCCGGAGGACCCTGAAATTTACTTTTTTTTTGCCAAAAAAATAGTTTTTCCCCTATTTCCGCCCGGCAGAAACTGCAGCAGAACTGGCGCAGGAACCGAAAATTACTAGTAAATTTTTTATTTTTTATTTATTTTTTATTTATTTATTTATTTTTAATCTTTAAAAAATTATTTAAAAATTAAAAAAAATTAAAAAAAATTAAAAAAAATTAAAATCGCGATTTCGGCGAGCAGTCAGCCAAGCTGATTGCTCACCGCAGGACAGTACTGGAGTGACAGGCCAAGCTTTTTAATAGCTTGGCATGTCACTCCGGAGCAGCCCTCCGGAGGGCTCATTTTTTCTCTAATGGAAGCGAGCCTGGCTGGAAGTCCGGCCTTCTTTAAAAGATAAAAATGAAAATTCGGTCTCCAAGGATGGAGATGCTCGAGCATGTATCTATCTCCGAACATAAATCTATCATTTGTAGTTTTGTACAACCTACCAACGAAAGGCATCTAGCAGAATCTGATTCCATTAAAGGCCGCACTGAGATGCTTGATGTCGAGGCAGATTCTCGAAGTGGGCCTAGGAGCAAAACCAATCAACATTGATTATGAAAGAAACGACGAATGGGAGGCCCTTGTCCCAGAAGCTGGAGAGTGGGGTCCAAGGACCGAACTGCTGGCTCCCTTTAAAACGGGAGCTTCGGCGACTTCATTCTCAGGTTCCAGGCTACCAAGAAGTTGTCTCTTGTCTGAGATCACTCGTTTTGGCCGTGTTTTGTTGTAGGGCCCCAGTCCGCTCCTACTATCCGAATATGGTATCAATCTATATTCTAATGCTCCATGGAATGATGGAGTGACAGACCCACTGCCACCTTGGTGGCTATTCAGGAAATGGACCTTGGCAGCAGCCCAGCCCATCATCCACCATGATCGCCGTCAATGCCAAGAGGAAGCTGAATTCCCGGATTCCGTCGTATGCCGAAGAAGTTGAGTTCCCAGATTCCCGGATTCCAGTGGAAGGTGACAAATTTGGCCAAGAACATACCCAAGTTTGATGTTGCAATGATCATGGACAGGAATGTTGTCAATGGCAAGCTGCACAGGATTTCTGTCGTGGTCTGTGGTCAAGAGCAGTTTGCGCACCCCGTTCCTTTACGTTAAGCTTGTCGCTTGGAATCCACTACATGTGGAGGGTTCAGGGTCACTTGAGTCTCTGCAATTCTTCCGTGCAACATGGCACCCTTTGTCGCCAATTAATAACTGACATCTTCCGGTACTTTTGAGGATGTGGAAAGCTGAGAATCTGGTGGGAATTTCACTCAACTGGATCCATTCAAACAACTCTACACCAGGATTCCGTTTAGGTTATCAGATTCTCGAAGTGGGCCCAAGAGCAAAACCAATAAAATTATGAAAGAATCGACCCCGGAAACGACGAATGGGAAGCCCTTGTCCCAGAAGCTGGAGAGCAGGAGGGTAGGGTCGAAGGACCGAGGTGCTGGCTCCCTTTAAAACGGGAGCTCCAGCGACTTCATTCTCAGGTTCCAGGTTCCAGGCTACCAAGAAGTTGTCTCTTGTCTGAGATCACTCGTTTTTGGCCGTGTTTTGTTGTAGAGCCCCAGTCCGCTCCTGGGTCAGCACTCACCTTGTCTTGTGCCCCAGCCTCTTCTTCAGTAAGAGTGTGACTCCTTTGCTTACCCCAGAGACTTGGCAAGGAAGTCGGTATGTGTTTAGGACTGTGTTTCGGTCTGTGTTTGTGTGCACCAGCTTGTTGAAATATTGTTACATTTGCTGCTAGTTTGGTGTTTACTCAATTTTTCAGGGTTGATGAAGAATCTGGTTTTGTAACAGCGAATGTCACCCTCAGGACCCTGGGTTGGCTTTCTGGTAAGTTGGCTGGGAATTTGGTTTCAGATATGAGTGGATGACAGCGAGAGAGAGCACGCTAGAATGCGTGCATGCAGCGAGCATGGATTTGTTCTTGCGTGCCCTCTCCCGTCGTCATCGATCCTGTCTGTGATTATGACTAGCAATTCTTCAATTACTCTGCCTTAAATTTTTATTTCAGTTGATTTTGTCATCAATTTTGTGGAAGGTGTGATCGGATTCATTTGGGTTCGAAGCTGTAAATTTATGCAATCAGGGTTTTGAAGGGGGGTGGGGGTGGGGGTAGGTATGATCGGTGTGTTTGAAGTGAATTTGGCCACTTCATCTATCTAGTCCCAGTATTTCTTTCTTTTGTTTTATGATTTTTTGTGGGTGTCTGCTTTGGAAGTCATCTTAACCTTTGCCTTCAGGAATTCACTGGATTTGAAATACAGTACTCTATGAAACAGATGCCAATAGTTTTGTAATTCACTGGAGTAGAGAAATGGGATTACTACGAGGATTTTGATTGATCGGGTGGGCACCAAAGTAGGCTCCATTAGATATGTATAGGAAGAGATATGTCCAGCGGCTCTGCTGACACCTGTTGGTTGATGTCATGTGTCCTGATGGATGCATGAAGATCTCAACTTGATCATCACTTGAAATTGTTGATTCGTTACCAGCAAGAGTTGATGATTCTTGAAATAGAATTTTTTCAATTGAGTTGCAAATCTTCTGTTGGTTGTGGTTTTCCGTTGCAGAGGAACTTTAAGGCTCCAGAAGGAAGAGTTGGTGTGAACGACTGACGTTTGGGCGTGCTTGTTCTAAGCAGCAACAAATCAGGAGGGTCGTTTTTATGGAAACAAATGTAAAGGGTGCTTCTATGATCATGTTTCACGCATCAGGTTTGGAAAAGAGGTGTTGCATTTAACTACTTATGATGTACTTCCAATTTTGTCAAGATGAGGCTAGCTGGCCAGAAGAATTATTTGATGTGTACGTCGTGACTCTGTCTACATTTGGAAATGAATGTTGGATTTTGCCACTTGTGCTGGCAGTGTGTACTTGTGGCCTCCGTTCAAATTTCCTCGAGAGAAAGGTTCAGTCATTGTCCTTCTGATTCTGTTTTAAGAGTGCTTGATATGGTGCAAACTACGATAACTCAGTGGAGACTTTTTCATGTGACGTGCTGAGATATCAGACTATCTGCACAAGTTTGATTATTGGAACTATCTCAGAAATCCCAAAGTGTATTTCGGTATATCTGACAATCCAATTGTAGAATCTTTTGAGGCTTGGAAATTCTGCCCTCTTTTGACTGTTCGGCTGTTCGCACACTCAGTTTGTGTGAATTCGTACCCATTCTGTATTTCTGTGAGTAGCAGCATTGCAGAGAAGTGGAGAAGTTTCCATATTCATTCACGAACTGGACATCTAACATCGCAGCAATTCACATTGTGTAGCAGAGTCTACTCTTTTGCAGTACCCGACAGCTAACAGATAGGTATTCCAACAGCAGAGATGGTTACATAATTTGTACAGCTCCGTTTTTTGACAGTGCCATGTTGCAGAACTCATTATCCGATAGGCTAATGAGCCGCCTGAAGAGTCAAGTCAGAGCAGAAATGAATCAAGCTCATGATTCTAACCTGCTAACCTGCTCAGTAGCTCAGAAGGGCCGGATCAGATTCTCTTTGAATGCATTTTGCAAACCGAGGATAGTCGGAGCACTGTAGAGTCATCGTGCAGCTTTCGTATGTCAAGGAAGATTTTGTAGAAGTCTCCCCCCAATCATTCTTTAGAATAAATGTAACAAGAAATCTGGAAAAGAAAAATCTCTGGGTATGCCCTCCAAGTTTGCAAATTTCAGTGACAGTTCAACTCGACTGAACTAGTTCATGATCATCCTTGCGCAGCCTTCCTATGACAACCAAATTCGATTAGAAGTTCGCCTACCGCAGTTACGCGCAGTGCATGCAACTTTCCATTGATTTCCCCAAGTAAATACTGAAACTTAGGATAGACCAAACTTTGCAGTCGTCAGTACAATGATCCAACTTGGGATTCGACGGGTCTGAAGGTCGTTCTCCACTCCATACACTCCATCGTCAGACCTTCAAAACCGTTCGAATAGCAGTAGACACTTTGCCCCAGCTATGTATCAGTATCACAACCAGGGCGACAGATTCAGCGTTATGGTTGGAAAGCCCTAACTGTCGGAGTGTATGCCCAGACAGGACTTTCATAGCTTGAATCTGATTACATTTCTTCAAAGAGAAGGACAACCCTGCAAGCAAAATATAAACTGTAGGTCTTGTCTTCATCATTCAGATACCTATCACTAGGATATTAACAACTAATAGTCCGGGATGCTGTATAACTTGAGCAACACACTAAGCACTAATCTACACTCCGCACCTGGTTTCTTTCAGCAAGCAGGGAACTGGCTGAAACAATTGCTTACAGTTACACGAGCAGGAACTCGATTCGTGTAACCCCCATGATGTTTCAGCGTTGCACCTTGCACTTCAGAAGGACACTCCAGCAAACTATGTTCACCTTGGACACAACATCCGGAAAACGCACACAGGACATACACTTCCCGAATCCGGTTTTCAGTTACGCAGAATTTTATGTAAGAGATCGAGTGCCACTATCTCGGGAGCCTTCCTTCCGTCCCATCCTGGCTCCAGTTTCCCAAAACGGGAAAGCAGGCTCGTACCGAACAGTGACACTGCAAAACTCAAGCTGTAACGGTGTCAGAACCATATGAGCTTGAAAGTGACTCCCCACTACAATGCCAGCCAGGTCAATAATCCAACCTAGCTACTTCTGCACTCACGACTAATCAGAACCAGCCAGCAAGGTCGCCTTACTTAAACTCGTAAAACGTCACGGCACTTCCAAGGTGACGATCCAGTTTCTAGCGCAAACGGTGCTGAATGGAAAGTACTCCGAGGTGTACTAGTACTATGAAGGTTCCTTCTGCGTTCCAACACCTGCAAGGTCACCATCAACTGACTGATACATCAAAAACCAATTCAGAGACTATGCCATTGCGGCTTGAAACTGAAGTCCTAGACTGGGACAGACACAACTATGCATGTCACTATTCACATCAAATAGAAAGCAACGTTCTGACGCAGAAGCAATCTTCATTGTATTATGCAGAGCAAGTCAGATTACCCTCCAGCAGTCCAATGCTAGGAACTCGTGAGAAGTCCAAACGCTCGTTAGGGCTTTTATGCACAATGCTCAAGGAAACTACTCTTACAGGCTGTAGAATCCAAGGGTCATACAGTCAATACAGTGGACCGTTCCAGATTCGAGCCTCAAGTTGCATGCTAATTAATCACGCCAATTGCAGCTTAAGTTTTACACCAGGAACCCAAGTTTTATGTTGCTAGTTTTACACTTGAAATATTGACAGGACTTCTGTCCTTCGTCGTCTTCATATACCGTAATAGAGCATCCACCTACTATGGATCTCTATTCCGGCATAGTTATCAAGCATTTGATCACGGTTAGAATGAGCTGATGGACATTTGCATTAAGCAGTTTGGTCGTCAACTCGGGATTGCGTTTGTATGCAGACCAGAAGGTGCACAGGTCTGAGAAACCTAAGGTTCTTGTCTCCAAACATTCAAATGCACAGAGGAAGTCAGAGGACTGGATAAGCTGTACTCACCCCTCAAAGTTCTTGCAAATATGGAAACAGGCCCGGCTTGAAGTCGAAAAGCTTTAGATACTTCTTGCAAGCGTGGGGAAGTGGCAATTGGACCGTAGTGGTCCACTAGATCCAGCACTAAGCACAAGACCCCATGCAAGAGCCTCTTCTGGCATTTGGTCAACGAATGAAGACATGGAGTGGTTCACCCCTTCCCTGCAAACGCCAAGTCAAAAGAATGTTAGTGAACGAATGAAGCTGCAAAGTGTAATTTGAAACCAGCTCCAATAGAATGTTATTTGAATGACGAAGCAAAGGCAAAATGTAGCTAATCTACAACTTGCGTTGCCAAACGACTGAGATAATATTCTGAGACAGTAGAACCAAGGAATACAAGAGTAAATCCAGTAACATGAAACTTGTAGCCAAAAGCTAAAATCAAGCATTCAGAAAAGTAGAGCATCGCAATAGCACATAATTCGTTAAAACAGCGAAGTCCCTACTGATACCTCAGGTCTACACCAGTCCTAGTTTTCAGAGCTCCAGCTAGGACACTTGAGAGTCCTAGTTTTCAGAGCTATGGGCAGTTCAAGGCCACAATCTTGGCGCTCTGAAGCACGCCATGTTCACGAATACCACCAGAACTGCAAGTTACTCCAAACTACGTCACTGTTTAAGGAAAGACGAGCCCAACGCTTGCACTCTATGAAATGAGGCTACCTTTTCCGACTGGTGGTGCAATCAAACAGTACCTGCATGTAAATGACACGGAGAAGAAACATATCAGAGTGACACATCATCTCAAACAGTCTTCAGTGAGCGTGAAAGCCGCAAAATAAAATCCTGAATCTTAAAGTCCAGAGCTCCAGTTGATAAGAAACAGCAACGACGAAAGTGCCCACATGCTACTGAAACAAAAAATCCAAGAACTCACGTGTACTGTGCTAAGCTGCAGATAAGTCTTCCGACATCAAGCACAGTCAGAAAGTGCCTGACAAACAGATAGGCCGGACGTACTACATGGGGTACTACCCAATCCATCATGAGCACCTGAAGGTGTAATATTACCACCTACGTCAGTGGGTCCCAAGCTCCACATCCACGTTTCTGAATTAAATTCAAACTCATCTCTGAATTCCTTAAACCACAGCTAGCTACTGTAGAGTTTAATCCCCGGTTACAACGTGTAGGTTCGCCTCCAAAAGCAAAATGTAAGGAGAACATGCTTGGCCGACATGGGAATCTAGCAGAAGATTCAGACGGCCGGACATGAGAACATTTGAAAGCAGGTAGATTTCATTTCATGTACCTAGCCATGCAAACTCTGCAGTTGAGTGATTGTAAGACCTTGTGTTGTACTCAGAACCATGGTACTCCTCCAACACCACCTGGACATGGTACCATTACCTGCTCCATTGAGCTCATGTGCATATCCTGACAAAATCCAACGCAACCTGGCCACACGGCACCTCAGCCCAGTCTATTGTCAGCTAAATACGTGGGGCCTGAGAATTATGGTGAACGATCATTCGCCCCTTTTGTCCCCTCATTCTTCTGGCAATAAACTATTTACTGACAACGTCAATGTCGTCAAAGTGGCGCGATTCCAGCACCCAAAATTGTGACATATATGAACATAAAGGTCTTACATCTAGGAAAGCTATGGATTGATGTTGGAGAACAGTGTTCTGAAAGGTGACAAATTAATGGAATACCGCCAATTTAACAATTGACGCTCTGGGTTCCCCTTCCAAAAAAATCAAGTAAAAGAAATGAGGTCTTGCTTGCAGGTGTTACCGATGGAAAGTCAGGACCTAAGCTAAATAATCTACCAAAACATTCATTAGTAATTATCCAAGTCCCATGCAGACTCTGTTCGTGCTGACCAATACTGAAAGGGCTAAGGTTGCATGGGACTGTTGAACTTACAAGATATTTGTTCAATGTCTGCGTTGTGATCTCATTCGAACGTTCTCGTTATGGGCAGAAGGTATGGATGTCTCCCAGTCTTTATCCTCTTCCACCGAACTTGCTGGAATAGAAATCAACACTGTCAGTCCTTAAAGGCAGTACCTATATCCTGAGTCAGACCCTAATTAACTAGCTAATGAAGAATTCATGCCCATGACCCCCCAAACCTATTCATTGTTCGTTGTAAATTCACTAGTTCACTGTGGCGAATTAAGTAAATCCTTGATGACAAGGAATTCGAAGTCACTCTAAGATATCCGGTTTTCCTATAAGTTGTGAAAATACTAAGGCTTAAATTCCAAGAAGGAAACCAAACACAAGATTTCAGTTTCAGTAGACCTTGCCCAATCGTGTAACTCTGTTACTTGGTTTCTCTCTAAAGGCAAGTGTTTTTTATGTAAGCATTCGAAACCTTGCGAAAGACGTCTGGGCACACAACTCACAAATAAAAGCAGAGTCTAAAGCTATCTACGGTAGAGTGAACGCTTCCTCAAGAACGACTGCACTGGTTCAATGGTAACAAGTGCAAGATCAAGGAGAAGTACCTGAAGTACCTGGATACCTGTGAATTGCATAAGCGTACTCGTGCCAAAAAGAGTGCTTTACTATTGTGTTTTCCACCCGTGGACGGGTATTAAGCCGCACAGTTTTCTTAGGTAATAATCCGAAGATGCCACGAAACTGATCTCCTATTAACGACTCCGTTAGTCCTATCTTAGTACAGGTCTTGAGTCCACGGAACTTAAGATTCTTGGTGATGACCTAGAATTTCTGTGACAATCCTAGTAAGATCACTGTCGTTTATATTCATGCTTCAACAACGAATTTGATAGTGGCCTTGGCTACCTAGTATGAGACTGTAACAAGCACATTGCTTGGATTGTGATACTGACCAGTGAAGAGCACACAATCAATCAACTAAATGATTTCAGCAACGTAAATGTGATCCAGGCTGGACCCTAGTTCTACAACACAAGGTCCTTAAGAACGCAGGGAGGCCCAAGACTCAACATATGAACACAGATTCATGTCCTTCAGTCTTCATCTCTGCGATGGTCACTTCTCGTTCAGTGATTGTGGAGAATCAAACCCCACCCAAAATCGAGACTACTAAGCTTCTGAGAAAGGTGCTACACCTGAAGAGAATTACAAAGCCTAGTAAGAGGGTTCACCGCAATACCACATGGACTTTCGAAGCTACTGGTTTGGCTTCCCATGTGTAATATAATGTTTCTACATTACATATGCATGTTTTGGACCGTATTCGGTTCCAGATGGTACCGTTTCCACGGAGACGATTGTTCGATTAGTAAGCAACCAGTTGTTTCGGTTAAATGGTCTTTTGTTGAATGGAGCAATGCCGTCGTGAAGGTTCACAAAAAAACTGTAGCTGAAGATAACTCACCTTGTAACATGCCTGGCTGGTTCCGCCACTGCCAGCGTTACCCTGCATCCCTGAAGCAGATGTTTCCAGTTGGTCTAGTAGGAAGACAACGAGAATCGGGGAAGCCTGGCGACCTCGTTGTGGTGCTGGAATACCGACGCTGTTGTGTAGCTCCACAGGCATTTGCGGTTTGCCGAGGAGAGCCTAACCTAGCCATCCTCCATAGCCATCCACATTTCATCTCCGTCACCGAAACGCTGGATTCTCACAAGGTCGAAGGCAGAAAATAACCAGGACGTGAGATCTCAAGTTAGCCAGAGACACCAACAACTGGGCAAAGAGAATGCTTATTCTAACGGAATACAGACTTGGCAATTGGCATCGAGCCGCCAATAATGACTACAGGTCGCGCCGGAGGATCTCACAGGATTTTCCCCACTAAATAAAGGTCGCTCTACTGCTCTGACATTCCCTTCTTGGCAGAGAGGCAACTAATTGAGTTGAGTTAAATAAGGCAAAGTTTCAATCTAAAGAAAAGGGCAGGGGCCTCCTCGGCCAGTCACTCCTCTCCAGATGGCTCTCAAGATAGCTTTAGCTTCGCAATTTTTGCAACACATGACAGTGGCGGAATGGGGATTAAGTTAAGAACAGCGCAAGAAGCACTTTTTTCTTGCAAGAAAATCCACAAGAATGAGAGTACACAATAGGGCCCTTCAAAACGCAGGCTCTACACTACGTGAGTAGTAAAAATTTCTACCAAACACATCCAGGGTCGGTGCCTGTGTCATCGTCTCGAGCATAGGTAATGTTTCAGTCTCAGTGAACTGCCTGACAAGAACTAAGTTAGCAAGCCAGACTTCCATTCCGAGTCACAGAAAGATTCCTGGTGGAAGTATTCCACGCCGGCATTGCATCATCTGAAGCTTAAAATAGTGTTTTTAAAGTTAAGCCCCATCTGTACTGTACAGGAGGGTACTGTAATCTTACAACCGACCGATTTGAACCATTCAAAGATTTTAGCATAGCATAGAAATAGAAATGGAATTTTTCATCTTGCATAATTCTCACTCAATCCTCACAAAATCCCAATCAAGCATACGAAATTTCAATTTCAAAGAAGCAAAATTCCATTTTTGGTGAATTTCTAAAGTGAATTTTCATGGTTTTACATAATATTTTATCGAGAACAATTGGTGACAAATTTTTTTAATCTGATTACCTAGATATGTAGGGAACATCCATACGCACATCTTTCATATTCAAAAACACCCTATTAAGTAACAAAAATATGATCTATGAAGAGTTCAATGTGAAGTATCATATGACCTAACTTTGAAAAATAGATAACTCTTTATTATAATTTTAAAAAAAATTGTCCCCTTCCCATGGTGACTAATTTCATACATTTGAACATGATGGCACAATTATTTTTCCAAAATCTACTTATCTAATAGAGATATCTATTTTTCAAAGTTAGGTTATATGACACTTCACATTGAACTCTTCATAGATCATATGTTTGTTACTTAATAGGATGTTTTTGAATATGAAAGATGTGCGTATGGGTGTTCCCTACATATCCATGCAATTGGATTAAAAAAATTCATCACCAATTGTTCACAATAAAATATTATGTAAAATCATGAAAATTCACTTTAGAAATTCACCAAAAATGGAATTTTACGTTTTTGAAATTGAAATTTTGCAGGCTTGATTGGGATTGCGTGAGGATTGCGTGATAATTATGCTTACCAAAATATACCAATTATATTGCACATTGTAATAAAAAATGTGTATGCCTCAAAATGGCCGGTTGTAAGATTACAGTACCCGACTGTATAGTGCCCTACCAAAAGTTCTTGCTCATGCAATTTGGACCGTTCCATTCCTTGGCATAATGTAGAATATAGATGACATTTTTTGTTTTGCACAATCAACATTTATACCTTTTGCAATCCCAATCAAGCAGATTAAATTTTAGTTACGAAAACCCAAAACTCCATTTTTGGTGAATTTTTAATCCCTAAAGGTCAAAATTGCGTTTTTTTGGCAACATAGCAATTTTGGGCAGCTCACTACAAATGGAGTTTTTATTTTTTTTCTTTGAAAATTTCACACAACATATGCCCGAGAAGTAGCTTTCAAGCCCAACAATTTTCTTAAATTTTGACTACATGGTTAAAAAGTTATTGCATGATATGTAATTTTCATTGGTTGGCGGGCAACCCAAGTAGCTCAAAAAAATTCTTTAAAAATCACTTTTAAAAAAATAAAAAATTGAACTTGGTTCATTAGATTTATATATACGTGAGAAGCTTTGAATTATTCCATTTTGATTAATGAAATAAAAGTTATGAGGAGTTTTAGATTGCGGGTAGGTATAGAGTCTTTGAAAACCATACTTACCCACAAACTAAAATTCCTCATAACTTTCATTTCATTATTCAAAATGGAATGATTCAAAGCTTCCTACATATATATAAATCTAATGAACCAAGTTCAATTTTTATTTATTTTTAAAGTAAGTTTTAAAGAAGTATTTTGAATTGCCCGAACTGCATGCCGACTAATGAAAATTAAATATCATGCAATAACTTTTTAACCATATGAGAATTGTTGGGCCTTAAAGCTACTCCTCAGGCACATATTGTGTATAATTTTCAAAGAAAAATAAATAAAAACTCCATTTGTAGTGAATTGCCCAAAATCGCTATGTTGCCAAATAAAACGCAGTTTTGACTTGTAGAGGTTAAAATTTAATTTTCATGGTTACACAAGATAATTCATTGAAAAATATTGGTGACGAATTTTTAAATTTGATTGCAGAGATAGGTAGGAAACATCCATGCACACACTTTTTCTTCAATTAGCATGTCCAATTTTTTTTCACAATTTCCTCTATAGAGATTAATTTCAATGTTGGTGTGACAATGCCCTAAGTTTGGAAAATAAATATCTCTTCATTGTAATTAGATTTTTCTATTTGCTCCTCATACTACAACTAATTCTATATATTTAAGCATGATGATACAATTACTTTGTCAAAATCTATATTCTACATTGTGCCAAGAAATAAAATGGTCTGAATTGCATGCACAAAAACTTTTGGTAGGGCATTGTACAAAAAGTGCATCTCTCAAGCTTTTCTTTAGAGAAAGGCCCCACCAATTTTGCTTATTAGTGAGGGTGCAAAATTAGTGTGACTACAAAATTCTTTTTTGGGTGGACAGTAGTGCCAACACATAAAATTTTGATCTGCACCAAATTAAAATAGGGTGACTATGTTAAATTACTATTACATGCATCTACTCATAGAAACATGGGCCGTGTATACTTGAAAAACATGCCCCAAAAGACCCACTACTACACTTTTTATTCTATTTAGTGTGGTCCATACTAAATAGATACCAATGCAATATTTGAGATCATTTCATTTAGTGTTGCTCCGATAATTTAACAAATCCACACTATTCAATGATTGAATTTATTTAATTTAAAATAGTGTTACAATTACTTGTATATTATAATCTTTGTCATTTATGGTGTTTGCAAAGGTGAACACTAAAAAACAAAGGTGAACACTATAAATGGCAAAGACCACATTTTTGGTATTTGGTGAAGTACAATCTATAGTAATTGATGATAAAAGCTCCATTTAGTGTAGCCACATATAATTTGTAGGAGTGACCCTATTTTAGAAGCAATACTAACTAGAATGAAGAGTGTAGTCAAATTAGTCATGTGGGTCTTTTCATGGGTCTTTTTTTCTAATTTTCATGGCCTACGTTTCTATTAGTGATCAATACAATAAATTGGCACCACTAGAATAAATTGATGGTCTTTGAGAGAGGAATTTTATGTTTAGAAATGGACCAATTTTTGTAGAAGAGACAAAAGATTTATTAGAATTCTATACGGAAGTGTGGGGCAATATTTGAAAGAAGTGAATCAAAAGTGTTCATTGATAAGCTTTTAGAGAGAGGCTCATGAAAAGTAAGGGATGTAAGTGTGAGACTTCCTGAAAACTAATTTTAACACTAGACTTTCAAGAACTCTTCATATATACACTGAGTTTGTTTTTTTGTTTTTTTGTTTTTTTCCTTTTCAAACCACAAAGATCTTGCATGAGTGGAAGTGATGGAGGATGGTTTCAAAGCAGTGAATATTTTAATTTTTTGGGGCAGTTGAGCGACACACAGCATCAAGGTTGGTAGAGTCACCTCACTGGCTGTATACTTTTGTGAAAATTTCGACCCGACTCGCTGGCTATTGTAGAATCATCCGCGTAGTGGATGTGACAACTTAGTTTTCCTGGTAGTTTTGTACCGCATATGACTCTACTAGCAAGGCTCCCAGTTTAGGGGTGATGTTATGGCGATTTTGCAAATTTTCAGAATCATTATTTTAGCTAATGCATGCACAACACGCTCATGGAATACAAAGGGGATACAAGAAATTTGAAGAGCAACACAAGTAAGACAAAGTAGACACTACATTGAAACTACACTCAAATCAAACTCAATGTATGGTAGCAAATATTCACACACTCTTAGTAGTTAATACAAGTATATATTAATATTTAATATATATTGCACATAGTTCCCTCTATGCCATGCTTGGGCAGAGAAGACACCCTAACTACACACAAGCTACATATGAAATGTACAACAATGTATTTTGTTCACACAAAAAACAATTACTTAGAGGAGTTGAACCCTAGCCATGAAGGCCTTGCTTGGATGCAATGAGCAATCCATTGACCCCAACCCAGTTTATAAATTCATAGAAGAATTTAGAAGTCTAAACTTGTTGCTTTAATGGAAACAAAACTTATATGTCTATTCCCCGTCGTGATTTCTCCTCCCACCACAAAATAATTGCTTTGCTCATAGGGAAAGTTTCCAAAGTGAAGAACTCATGTGAGAACAGTTTGACACAAGTGTCAACATGCTTTCCAAGCCAATTTCTAAGTTTGGACTTCATGAAATTCAAAGTGGAAAATGTGCGCATATCTTCCACGTACGCTGCCCCCAACACCGCACAAATGGTGGTTTCAGCCACCTTTATGAATTTAGATAACCGGTTCAACAATAAAGCATTTTGTCCTATGCAAACCCACACCTTTGTAAAAAATTCTGGTCCCTCAGTTCGTCTATGGCCCCTGTGCATGGGACTTCATTATTAAGGAAAGAAGCCTCCCATCAAGAATGGGATCGATTTGTTGGCGATTGGGCTTCTTCTCTATCCCAAAGTTCACCATGCGTACAACTCCAAAGTGGGACCGCAGTATCTTCACATGTAAGGCGAAAAGGTCATTGCAATTGGGTTGCAACCGGTATTGATGTAATATTATTTCCAATGCGTTCATCAACTCAACTTCAAGAACTGCATGTCGAGCTCAAGTGTGAGCATCTCCACTGCATCCTTGCACTGAGCCTTCACAGAGCTGGTCACATCGTCCCTACTCACAAATGGAATGAGCGGGATAAGAATGCTTTCTGGCAATGCAGTAGGCAAGAGACTCCACCCCAGTATTTAGATCTGTCACCCACTTTTGACTGATCGAGTAGGAGTGATTGTAGACAATGTTGTGGAACATCTCAAAATGTTGCTTTTGCCATGCCGTATTCTTGTCACTGTACATTATGTATAATTCACTTTGACAGATTTTCATAGCAGCTATGTAGTCACTGACAAACACATGGTTAGATTGAGTGAATTTCATCAAAGAAATGACAGAATCCAGTATGGGCATGAAGCAAGAAAGAGCCAACAAAGTACCAATGTCACATAGCAAGTCGTAATTGCACCGCACAATTTCCTTCACAATAGCCTACTTGGCAGTGAGCTCCGATTCCTTCAGAGTGGCATCCTCACACATTTTGGCAACAAGTGTCTTGTACTCCCCCATGACCCTCAGATTCAACAGTTCAAGCAAGGATAGCCACCGTGTCTTGACATTGCGGAGTATGTGATGTCCCTTTGTTTCTACTAAGTCCCTTTGAAATTCTAAGTGATGCTTAGGACTGTGGCTAAAGCCTAAAGTAAGCATACATGGCTTGGCACAACGCTTCCACTTTTGCCACAACATGCAAATTGGACAATGGCTCCATAGCTAGATTGACCATGCAATGTGCCATACAATGAATCCCAATATGAACAAGGCCATGTACTGCCTCATCTGCATTGTGACCCCATTCCTGCTCTCTTGAAAGACTGACACTCCATCCGCCCCAAAACAAAAAAGACTTTTTGCTACTTATGCTTCAGGAAGCCCTGAGTGATGTACAAGCATTCCTTGAATATTGTCTCGCACAGTCGAAGCCCCATAGCCATCTTCAAGATGACTCAATGACAACAAGATGGGAATTCTCTTGAAGCCTATGCATACATATAGGTGAATTGATAGCCAAGATTGGATATCAATCATACTGACCTCATTCGCGCTCAAGAAAAAAAATCAAGCTTTTAAAATAATCTGCTTGGTGTTATTAGCCAACGCCATGGCAAGGTGGTCCGCCATCTCCCAGCCCACCGCAACACTCCAATGTTTCTTCGGGAAGTTTGGCACCAGTAGGAGCTCAAACAACTCCTTCATGGTCTCGTACTGTGCCAGTGGCCGACCCTACATATATAAGCAACCAAATAATGCCCCTAAATTGCACGAACTTCTTCTTCCATTTTTCTTCTTGCAAGTGTTGCACACTTCCATGGAAAATTTCCTATTTTTCCACATCTTTTATGCAAGATTGGTCGATTCCAAGTGCATAGAAGCAAGCCTAGAAGTCTGCCCTTCTCAAGAGATAAAAATGAATATTCAATCTCCAAGGGTAGAGATGCTCGAGCATGTATGTCCTCTCTGAACATAGGAATCTATCATTTGTAGTTTTGTACAACCTATCAACGAAAGGCAAAGGCTGCACTGAGATGCTTGGTGTTGAGGCAGATTCTCGAAGTGGGCCTAGGAACAATATCAATTAACATTATGAAAGAAACGACGAATGGGAGGAAGCTGAATTCCTGGATTCCGTCGACTGACCTTGATCATCAGGTCGAAGTATCCTATTTCACGAAATCTGAAAATGGTACATATCTGGATGCAAACACATTGATTTAGAACATTTCTAAATAGAGAATCAGTGATTTCTTTCTTAATAGTTCGCACACAACTTCACCCTCTGAATCTCTGTTCTAAGCACAACACAATTTACACAACACAATTTAGTAGCAGTACATACGAAGTGAACGATTTTGAACTCGAATTAAAAAATCAGAGCCAGCTTCATCAAGGTGTAAATTATGCTCTTAACATAACTATAATAACCTGTTCTTCTAAATCATTCCCTTCCTATACAGCCCCTAAAATTATGAATAGGATACATACGAGGGAGTTATCTACGGCTGTTGACAATCTCAGTTCTAGAAAACAAACATATCAGCAAAGTGATCACTGATTGTTAGATCCCTGAGCAAATGAAAGACTACAAACTGAAGAGTTAGAACGGCTATCGGAAGATAAAGGCATTGGAATCGTAATCCTTGAATTAGAAGGCAGTCCGACCTTAGCAGCAAATGGGATATAAATTGAAGGCGAAACTTCCATGAGCTACTACTAAGCAACTTTCAGTCATTTCTGAAGAACGCAATTAGCCATTGCTCGCCATTAAAAATGGCGCTTGCGGATACGGCAGAGCTTGTAAAACAGACCAGACAATACAGACGGACACAGAGAAATGATGGGCAAGGGTGCAAGATCGAAAGGTTGATGTCCATCAACTATAAATTCAACGGTGGAAAACAAAAGCGCCGTCATAGGTGCCGGCTGCGGAACTATAAGGTTCGGCGCAACAATAGGCGCAGTAGCCCTAAATCTGTCATTTGCAGTTTTGTACAACCTACCAATGAAAGGCATCTAGCAGAATCTGGTTCCATTAGAGGCCGCTATATGATGCTTGGAGTGTTGCGGTGTTGCCTGAGGCAGATTCTCGAAGTGGACCTAGGAGCAAAACCAATAACATTATGAAAGAAACGACGAATGGGAGGCCCTTGTCCCAGAAGCTGGAGAGCAGGAGGGTGGGCCGGTGGGGTCCAAGGACCGAGCTGCTGTGTCCCTTTAAAACGGGAGCTCCAGCGACTTCATTCTCAGGTTCCAGGCCGCCAAGAAGTCGTCTCTTGTCTACAGTACTGTAGATCACTCGCCCGCGTTTTGGCCGTGTTTTGTTGTACAGTAGGGCCCCAGTCCGCTCCTGCTGTCCGAGTACCAATCTATATCCTAATGTTCCATTGAATGATGGAGTGACTGCCACCTTGGTGGCTATTCAGGAAATGGACCTTGGCAGCAGCAGCGCATCATCCACCATGATCGCCGTCAATGCCAAGAGGAAGCTGAATTTCCGGAATCCGTCGAATTCCAAAGAAGCTGAATTCCCAGATTCCCGGATTCCAGTGGCAGAGTGGACAAATTCGCCCAAGAAGATTCTCAAGTTTGATGTCGCAATGATCACGGACAGGAATGTTGTTAATGGCAAGCTGCTCTCGAGGACAGGATTTCTGTCGTGGTCTGTAGTCAACAGCAGTTTGCGCACCCAGTTCCTTACGTTTGTCCTTAAGTTAAGCTCGTCGCTTTGAATCCACTACAGTGTACATGTGGAGGGTTCAGGGTCACTTGAGTCTCTGCAAATTCTTCCGTGCAACAAGGCTCCCCTTGTCGTTCTCTTCTCGCCAATTTAACTCACCTCTTCCCGGTACTTCTGACCATGTGGGAAGCTGAGAATCTGGTGGGAATTTCACTCAACTGGAACCTTCCACACAACTCTAGGCTCTGCCAAAATGGTAGCTACTGTAGTTTTTTGGGGGGGTGCCAGCGTTCCGTTTAGGTTATCAAAGTCAAATTGAGCACCTCTTCAGCCTTTCAAAAGGCAAGGGTTTAATTTACAGTCTAAGGTTTCACAATTGTTTAGATTCCAGTAACCTCATAGCGCCTGAATCCTTTCTTGAATTCTTGCATATGTTTGCTTATACACTGACTACCAAAACTGAGTATGGATTTGGTATTGAAAGTTGTAGTATGCGACATATAACACATTACTATGAAAGTTTCAAGAAAAAATTAGTTGTGATGTGAAAGAAAATTAGTTTCAAAGTTAGCCATGTCTAAAACTCGGTTTTGATCGCCACAATTTGGAATTACTTTATATTTTGTCAAATTTTTTTTAGAACTCCAAAAAACCTTTCGTGTCTTGGGCATGTTGGTTTACATCATTTTAGATTGTTGTACCCAAAAATTGGAGGAAATTGACATTTATAGAATTTAAAATATTACAATTTGAAAAACATGCAAATGACGTTGATTCTCACTATATTAGAATATTTTTTTGGAATTGAGAGCATGGCATTGCATTAGCCATTGTAAAGAGAGTATAGGTTGCAACAAGGACCATTGTTACATCTTAATGCCTTTGCATTTGAAATATTTGTTGAAAAAGACAATGCGTTCAATGTATTTATTAAAGCCATATGGTGCGTTTTTAGGTTCAAATTTTGTATACAAAGACTGGGTTCATACTCCACATAATTCATTCAACCAATCTCTAAAAACTAAATTATCACTTTCTATATCATCAATTTTATGGAAGCCAGTGTAAGTTTTGGCAATTTTGAACTTTTTGATGATATAAAAATTGATAACTTATTTTTTTGGAATTGGTTGAATGAATTATATGGAGCATGAACTCTAGTCTTTGTATACAAAATTTGACCCTAAAAAGGCACTATACGATTTCAATAAACAAATTGAACACATTGCCCTTTTCAACAAATATTTCAAATGCAAAGGCATTAAGGTGTAACAATGGTTCATGCTACAACCTATACTCTCTTTATAATGGCTAATGCAATGCCATGCTCTCAATTTCAAAAAAAAATTCTAATATTGTGAGAATCAACATCATTTGCATGTTTTTCAAATTGATAATATTTTAGATTCTATAAATGTCAACTTCCTCCAATTTTTGGGTACAACAATCTAAAATGATGTAAACCAACATGCCCAAGACACGAAAGGTTTTTTGGAGTTCTAAAAAAAAATTGACAAAATATAAAGTAATTCCAAATTGTGGCGATCAAAATCGAGTTTTAGACATGGCTAACTTTGAAACTAATTTTTTTTCACATCACAACTAATTTTTTCTTGAAACTTCCATAGTAATGTGTTATATGTCACATAATACAACTTTCATGTATATACTTTTGGATTTTGCCCATTGATATTTATGGTATGGTTGTTTGAATGAAAAGTTTCAAATCCGTACTTAGTTTTGGCAGTCACTGTATCTTCATAAATTTACATATATAAACAATTAGTTGACAACATTGCAAGTTGGGATATTTGCCCCGTCTTTGGAAAAGGATTGTGAGAGTTTTTCTAGTTCAATTTTGTGTCCACGATGAATCAGAGGAATGCTTGCTGTGCTTTAGGTTTTCATCATGAATGTTGGATGATATTTCTTCATGATGGAAATGTGACGGATTTTGTGATAGGAATCGTGACACTAAGTACTTAACTCCTAAAGTTTCAAGAGTCCTTCAAAGGGATTCTTGAAGGTTTGGGCACGTGTCTATGATTACAATTTTTCACATGATTTTTTGAAACTTTTTGTGAAGATTGGGTATCTCAAGAGCTTTGGGGGCATATAATTTATTTTCAAATCCAATTCATGGTTGACAAACTATGACCATTTTTTGAAGAATGGGGTAGAGCCGTAGATGGGGCAGCGTGCACAAGCATGCTCAATATCATTGACTTTTGCAAGGGCTATTGGAGTGGGCAAGGATCACTGTAGAAAGGGGACAACGGGTGTAGGTTTAGACCCATGGTATGGCAACTGCTGGATAGTAGGCATGGAGCCATAGGGAGATCAGATTTTAATAGCAGGTTCAAATTAAATTATTAAAAAAATGTCTAATTTCTTTGCTAATTCTAGAAATAGATAGCTGGACCTACAAATGAATGTAAAGATGGTTTGTCAAAAATCTAGAAAAACCATTGAGTCAAAAAAACAATCCATCATTTGACCATCTCCCATGAAGAGTTTTTTTATGGCAAATTAAAAAAATTACTTCATTGACATTTAATGAGTATGACGGGTGGAAAGATTATTTTTATAACAAAGCCATTGTCCATCATGAATCCTCAAAGGGTATGGGATAATTTGAAGATGAGAATTTGATCACTCATTGTCAAAATCCAAAAATTGTGTACAACGTAGAATTTAGACCTCATTTTGGCATAGTAGAGTAACTTTTTACAAAAACTTTAAACTATAAAAAGTTGTAAAATAAAGTTAACTTTCATTTCTAGAAATTCTGATTTGTGGTTTTGAGTCTCCAAAAAAAATTTATGGACAAAATTTAGAGAAGATGTTTGAAAATGTCCCTTCCAACCCGTACTCGAACTTTATTCATAACTTTTGATTAGATGCTCAATATCTCAAAAGTTTTTTTTAAAATGAAAGTTAGCTTGATTTTTTATATTAACTTAGTTCAAAATTTTCTTAAAAAAAATATTCTAATGTGCCTTAATGAGGTCTAAAATTCTACTTTGAACACAATTCCTTGCCTTTTGACTTGAGCTCTAACTAATCCTAACTTATATATCCCTTGTGCGTTGTTTTACCTTTTGTATAAATAGCTTTTCTTCTAGTATCCAAAAGACATCAAGTGTATTTTCAAGCTATGTGAAATCCCATGCATAAGGTCAATAGCCGTATTAGGGTAAAAAAATTTAGGCCCCCTAAAGTTCCTTGACTATAATTTTACTAAAAATGCTCCAAAACTGCCATTTTTAGTACAAATACAAAATTTTAGGAAATTTTTTTTTTGGACCCATGTAACTATAGGATCTTGTAGTAAGATGGTTTGAGGAGATATGGTAAAAAATTCTCTGTAGATTGCAAGATATTATCATTTGAATTGACCAAAATCTTTTTTTGGGCCTTGCAAAAAATAGGGCAGCTGCAATTCACAAGGTCACATTTGTATGAAAAAATGTCCATGTTGATGGTGCTTCTTTGGATTAATTCTTCTAGGCAAGTTGGCTATATGCTTGAAATTTTTTAGATCATTTGGAATTGTACAACATATAGGAAAAAAATAACAAATAGAAAAAAGTGTAGAATGATTTTAAATACAAAATTGTTAAGAAGTTATTTATGGAATTGAAAAATGCCAATTCCAATGGTTGCAGTGTTGTAATAAATAATCTAGATCCTATGATTCTAATTTTTTCAAAAAATATTGAAAATTGAATTAAAAAACAACTTTTAAGCTTATTGTAGAGTAGAAAATCCATAACTACCCACAAACTAAAACTCCTCATAACTTTCATCTCATTGATCAAAATGGAATGATTTAAAGCTTTCCACATGTATATATATATATATATATAAATCTAGAAAACCAATTTCAAATTTTTGTTTATGAAAAAAATGATTTTTTTTCATTTGCTTGGACTGCCCGGACGAGGAAAAAAACTACATACCGTACAACAATTTTTTGGGTGAATGCAAGAAACACCTGCCGATTTTGTTGCATTTTTACAGTACTCATGATTTTTCTTTTGGAGTACTATAAAATTAGAAAAATAATTTTAAGAAACAAAAAAAATATGGCTGACGTATGCACCTCTAAGATGAAGGTAACCACCAAAGGAAATGCATAGAAAAATTATTTAAGCTAGAGAACTAAAAAAGTGCCAAATCTCAAGAAAATGGATACCTTGATGTATAAATTAGTTAAAAGTAGGAAATAAAATTAAATACATAAAATAAAAATTGACCATTTGTAACAACTCTATGGAGATGGCCATTCACCCAAAAAAACTCCAAAATAATATTTTATATGTTTCAAAATGTAAGCAGAAAGAAGCGTACTTTGTGGACTTCCACACCACATACAATTAACTTTTTATAGAATTCCTTCCTTGCATAGCTACAAGTCTACTAGAAGACCATACTCTCCAAATTTTAGCTCAAAATTCATTTTTTTGGATACTAAATAGTACTAAAACCCTCTAAATTGGCAAGTATGACATATAATTGGGGGCTATTTTTGGATAGTAAACTATTTTTTGAAAATTACAAAAAACTCTAGGCAAGGTGTATAATAGTCATGAATACCGAACCTATAAATCTCGAGTCATTTGGAGCCAAGACGCAAAAGTTATGGCCAAAAAATTAATCAAAATCCAAAGTGTGACGCAAAATAGTACAGGTGTTCCTTGCATTCACCCTTTTAACCATGTAGTCAAAAGTTATGAAATTGTTGGGCCTTAAAGCTAGCCTTGGACTGCATGTTGTGTGAAAATTTTGAAGAGAAAAAAATTCCATTCGGAGTGAGCTACTCAAAATTGCTATGTTGCCAAAAAACTTAATTTGGTCCTTTAGAGGTTTAGGTAATAGTAATAGGCTTAATAAGATGGATTCTAAAATGTAAATGTCTCATATAGTGTGGGAACATGGCTCAACAATATTTGAGCAACTTGGGAATTAAATGGAAACTTACTGGGAACATCTAAGGTTCAAGCTTTGTATAAAGGCTATCCATTTTGCTTGCTTGTTGGGAGGTGGCAAGTATGTAATAAATGCATGTAGAAATTCAAGATTTTGAAGTTTTGCAAAAAAAAAATTCACTTCTCAAGTATGAGTAATTCTTTGAATCTACCATTTAGATTTTTGTTTCTAAAAATATGTGGTGGAAAAATTGATTCAAAAATGGTACAAATGGAATACTACCAATTCTTGGGTATTTGTAGCATTGCAAAATTTTATTGGATGTGTTTAGTCACTTTAGTGTGTTGGATTGTCTTGAAAAGTGGTATGCATATTAACATATGCCTAACATGATTATCCATAAGAAAAATAAAAACCTCAACATTTATAGTGCAAAAAAATTTCTTCAATTGGCAATCAAAGCCATGTGAAATTCTCATGCACATTAAAGAAAAAGTAAACTCTTGACTAAATTTTCACTTTGAATGTTCAAATATCTTTTAATTTGTATGTTCAAACCTTACAAAAAAAATTCCACATGATCTTATACAATTTAAGTACAAGATCCTACAATTACATTCTTAAAAAAATTCATCTTGTAAACTATTTTGATCAACGCAATAGATATGGCAATTTTGAGTGTTTTTTGAACTACAAAATGCCTTGGGACTTTAGAGGTTAATATAGTAGATTTACCTCAATTTCATCAATTCATTATACAGAAATTGTGGATTTTAAAAAGTCTAGCATTCATTGGATGAATAAGAAGTTTTCTTGTAACAAAAACCCTTGAAAACTTCTATTAGTATTCATCAAATGCTAAGGTGCTAATCTTTTTAGTTCTAAAGTTTTTGGCCATGTAATTGAATTTCGGATGGTTGTTATAAATTTTCATATATGGATATTTGGTGATTGACCTTTATTGATGAATTTTAAAATCTAAGGTAGGAGATGCATGTAGTATCCACTTACCAATTGGTTCACAATTAGGGGGAGTTTGAATTTTTAAATTTTTTTAATAAATTTTTGTTGAAAGACAAATGGAATTGGCATTTAACCCATAATGTTTCAGATTTTTTGTATTGTTGTGGAATTAGTCATGAATTTTGAAGATGGAGTCACACAACTCTAAAAGCGTCCACCTCCTAACATCTTCAATGTTAGTACATTCACTAATGCAATTGGTATATTGAAGAAAGTAGTATGTACTTGTATATTAGAAAATGCATTCAAAGCTTGGTCACTTTTTAGACTTCCTATTTAAACTATACCAATTTCTGAGTAATTTCTAAATGTAAATTTGAACAAAAATCAACTTTGTAAATTGCATGTAATTTCACGCGGACATGCCGAATTCACAATTTTTGCACTTGATTAAGTACAATCATTGTATATGCAACTCTAGCAGAAATATGCAGATCCTCTGCGGAGTGGTAAGGAAAAATAAATAATACAAATAAAAATTTTCCTTGCCATACGCCCGTGGAGGGACAAGCTAAGGGAGGGAGGATTAGGGTTTTCACATTAGGATTTTATTTTCTATTTAATCCCATTTCAAAACCCTAATTTTCCATTGCTTTCCTTCCCTTCCCTCTTCCCTCCCATAGTTGCCCACCCAAAGCTTCGTGGGGTGGTAGCAATGGATAAAAAAATTTAAATTTTTTTTTGGAGGCAAGCGGATTCTGCCGCAGGGCAAACTATAGAAAGTGTCCTCTCTTATTGGTGATGAAACGAATTTGCATGTACAATTAGTAGGTGCAATTTCATATGGCTAAGTACAAAAATAATGAATTATATTAATTAGTTGGTGATTATGAAGGTGCATTCATTGAGTAGTTTATAAATATAATGTGTACTTTGGACTATATAAAATGACCCAACATTGGTCTATAGAAATTTATATTAGTCCACCAACTTTGGCCTCATTTGAGACATACATATGATTTTTTCCTTTAAGGATTGCTTGGTATCAAGAATTCAAGTGCTTAGTTTTCTAATGACTCTATAATCTAATTCTACCTCATGCCATTTTAGTTCATGATTTTGGTAAAATGTAGTACCAAAAGAGTCTAATTTTACATTAAATTGATGAAGACTTTACACACATCTGCCAATTTATGGTTGAATTCCTTTACATACATGAAAATTCCATGTTTTAGCTCATTTTTATGTTGCCATGCACGCTACAAATTTACAATAGTGAAAGACATAAACTTCAATTTTAATATATCAAAAATATCAAAATGTATTAACCCGTCAAAAAAGTGAAAAAACATTGTACATGCGTCATTGCTAGAAAACACTGTTGATTGTGTGCTAGACTCTAGAAAAAAAACGAGCCTTCAAGAGGGTTGTGAGTTCTTGGATAGTAGGAAATGCTGGCCAAATAAATAAATAAATAAATTCGCCCAGCAAACTGCAGGGTCTGACTAGCAAGAGACAATTCTATTAGATAATTTTTTTTTAAATTTAAAAATTAAAAAATAATACTAAAATAATTACAAAATTACAAAATTACAATGTTTTGATGTGGCACGAGTGTAACCATGTCAAATTGCTATTTTAAAAAAAATAAATATTTTTTTTTTTAATTTTAGAAAAAAAATTATAATTTTAATATTTTAATAATATTTTTATATATGGCCACTGTCCTTCAAAGGGGTTGTGAGTACTATAGAAGGGAACTCTTCAAAGAAAAATAAACCCTTTGAGGATTCATTTTTTCCTAGAATAGGGTAGTATTGTGAGTGATAATAGCAAAAATATTAAAAATAGCATTCCGTATGAGATTTGCAATATTTTTTAAAATACTTTAAATTTTTTTGAATTACAAAAATTAGAAATTAGAAATAATATAATTTCAAAATAATGTAATTCCAAGAAATAATTGTTTCCAAAATTTATGCTTAGATAATTAAAAAAATTCATGAAATAAATCCTTCTATGTCTTTTATGTTCTGAGAATAATGATTTTTTAATAAATAGAAACAATTGACCATTGTTTACAACTGTAGTAGTGTTATTTAAAAATAACCCTCAATTTTTATGCTATACTTGCTAATTTAAATTAACTAAAAATAATTAAGTGTATGTTGTGTGAAAGTACGCAAAGTGAGCTTCTCTTTTCTTGCATTTTGAAACACATAAAATATTATTTTGGTAGTTTTTTGGTAAAATGACCATCCCCACAAAGTTTTTACAAATGACCAATTTTAATTTAATTTAATTTATTTTCCTATTTTTTACTAATTAAAACATCTAAATATCTATTTTTTCTACTTAGAGAATTTTTTTCTATGACTTTCCTTTGGCAAATTACCTTCATTTTAAAGATGTATACATTATCTATATTTTAAATTGATTTTAAGTTGTTTTTCTAATTCTAAAGCACTCTAAAAATTTAAACATGAGTATTTGTGAAAATACAACAAAGTCAACACTCCAAGTATTTCTTGCAATCAACCACAAAGACATCTAGTTAAACTCTATTTACAAAAATGAATTTTTTTAGAAATATATAATTTTTAAAAATAAAAATAGAGTAGTCATATACTCGTATAACTTAATTATGAATTTTAGAGGATCTGTAAGAGGTATTATCTAAATAGCTATAAATTTCTAAATATAAAGTGTTTTGCAACTATGAAAATATTTATTGCCCTTGAAAAGTTTCTATTTCTAGGAGAACAAAAGCAAAAATAATTACATTGTAAAAAATAATATTTAAGTTAATCTTTTTTGAAATTATACTCTTTTTTTAGGGTCATTCAACTATATATATTCTAAATTTTTATTTATTAAAAAGACCATATTTTATCTATTGCATTTGGATGATAAAATCAATAAACATTAATTCTTAAATACATGCCAAAAATATTAATGGAGACTTTCATTGATGGATTTTTCAAAATATTTTGCTTTTGACATTTTTCAAACTTCATTTTTCTATAAAATATGATTCAATATAGGTGTATTGACCTTCCTTTTTATGGGAAGAGGTAGTTATTGCCTCTTTGGGGTGCATTTTGACAAATTGTGTCACAATGCACCCAAAAGAATTTTAAATTTAAAAAAAATTATAAATTAAGCCCCCTCTCCCCAAAAAATTTAAATTTAAATTTTTTCATACCTCTTCCCCCCCCCCCAAAAAAAATAATTTTTAAATTTTTAAATTTTCATACCCCCCCATCCCCTCTGCCCTCTTGTAATTTTCAGAAAGCAATAAAATTGACAAACAATATGGGACAAACAACATCCCGTATCTTGTACCCATATCCGTATTCATATCTAGTATTGTGCCATATATGTATCCATATCCACATTCAGTATTCACTATGTATTCATATACGATACTATATCTGTACCCAATATTCATTTTCGTATCCGTATCCGTATTGATATTTGGACGGCTTGAATTAAATCTCACAAAATCAACGGCTTGTGAATTTTTGAGAAATCAACGGCAATTTTGAAGGTAAGCATTTAAGGAAAAAATCAACGGCCTTAAAACTTTTTGAAAGAGGGAGGCAACTAATACAAACCAGGGTAGGCAGCCCCTTTTGGGTATATTGTAGAGTTGTAGCTATAATATACAATAAATAAGTATTTAGCAATTGATACAATTACCACAATGTCATCTAAGTCTCCAACCATCAACACTAATAAAAAAGTAGCAATGATATCTTACCTAATTAGAAACTCACCTTTATCCTATGTCGTTGAGTTTAAAAAGAAAAAGAAAATTGGAAAATTCTAGATAATTAAAAAATATCAAATACATTCTATTTGTGTAATATTTGTATTAAAGGTTCATGTCTATGTTTTATCAAAAAACATTTCAAAATAAACATTTCTAGTGCAAAGAACTACAATGGAAAAAAGAAAAAAAAAATTCTGCATATTCAATTATACTATCTCACATAAGATTTGCATGAAAATGTGTGGAAATTTTTAGAAACTTTGACCATGTACATTGTCAAATATTAGTATTCATAGTGAAAATACAACGATTTTTTCAGTTAACCTAGTTTTTTAGACATTGAATCTTCTTAATTTAACCTTTTTGTACTATAGAATTTTGAGATTTAAATATTTATGGTGAAGAATTAAGTTGAGAATTTTTTTTAATTTTGAAAATATAAATTGATTTTCATCCTTAAAAAAATTATTAAGCAGAAGTAGATACAAGATAAAAGGAAAAATTAAATCACAAATTGCTCTAAAATAGAATTGAAACATGTCAGTTCTAATGGTGAGATTGTTGTAGCAAGTAATCTACATCCAATAAAAAAAATTATTTTGAAAAATTGTGAAAATTGAACTCAAAAACAAATCCTATGCAATATTTTTTTCAAAAAGACGTTCTAATTGCTTGCAAAACAAGACTCTTCGTGACTTTCACATGACTAATCCAAATCAAATGAACCAAGTTCCTAGGCAATGATAGAAATTAATTTTATAATATCCCAAAGCTAGTACATTCGTTTCTCTGATAGATATTTCAAAAAACTATTGTTTTAGTTTGATACTATAGGAACTTGCTCCAAATTCTTAAAAAAAAACATTGAATTTCCAACACTTTGGCTCTTTAGGAGTTAAGACTAAATTTTCTTCTATCTAATTTTTTCTTTTCTCAAAGATCTAAAAAGTTTCTAGGTTGATTTTTATATTTCTATTGTACAAAAGAGTCTAGTTTTGACAATCTCTAGAAGCATTGAGATGTTAATTCTTTAGATTCTATGTGGATGCAAGCAAGTTAAAGTGCTTGGAATATGTCTTGGAGGAATCACTACATGTGTAGGTAGAAAATCATGAGAAAACAAAGTAGGATACTGTTAAAAACAGTGTACCTAAAAAGATTACAATAACCATAGGGTACTTGAAAAAAAATTGTGGTAGTTATTATAGTAGGTCCAATATAAAGTGCCTTAAATTAAAAAAGTGATGGCATGACAACCTTCCACCTCATGGAATCCGAGGCCTCAAAGCCTGCAATCTTGGACAATTGAGATTTTGGTATGGCTAGGAGACCAATGGTTTACTATTGATGCATTGAACATAATTCCATTTTTTAGTCACATTATTTTCATGTTGTGTAATTGTGATCTTCATATTGTTTTCAAATTGTATGTATGCTGTAAGTACATGTACGTGTTCTAATCTTGTATTTCAATTTTTGTGATTATTGTCTTAATTTTTTTTTCATATTATTTAAATGCTGTCTTTGTATTGTCTTCAAGTATTTTTTATGTTGGATGCATTACATAAGTTCAAACTTATGGTATTGTTGTTGTATGAGGTCTGTGACACAAATGTAGATGGATTTCATAAATTTTCATAGTTGCATTGTTAACTATTGTATTTACATTATTTTCCTTTTTGCTTACCTAAATTATAGCTCATCTATTAAATACATGCTTTGCCGCCAAAAAATTTGCATGCTCAATCATATACATAGTTTTCAAACTCTATAGCATTGTAATTAACGTAGAGTCCCTACAAAAGAAAAAAATTATAAATATCTAAATAACTTGGTTTAAAGAAAGGCTTAAAAAAATCATATAATACTAGGATTCAGTTTATATGTCCAACAAAAAATAATACCTCCACTAGAAAGTACAGTTGTTTGTTCATAGTTGGTAAAAAAAATACATTTAATCAATGTTGGGCGTTGGTGTCTCTATAATCTGAATATCATCTCGGTTATGAATGTTTTATTCCAAATTGACCATAAAGAGGTTTCAATTTCTTGAACCCTTAGAGTCCCAAGGCCTTTTTTCCATCAAGAACCACTCAAAATTGCCAATTCTATTGCAAAAAGCCAAAAACTTTGATTTTTTTTCGCATATCTAACTACAAGATCTTGCATTAGAATTGTGGAAGAAAGTGTGGAAGAAATTCCAAAAACTTTGACTTAGTAGATTGCAAGATATTTGCATTTAAAGTGAAGAAGTCAAATATATTTTCACCTTACTTGACTAGATTTTTTTACTTTGAATCTTCTTTACCCCTAAAGGACCAAACTGCATTTTTTTGGCAATATAGCAATTTTGGGCAGCTCACTACAAATGGAATCTTTTTTTTCTTTGAAATTTTCACACAACATGTAGTCAAGGACTAGCTTTAAGGCCCAACAATTTCATACTAACTTTTGACTACATGGTTAAATAATTATTGCATAATATGTAGTTTCTTTCTCAACTTGGATAGCCTAGATATATCAGAAAAATCACTTTTTTTATAAACAAAAATTTGAAATTGTTTTTTAAGATTTATATATACTTGAAAAGCTTTGTATCATTCCATTTTAATTAATGAGATGAAACTTATGAGGAGTTTTAGTTTGCAAGTATTTATGGAATTTCTACTCTAAAATAAACTTTGAAGTCCTTTATTTAACTCAATTTTAGAAGGGTTTACTCTAACAAGTTAACTAAGGAATCCTACAGTTGGATTTGCAAAAAAATAAATATAGATAAAGATTTTAGCCTTGCTTTGAAGACTAGTATTTTGAAGTGGTTTGGGTCTCTAAATATGAAATAACTTCAGGGGTTAATTAAAAAGAATTTGGGCTATTGATTTTAAATTTTAAATTTTTTATGTTGAAAAATTGAATAGAGAGCCTAGGATTTTTTTTAAAAGCACTCAGTTTTCTCACATTAAAAAATTATTAAGTAGAATTAGGTTCAAGAATGAAGGAAAAACTAACCCGTTAATAGTTCTAAAATAGAACAAATGAAATACACTAATCTCAACGGTGAAATTATTTTTGCAAAAGATCTTATCTATGTGAAACTTTGTTTTTTAAAACTTGTGAAAATTGAGTTAAAAAATGAATCCTATAAGTTATTATTGCTCTAATTGCCCCCAAAACAAGATTGTCCATAACTTTCACATTACAAATCCAAATGGAATGATTCAAAGCATTCCATGTAGATAAAATACAATCTATGAGAAAAAAAATTAATTAATTTTTATTCTAAAGTTTGTTTGTTTTTTCCTACCCACTAAATTAAAATTTGGGCTTATTATGCTATAACTTTTACTATTGAGTACCGATTGAAATAAAAATTGTATTTCTAGAAAGCTCATGTGTTTTTCTATCTTTACAAAATGTTTTAGAAAATCACAACAAATATTGAGACCATAGGGGCTTGTCCAAAATTCATTGTGATCCTTAAGGAGACAATGGGACTTCAGGGGTTAAACTTAACCTCAAACCATTACTATGCTCAGTGCAATTCAAAATGCTAGGGTATCATTAACGTACTTCAAGAACTTTAAATTTGCTAGTAGCTGTAGTAGTGGTTTTGTGTACCACTCTTGCAATTTCATAAATTCTAATCAAAGTAGAATTTTATTATTATGTAAAATTAATTTCTATGACGCTTGAGGTTCTGAAAAAGTACAAGATCATGAAGTTCATTCCTTGATGTGGTGTTATATTATATTCTTGAGCTATATGTATAGCAATCAAATTTTTTGCACTTTGATCACGTACTAGCTTAAGTGCCAGTACGCACAAATTAAATATCTATCAACCGTTCAATAATTGGACAATCTTGGTTAATATCATTGGACATACCAATCAATCGTGCATTTTCAAAAGTTGAATCTCATAATGTTCAATAAATTGATTTCTACAAGGGCCCCCTTATTTTGTTGATACATTTATTTCTTTATTCAAGTCTATTTTGGAATCAGTACCCTCAAGCTCAATAATACTCATTGAAAATGAATATCATCACCCCTCTTGTATTTCTAAAACCCAACCCACATCCAATAGTAGTAGTGACCAGGGTGTTTTTTTTGGCTTTCTGGTGCTAGATTGCACCAAAAAAAATTAATTTGGCTAAAAAATGGCAAAAATTGTGAAGTTTTTTACCAAAAAACTTTGAAATAAAAAAAATCTTGGATGAAATTGCCAAATTGTGGATGAAAATAGAATTATAGACATGTGATATGTGCTAATGTAATATTTTCTATCCAATATGTAGATGAATGCTAAAATTTGGAGCACCACTACAACATTTTATATTGGCGCTTTGACACTTCATAAAAAATGAAAAAAAAAGACCTGGTACCCTACATGAAGGTTAGATTTGGACATAAATTAAGTATTTTTTGGGACGTCTGAATTTTTGAAAATATTACAAGTGAAGTTTTTGGAAGATTACACGTGAATTTCTGGATTATCCTAAAATATACCACCTGCCAAACCCATCTGTGCGCTAAAAGTAAAGTTTTTCGGCACTCAGGTGCCGGATCAGACCTTCGCGTACGGTAATGACCCTCTTGAAAAATATGTTTTTTGCTTTAAACTTGTGGATGTTTCTTACATTAACCCCTTAAGAACCAAGGGTAGTCTAGATTTCCAAATAATAAAGATGTATTATAAAATACAACTTAGAATAATAATTTACAATGATTCTTGAACAATAGTTGAAAATTATGATTTATAGATCACATCCATATGGTTAGATCAACTAACTTACCAACCAATATTTTTCAATAAAATTTGAAGCCAAAAATAAAAATTCCTTCTAAAATCAATTGTAGATTGAATATATGTGATTTTCTCAAGAATTTTTTTCTATTAAAAGTTCAAATGTTAAATTCTAATGATTAAATAATAGTCATTTTTGAAGATTAAATTTTTCTTTTAATTCGATTTGTTTTGAAGGGCCATTATTTGAACCAACAAAGTTAGTTTTTGAGGCCAAACCTACCAATACCCTCTATATTATAGAATATTTGCAAAGCAAAGTCTTTTTGTAATCTATACTATAAAAATGTTAAAGAACTAACACAAGAATCTTCCCAAAAAATTGATGAATGAAGAAATCCATTTTTGTATGCTTGGAATGTGTTTGTGTTCATCCTTTGTATGAAATTTCACCACTTGGTCCTAAAGTAGATGACAAGCCAAAAGTACAAAATTATAATGATTTGTTATTGCTTTAAAAAAATTGTTTTTAACACATAGAAGTGAGGTAATAGAAGCTTTAGTATATATGTGAATCTCTTATTATAAAATTTGTGTAATTATTAGAGATTGATTCATAGGACCTCCCTTACAAATTGAAAAAAAACTAAATCTATAATAGTAGGAAGCTTTCCAAAATTCTATAAAATACATTTTCAAACTTTGAATCTTTAGGTTTAATTGATTATAACTTTAGATTAAAATGGATTACCAACAAGTCTACAATAATTTAACTTAAAACCAAACTATTTCCAATTTCTATCATTCCATCCTATTCAGAGACTTAGAAATTAATCCTTCAATAGTTGGAGGATAAATTTCTTAGGTGGAATAAGATATGAAGTTCATTTGTAAGCCTCAAATTTTACATAGGTATAGAAAGTTTGATATTTTTTGCAAACAAAATCACACTTTAAAAACCAATTTGTACCTTAGCAAATTGACCATTTTGATTGATATGTTATGAAAACTTGAGTTCATGGCATCAAAATAGTTGGTATATTGGCAGTTTTTTGTACTTCTAATCAAGACTTTTTGAAATAGCCTTCAACTATCTCTAAAAATTGGTACACATGAATTTTCATTTTAAAGGATTGAAACCTCATGGTGCAAATCTTTTACACCAAGTCAAATCAAAGTTTGCTACACCTACTAGACAAAATTAAAAAAACGGTAATTTTCACTAACTTCAATACTATTGTCACACAATCCATGAGATCAATCTACTAGAAGGAATTGTAAAAAAAGACTAATAATACTTGTTTCAAATGAAGTTTCTTAAATTTGCATACAAGATACAAATTTATACTTATTCTTTACATCTATTTACATATAATTACGGTTGCAACTAGGCTGGCTATAAACAATGTGATTCTCGTTTGTACATAGGTTATTGTCATTAGTCCAGAGTGTTCAAATCCTCCTATGTTTTCTAAAACTTATCGTCAATCTTGTCACGGACCTTAACAAACTCTTCCTTGACATCCTCTTGCATTGTATGGAGTACTAATTTTCTTCACCTTGTAAATCTCTGTCCTTACTTTATTGGCCTTATTTAACCTTGAGCGCCGTTGGAAGTGCAAAGGTAGCCAAAATTTTGATTGCCATTGGTTTAGGCTTTTTGTACTTGACTCCAAAGGCTACGGGCATTGCAATCACCACTGTAGACACTCCTTCGAACACCAGCTTCTTACACACAAACTCCACTCCCTCGATGATGATGTCTGGGCCACCGCTCAATTCACGCACTTGTCCATACATTCAACTAAGTTTGAGCCATTGCCGAAAGGCCACTGTTCCAAATTCTAATTGTTAGTTAATAAAGTCTGCCACTCACACTTGCTGTTATTATAAAAATAAAAGTACATAAAATGAAAGTTCTAACAAAGGCACTAACAAAATCGTCCTAAAATTTAGATCTATAATCTATGTCTAGTGTAGATTTTAGTAGATCTACTTTCCAATGATGTTTAATTTCAATCCATGGATTTGCAAGTGAATGAATGCTAAGACAATCAGAACTCACAATTTTTCTTCCTCTTCCTTGGCCTCGGCGATGGCCCCTTTGATAGGTCATGATCGTAGTAGGATCTTCATTTCCTTCCGAAAGCATCATGATTATAGCATCATAAATATTATGTACTTTTATTTTTATAATGACTGCAAGTGCCAGTGGCAGACTTTACTAACTAACAATTGGAATTTGAAATAGTGGCCTTCCGGCCTTGGCTTGAGATGGCCTTATAGCAGTGGTCAAAACTTGGTTGAGTGCGTGGACAAGTGCGTGAGTTGAGCGGTGGCCGAGGTATCATTGCCAAGGCCCGAGCGGAGTTCGTGTGTAAGAAACTAGTGTCCAATTTGAAGTGGTGAAGGGGATGATTGAAGCCTTTGGAGTCGAGTACAAAAAATCTAAACTGATGGCGATCAAAATTCTGGTTACCATCGCACTTCGGGTAGCGCTCATGGGGTTAAATAAAGCCACTATGGCAAGAACGGAGATTGACAAGGTGAAGGAGGAGTGTAATAAGGTGAATAAGAAGATTAGCACAATGCATGAGGATGTCAAGGAGGAGTGTGTTAAGGTCCATGACAAGATTGATGACAAGTTTTAGGAAACATAGGAGGATTTGAACACTCTGAAAAGTGGACTGATGACAACAATTTATGTACAAACGAAAATCACATTGTTCATAGCCGGCCTAGTTGCAACTGTAATTATATGTAAATAGATGTAAAGAGTAAGTGTAAGTATGTAAATAGTAAAGAGTGATCAGAATGACCTCTACAAATAATTACGCCAATTACGGACTCTTAAGTGCCATCATAACAATGTAAAGGAAAAGGTATCTTGATAGCTTCTACAAAACAATGAACATAAACTTCAACCCTTGACCTATAAGTGCCAATAAGAGAGCATGAGGATTGCAAACCTTATGGTACAACCTCGAATTCAAACCTTACTTGCAAGACAGACCACCTTAAAGGAACTTTGATTGTTTTGGAGTTAAAACTTAAATTTGCTACTAGCATGCTACATTTAAAGTACACCAATTCTCTTCAAGCCATTGTCTCATTCAATTAAAAGATTTTAGGAAGCTCATGATGAACATAGTTGAACAAAAAAGAAATTATCTATTGTAATGTAAAATGTTGGATTATTATCATAAATGTTTATATATATATATATATATATATATATATATATATACACACACACACACATTGTTTAGAAGTAATTAAATAGAATAAATCTTGAGACCAAATGAAAACTAAATGCAAACAATTCTACAACAACATTGAAAAACATAAATTCTAACTTAGGTGACAATATTGTTTCAAGTAATGTAAATTCACTGAACCTTGAATGAATGAATGACATAGATATTGATCTATTCTATTGAAAACATTTTTTAGACAACACAATTTTTTTCTCTAATGCCCATTGAAGTGAATAATCACATTCTTGGAAAGAAAACTAATACATCCTTACACAAAGATTTTTTCAAATTTGACTTGAGGTTTGACCATGTAGAATATTTGTATAAATCATATTTAACATCTATTTTAACCCCTAAAGGACCAAGGCCTTTTTTCTGCCCCAAAACACTCAAAATTGCCATTTGTATAACAAAAAGTAAAAAAAACTGAAAATTGTTTTTTTTCTACATCTAATTGTAGGATCTTACACCTAACTAGTATGAGAATGTGTGGAAAAAATTTCAGAGTTTTTGATCACACAAATTGCAAGATATCTGCGTTTAAAGTAAAAAAACAAGTTTTTCAGCGCATTGGGGGACTAGATTTTTTGACTTTGAACATTTTTAACTTAAATTTTTTGCACCACAAAGTTTTGAGCTTTAAAAATTTATAGTAGAGAATTGATTTGAGAGTCTAGAAAATAAAAATTAAAAAACAATTAATTTTCATTCTTAAAAAAATTGTTAAGTAGAAGTAGGTACGAGATAAAAGGAAAATCTAAAATATTAATATCTTTTAGATGGAATTAAAATGCACTAATCTAAATGGTGAGATTTTTCTAGCGAGAAAACTAAACCACATGCAACTTTTCTTTTTTTTTACTTTTAAAAGTTGCATTCAGAAATGAATCCTATAAGTTATTTTTTTCAAAAAGATGCTTTAATTGCCCCCAAAACAAGATTGTTCATAACTTTCTCATAACGAATCCAAATGAAATGAATAAAAGCTTCCCAGATAGACAAAAATATAATCTATAAGAAAAATTATAGTGTGTATTAATTATAGTGTCTATTAATACCTCAGTTCACAACTTGCACACGTGTGTTTGGGAGGCTTATGTTTTGTAAGGTTGAGCTTCTCATGTGATGGAGTGAGAGGTGCTTGCACCTTGCTGTCACTATAAGAAAAATGAGTTTTTTGTAACGTCCAAGAAAATGTGACTCCACATTCGTTTTGAGGTGATTTGGATGAGCGTTGATGTCTCCTAAAATCTGTTATACTGGACGGGTAAAAAACGTGCTGAAATCACAGAAGACATGCCAAATTTGGACTTGTTTTTTCTTATCCTGCATGACATGGTTTTTCAAGGTATCTAAGGTATGCCATTTGGCGGACAGCTCAGCTCCACGTGGGCGAGTAGTACCATGTGGGGAAAAATTTCATCCATCCGATGAGTGACATAGGTTGTGACTTTGATTTCGCCGATTTCTGACATGGCAATTGGTTTTGGTGACATGGCAATTGGTTTTAGTTTTGGTTTAGGATTTTGGAGACATTAAATTAGATGTTTTTCGAGACATCAATTGCTGCATATCCTATCCAGAAGACAAGATCAACAAAAAATAATTATTTAAAATAAATTTAAAAATAAAATAAAATGAAGAAGCAAAATTGTTGAATTCAACAAGAATTAAAGAAAACTTACCATCTACCATCAAGAGAATTTTTGATGGCAAAATTAAAGAATTCATTTATTAAAAGTCAGTGAGAATGAAGGATAGAGAGGTCCTATTTATATCCATTGTCCGGGAAGTTGACCACTGTAACTCTTGACGTTGTTTCAGACATCTGAATGTTGTTTCAAACATCTCAATTATGTTGTTTTAGACATTTTACATTGAGCCGAATTCTTGCTTTACATATCCCATATGGCCATATCTTATATTGTTTCACTTCCTACCACTTCACTTGTGTAAAGACCATCTTTTTTCATCCATGGTGCACATCCATCCATTTCACTTTTTTTGCAAAGTATGCTATGTGGTTGCCCTTTCCCTAAAATTTTCACATTTGGTCAGCATTTTATCATAGATCATAGTAATTTTCATTGATTTACCCAGTCAAAATGGATCAATTTTCTAATGTGGCAGTCTATGTTTATTTGGACGTCCCAGAAAACATCAACATGTCTTTAGCCATGTCAAATAAAACGTTAGCGTCAATGATAACATCAACTTGGATTTACAATAAAGTGCCAATGTTTTACGCAACGTCCACAAAAATCTACCTTGTCGGGCCAGATGTCGTTTGGAATCTTCATGTTTTATCGGACATGGTATGTTTGTGATAAAATATAGCCAAAAACGTGGATTTCTTATAGTATATTATAATTGTGAGCCTTTAGACTTTATTTTTACTTAGAAAAGATGCTTCTGCACAAATGCAGGTGAGTGTGGAAATTTTACACCTAAATAGGTTCAAAAATGCGTTTTAGTATTTTTTAGAGAGGATTTTTGTGATGGAGTTGCAAGTGCAAGCCAACATTGGACACCATAGTCATGGTGTTAGGCCATTTCATTAGAGAAAATTCGGGCCTTTAAGAGACTGCAAGTTCCCAGACTATGGGAACTCTACAGGAATGCTGAGACGTTGCCAAATCATCAGTCTGACATGGCCAAGCAATTGCCACGTCAATTTTTTTTTTTGAATTTTTTGAATTTTTTTTAGTATTCTTTTAATATTTTAATAACTTTTTTTTTGACAACAGTGCGCTGTTCCCAGCATCGGGAACAACCCTGAAACGGTCTTCCGGAAGCTCAAATCTCCTCTAATGGGATCATATAAATAGGTCCCAAGATTTAGAAAAAATAAGGGGGATTATTGGCCCTAAATTTGTCAAAAAAGACATAGACAAAGTCATTTGACCAATGGAAATTAGATAATATTATGGCTTGAGCATAGTTAAATTAATAGAAAATCAAGATTGTGAGAGGAAAGTTAAGGTGGCCAAGGGTGCAAGGGACCTCAAAAAGATGGCAAGGATACCTAGAAAAGAAACAAATGCGTACAATTATAACAAATACACAACTACAAAGATATAGTAATGGCTCAGCAATCAATTCTTTTTTAAGTACAATATATTGTTAAGCTATTAATCACATTTGTATACTTCTTAATTGTACGTATGTGTTTCTTTTTTTTGCTATGAATTTTGTTAGTGTCAAGTGCTTTGGGAAAGGAAGCATTATAAAATCGTCATTTAGAAAAAAAGACAAATGTTCAATGACTAAACAAAGCAATGTTTTTTTATTGTGGTGAATATTCATACTCTAACTGGTATGAGCTTGTCAAATTCTATCCCTCTAGAATTGTGCCAATTTTGTGAAGGCTTGTGGCAATTTATTGTATCCCCCAAAATTAGTGTAGCAATGTCAGCACCAAGTCAATATTCTTCTATTTGTAACTAAAAATGATCAGTATGAACTTAAATTAGAGTTCAATGAATGAATAATTATTGTTTAGAAAGTATAACCAATTTCTCAACTTTACAACTCTTAGGAGGAAGCACCCAATACCAACAGTGTATTCAATTGCAACAATTTCTAGACAAGGTAGTCATTCTAGAATGTAAATCTAGGTAGACTATACTTCGATAGCTTATCATTTTGGTCAACAAACAATAAGTTGTCTATGGTCTACCTACATTTAAGTTCTAGAATGATTATTGTGCCTAGAAATTGTCGCAATTGGATACATTGTTGGATTTGGGGTCTTCTCCCTTATTTCAATGTTTCTTTTGGATGGAGGATTAATGCACAATGTGAATTTGGGTGTGTACCTACCTTGATTCTCAATCTCAAGATGATTATTTATCCTGGCATGCAAAAAAATTTTAAACACTTGTTATCCCCATGGTGTTAAATATTATATTTAACCTTTTCTTCATCCGTGTGTGAATGTATTGTATGTTGAGGTCATATTTGTTAGACCCCATACAAAATCATTTCTTTTTTGGATTGAATTTCCTTTCGTTAATTAGATTTAAAATTTTTGGAATTTTGTTTCACAAGATTTGGAATATTTTGTGACCTTTAGCAATAGGGTCCTTATAGCATTATTCAAGGCTTTATCAAATTTTGCGTGACCTTTAATAGTAGGGTTTTCACATCTTGTAATAGGGTGATTGCAAGAAACACCTACCAGTGTGGTTGTGTTTTATTTTGGAACGCTATAACTTTTGAATTATGAATCCAATCTTTAAAACAAAAAAATTATTTTCAAATGTCTTGGTAAAATTTGTATCCCTTAGTTTTTAAATTTTTTTAAAAATCATTTTATAATTAATAATCAATTTTGTGAATTTGTCACTCTTTGAAGTTTAAGATTTTTTTACACTATTGAGTGGTGTAAATTAATGATTTTTAGCTGAAATTTTTGTGGTATATTTGGATAGTAGTCAAACATGTTTCTACCAAAGGGCATCTAAAAATACATTATTTTATGCCCTTCATGTTTGTGGCTTTGTGCAAACAAGTCTCCTTTACGTGCACACTTCTAAATATAAAAGATGGTTTTGACCTAATCTTTTGGTCAAATCTCATCACCAAGAAGTCCTTCTAAATGGCCAATTTTTATTTTTGTAGATAATTTTTTTTCCTATTTTTTACAAATTAAAATGTCAAATTATGTATTTGCTTTGCTAGAATTCTATGTCTAAGAATTTGTCTCCAAAAATACATACTGTGACATTTTAATTTGTAAAAAATAGGAAAAACAATTATCAACAAAAATAAAAATTGGCCATTTGGATGGACTTATTGGTAATGAGATTTGACCAAAAAATTAGGTCAAAACCATCTCATATATTTGGAAGTGCTCACGCAAGGGAGGCTTGTTTGCACAAACATTGAGGACATAAAATAATGTATTTTTAGATGCCCTTTGGTAGAAACATGTTTGACTACTATGGGAATATACCACAAAAATTTCAATTGAAAATCATTAATTTACACCACTCAATAGTGTAAAAAAATCTTAAACTTTAAAGTGTGTGACAAATTAACAAAATTGACTATTAATTATAAAATGATTAAATTTTTTTTTTAAAACTAAGGGATACAAATTTTACCAAGACATTTGAAAATAATTATTTTGTTTTGGGGATTGGATTCATAATTCAAAACTTATAGCGTTTCAAAATCAAAACGCAACCAAACTAGTAGGTGTTTCTTGCAATCACCTAATAGCAAGGTCCTCACATCTTGCATGACCATTTAAGTTTCAATCCCTTTCAATGAACACAATCTCTCTTTAAGGGGAAAAAATGACTAAGTTTAGTAAGTTTATAAATTTCATGGATTATTTACATTTATAAAGCAATTACCTTTACATGTATATTATTTTTTATTTTTCATTGGATTTTATTTGAGGATTCAAATTATTTTTTTAAATATTTTCTACAATATTCAAAAATGCCATGTTACATTTTTTGAAAATTTAATTGCATGCCATATTTAATTATATTTTGAATTATTTTTTAACGAATCCGACCCGAGTGTAAGGTAACCTTAGGGATTACAGGCAATCGTCATTGATTGGTCAGAAGAAGGTAATAAGTACACTCTTGGGCAGTAACTTAATGGTGAATGTATTGAGTTGCCATTACTGTCAAAGTACTTCCATTAGAGGTCGTTAATTAAAGGCTAGCATTGAAATTAATTTATTAATTCCAATTTTCCCACATCATTTGTTCGAGATCGGTCGATTAAGTGCATGGAAGCGAGCCTGGAAGTCCGCCCTTCTCAAGAGATAAAAATGAACATTCGGTCTCCAAGGGTGGAGATGCTCGAGCATGTATGTCCTCTCCGAACATAGGAATCCATCATTTGTAGTTTTGCACAACCTATCAACGAAAGGCAAAGACCGCACTGAGATGCTTGTTGTCGAGGCAGATTCTCGAAGTGGGCCTAGGAACAAAACCAATTAACATTGTGAAAGAAACGACGAATGGGAGGCCCTTGTCCGAGAAGGTGGAGAGCAGGAAGGTGGGGTCCAAGGACCGAGCTGCTGGCTCCCTTTAAAACGGGAGCTCCAGCGACTTCATTCTCAAGTTCCAGGCTACCAAGATGTTGTCTCTTGTCTGAGATCAGTCGTTTTGACCGTGTTTTTGTTGTAGGGCCACAGTCCGCTCCTGGGCCAGCACTCACCTCGTCTTGTGCCCCAGTCTCTTCTTCAGTAAGAGTGTGACTCTTTTGCTTACCCAGAGCCTTGGCAAGGGAGTCGGTCTGCGTTTCGGACTGTGTTTCGGGCTGTGTTTGTGTGCACCAGCGTGTTGAAATATTGTTACATTTGCTGCTACCTTGGTGTCTACTCAATTCCTCAGGATTGATGAAGAATCTGATTTTGTAACAGCGAATGTCACCTGGGTTGGCTTTCTGGTAAGTTGGCTGGGAATGTGGTTTCAGATAACAGTAGATGACAGCGAGAGAGAGCACGCTAGAATGCGTGCATGTAGCGAGCATGGATTTGTTCTTGCGTGCCCTCTCCCGTCGTCATCGATCTTGTCTGTGATTATGACTAAGCGGTTCTTTAATGACGTACTCTGCTGTAATGTTTATATTTGTTGATTCTGTCAACAATTTTGTTGAAGGTGTGATCGGATTCATTTGGTTCGAAGAGCTCTGCAAATTTATGCAATCAGGGTTTGGGGGGCGAACGGACGGGGGATGATCGGTGTGTTTGAAGTGAATTTCGCCACTTCATCTATCTAGTCCCAGTGTTTATTTCTTTTGTTTTATGATTTTTTTGTGGGTGGCTGCTTTGGAAGTCATCTTAACCTTTGCATTCAGCAATTCAATGGATTTGAAATACAGTTCTCTATAAAACAAATGCCATAGTTTTGTACGTCAGTGGAGTGGAGAAATGAGATCACTACGAGAATTTTGATTGATTGGGTGGGCACCAAAATAAACTCCATTAGATATGTATAGGAAGAGATATGTCCAGCAGCTCTGTTGACCCCTGCTGGTTGATGGCATGTGTCCTGATGGATGCATGAAGATCTCAACTTGATCATCACTTAAAATTGATGGCCAATTTCATTAAAATGGCGGTATTCCGTTAATTTGGCACTCCAAGCAGTTCAGACCGCACGGTCTGAACTGTTTTTTCTGTACCAGAATCTATAGCTTTACTAGATTTTTCAGACTGCACGGTCTGATATCTATGCCAGTCTTAGATTTTTGAAATCTAAAACTGACCTAGATGTTAGCAATGTATACTAGTCCTAGATGTCACGGTGTGAAAATGGCACATGGAATACCGCCATTTTAATGAAATTCGCCATATTGTTAATTCGTTACTGACAAGAGTTCTTCAAATAGATTTTTTTTCAATTGAGTTGCAAATCTTCTATTGGTCGTGGTTTTCTGAGAGACCCCAGTGACTTGGCAAGGGAGTCGGTCTGTTTAGGACTGTGGTTCGGGCTGTGTTTGTGAACATCAGCTTGTTGAAATATTGTTACATTTGCTGCTGGTTTGGTACGTCTCTACTCAATTCTTCAGGGTTGATGAAGAATCTGGTTTTGTAACAGCGAATGTCACCCTCGGCCCCTGGGTTGGCTTTCTGGTAAGTTGGCTGGGAATTTGGTTTCAGATATGAGTGGATGACAGCGAGAGAGAGCACGCTAGAATGCGTGCATGCAGCGAGCATGGATTTGTTCTTGCGTGCCCTCTCCCGTCGTCATCGATCCTGTCTGTGATTATGACTAGCAATTCTTCAATTACTCTGCCTTAAATTTTTATTTCAGTTGATTTTGTCATCAATTTTGTGGAAGGTGTGATCGGATTCATTTGGGTTCGAAGCTGTAAATTTATGCAATCAGGGTTTTGAAGGGGGGTGGGGGTGGGGGTAGGTATGATCGGTGTGTTTGAAGTGAATTTGGCCACTTCATCTATCTAGTCCCAGTATTTCTTTCTTTTGTTTTATGATTTTTTGTGGGTGTCTGCTTTGGAAGTCATCTTAACCTCCCGGGTACGCAACTCCCATATTATATGGCCCTGATTATAATCACTTATAATGCATTTTAGTCTAATTTCAAGGGATACAATTTGTTTTAATGTAGAAAACTCTTGTAGCCCTTTTAACAAGGAATCCAAAAACGTAATTATATATATGAAATGATATTTCTTTGAGGACAATAATAGCATTAAAACAACTAATTATATGAGTTTTTTTAATACATGTATCATAGGACAAGCTACCCAACTTTTGGGTTTTTTTAATAAAATTTTAATTTTAATTGGAGGGAACTTTTTGTAAAGAATTTTTAAAACTATGCATAGATGTTTCAATTCTTCATATATATTGTTAGTTTTTTTTCTCATATGTATGCAATTGAACATTTTCTACATTTAATTTTTTTTATAATTTGGTCTTCATCCAACTTTTTGATCTTTTTAATTTGATATAATTTTTACAAAAGCCGTCCTCTGAGCCGTTTTAATGCCGATGACCCCTGTGTATAATACATAAGTTGCGTACCCGGGCTTAACCTTTGCCTTCAGGAATTCACTGGATTTGAAATACAGTACTCTATGAAACAGATGCCAATAGTTTTGTAATTCACTGGAGTAGAGAAATGGGATTTTGATTGATTGGGTGGGCACCAAAATAGGCTCCATTAGATATGTACAGGAAGAGATATGTCCAGCGGCTCTGCTGACACCTGTTGGTTGATGTCATGTGTCCTGATGGATGCATGAAGATCTCAACTTGATCATCACTTGAAATTGCGGTGATTCTTGAAATAGATTTTTTTTCAATTGAGTTGCAAATCTTCTGTTGGTCGTGGTTTTTCGTTTCAGAGGAACCTTAAGGCTCCAGAAGGAAGAGTTGGTGTGAACGACTCACGATTGGGCGTGCTTGTTCTAAGCAGCAACAAGTCAGGAGGGTCGTTTTTATAGAAACAAATGTAAAGGGTGTTTCTATGGTCTTGTTTCACGCATCAGGTTTGGAAAAGAGGTGTTGCATTTAACTACTTATGATTAGTGTTTTTTTTTCCGGCGATTTGGTGCAAAATTGCACCAAATTTTTTGACCTAGCACCAAGCCTGTAGGAAATTTTTAGTAAAATTTTGGATGAAATCGCCAAAAAACTTCAAGTTCAAGAAAAATCTTGGATGAAATCGCCACATTGTGAATGAAAATAGAATTATAGATACATAGTATCACATTTTCTATCCAGTACGTGGATGAATGTTGAAACTTGGAGCACCACCGTAACATTTAATATCGCCACTTTGCCACTTCATGGAAAATGAAAAAAAAAACACTGACTTATGATACTTCCAATTTTGCAAGATGAGGCTAGCTGGCCAGAAGAATCATTTGATGTGCACGTCGTGACTCTGTCTACATTTGGAAATGAATGTTGGATTTTTCCACTTGTGCTGGCAGTGTGTACTTGTGGCCTTAGTTCAAATTTCCTCAAAAGAAAGGTTCAGTCATTGTCCTCCTGATTCCGATTTAAGAGTGCTTGATATGCTGCAAACTACGATAACTCAGTGGAGACTTTTTCATGTGACGTGCTGAGCTGTCAGACTATCTGCACAAGTTTGTTTATTGGAACTATATCAGAAATCCCAAAGTGTATTTCGGTATATCTGACAATCCAACTGTAGATCTTTTGAGACTTGGAAATTCTGCCCTCTTTTGACTGTTCGGCTGTTCGCATACTCAGTTTGTGTGAATTCGTACCCATTCTGTATTTCTGTGAGTAGCAGCGTTGCAGAGAAGTGGAGAAGTTTCCATATTCATTCACGAACTGGACATCTAACATCGCAGCAATTCACATTGTGTAGCAGAGTCTACTCTTTTGCAGTACCCGACAGCTAACAGATAGGTATTCCAACAACAGAGATGGTTACATAATTTGTACAGCTCCGTTTTTTGACAGTGCCATGTTGCAGAACTCATTATCCGATAGGCTAATGAGCCGCCTGAAGAGGCCATTCAGAGCAGAAATGAATCAAGCTCATGATTCTAACCTGCTAACCTGCTCAGTAGCTCAGAAGGGCCGGATCAGATTCTCTTTGAATGCATTTTGCAAACCGAGGATAGTCAGAGCACTGGAGACTCATCGTGCAGCTTTCGTATGTCAAGGAAGAGTTTGTAGAAGTCTCCCCCCAATCATGCTCTAGAATAATGTAACAAGAAATCTGGAAGAAAACAAAATCTCTGGGTATGTTCTCCAAGTTTGCAAATTTCAATGACAGTTCAACTGGACTGCACTAGTCCATGTTCATCCTTGCGCAGCCTTCCTGTGACAATCAAATTCGATTAAAAGTTCGTCTACCACAGTTACGCGCAGTGCATGCAACTTTCCATTTCCCCAGTAAAAACTGTAAAGGAAAGACCAAACTTTGCAGTCGTCCGTACAATGATCCAACTTGGAATTCTACGGTCTGAAGGTCGTTTTCCACTCAGGCACGTAAACACCCTGATCCAGACATGCTACATGTACTGGCCGGTACGCAACGTCGCTGGAAAGCTCATCCGTCGCGTGCAAATTATCTGCCTAGCAAGCCTGCTAGAAGTGCAAGAGCTCGCATGCAAGCGAACAACCGTACAAGAAATGAGAGCCGAGAAAGTCAGCCAGCGGAACCAATCTGCAGGTGAACATGTTACACACTGCATCGTCAGACCTATAAAACCGTTCCAATAGCATTACACACTTTGCCCCAGCTATGTGTCAGTATCACAACCAGGGCGACAGATTCAGCGTTATGGTTGGAAAGCCATAACTGTCGGAGTGTATGCCCAAACAGGACTTTCATAGCTTGAATCTGATTACATTTCTTCAAAGAGGACAACCCTGCAAGCAAAATATAAACTATAGGTCTTGTCTTCATCATTCCGATACCTGTCACTAGAATATTAACAACTAATAGTCCGGGATGCTGTATAACTTGAGCAACACACTAAGCACTAATCTACACTCCGCACCTGGTTTCTTTCAGCAAGTAGTGAACTGGCTGAAATTTCTTACAGTTACACGAGCAGGAACTCGATTCGTGTAACCCCCATGATGTTTCAGCGTTGCACCTTGCACTTCAGAAGGACACTCCAGCAAACTATGTTCACTTCGGACACAACATCCGGAAAACGCGCACAGGACATACACTTCCCAAATCCGGTTTTCAGTTACGCAGAATTTTATGTAAGAGATCGAGTGCCACTACCTCGGGAGCCTTCCTTCCGTCCCATCCTGGCTCCAGTTTCCCAAAACGGGAAAGCAGGCTCGTACCGAACAGTGACACTGCAAAACTCAAGCTGTAACGGTGTCAGAACCATATGAGCTTGAAAGTGACTCCCCACTACAATGCCAGCCAGGTCAATAATCCAACCTAGCTACTTCTGCACTCACGACTAATCAGAACCAGCCAGCAAGGTCGCCTTACTTAAACTCGTAAAACGTCACGGCACTTCCAAGGTGACGATCCAGTTTCTAGCGCAAACGGTGCTGAATGGAAAGTACTCCGAGGTGTACTAGTACTATGAAGGTTCCTTCTGCGTTCCAACACCTGCAAGGTCACCATCAACTGACTGATACATCAAAAACCAATTCAGAGACTATGCCATTGCGGCTTGAACCTGAAGTCCTAGACTGGGACAGAATAAAGCGGAATGCACGCGCGGAGTTCGCCGACATTCTCAAGTCCATGAACAGACAAAACTATGCATGTCACTACTCACATCAAATAGAAAGCAACGTTCTGACGCAGAAGCAATCTTCATTGTACTATGCAGAGCAAGTCAGATCACCCTCCAGCAGTCCAATACTAGGAACTCGTGAGAAGTCCAAACGCTCGTTAGGGCTTTTATGCACAATGCTCAAGGAAACTACTCTTACAGGGTGTAGAATCCAAGGGTCATACAGTCAATACAGTGGACCGTTCCAGATTCGAGCCTCAAGTCGCATGCTAATTAATCACGCCAATTGCAGCTTAAGTTATACACCAGGAACACAAGTTTTATGTTGCTAGCTTTACACTGATGTTATTGACAGCACTTCAAGACAGATAACAAAGGACTTCTATCCTTGGTCGTCTTCATATACCGTAAAAGAGCATCCCGCTGCTATGGATCTCTATTCCAGCTAGCATAGTTATCAAGCATTCGATCACGGTTAGAATGAGCTGATGGACACTTGCATTATGCAGTTTGGTCTTCAGCTCGGGATTGCGATTGTATGCAGACCAGAAGGCGCACAGGTCTCAGAAACCTCAGGTTCTTGTCTCCAAACATTCAAATGCCACAGAAGAAGTCAGAGGACTGGCTAAGCTATACTCACCCCTCAAAGTTCTTGCAACTATGGAAATAGGCCCGACTTGAAGTCGAAAAGCTTTAGATACTTCTTCTTTCAAGCGTCAGGAAGTGGCAATTGGACAGTAGTGGTCCACTAGATCCAGCATTAAGCACAAGACCCCATGCAAGAGCCTCTTCTGGCATTTGGTCAACGAATGAAGACATGGAGTGGTTCCCCCCTTCCCTGCAAACGCCAAGTCAAAAGAATGTCAGATAACGAATGAAGCTGCAAAGCGTAATTTGAAACCAGCTCCAATAGAATGTTATCTGAATGACGAAGCAAAGGCAAAATGTAGCTAATCTACAACTTGCGTAGCCAAACGACTGAGATAATATTCTGAGACAGTAGAACCAAGGAATACAAGAGTAAATCTAGGAATATGAAACTTGTCGCCAATCGACAGCAAAAGCTAAAATCAAACATACAGAAAAGTAGAGCATCGCAAAAGCAGAGAATTCGTTACAACAGCGGAGCCCCGACTGATACCTCAGGTCTACATCTGTCCTAGTTTTCAGAGCTCCAACTAGGACACTTGAGAGTCCAGTTTTCAGAGCTATGGGCAGTTAAAGGTCACAATCTTGGCGCTCTGAAGCACGCCATGTTCACGAATATGACCAGAACTGCAAGTTACTCCAAACTACGTCACTGTTTAAGGAAAGACGAGCCCAATGCATGCACTCTATGAAATGAGGCTACCTTTTCCGACTGGTGGTGCAGCCAAACAGTAACTGCATGTAAATGACACAAATAAGAAACATATCAGAGTCACACATTATCTCAAACAGTCTCCTATGAGCGTGAAAGCCGCAAAGTAAAATCCTGAATCTTAAAGTCCAGAGCTCCAGTTGATAAGAAACAGCAACGACGAAAGTGCCCACATGCTACTAAAACAAAAAAATCCAAGAACTCACGTGTACTGTGCTAAGCTGCAGATAAATCTTTCCACATCAAGTGTGGTCAGAAAGTGCCTGACAAACAGACAGGCTGGGCGTACTACATAGGGTACGGACGGGGGTACGGAGTATTTCCATCATGAGCACCTGAAGGTATAATATTACCACCTACTTCGGTGGGGTCCCAAGCTCCACATCCACGTTTCTGAATTAAAATACAAACTGATGTCCAAATTGAGTCCTCGAACCACAGCTAGCTAGAGTTTAATCCCCGGTTATAACGTGTAGGTTCGCCTCCAAATGCATAATGTAAGGAGAACATGCATGACCGACATGGGAATTTACCAGAAGAACATGAGAATATTTGGAAGCAAATAGATTTCATTTCATGTACCTAGCCATGAAAACTCTGCAGTTGAGTGATTGTAAGACCTCCTTGTGTTGTACAGTACTCAGAACCGTGGTACTCCTCCAACACCAACTGGACATAGTACCATTACCTGCTCCATTAAGCTCATGTGCATATCCTGACAAAATCCAACGCAACCTGGCCACACGGCACCTCAGCCTGATAAGTCCAAGATAGTCAGCTAAATACGTGGGGCCTTGGAATTATGATGAACGACCATTCGCCCGCTTCGTCCTCTCTATTGGCATTAAACTATTTACTGACAACGTCAATTTCGTTAAAGTGGCGCGATCCCAGCGCCCATATTTATGACATATATGTACATAAAGGTCTAACATCTAGGAAAGCTATGCATTTAAATTGGAGAACAGTGTTCTGAAAGGTGACAAAGTAATGGAGTACCGCCAATTTAACAATTTAACGAAATTGACGTTTAGCGTTCCTCTTCCGAAAAATCAAGTAAAAGAAATGAGGTCTTCCTTGCAGGTGTTACCGATGGAAAGTCAGGACCTAAGCTAGATAATCTACCTATGCATTCATTAGTAATTATTAAAGTCCCATGAAGACTCTGTTCGTGCTGACCAATACTGAAATTACCAAAGTTGCATGGGACTGTTGAACTTACAAGATATTTGATCAATGTCTGCGTTGTGATCTCATTCGAACGTTCTCGTTACGGGCAGAAAGTATGGATGTCTCCCAGTGTTTATCCTTTTCCACCGAACTTGCTGGAATAGAAATCAACATTATCGTCAATCTTTAAAGTCAGTAAGCTTACCTCTATCCTGAGTCAGAACCTAATTAACTACAGTAGCTAATGAAGAATTCATGCACATGGCCCGCAATATTGTTCATTGTTCATTGTAACTTCACTGTAGCGAATTATAGTGCTCCGTATGTAAATACTTGATGACAAGGAATTCGAAGCCACACTTAGATATCCGGTTTTCGTATTTGATAACACTATGAGGCTGACGTGTAAGTAAACACTGGTGTGTTCAACCTACGGCGAGATTTTAAGTTGTGAAAATACTAAGGCACACAACTCACGTCCCTACCACAAATAAAAGCAGAGTCTAAAGCTATCTACGGTAGAGTGAACGCTTCCTCAAGAACGACTGCACTGGTTCAATGGTAACAAGTGCAAGATCAAGGAGAAGTACCTGAAGTACCTGAATAACTGTGCATTGCATAAGCGTACTCGTGCCAGAAAGAGTGCTTTACTATTGTATTTTCCACCCGTGGACGACTGGACGCGTATTAAGCCGCACAGTTTTCTTAGGTAATAATCCGAAGATGCCACGAAACTGATCTCCTATTAACGACTCCGTTAGTCCTATCTCACTACAGGTCTTCAGTCCACGGAACTTGAGATTCTTGGTGATGACCTAGAATTTCTGTGACAATCCTAGTAAGATCACAGTCGTTTATATTAATGCTTCAACAACGATTTTGATAGTGGCCTTGGCTACCTAGTATGAGACTGTAACAAGCACATTGCTTGGATTGTGATACTGACCAGTGAAGAGCACACAATCAATCAACTAAATGATTTCAGCAACGTAAATGTGTTCCACGCTGGACCCTAGTTCTACAACACAAGGTCCTTAAGAACGCAGGGAGGCCCAAGACTCAACATATGAACACAGATTCATGTCCTTCAGTCTTCATGTGCCCACAGATTCATCTCAGCGATGGTCACTTCTCGTTCAGTGATTGTGGAGAATCAAACCCCACCCAAAATCGAGACTACTAAGCTTCTGAGAAAGGTGCTACACCTTAAGAGAATTACAAAGCCTAGTAAGAGGGTTCACCGCAAAACCACATGGACTTTCGAAGCTACTGGTTTGGCTTCCCATGTGTAATATAATGTTTCTACATTACATATGCATGTTTTGGACAGTATTCGGTTACAGATGGTACCGTTTCCACGGAGACGATTGTTCGATTAGTAAGCAACCAGTTGTTTCGGTTAAATGGTCTTTTGTAGAATGGAGCAATGCCGTCGTGAAGGTTCACAAAAAAACTGTAGCTGAAGATAACTCACCTTGTAACATGCCTGGCTGGTTCCGCCACTGCCAGCGTTACCCTGCATCCCTGAAGCAGATGTTTCCAGTTGGTCTAGTAGGAAGACAACGAGAATCGGGGAAGCCTGGCGGCCTCGTTGTGGCGCTGGAATACCGACGCTGTTGTGTAGCTCCACAGGCATTTGCGGTTTTCCTAGCCTAGCCATCCTCCATAGCCATCCACATTTCATCTCCGTCACCGAAACGCTGGATTCTCACCAGGTCGAAGGCAGAAAATAACCAGGACGTGAGATCTCACGTTAGCCAGAGACACCAACAACTGAGCAAAGAGAATGCTCACTCTAACAGAAGACAGACTTGGCATCGAGCACGCCAATAATGACTACCGGCCATGCCGGAGGATCTCACAGGATTTCCCCCACTAAATAAAGGTTGCTCTACTGTTCTGACATTCCCTTCTTGGCAGGGAGGCAACTAATTGAGTTGAGTTAAATAAGGCAAAGTTTCAATCTAAAGAAGAGGGCAGGGGCTTCCTCGGCCAGTCACACCTCTCCAGGTGGCTCTCAATATTGCTTTAGCTTCGCAGTTTGTGCAACAGGTGACAGTGGCGGAATGGGGACCCATAAGGTTGGGGCCAGTGAATAAAATAAGTGAAAGGGAGGGTCGTGCGACACGCTCCCTGACGACATTTTCAGGCGCCTCACTGGCGCTTACAGCGATTTCTTCACCCGGGGGAGTGGCTACCCGAGGTTTTTTTCCCCTCGCATGTGGCGATTGCCCATTTCCAGCGCCGAAATGGTTTTCAAAGACTCCATGCCTACCCGCAAACTTAACTTCCTCATAACTTTTGACTCATTGATCGGAATTGAATGATTCAAAGTTTCCCACACTTATATAAATCTAAAGAACCAATTTCAAATTTTTATTTTTTTAAAAAGTCATTTTAAAAGAAATTTTCAGAGCTGCCCGGGCTGCCCAAAGTTCAAAGAAAATCACATATCATGCAATAACTTTTTATCTATGTAGTCAAAAGTTATGAAAATTGTTGGGCCTTCAAGCTACTCCTCGGGCACATGTTGTGTAAAATTTTCAAAGAAAAAAAAATAAAAACTCCATTCGTAGTGAGCTGCCCAAAATCACTATGTTGCCAAAAAATGCAGCTTGGTCCTTTAGGGGTTAATGAAAATAGAGCTTACAAGTCTGTTCCCCGGCGTACTCTCTCCTCCCGCCATGAACTAATCGCCTTGTGCATAGGGAAGGTGCTCAAAGTGAAGAACTCTTGTGAGAAGAGTTTAACACAAGTATCCACATGGCCATCCAAACGATTCCTCAATTTCGACTTCATGAAACTGAGAGTTGAAAAGGTGCGCTCATCGGCAACACTTCCCAGGACTGTACAAGTTGCAATTTCAGCCAGCTTGATGAACTCTGACAAACGGTTCAGCATGAGCGCGTTTTGTCCAATGCGAACCCATGCTTTTGTCAACGGATTTTGTTCCACGGGTTTTTCCATAGCTGCTTTCGCATGGGATTTCATAGTGAGCTTAAATAGTGACATTTGCAACGTCAACAGCCTCCCGTCTATGAGGGGATCCACCTGCTGTTGCTTGGGCTCCTCTTCACTCCCACTATCAACTTGGCGCACAACAACAAAATGGGACTTGACGATTGCAATGTGCAAGGGAAACAAATCGTCTGCGTTGGTCTGCAGCCAGTATTGAGGAAATACTATGCCTAACGCAGACATAAGCTCAACCTTAGGGAAGCGCACGTCAAGCTCCGAAGTCAACATTTCGGCAACATCTCTACACTAGGACTTTACCGAAGAAATCACGGCAGTCAAGTCCTGCTTGGTCACCGGCAGCTTCTTGCCACTCACAGGGCAAATGGAGTGCGCTGCATACGTACGTCCTGCAATACGAAAAGCAAGACTCTCCCCTCCCGTGTTCAAGTTAGTTACCCATTCCTGTGAAATACAGTACGACTGATCATGGATGACATCATAGAACATTTGGAAATGTTGTTGTTGCCAAGCGGAGTCTTTGTCAATGTACATGGCCTACAATTCACCTTGGCAAATCTTCACTGCCGCCACATAGTCACTCACAAAAACATTGTCAGACTGCGCAAATTTCATCAGGGAATTCATGGATTCCAGCAAAGGCATGAGGCAAGGGAGACCAAGCAGTGTACCAACGTCACAAAGCAAATCATAATTCACCCTTGCTGATTCCTTTGTAGCTGCCTGCTTCCCAGTCAAGTTGGGCTCCTTCACCGCTGCATCTTCACACATCTTCATGAGGGTGATTGCAAGAAACACCTGTACTATTTTCCATCACACGTTCAATGCGGAAGTTGTTTTGTGCCATAAGTATTGCAAAAATGATTGAATGAATATGAAATTCAAAAGCAAGCTTCCTATAGCAATAGAAAATGCACTTGAATTATTTCAAAATTTTCAAAATTAATTTATTAAGTGAAACTGAATTTTGAATATATGTCACATATGCGGTTTTGGTGGTTTTTAGTACTATCGAGTACCTTTTTTGAAGAGTTACATCATCAAACTTGATAGGCTAGCTCTTCTAATAGAAATACACCTTTCCAGTAGAGGGATTTCCAAAAAAAGTTTCCAAATTTGTTTTATATTGGCCTAAAGTGTGCTCTATTCAGGCTGAATTTATGTTGAATTAAAAAAATAAAAATTAGTTCTAATTTTGATCTTCCTACTTTGCTAATAGTTGGCAACAATGGCCATTTTTAAAATAAATTTTTCAAACTCATTTTCTAATTTTCAAAAATAGAAATGTGAAAGTCTCATTTTCTAGGGTAAATTGTAGCATGTGGCTCAAAATAGTACTTCAGGGTACACAGAAAGACTCAATAGTACTGCTGGGCCTTGTAATACCTTCTATCTACCAATGAAAATGATTTTTTAATGGCAAATTAAATATTTCCTTCCATTTTTGTCATCCAATGATGAACATCACATGTTGCCAGAATAGTAAATTTGAAATCCAGTTGACCATTCAGATTTTATGTTCCATGCCTTCTATAGTACTGAAGGTGACTCATAGTACAAAAGTACTAAAAGTCCAAAAATGCAAAACGCAACAAATAGTACAAGTGTTTCTTGCAATCACCCATGACCAGTGTCTTATACTCGCCCATGATCCGCCTCAGTGGCTCTAGCAAAGAAATCCAACGTGTCTTTACGTTGCAGAGCATCCGGTGCCCTCTGTTTCCACTAAGTCGGCAAGTTTTTGGAATTCTAAGTTACGCTTCGGACTGTGACTGAAGTAGGCGTACATTGCCTGGCAAAGTGCTTCTAGTCTAGAGACAACCGGCAAATTCGAAAGAGGCTCCACGGCCAGATTTGTTCAATGTGCCATACAATGCACACCAAAAAGAAACAGGGCCATGTGGTCCTTCATCTGCACAATCACCCCATTCCGAGACCCCTGGAAGACGGAGGCACCATCTGCACCAAAACAAACCAATCTACTCGCAACCTGAACTTGAGACAGACCTGCGTGGTGAGAAACCATACCCTGAATGCAGCTGCAAATGCCGTCAGCCCCGTTGCCTTCAACCTGGCAACTCAACGATAGTAAAATCGGAACGTGCTTGAAGCCAATGCAAATGTACAGGTGAACAGATAGCCATGACTGGGAGTCGACGGTACTTATTTCATCAGCACTCAAGGAGAAGAAGTGGGCCTTGGAGATGACCTGCGTTGTATGATCTGCCAACGCTTTCGCCAAATGGTCAACCATCTCCCATGCTACGAAAATGCTCTAGTGCTTTGCAGGGAAATCTAGCACAAAAAGAAGCTGCAGCAGCTCCCGCAAGTTCTCAAATTGGTTCAGCGAGCGACCCTGCATCAACAACCACAGGATGCAACGGAATTGCACCACTTTGCGCTTCCACTCCGCAATCGTCCCCTTAGCCACCTATTGCAGTACAGTATCCCCAGCCTTCCCTAGACGTGCAAAGTAGGTTTTTTCGTTTTTTATGTGAGCATTATTGGAAAGAAAGTAATGCTCCCCTGCCTTGACCTTCCCGAAAGAAGTAGCTGCCTTCCTCCGACCACAGTGTTTCCAAAGAGAATCAAGCTTTGGAACTATCAACTTTTCCCTCCCCTCAACCTCTGTGCAAATTTTGCATCGTACCTGCCTGATCTTCCCGTCTACCCCCACGACGCTCTCCGCCCATGGCATGCGTGCGGCCCAGGTGTCCTGCCATTGCCGATTGGATTCGTACCGTGAACGCTTTGCCCGAGCCAAATCATGAGCGGGTGACGCCTCTGCTGCGTCGAGGATGACGACATCGGAAGCTGCGACCAACGGCATCAGCGGTAAATCAACATTGAGTCATCGAGACCCAAATCCAGTCCGCAAGCACTGGTCGGAGGGGTGCCAAGAAGCACCGGGGACTGACAATGTGCCTGCGTCAAGGTAGATAGGGGAATTGATTCAGAAACAGCATAATCCACCCTCCCCTCATACAAAAACTTCTTCATCATGGATTGATGGGGAGGGATGATCGGAAACCAAGTGCACAAACAAATTTGTCACAAGAAAGCAGGAGCAACAATACAAAAGAAGCGCGTGAAAAAAGCATGAAGGATGAGAACTCATCTGCCAAAAATTGGCTGAGAATTTCACAATTTATGCATGAGCCCACTCTACTTCCACCACAAACTTGCCAAACACCAACACAACACGGAAAACAAAGACCCTAAACCCTACATTGCTAAAATCTGAAGCCCCCATCAATGCAGAGGATAAATTAGCAATCCCAAAGTCCACTCGCCTATGCTGCACGCCTCCACCTTCTAGCCACATTGTCCTCCAGCATTCTTAGCTACCCTAGACGAAAGAAAGTTACAAAAATTCTTCTTGAAATTCTGCTCTTAAGCCTCAGCCGCACCCTAGAATTCCCTAAAACAAACTGCAATTAGGAACCTGAAAAGCCTCCCTCCTCTCCTTAAACCCTTAATCACAATCCTGCACCGTGAATCATGAACCTGCATGCATACTAAAAACGCGATTGGCGACAAATCTGGAAGAAAGCTCGAACATCAGGCGAATGACAGGCAAACAGGAGCAGCACACCATGAAAAAACTTTGGCGAAGCATGAGGGAAAACAAGTAATTAGGCGCTAAACTTGCCCACACCTGTCGTAAGTGGCGACCACCCACTCCTGATGCACAGGTCGGGGAAGCGACTGCTGCAGGCCCGGGGCGGCTGACGAGGCCCCCCAGCCGGCCTTATCAGTCGACCTCAGGCGACAAAATAAAATTTTAATCCCTTTTTTTTTTTTAAAAATTTTGCCAGACCGAAAGTGAGGGGGGCGGGTGGCGAAAATTTGCCAATAATTTTTTCGTTGGTTGTGGCACCCATAACTGTCCATTTAACCCTTAAAAGGACATTTCATGTCCGACCTTGGTTAAACTTCATTGGATTTCTACATTAAAACACATATTTCAAAATTTTAATATTTTTCACATGTAGTAATATATGTTTAAGATTTAATCTCATTTTTTCATAATTAAAAAATTCAAATTCAATTTTATATGATTTTCTAAAGAAATTCTTTGTAAATATTATAGTAATTACGAGAATGCTTAAAATGGTCTGAAAATTTTGAAGAAAATGGAAATAATAGTGACAAACATCATAGTGTAATTGATGTACTCTTTAAGATCATACGAAGAGAAAATTGTATTAAAAAGTTCAAAAAATGATGTAATTTGAGCTTTCAAGATGCTCTCTTCAAAGTGTCACAAATTTTAACAATTTTGAAAAAAAATTAAATGGAGAAAGAAGTAGATTATTGGAGCTACATTTTTTTTGTTAAGCTTAAAAGCATTTAAAATCAAGAATTATGTAAAAAAAAATGCAAGTTTGACTTTCAAAATGCCTGTGGGGCTTGCAATGTCTTGTAAGGATTAAGCAATTCAGCATAGTTGGTGGCACTTTTTGCTAGAAAAAATATTTTTGTAATATTGATAATTGTAAATCTTGAATTTTCAAAAAATAGAATAGTTTTTTTGGATAAAGCATCTATTTCTTGTGAGTTTTCAAAATAAAAATCCCTAGGACACCCCAAACCACACTCTAGTAAAGCCTACTTGATTTTGACACGAAAATCTAAAAAAACTCAGCACCTAGCCACCTACCAACCACAATTAAGGATGGTGGGCATCAGGAGTGGGTACTATTGGAGATACTTTGAAGGTACTATTGGAGATACTTTTAAGGGAATTCTACTGTACTAGCGCAAAAACATGGACGAAAATGGATGCACCTACCTTAAGGTGGAGGCACCTATTACCAACCAAGAGTCCTCGCCCCCATGTGTAATCTATAGGGGACCATAAATTCAGCAATGACAGTTAGGACTAATTTCCAACCATGAATCCTTGGTTTCATACCATCAATTCCTCTATTCTTGTCAGGACACAAGTCCCTCATTTTGAATGCCAAAGTGAACAAGAAGTAGTCTCTTGAATAAGTGGTTTGGGAATAGTCTAGACATTGGCTATGGGTTTCAACCAACTTTTGGCTCCCAAAATTCATAAGAATTTCAATTCCAAGAATAAAATTATGAATAATTTGGAGTCTTTATATTTCCTATCTTTCTACACGGGAAAAAATTGTATTTGCGGCTTGCAATGCTCATGATCTGTCACAGAATGGCTTTAAGTGATCGGGTATGGGTGGTTAGGCCTCAATAACGATGTAAGAACTACTTTTTTCATGAAAGAAAATCAACAAGAATGAGAGTACACAATAGGCCCTGCTTATCGCAGGCTCTTTGCTAACAAGTGAATAGAAAAATTTCAACGAAGCACATCCAGGGTCGATGCCTGTGTCATGGTCTCCGACATCTGGAGCGTAGCTAATGTTTCAGTCTTAGTGAACTGCCTGACAAGAACTAAGGTAGAGGGCTCGAGAACAGTTCGGGCATTAAGAATGGACCCTATAAATGGCTGTGAAATGGACATGAGTTGGTTCTAAAATTGACTACTATAGTCATTGAATGAGCCAAGGAAAAAAGACTTATTAATTGTAAGAGTCAATCACTCTCTTTGCTTTCCTCATTTTTATTTAGAATTGCAAGTCAACCATTTATGAAAGACCTAGAGTCACAAATAGGGACCTATGACCCAACTTGTTTGAAAATTCATAAGTAATTCAAAAATGCTCGGAAAAATACAAAACAACTTGGGTTAGATTCTCATCAACTTCTCTATGTCTGAAAAATGAGCTAAAAATATTCCCGTCCTAGAAAATACATGAAAAAGGCAGACCAGCCCTAGATGGTTGGTTTATGAGCCTCCTGTCTTAGCAAGCACCAAGCTTCCATTTCGAGTCATAGAAAGATTCTTGGTGGAAGTATTCCATAACATTCAGTAGCTCTACAGTGATGGTGTGGGGATATTCCACACCCCAACAGTGTTTCATCAGTAGCTACTAATGAACTGGATAGGTGGAGGATGTAGAGGCACACCATTACTGTAGAACCAAGGCAACATCAACACATGCTGCTAAATGTTATGTTCCACTCTGGCATTGCATCATCTGAAGCGTAAAACAATGTTTCTTAAGTTAAGCCCCATCTATACAGTACAGCAAATGCGTCTCTCAAGCCTACCTCAGCAACAGACTCCAACAATTTAGCCTATTAATTAATGAGGGTGCAAAATTAGTTTGACTACAAAACTCTTTATTTGGTGGACATTAGTATCAACACAAAATATTCCAACTTGACTAAATTAAAATACCCTACATAAAGGTCAGATTTAAAATAATTTTTTAAGTCATTTTTGTGAAAAAGTGCCACATGTCATCTTGTGATTGGTGTGAGTTGAGGTGGACTTCTGAGAATCTGATGTGGAAGTTCAATTTCAACACTTGAAGTCCAAATCAAACCTTCACATGTGGTACCGTGACTATGGTAAATTACTATTACATGCATCTAGTGTAGAAATGCGGGCCGTATAGACTTGAGAAACATGTCCTAGAAGACCTATCAATGACACTAGCATGTGAGCATGTGAGCGTGAGCCTAAGAGCAGTGAGTGGGGATTGTGTGAGCCTAGAGCCTAGAAATTTAGAATATGATGTAATTTCTAAAAAAATTGGTTAAAAAATTAAAAAATTGATGTTTTTTCAATAAAATTTATTATATTTAGAAAAATACAACCTATTATCATATGGGACCCATGACCGTGGATTTTAGGTCTAGAAGCATGGGAAGCTAGAGCTTTTACATGTTTTGAAATTTATATCATGTTTTGAGAGGCCGTCCCAGAGTGGGCTGATCAAGTGAGAGTACAAATAATTTAGAGGCAATTCCAAGAATAAGAAGAAGACAAATTCAATTAAAATATCATAGGCTGTGGAACATTGTGTATAGAATAAAATATTCTTTTATTGCAGCAAGGAATATATATTGGAATATGAATATAATTTTTTGCTACTCAAATTTGGAGATTTTGAAGATAGAATATTAGTGCTACGTATCTACTTCATATCATGCTAATATTTGTCAACTAACGTATTTTTACGTCTTGATGATTCTGGCAATAACAATCGCTCGCTTAACTTCATTCAAGCTAACGGTAGGAATGTGGATGAACATGTTCTATCTTATAATTTGGAGATGTAACAAAAGATGTAATAAAGGTGTTTGCAGTTTAAGTACATGCCACGCTTCCAATGGGAGTCCCATTGATGCTTCCATAATGGAGACATGTAAAAGATGGAAAATTAAAAAGTGTGATGTGTGAGCGCTTATTTACCCACCCTTGGTAAATAAGTGAGCACAACCAGGCTCTTGAGTTTTAGGTTTGATTCTTGTCCTATGGGTGCCTAGCGTAAATCCATTGTGCCTTCCAAGCAATGGATCTTTTCTAATTCCTAAACATACACAAGTTTGCAAGAAAACCAAAGAAATCAAGAAAAACTAACTTAATTTGCAATGTTTACCCTAATTGGGGTGAACCAACTAGGCCGCTGTGGTTTTGGAGCGAAAGGTGATATAGTCTAAATTTAGCCACATGGAAAGAGAGAAAATGTCATGCCATTTCTAAAAATATAAAACTCAACATTATACGACCTTCCTAGCAAAAGTTACGGACGGATGAAGTTTAGCTTCTATAACTCTATCTAAACTTCATCTTTAGATTTAGACCCCTCCCTTATTCTATTTTACTTCAAGTTTTTGACTAGGACTCTATATTTCCAACTTCTACCTAAGTTCTAAGTTTGGACTTGGATGGATGAGTTTTATCCTATTTCATCCATATCCTAACCCACAGTTCATTCGTTGTTTGCTACTAAATGATTAAGAATTTCTCCTAAGTTAAACTAGTTCTAGACTTTACTAAGTGCCTTCTACCTATTTCCAAATCTAATTCTTCTCTTTGATTACCTCTTTTAGTAATTATTTGATCTTTATCCTACTTATGTGGCTCGGTGCTACTCTGAGCATATTACTATTTTTAGATTTTTGTTAATTTTTCTTTGTAAGTCTTAATTCTAGCTTTCCAAAATGCTAAGACATGTGCTAATCGGACCTTCCTACTAGGAGTTATCAATGGATGAAGTTTGACCGCTAATCGGTACTTCAAACTTCATCCATGGTTTTCTACTAACCTACAACTTGAATTCTAATTTTTGTTTCACTTCTGGAGTCTAGATTTATGGTTCTACCTAAATTTCTATTCTTGTTCCATTTGGATGAAATGTACTAAATTTCATCCAATATTACCCCTAAACTTCATCCGCCCATATCTCACTCGTTTTAGCTCTAAATCCTAAGTGTGAGATGGTTTTGAAAACCTCCAATTAGACTCTACAACACTATCACCCTGATTCTTGAAATATTCCTATTCTAAACACTCTGAATTGAATTGAGAGCTCGATCCTACTTGTAAACGTCTATTTTTTGAGAAATTGAAATGGATGGTTTAAGTTAGGAGCTTACCTCGGAGTTGGTGTCCTTGTTTAGGTAATTGTATACCCCTTCAAACTCCCCGTCGTTTTCTATTGTTCGGAATTGTTTGGTAGTTTTGCCCACAACTTAAAGTAAGGGTTTTGGTACAAGGTTTGCCAATTTCTTAAACTTCACTTTTCTTTTCTTTTTCTTCTAATCTCTCTTCTTCTTCTATACTATTCTAATTCAATTATTTATACTTCAAAAGGTTGACTAGTCTTGACTAAAATAATTGAAATCAACTCTCCAATAATAAGTGACTCTTCAACTCCTTGGTCAATTATTATTCTATCCACGTTTTGATGGTTCTAATTGTTCTTCCGAGATTTTCACCTAATCCTATCTCTTCCTAAATCCTCTTCAACTTCTAAATTGTCACTTCATAATTCTAAATCGTCACTTCATCTCTCTCTATTCCGTTCTACTTTATTTGAGTTTTGAGAGCTACTATACTACTTTAGAGAATTTTGGCAATGGAAACGTTGCACCAAAGATTTCTTTTCCTAATTGCTTCCTACCTACTAAATCCTACTTTTACTTGTCAATTCTATTTCACTAATGCATGTCTCCTCCTATATTCTTAGAATACCAAGTGGTTTGCTTGTAGTACTAGTTTGTCTTTCTAGTATCAATATTTTGAGTCCCAACTCTTTTTTTTTCCAATTTTTCTTGATTCACGGCTTGGCCAGAAGAGGCAACTAGCTCGGTAGTCCAGAACGACAGAACCGAATGGCAACCAGAACGACAGGACCGAGCAGCAGCCCAGAACAACGAGCCCCTCCCAAACCCCGACCGGTAACCCCCTTCGTACGTGGCAGCCCCGGGTTGGCCCGACCCACCCTTTACAGATGACGTGGCGCGACGATGGGCTTGGCAGTACCTGTTGGGGTCTCGGCAGTCCTCATTGGAGCTCTGGATGGTGGCTGGGGTCTCGGCAGTTGCTTGCTGGGACCTAAAACGGTGTTTAAATCTTCTCAGATGCCGGGTTTTTTTCTCTCTTTAAAATTGCATACCAAGGTTCGACTCTCTTTCTGGAGGCTAGAGCCTAACTAATGTATAAACTCGGGAAACTAATGACTAGTTTTTGGATACTAAACTTGGAACTCTACAACAAATGTTTTGGAAACTAAACTTGGAGTAAAAAGTGACCACTTCTAATTTTTTGGGATTTTTTTAGAGTAAAGAAAGTCAAAGCTTCGCCGTGCTTTGATAAATCTCCAATTTTCTAAGACAACTCAAACGAAGCAAAGTCAAAGCTTTGCCGTGCTTTGATAAATCTCCACTTTTCTAAGACGACTCAAACAAAGCAAAGTCAAAGCTTCGCCGTGTTTTGATAAATCTCCAATTTTCTAAGACAACTCAAACAAAGCAAAGTCAAAGTTTCGCCGTGTAAGGGAAAACATATAGAACCGGAGAACAAGAGAAGTCAAGGTACCACGTCAAGAGTTAAACTAGCACCTAACCAAGGCCAAATAACACATACACACAAACTTAGGGGAACTTCTCAATTAAGGAATTTCCACTTAAGCCATGCAACAACGATTAGGCACTAGAGGGCCCCCTAAGCGGCATCGCCAAGGTACGGAGGGGGCGTTCTCTAGGATTAGTGCCAAGTGATAAGAACCACGCAATAAAACCCGCAATAAACCACAACAAGGTAAGTAAGAGCAAGCTTTGAAGGGACCCCAACGTCCTTCAAAGAGAGCTCCAAAAACACCAACAATGAAGCTAAAAATGCTTCAAAAACACACAAAATTGGCAACGTGGCCTAAAACGGCCAAAATCCAACTAAATGGACCCAATTGTGTAAAATGAGCCAAAATATGGCTACAAGGGGTGTTTGTGAGAGGAAAATGAGCCTCCTTATATACATTTCCAAGGGTGCTCATCCCCCCTCTTTTCGTAAGTCGTAAACTTATCAACTAAGATTTTCATCCTAATCTTCAATTTTTGACTTTTTACGATGGTCCAAATGTCTAACTTTTGGAGATTAACTCCAAATTGAAAACCGATTGCGCCGTTGGCTTTAGAAGGCCATTTTTAGTCTTAGAAAATCTCTCACCCCTTAACCAAACTCTAAAAAACGCAACATAACCTACCGCTAACTGAATGCCAAAACGGGGTAAAAATCCAAATCTTGGAGGTTGACTTTTATGAGAAAAGTAACTAGCCTAGGTTCTTTAGTAGGTATAGGGGAGTAAGAAAAAACCTAGCTTTGACCTCATTCCGATTTTGTATGCTCCCGGTACGCAAATCAACTCCACCGTAAACTTCAATTTTGCCAATTTTCGGGGAATCTCGCCGGTTCGGACACTTTTGGCTATTGGAATGTCTTGAAACTTGGTGGGGCATCTTATTATCATAAAAGAAGCTAATCTAATTTTTAGTGAGATTTTACCGTAACCTGGGTAATTTTTAGAAATTTCCCATCGTAGGTTTTGGTGGTTGACCGTCCGGAAGGGCATCTTCTGCAAGTCAGAAAATTCCGAAACTTTTTATGGAACCTCTCATAGAATCCCACAAAGTGTGTGCAAGCTCATATTTTTACTTTGCACAAAGGTCAGAGGAGAATCAAATTCTGTCCTCTCCTTTTAATTCCGGCAACTAGGGAATCTTTCACATACAAGAGAATCTTGGCAAGCCGATTTTGCCATTGAGTCTCAAATGTGATTTCCACCCTAGAACACCATACTTCACCCGTAGATTCCTCTTACGGGTCCATCTTGAGTTTATAACTCCTGCAGGCCAACAATTGGGGTTTCCGCTATTTCTTCGATGCTATGCGGAAAGTGAAACCTATCTTTGGGAATGGACTTAGGACCTCAACGGTGTTCCCTCGGACCAATTTTAGCCATAAGATGTCACATGTACCGTAGGTTTGGGTTGTTTGGGCCGGTTAGCCCTTAATTGTACTATTTACATGTATTTTCACGTTTTAACCTATGTACAAGTGGAAATGGGATTTATTTGGGAAAAAACAACCTATAAGGGGCCAAATGCTATATTGGTACGTGACATACCTATTTTGATTTTACACTCTTTTGGAGGCTTTTTGTGTATAAAACTATACTTAAATTTGTAAAAATTTTAAAAAAGAAAATTGTGAGTCCCCAGTGACGAATTGGGGGCTCACATGATGTTATAAACCTTTTGGTCAAATTGAGTCCCAAATGAAAGCATAAGAAATAGCACTAAATCCAAGGCAAGGAAGGAAATTCACCCTAATTGTATTTGCAGTAATATTCCTTGAATTTTCCTATATATTGCGGTGATTTTTAATTATTGCTTTGACAAACTTGCTTGGCATTCTGAATGGAAGAGATTATTTTAGCATGTGCTGGTCAAGGATAAATCCGCAGCTCATGCTCAAATATCCTAAGCGAGGTGAATAGACGTCAAGGCGACATTGACTTGGTAGATTATAGGCGAAGTCGGCTTAATTATTCAAGCTCAATGATTTTGGTACAAGTAAAATTGGTATCGGTAAGAACAAGCTAGACCTCGGGGGTCTCTACTCAAGTGAAAATATGAGAAAGCTTAGATCCCATGACATATCATGCAATTTGGTAAGCACAAAACCAAAAATTCTTGATTTGAATTGCCGTACCTTTATACTCACTCTTCTACCCTTTTAAGTAGAGGCAATAGTGGATTTCCCATGCCTAACAATCAATAGCTTACATTTGGGTTATGTGTACTTTTGAATGGTATGACATTCTTTCCTTGACTTGTGTGAAATTCTCGTTGTGTATTCCAATGTATCGCAATCCGTTTCTACCACAGATCAAATATGGGGCATAATTGCTTTAAACTCCTCAACTGTATAGGTGCAAGTTGCATTCTAATAATGGACGATTTAATTTGAATCCAAGGATGAAAAAGGTTAACATTGTTGAAGTGATGAATATCACCTTCAAAATCGATCAGAAGATTCAATTTCTTTTTGCTGGATCTGAAAACCTCTTTCCCCTCTAAGTGCCGTATTTGAATGCAAAAGTCTTTTGCTTCAAGCATCTCGATGAATGCATTTGCAATTTTCTTTCCCTTTCCAAATGCCATAGCTCTCTTTAACTTTTAATACTTTTTGGAGGGGCTTTTCCCTAAAGGGCTTTCATAGAGCAAGCCCTATAGTTGTTCATCTGCATGAAGGCTAAAATCCAGTCATTATACCTGGCAATTAACATGTTAGACCCACATTTTCCAGAAGCTTGTATTTGTTTGTAGTGCACTGTTTCTTCGAGGTTGCACATTGGGACATCTAGTTCCTCTTTTTCAGTTTCTGCAAAGATGATGAATGAAGTCATTATTCAAATAGTTTTCAATTTACAGTTTAGGATTAAAAAAATAGAAAAAAAAAATGAGGTTAAAGGTAATACTGTTTTTATGAATCCACCCCATTGACGGTATTGAAAGTACTAAAATGCGATCCAATCTTCCAATTCACAAATTTCTAATTCTAATGTAATTCCAGAGGAGTACCACCCAAGCTTTGATTTCTAGAAACATCTTGTCCACTTCAAACATTGATGCTGCATCCTTGTACTATTTGTAGAGTTGAATATGCTAGTTCTATAATTCTTTGACAATTAGCTTTTTTGTATACTTGTGCATGTTTATTGCCCAGTGGAACAAGTAAGTCATTTCACGATCTACCATTCATACACAATGCAAACTGCATTAAAGTTGGCTTGAGCACTATCACACATGAATCCTTGGAAGGTTGGATTTGACACCCCATTTTCTACCATGACCTATTCAGACAACGCCAAAAATGAGTTGGCCTTTAGTGCCCTCAATATGTGTATCACAAACAACAATGGTCATGACTTTGCAATAAGTGGAGTCATAGATGTGACAAGCGATAGTTGTCTATGATTTCACCCTCTTTACATGATCAAACATGACAAAGCAATTCTCAAAGTTTCCACTTGATTGCATCTATTTTACGAAATCAACTCCACTCCCAAGTCCATCTACAATCATCTTGAACAAATGTCATATTCAGATAGTAAGCTTGGCTTAAATTAGCTAAAAAAAAAGTGCCAATTTTTTTGGCTAAATCTCTCACTAAATCTAGGACCAAATAACCAAATTTACACATAAATGTGAAGATGGTTTGCCAAAAATCCAAAGAATCCAATAACAATTCATTGAACCATATATTAACTATCATGTGACCATCTATCATCAAGAATTTTTTTGATGGTTGAATGAAGGAATTACTTCATTGACATTTAGTGAGATTGAATGGTTGAGAGGTTGTTTTTATAATAAAATTCACTATCCGTTATGAATCCTCAAAGAATAGAAGAAAATTCAAAAATGAGAGCTTGACCACTCATTGTCAAAACGCAGGAATTGTGTTCAGTGTAGAACTTCAGACCTCATTTTGGCATAGTAGAATAACTTTTTTCAAAATCCTTAGAACAAAAAAAAGTTGGTAAATTAAATCACTTTCATCTCCAAAAATCCATTTGTGATTTTGAGCCTCCAAAAGAAATTTATGGATAAAATTTAGAGAAGATGCTTGAAAATGTCCAAAAAAATGTCCCTTCCAACCCCTCTCTAAATTTTGTTAATAAATTTTTATTTAAGACTTAAATCTCAAACGGATTCTTAGAAATAAAATTTAACTTCATTTACTAAATTTTTTTAGTTCAAAATTTTCTTTAAAAAATTATTCTACTATGCCAAAATGAGGTCCAAAGTCATACATTGAATACAATTCCTGCTTTTGACTTAACTAGGTATGAATGGTTGAGCTCCTAGTAATCCTAATTTACATATCCCACATGGGTTGTTTTACCTCCTACCACCCTACTTGTATAAAGAGCTTGTCTTCACTTGTAGATGCACTCACAATTAGCGGCCTTCAAATCTACATGAATTTCAGTAGATGTTGCCAAATTGCTTATAGTATTTAATAAAATTTAGTCATATGCTGAATTTTTTTGCCTTCTTAAACCCCAACCATTAATGGCTACGGATTTTTGGGTTCTAATTTGCTTGCAATATTTAATAAAAACTGGTCAAATGTTGAAACTTTTTTGCCTTTTCAAACCCAAGCCATTAACGGCTACGATTTTTGGGGTTCAAATTTGCTTGTTATATTTAATAAAATTTGGTCAAATACTGAATTTTTTTTTGCCTTCTTAAACCCTAGCTGTTAACAGCTACGGTTTTGGGGGGTTCAAATTTGCTTGCAATATTTAATACAATTTGGTCAATTGTTGAAATTTTTTTGCCTTCTTAAACCTCAACCGTTAACGGCTACGATTTTTGGGGTTTAAATTTGCTTGCAATATTTAATACAATTTGGTCAAATGTTGAATTTTTTTTGCCTTCCTAATGCACAAGCATTAACGGCTACAATTTTTGGACTGAAGTTCGCTTGCAAGATATGCTACAATTTGGTCAAATGCTAAAAACTTTAAGGCCTTCCTAATGCACAGTCGTTAATGGCCACGGTTTTTGGAATTCAAACTTGCTTGCAATATATGCTACAATTTGATCAAATGCTAAAAAAAATTGTCTTCCTAATGCACAACTGTTAACGGCCACAGCTTTTGGGTTTCAAATTTGTTTGCAATATAAACTACAATTTGATCAAATGCTAAAAAAAAATTGCCTTTCTAATGCACAATTGTTAATGGCCACGGTTTTTGAGATTCAAATTTACTTGTAACTTATACAAGAATTTGTTCAAATGTAAAAAAAATTGGGCTTTTTTAGTACACAGCTGTTAACAGCCACAGTTTTTGCGATTCAAATTTACTTGCAACTAATGCTAGAATTTTTTCAAATGCAAAAAAAATTGGGCTTTCTTAGTACACAACCATTAATAGTTGTTATATTGAATTATATGTTGTACAATACATATACATTAACTAGAATTTTTGTAATCTTGATTTAAACATTATTTCAAAGATATTGACACAAGAAGATCCACAAGCCCGGAGATTAATTGTTGTACTTTAGCTTCTTTCTGAAGATCAGCCAGAGTTACAATTGCATAGCTTTTTAAAGAAGGAGATTGTAAACACTTATCCTTGTCTCGAGAGGTTAAGGTATCAAGGGTAAAATCAATTTTAAGGTACTAAGGGCAAAATCAAAAACAATATTCTTTTATTATGTATGATTTTTTGGACAATTGTCAGGACTTTTTTGAAGAATGATGTTATGAATCTTGTTGCACACTTTGTTACTTGTGGTAATATGGAAGAAAATGGAGTTTTCTATGTGACCTTAGAAAACAATAAGGGGAAGACAGTAATGTCACAGATGATATTATTACAAATATGTGATGTATTAACATGTGGTAATCCAATCCATTCTAATGGTTATAATCGTATCAAATAATAACTCTCAAAGGACAATGAGGGTTATGAGGTCAAAACTAAGTAGTCGGTGTATGACTTTCAAAATTATGGATTTCAAAGTTTTTTCTGGCAAGATGTTTTTGGTGTGAAATGGCAACCACCATTTGCAAGCGTGGTTGCCTATTATCAACCACAATTATATGGATGACTTCATGTGGCTTTATGCTGTTGAAAGTATTGTTTTGGAGGTCAACGAGGACATTGCAACTATGTTGGCAACATTACATGAAGTCAATTGGTAATTCTTTATATTTCATTATCATTTTTTTAAATTTCATTTCACTTTTTAGTTTCTAAATTTGGTTTGGTTTGGACCATTGCAATTGTCACTATTCTACCTTTTTTTTGTTTGATGTTCACTTCACATATTTTATCATAATAAATCTTGTTTTGCCAGAAAAACCAAAAAAAACATGTTTTCATAAATCTTGTTCACAAGCTTTATCGCATTCAAAGTATTGCTAGGCAACCATTCTCATATTTTGAAAAACTTGTCTCTAGAGACTAGAGAGGATCTTGTTGCAGATGAAGCCAAGCAAAAGTCAAAACAAAGAACTTGGTTCACTTTGACTATTGAGGCACTAAATGGAATCTTATACTAAGTTCATATAAAAAGTTTTATTTTTCATTTCATATTTTTTTTCAATTGTTTTAGGTCTTCATTATGTTCTTGTTGTTAATTTGAATTAGTATTATGTTGCTTTATTATACATAGCATTGTCATCATGTGCAATTTTGTTTTTTTATATACATCATTTACTTTGCATAGCAAGTGTAATGGGACATTGCTGTTGCAACTCACAGAAAATTTATGAGAAGTATCCCAATCCAGCAAATAGGATTGCAAGTGCACTTGATGAATGGGTCTCTAAAGTTGTTGAGAAGGTGAAGGTAGCTTTTCATTCAGATTTAAAGAATTAGCTCTCCATTGCAAATTCTAAGTTTACGACGCCTTTCTTAGAGCAGTTGAAGTGTCACTATAAAACTCATGTTGAAAATTTAGAGATGACTAAAGAAAAGCTTTAGATGTTGGCAACTTCAGCAATGGACACATCTATGAAGATTAAGTGGCAAAGAAGGTGGAGTGTATGGCAGTTGGCTATTAAAACAAAAAAGCTTTTTGATGCTACAGTGGCTGATCTGGGCGTGTCTATTAATTATCTTTTAGATGGTATGGATCCTTTACCCAGTATTTTTTATTATGTGGAGACAATGCGCATATTGTTGTGGGATACTGCATTCTTTTGTAAATCATGAGCCTTGAATTGCACTTCACCACTGAAGTTTATGAAATTCCACAAAGCGGAGTTTAACTTGGAATTCTATATAACTATTACCATTGAATTCATTATGCACTATATTTTTCAGAAATCATTTTTATTTTCAGAAAACATAAAATTTGAAAAAAGATAGTTAAAAAAAAAGGGGCATTGACTAGAAAAATGGTTGTTTAGTTCATTTGGGGTTAATACATTTATTTGGTGTATAATATATGACTATTATGTTTATTTTAAATATTCCATGTCCAAGATATTTTTAATTTTTTTTTAAAGCATAGTTATAAAAAAATATATAACAGGTGGACCATTTTCATCCTTTAATTTTGCATAGAGGCCATTGATGAAGACTACATTTATCACTTAATCATTCAAAAGCATTATTTATGATCTAGTGTTTATAATGTTTAGAGCCTTTGCTTGTTGCCACTTGCCAGATTATATTTAGCTTCTATGGCCCTCGTTTGTTGTTCCCTCTATTTTAGACCTCGTAAATGTCACCCCTATGATGGTGTTATGAAATATTGCAATTTTCTATTTATGAGCTTTGTAGTGAGACATCTTAAACGACTACATTTATTTTCATCGTGTACTTACAAACATTATCTATTTTTAACTATTTTTTAATTTTTGGAAATATATTGGTTCAATTTTTGGTAAAAATTGCATAGTGGCATATACATTTGTTGTTCATTCGTACCAAAGATCCTTACATCTAATTCCACGGTCATAAGTTCTTGACAAATTTACAAACCCTAAATGGAACAAAAAAATAGAAGCTTACAAGCTCACGCTCACATGCTAGCATCTCCGGAAGACCTACAACTACAGTTTTATTCTATTAACCTCTAAAGGACCAGTATGCATTTTTTGGCAACATAGAAATTTTGGGCAGGTACATGTGACTAGAGAATTGCATATTTTTGGTTGAAATTGCAATAGAAGGTGGGGACAGGGAATATCTTTCATATGCACTAAGTTTCATGACGAGGAAATAGGAGTCAAAAGTTATGGCCTAATATGTTGTTTATTTTTCAACTCGGGCAGTTCGGGGCAAATAAAAAAAAATCACTTTTTTCAAAAATAAAAATTTGAAATTGATTTTCTAGAATTATATATATGTGGAAATCTTTGAATCATTCCATTTTTATCAATGAGTCAAAATTTATGAAGAGTTTTGTTTGTGGGCAATTATGGATTTTCTACTCTAAATTAAACTTTGAAGTCGTTTATCATACTCAATTTTCAATATTTTTTGAAAAAAATAAAATCATAGGATGTAAATTGTTTGTTACAACATTGCAACCATTGGAATTGGCATTTTTCAATTCCATATCTAAATTCTTAACAATTTTGTATTTTGAATCATTTTCTACTTCTTTCTATTGACTATCTTTTTTCCTATATGTTATACAATACCAAATGATGTGAAATTTTTCAAGCATGTAGCCAACTTGTCTAGGAAAAAGAATCCAAAGAAGTACCAACATTTTGAAAAAATTTGCATAGAAAAGTGAGCTTGTGAAGTGCAGCTGCCCTGTTTTTTGAAGGGCCAAAAAAATGATTTCGGTGGATTTGAATGCATATATCTTGCAATCCACGTGGTACAACCAGGCCCTAGTATTTTGGGTTTAAATTCATCCTATGGGGTGCCTAACGTCCATTGGTCCATTGTGCCTTCCAAGCAATGGATCTTTTGCTAAATTTTTATGTGTCCTAAATTTGTCCAAAAATTCTACGAAGAAGAAGAAGAAACAAATCACACTAGTTAATCAACCAAGCTAAATTAGGCCACGGCAATTCTACATGGAGAATTCTACAATCCTAATTTATTCATTCTAAGTGAAAGGTTACCTCATACCATTTCTAAAAACATAAAATTCATTTAATTTGGACACTCCTAGAAGAAGTTATGGACAGATGAAGTTTTGACCCTAAAGGGTGCCCTAAACTTCATCCACTCTTTTCTATGAACTCCCAATTCTAATTTGACTTGAAATTTGGAATATGGATCTAAATCCTTAAGATTAACCTAAATGCCAAATTTTGACTTAGATGGATGGAATCTCCTAGGGTTCATCCATTACTTGTTCCAAACTTCATCCCTTTCTAACTTCTATGTTTTTAGGTCATTTCTTGAGTTTCTAAATCTAGATTTGACCTAGACCTAACTCTAAAAGCTCCTAATTCACCTTATGGTTTTATCTAAGGGGCTGAATTACCTTCAAAAAATTACTATTTTTAGAAATCTATGACTTGTTCCTTGTAGACCTTGATTTTACCTTTCTAGGTTGACTAGTTACTCTAGGTTTGGACTTTCCTAGCAAAAGTTATGCATGGATGAAGTTTGACTGCTACTCAGTCCTTCAAACATCATTCACAAGTTTCTCCTATTTTACAATTCACAATTTATTTTTTACTCTACTTCCACTTTCTATATTTTGTTATGTTCTAGTTTCTATTTCTTGTTCCTCTTGGATGAAATTGGCTAAGTTACATCCAACATGACTCTGAAACTTCATTCACCTATATCTTCCTCGTTTTGTCTCCGATTTCTATGTATTTTATGTTTTTGGAAACCTCTAGACCTATACTCTAGGATTCTTTATTCCAACTTAACCCAAATTTGCTTCCTAAAGTCCTAATTTCTGTTTAGGCCTCGGCCCTAACTAGCAATTGCTAATTGTAGAGGTTTAAATGGATAGGAAGGGTTTAGCATCATACTTTGTACTGTAGATCTTGAATTGGGTCGCTGAGGTTCCCTTCTTGCGCCATTTTGATTATCCTCTTGTCGGATTGCCAATTTAATTGTAGGAAAAATCAATCCAATTACAACTCAAAGTTTGGCTATTTTTTCCCTTCTTTCCTTCTTCTCCTTTTTATCTTCTACACTATTCTTTTTTGCCATGTTAATGGCCTACCAACCACCTTTCCAATACCCCAAATAATTAAGTGGAATGTTCTTTTTTCCTCTCACGCTTGACCCACTCAATGGCCCACAGGATTCCTTCTAATCTCCTTCCTACTTCGTTTCTCTCCTATTAAACCAATTCTTCCTTCCCTTTGTTCCCAAGTTGTTTTGTAGCTTGTTGTTGTGGATATGACTCGAGAGATTGTTGGTAGAGAGAGAGAGGGTGAGGCTTTGGTGCAATGTGTCTATCACTAATTCTACTCCTTCCTATTTCTTTGGCTTAATCTTCTTGTAACTATCTCTACTTCACGTCTATTGTTAACTTAATTCTACTCTATCTAATTCTACTCCCTACTTATCCATAATTTGACCCCCCTTTAGCTATTCTTATATCCTAATTTCTGTGTTTTGGTTAGATCCTTGTCCCCTAATTAAGTTGGTTTTCCTTTTTCTCTCCAAAAGAGAAGTTAACAAAACCAAAAATAAATTAAAAAAGGAAGCGTGGTTGGAGCAGGGTCGGGCCGGGCTGCCGCTGATACCATCTATAGGGTACCGGGCTGCTGTAGGCACGGACTGCTTGGCTGCCACGCGGTAGTGGCTGGGCTGTTAAACCGCCTTGCTACTTGCTGTTCGGCTGCCTTGGGTGGATTTTGTTGGTAATTTTCTCCCTCGTGGAGGTTTCGAAACATGCACAAAAAAATGGAAAGAACGCTTAAACGGGGAAGGAATTTACTTCCTCCGATGGTTCTTCTTTTTTCCCTTTGACTAACACCTCTAATTACAGGATTCCTATTTTGGAAACTAAACCTTGGAGTAGTTCCAACGCCTTTTGGAACCTAAACCTTGATCCTCAGTATTTCCTGGGGTTCAAAGCTTTGCTGTGACTTTGGTTTTAATACCAAATCTAAGACTTTCCTAGGACTTAGAAATCCAAAGCTCCGCTGTTGGTCACGGTTTTAATACACAATCTAGGATTTGGGACAATAGAGATGTTCAAAGCTCCGCCGTCTAAGGGGAGGACCTACTAGCACAACACACCTTCTTAGACAAAAGTTATTTTGCCAAATTCCCACACAAGGTCTCCACTTTCTACGATGTATTAGTGAAAAGGTAAATAAATAAATTAGTACGACCTCCAGATTAGTTCCACTCAAGGCCTCACGCTAAAGGCCCTCCAAAGCGGCATCGCCAAGGTACAGTGGGAGGTGACTTTAGGGTTAGTGTAAGGACTCAAAACCGCTCACAGAAACCTCATAACAAGCACATAGGTAGCTCACTATAAGGGCTCAAGATTGCACACACAACTTAGAAGAGCTTCCAAAGTCCTCCCAAAGCTTGAAAAACACGAACCATTGGGCCCAAAGTGTCCTGAAAACACCGTTAAGGTTTTTTTGGCTAAAACGCCAAAATATCCAACACAACGTGGATCCAACAGACCCCAAAACAAGAATAGGGGTGATTTGAGAGAAAAATGGGTGCCCTTTTATACTCTTCCAGGGCACACACCTCCTCTCATTTAACCTAGGCAATCCTATCACATTAGATTTTCAACCTTATCTTTTAGGATTTTCACCTATTTTGGGTTTTACGTTGGTCCAAACTCTAACTACTAGATATCAACTCCAAATTAAAAACAAATTGCGCCATTGGCTTTAGAAGGTCATTTTTAATTTAGGAAAACCCTTACTTCCGGTTCACTCCAAAAACTTGCCTAAAACTAACGCGAACTAGAATCAGTAAAAGATTAAAAGTCTAGTTTTTAGAGGTTACCTTTTTTGACAAAGGGGATTATCTAGGGTTGTCTGGAAAGCTCTAGGAAGTAAGAAAAGACTCCTTGTTGACTTCGTTCCGATTGTGAGTGCTCCCGGGACGCTGATCAACTCCATGTAAGTTCCTCCAAGTTGATAATTTGGAGGAATATTGGTGATTTGGACACCTCCCGCTATTGAAACACCTCAAAAAAATTGGGGCGCGTTATTACCATAAAAAAAGTTAACCTAATTTTTAGTGAGATTTTACCGCCACCTAGGTAATTACCATGATTTAGTATGAATTTTCTCTCGTGGTTTTAGGTGGTTGACCGTCCGGAAAGGATATCTCTTCAACTCAAAAAATTTCAAAACTTCTTGGGGAACCTCTCATGGAATTTTCCAAGAGGGGTGCAAGTTCATGTCTCCATCTTGCACGTTTTGATATGGAAGGTAAAATACACCTCTGTTGATTTACTAGCAATCAAGAAATCTTCCGTATACAAGGAAATCTTGGCGAATGGATTATGCTTTTGACTTCCTGGCAAGTTTTAGACCCTAGATTAGAGTCCGGTGGCCATAGATTCTTTTGTTGGCCCATCTTGAGAAAGTGACACCTACATACTAACAATTGGAATTAATTGAAATCTATCTTTGGGAATCTATCTAAGAATCTCTCTGAACTCTCCTAAACATACACAGTGATTTTAGGCTATTTTGGGTAAGAACCCTCAAATCTGTTAATTCCCACTACTTTCCAAGTTCTAACTTATTTACAAGTGGGATTTAGAGATATTTTAGGGATAAAAGTCTATTTAGGACCAAATGCTATATTGGCATGTAACATACCTTTTTTGATTTTACACTCTTTTTAGGTCTTTTGCATAATATTATAACTTAAATTGCAAAATTTAAGAAAAAAAAATTATGAGTTTCAAGTGACGAATTGGGAGCTCACATTATCTAAAGAAGTCTTACTCTTGTCCCTAGATGTTTTTTCCACGTATTAGAATTGTCATCAAAACCTAGACAGTGTTGGTGCCCTTCCATTATTCAAATGACTTAATTAACGGAGTTCCTAGATAGAGGGACTTACATAATGAACATCTCAAATGTGCACATCATCATTTGTTGATGCCTCATTGCAGTCACGGTCATCCTCATCATCTGAACACTCATGTAGTTCTTCTTTGTCATCATAGTAATAATGTTTGATGGCCCTTGATTTATGGATTCTCAAATCAAAGTACAATGCTCCTCTTCCACCTCTACGGTTCTTTACTAACCTCATGTGCCAATTCACGGTAGGATCTTCTATATTAGAATTTATTGACAGAGATGATTGCAAAAAACACTTAAACACTTGAATTATTTGTTGCATTTTTTATAGTTTCAGCCTTTTAGTACTTTTTGTACTACAAGTTAATTTCAGTACTATTGGAGGTATGGGTCATGAAATTTGATTGGTCAATTGGATTTCAAATCTACTATTCTAACAACATGTGATATTCATCATTGGATAACAAGAATGGATGGAAATACTTAATTTGCCATAAAAATAGTTTACATTGGCAAATTAGAATTATTAAGGGCCCCCACCAATACTATTGAGTCTTTTTGTGTACCTTGAATTATTATTTTGAGCCACAAGTTGCAATTTACTTTTAAAAATGAGAAACCCACATTTCTATTTTAAAAATTTCAAAATGAATGTGAAATTTCATTACACTGCCAATTTCATGAAAGTCAATGTAATTTTTGGAAAATTGGAAGTTTTTGAATGAAAGCGACAACAATATTTTTATTTTTTTTGGATTTTTTGGTCCAATTATATGCATCATAAACTCTAGTCTTCAAACAAAAAATCTGATCTAAAAACGCATTATATAGTTGTAAAATATAAATTGAATTGTATTGCCCTGTTCAACAAATATTTCAAATGCAAGGGCATTAAGATATAACAATGGTCCATGCTGCAACCTATACTCTTTCTATAATGGATAATGCAATCCCATGCTCTCAATTTCCCCAAAAAATTCAAATATTGACGGAACCAACATCATTTGCATGTTGTCAAGTTGTTGATATTTTAATTCTATAAATGCCAATTTCCTTCAATTTTTGTGTACAACAATTTGAAATGATGTATACCAACATGCCAAGGCACAAAAAGTTTTTTCGGAGTTCTAAAAAAGTTTCACAAAAGATAAAGTAATTCCAAATCATGGTGAACAAAATCAAGTTTTAGACATGGCTAACTTTGAAATTAATTTTCTTTCAAATGACAACTAATTTTTTCTTCAAACTTCCATGGTAAAGTGCAATATGTTGCATACTACAACTTTCATATATCCACTTTTGGACTTTGTCCATTGATGCTTATGGTATAGTTGTTTGAATGAAAACATTTCAGATTTGTACTCAGTTTTGTTAGTCGCTGTATATTTTAATTAATATATTTAAAAGATTTGTAGGATTTAGAAGGGAATAAGCAATTAATCCCTTAATTCCCAAAGCCTTTTTAGAGCTTCTAGAAATTTGCTCTAAATCGAACAAAAAGCCAACATTTTGGGTGTTTGCATGGTTGAGTGGACCAAATGTGGCGGGAGTCTATATCCATATAATTCACTACAAGACTAGTCGAAAAAACTTTGCATAAGGAAAATGAACACAATAATCCAAAGAAAGACACATGTTGGTGTAGGACAAGCATTATAGAGGATCCTTTTAGAACCCTACAATATGTCCTACCAAAAATGCCTAAGGACATCATCTACTCATTCTGGTGTCCTAAATCTTAAAAATTCCAATGGTGTCAATATTTATCCAATCGTCAATGTTGATTTGAAGCCCATCTGCAATTGCTAGCAGCATTTAGGATTCCAATTTATTTTTTGGGAAAACACATTGTTTTGACCCTTCTATGGACTTTTGAAAATATGATTCAATTCAGCCCCTTCAAAAAGTCCATAACTACTATTTTAAGATCAATATCAAGTAAAACAATATGATTTCTAGGTGTCTCAATTTACACTCATAACACATAATGAGTCACTAAAACAATAACAAGAATGTTCTCTTCATTAAAAAGACTCTTATAAAATGCTACATGGAGTTTTCTACATCCAATTTGCAACTTTAAAAGTCCATGGCTCTTTATCTAAAGAAGAAACCTTCTAAATAATTTATGTACTTCTACAAAGTTTAAAAAAATTAGGGTGCCAAAAATTAGTACCCCTACCCATTTACAAAAAAAAATAGGGTGCTCAAAAATACCCCTCGATAGCTTTTTCTAAAAATAGGGAAAAAAATACTTCCAAGAACATAAATATCCCCTATTAAATACCCCATTATTGCACATGGTTACCAAATGTAAGAGGGAGTAAATTCCCTGAGAATGTCTTCAATTTCTTTGGGGAAATATTGTGCAATGAATTGTATTTGCACTACTAGTGAGAAAATTCTGGATAAGGTAATTTCCTAGGCAAATAAGAAAATGATGCAGACATTTCACGTAAGCAACCCTATACATGACAATGATATTAAACGCATGTCACACTCAACATCAGACACCATTACCTTCATCCCTCAATGAATGTCTGGAAGACACTAATTCTCCTTCGGAATACATAGAGGTGGACAACCCACTTTGTCTTCATGACGTCTTGCTTGACATCATTTTGGACGTCTGCGTGCTACCTCCATAGAAACTTAACTCTTGTGTTTTACATATCCCATATGGTTTATCTTCCTTCTTGTCACCCACTTGTATAAAGAGCCCATCCTCTCTCCTCTACATACTCACATCAAGTGACTTTTAAAGCCATGTGACATAATTGCCAAGTATGGTGTATTTTGTATGGTGTATTTTGTACGGTGTATTTTGTATGGTATATTGTGTATAGTTTATTGTGTATGACATCTTGTATTGGAAATTATAAAATGTATGTGAATGTCATGTAGGACATGTGAGACTATCCATATTAACATCATGCCGAATAGTGCATTCAATCACATGAACGCTAACGTGACATCATTTTGTTCTCCTAAATCATACTAAACATTGCTAGAGGTATTTATGATGAAAACTAAACGTCTACATCGATGTCACAAAACATCTACACGAATAAGGTGACGTCTCAAAATACATCTATAAAAACTTTTGGATGTCTCAGTTGACATCTCAGAAAACATATAGATGTCTAACTTGACGTCTTCAAAGACAGTATTAAAATTCTTAGACAGCACAAAACAATGCTGACGTGGCATGCCACATCATCTTTGCTGGATGCCATATCATGTCCGAGAATGAATGAAAAAATCCTACGTGGCTACCCATGTACCCGTGGCGCTTAGATGGCAGCCACATAGCGACCTTTGAGGACCCCGTTGATCCATATCTTTTTGGATGTCTGGTCAAAAATATATTGATGTCCGACATGTTTTCTGATGTTTTTGGCATGTCTCAGGCAATGTAAAATTTTGGACGTCCATGCAAACATTTTTAGACATCAAATATGACATCAACATGCAGAATCTAGGGATAAAAAAAACATTATTTTCTTATAATGGTTCATTGAAGTTTCTTCCATCTCCAGGCACCTCCTATGTTACTTCATTATGAGTGGATTGACTTGAGCTTGGCATTAGAACTACTCTAGATGGACCGTGCGGAGCTAATTTAACATCCCGCATGTCCTTAGAATTCATCCATTGCAAGACAAAGTTCACACAATTGGCAACTCTATATTGCACAGCCAAGTGTACACCCTCTATCCCACTAAAAAACTCCAAAACGCTTTTCCAAGAGGGATTAACTATATTTTTAGTCTTTGTGCAAGTGATATGTGCATTCAAAAACCAATAACCCCTCACTTAGATCTATGCAAAATATCCAACTTAGGTACCGTCGTTTAAGCACCCAAAATCCATGTGAAAAGTATCATATTTGAGCATAGTTTGTCAATGCTACCTGCTCCATCATTCTTGATGATTTAAAGGTCGGTGGCAACAATGGGATTCTAGAAATATCTACCCCAATTTAAATACCCGCAACAAAGAAACCTGTTCTACATCACAAATAAATCTTCATAGCACCCAAATGGTCACCAAATCCATTGTCAACACTATTGTCTAAGGAAGCACAACAAGTATAAGGTGTGTCATATGGACAAGGCCAAGCTTTCTAGGAGAGGAATGCTCCCTTATTGCTCGACTTGCCTCCACAAGGTCGGGCAACACGGTCAACGCTTACTCAACAATCGAAATTAGTAAGCAAAGCTTTTTAGTGGGACAAAAATTGTGCAATTTGGAGTTTTTTAGTGGGACAAAGGAAGTATGTAAATAATAAAATATGGCATAAAATTTTCCAAAAAAACAAAAATATAGTTCTAAAGTCACATTCCAAAAGGAGTCAAACTTTGTTAGCTATGTTACAATAGTTTTAAGAAGAAAAAAAATCTTTCAACTTCAAGCCCTACTATCTTACAATATGTGAAGCCAAAGTTCTTGAAATTTTCCCAGATATTCCAAACGTTTTTTTCTAACATTTTACCTTTTGAATTTCAAATACAAAATTTTTTCGTTGCATAAGAAATCATCAAAAAATGACTAGTGTATTGCTAGTTCATTTAACCTCCTTGCATTGCACAATGATTCAAAATAAGTTAGACTCTACATTTGCTTTTGAAAATTTGCACGAGTGTACCTAATAAGATTTAAATTTCAATGGTAGAGAGATGCAAATTCATGAAGAACAAAAGATTTACTCCACAAAGGCTTAAAGTCTACTGCCCCATTTTATAGGAACAAAAAAAAGTTGTTTTCCTACACATTGCCTTATTTGTTTTATACACCTTTGTATAGTTGGAATTCAAACAAAAAGTTTTAATTTTTTGATTTTAAACAATGCATCAACAATTGGCAGTTTTGACTTTTCTTCTTCCCAAACACCCTCCATCTTTAGGGATTTAATCCAATTGTACTCCATTATTTTCTTAAAACTATGCATAATATTTATAATTTGATGAAGCTTCTACAATAAATTAAAAAATTTAACTCATATTGTCTACAAATCAAAAGGCTTTTGTTTTTAATATTCATTTAAAAAATTATTTCTATATAAAAAAATAATTTGTATTGATTATAAATCAAAAGGTTTCTAATATTAATTTTGTAACTATGAATAATATATTTTTTGACATCAAAGCCTCATTAATCTTGAAAAGATGAGACCTATCATCAAGGTGTTCTATAAAAAAATGATTTGATTTATGGATTTGCAATAGGTGCATTCTTCATTTCTACAACAATCTTGAAAGTCATCCATCAACCATATTTTGGCCTCAAAGTCCTTCCTAGGTTAAACCTTTAAGAAATTTCTAAGCGTTTTTTATGAAGCATGAGGCTAAATACTCTAAAATTGAAATCCATGCTCTTGTAGTTTTTTTTACATTATCTTTTTTTTGGATTTGGCTTTTTGAAGATTCATTTTTTGGAAAAGGTTAGGTGATTTTTACAACCTCTTTATATTTTAAAACTTGCTAAACTGTTCCATTTTTTTATGTATACAAAATTATAATTTCAAATTGAATAATCATTTGACAACCAAAAATTGATTATACGCCTAAAGAATGGGGTGCATTTTACAAAAAAAAATTCAAAATTGGCATTTCAAAGTGCATTGAGAAAAAAATGAAAATAAATTTTTTTATTGAAATTAAACCAAACAAAAATTAACTACTAAATAAATTGTATTCCGGAATAGAATCTTTTTATGAAACCTTCACCTTGTATATTTGAAGATCATAGGATTTGAAGTTAGATGAAAAGTTATTTTGGACAATGTCCAATGGAAATCACCAAATTTTGACCCAATTTTGTAGACATAAATTATGTTGTATACAACTTTAAAACATTTGACCATTGCATAGTCATGTTGTGTACCACTCTTTTAAGATAGTTGATGTTTTAACATGTCCAACATCATCTAGCACTAGTGTGCCCTGTACTGATGCCACAATAAAAATAAAAGTAATTTTTTAATTTTTTAAATCATAAAAAACTTCAAATTTCAATATTTTTTTCCACGAGTCGGAACGCAATGAAACAAAGCCCAACCACCCCTTCTCAAAGAGAGCTTTCCGACGGTACCAAAAATGCAACCAGGGGACATACAGTCCAAGAAATCTCACCGTGACGTTAACAAACAAAACAAAACAAATAGCCTACTTTAAAGTATGGATTGAAAGGATGCAAGAAAGGATGTTCACAATATGACAACAACAACTCTTGCAAGATTTCATTTCTAATTTTAAAACCAAAATGTTGAAAGAATCAGGATCTCAATGATAATTATAAGGCTTTCTCCTAAATCATGTACAAAAGGAAATTACCAAAAAATAAAACCTCATGATTTTATACTAGAATTTGACCTAATGGCCAAAAAATTGCTCTAATATGTAAAGTGTAGTGAGTAAAGTTGAGTCAATTTTAGTTAGTTAGTTTTAAATTTAACTTTATATTAAATTACTATAGGGACATGTGAGGAAATTTAACCTACTTGCCAAAATCCTAAAAACAATTTTTTCCCCAAGCCTTTCTAAAGTTGAAATTTCATCCTTCAAACTTAATTGAAAAATTTTCATGTATTATTGGTTTGAGCATTTTGACAATATATTAGAATGAATTGAAAATATATAAAAAAGTAAGAAGACACACTCAATGAAACTAAAAAACTAAATCTCTAGTATCTTTGAAATAAAATTGAAATTTGCCAATTCCAACGGTAAAAATTATTTGTTTAATAAATTCTTTTATTTTTAGCAATTTTTAGCAATTTTTAGCAATTTTTAAAAAGTATATTCGAAACTAAAACTTTATATGTCATTCTCTCTTATTAGTTATATAAAAATATTATTCATATCATTCATTCATGAATGATGATAGGATTATTCAAATCGTATCAGAATATAATGATTCTAGGCGTTTTCTCCCTCGATATCTAAACGTTTTCTCTATCAAAAACAAATGAAATTGATTAATTAATTTATAAACATAAATATTCTTTGTGCCTTGCATTGAAATCAAAATGAAAAAGTCATAAAGCTTTTGCAATATTTATCAAAGTGACATAAAATAAAGGATTATATGTAGAGCATAGTAATAAGGACTTACCTATAAAAATCACTTGTAATTACACCAATCTTAGCCTATTTGCCTAAATTTCAAAAATAATTTTTTGGAATTGCGTAACTATTTCAAAATTATCATTTCCAAAGCAAAACCAAAATCTTCATCTTTTTTTAATTTTCTAATGAATCAAATTAGAGGATCTAATCTAGTTTATTTGTCTTAACAGGTTAGAATAAAAGCATCCAATTTTAAAATTTTGATTTTGATTTGAATATTTTTTAAATATAGTTTAATAAAGAAGTATGATAATAGAATTTGAAGTTAATTTGATTACCTACATCAGTCTAGGTTGAGAATATTTCAAAAAATCATTTTTTCTAAGTATAAATGAAATTTAAAGTTTTATAAAAAATTATTATTTCATTTTTACTAAGAGCGTTTACACTTCTACTACTTTGTGAACAAATTACAATGAACTTCACTACTGTATTTGTAGGCACTAAGATACACCATCTACAATATTTTATGCAATTATTTTTATAAAATAAATTGAACATTTTTTTCAATTGTTGATAATATGTACAATCTCAAAAGCAACTTTCTCATATGCATCTCCATAATACTAAAGTCTATAACAATGCTTTCAAATTTCAATTTGTATGATCCATTTGGCTATTAAAACAAAAACGTACACTTAATGTCATTTTGTATATATGTACAATAAACTATCAAGTTTATCTTTTTTTTTATACTTTTGAAATAAGGTAATTAACGATAAAAAAAAATTTAGAAAAGAAATGAGGATACATCACACAAATTATAAAATACGCTCAACTTAAGTGTCAATTATAACAATCAACATTACATTACGGTATAAACATAGTTTTTGAATCCATCATTTATTAGTAGAACCTACAATTGTAGTAATACTAGCAAACTTGTAAGTGTGATAAAATTCTAGATGTAAGATCTCAAAGTTGAACAAAAAATTAGACTTGATATGCTTTAAGTTTTAGAGTGTGTTTAAATGCAATAAAGAGCATTGCAATTGTCACAATGACAATGAGGTTAAAAAGAGGTATATAAAGTCCCATCACACACTCAAGGTGCATAGAAATGCTCAATTTGCACTAATTTGATCAAAATTTTGATATTTGCACAAAAAAATGCACTAGCATATCTACTCCTTTTTCTAGAGATAATGCATGATTCATAAACTTCAACAAAAAAAACTCAAGACAAATTTTTCCTCATGATTTCTATAAAATACACATTTAAAAAAACAGAAAGTGAAAAATATTTTTGATCTTTTGGGGGTGGTTGCAAGAAAGACTAGTACTGTTTTGCGTCACACTTGAAATGACGGAGTTGTCATGTGCTATAATTTTTGAAGCATGAATCCGATTAACTTGAAGTTTTTATTGGAGATGGATAACTTGATAGTATTCGGATTCCTTATTTTTCAGAAATTTTCAGAAATTCTTTATATTTAAATTTAAATTTAGCTAATTTGTCACTTGGAGATTTTATTTCGCGGTTTAGGGTTTTTTTAGTACTGGGGAGTATTCAAAATTAATGATCTGGAGTTGAAATTTTTTGGGTCTATTTGCATAGTAGGAAGTCATGTTTCTACTAAAGGAAGTTTAAAAATATTTTATGTCCTCCACATGCGTGCAAACAGGGCTTCCTTGCGCGCGCATTTCTGAATATTGAAGATGGTTTTGAAATCATTCTTTTGGTGAAATCTCTTAATTATAAAGTTCTTCCAAATGAAAATCTTTTAGTTTTCTTAAAAATTTCTTTTCCTATTTTTTACAAATTAAAATGTGACAATACCTATTTTCGTGAGATTTTGCTAATTTATGAGATTTTTCTAGTTCTCCTACTTAGAGATTTTTCCTATGCTTTTCCTTTTGAAGGTACCTTCTTCTTAAAGGTGTATACATTAAAAATATTTTTCACATTTTCTTAAAATTATTTTTTTAATTATATAGTACTCCCAAAAGAAAATATGAGTACTATGGAGAACGCTACAAAATCCGGTTGGTCTTGCAATCATCCTTTGAATCCAATCTAAGGTTTTGAACTTCAAAGTCAAATATATATATATATATATATATATATATATATATATATATGTTTAAAATATTATTAAAATGATATAAACAATCATAACAACTGTAATTATTATATTATAAATTTTGGAAATTATCTCAATTGTTTTTTGAACTAAAATCTCTAAATTTAATATGCACAATGCACCAAGGTGAGGCTCTCTTGGTGTAAATATCTTATTATCAAGCACTTCGAGATATTAAATTTTGGGAGGTGATGGTTACGCAATCTAGACCCTTTTGTTTCAAAAATTGTCCTCAAGCTCAAATTCAATGGGAACTTACTGTGAACATTTTTCAAGTTTTATCAAAACACTGCTAAGTAGTGCACTGTGACAAAAGTTTGTGTATTCTAGCATGCAAGAACTAAAAAAGAAAGCCTATAACCAAAATATACTATATAATAATTTATTCATCATAACAAAGCCACCATATAAAATCCAAAAATGCCTAAATCATACAAACTCCTCTTAATAACTTGATTCCCAAATGTAGCATGGATAGCATATATTAAGCCTCACTCAAAAGCTATTTAACTTTTAACTTAGAATGAGTTGTGTTTGACCATCACTAGATTATAAATTGTTTTTTATATCCTCCTTGTCTTTTTTAAGTTGATGATTGCTATGTCCTAAGTTTGGTGGTAATTTTGAAAAATAAACTGAAATCAAAGAGGTGAAAGTCCTTTGTTAAGGGCCTACCCGAGGGGCCTACAGCCCCCAAGGCCCCAACAGATGCATTCCAAGCACTTTTTCTTGAACTTCTTCTTTGGATGTCATGGGTGTGGCTTTTCTTTGGCAAATGTGGTATGCTTGTCATTGCCTAGTTTTGATAATACTCCCATCAATTCCTTTCAATTTCCTCACTTGCTTGACATGACACGGTTCAAGGAGGAATGGTCAAACATAACACCATTTTCAAACTTTCAACAAGTGCAACGAAGCTTGGCAAGTACCCGTTAGGAAGGACTTTTTCTCTTCTTGGTGTTTTAACTCTGTTTTCAATAGTGGCAACTTGTACATTATGAATTGGAACACGTCTCATTGGTTTTAAAAATATGTTGTCCCTCTTCATCGGGACCCACACTATTGTTCATTATTTTACTTCCTTCTTTAAATTTTTATGCATAAAATCACTTTGATTCTTTATTATTATTATTGAAATCCTTTGCTGAAAGAGATGATAAATGATAGAATAACGAGTAAATCGGGTCAACCCATGCACAGTGGCATGGCCCATACACCTAAGTGTCTGTTCCAGTAGATACCTCTCTAAGTTGATAGAGTTGGGACCGGTTTGACACATTGAGTTAGAGAGGTTATTACATTAAGGAGGGTCATCATGTTCGTACGTGGTTCATATTGTCAAGTTGGGACTGGCAATCAATACTTCCTGACAACGCTTTATTGACTTAGAGGGGATCAACTTAGAGAGGTTCTACTGTAGTATAGGAGAAACAATACAACAGACATGGAGAAATACATTATGTATTACCAATCTATATCCTAATGTTCCATTGAATGATGGAGTGACTGACCCACAGCCACCTTGGTGGCTATTCATGAAATGCAGGAAATGGACCCTGGCAGCAGCAGCGCATCATCCACCATGATCGCCGTCAATGCCAAGAGGAAGCTGAATTCCCGGATTCCGTCGAATGCCAAAGAAGCTGAATTCCCAGATTCCCGGATTCCAGTGGCAGAGTGGACAAATTTGCCCAAGAAGATTCTCAAGTTTGATGTCGCAATGATCACGGACAGGAATGTTGTGAATGGCAAGCTGCTCTCGAGGACAGGATTTCTGTCGTGGTCTGTAGTCAACAGCAGTTTGCGCACCCAGTTCCTTACGTTAAGTTTGTCGCTTCGAATCCACCACATGTGGGGGGTTCAGGGTCACTCGAGTCTCTGCAAATTCGTCCGTGCAACGAGGCTCCCCTTGTCGTTCTCCTCTTGCCAATTAACTCACCTCTTCCCGGCACTTCTGAGAATCTGGTGGGAATTTCACTCAAATGGATCCTTTCACACAACTCTGGGAACTGCCAAAATGGGAGCTAGTTTTTTTGGGGGTTCTAAGGTTCCGTTTAGGTCATCAGATTCTCGAAGTGGGCCCAGGAGCAAAACGAATAACATTATGAAAGAAACGACCCCGGAAACGACGAATGAAAGGCCCTTGTCCCAGAAGCTGAAGAGCAGGAGGGTGGGGTCCAAGGACCGAGCTGCTGGCTCCCTTTAAAACGGGAGCTCCGGCGACTTCATTCTCAGGTTCCTGGCTACCAAGAAGTTGACATGTCTTGTCTGAGATCCTTGTCTGAGATCACTCGTTTTGGCCGTGTTTTGTTGTAGGGCCCCAGTCCGCTCCTGGGCCAGCACTCACCTCGTGTTGTGCCCCAGCCTCTTCTTCACTCGGGCTGTAAGAGTGTGACCCCTTTGCTTACCCAGAGCCTTGGCAAGGTAGTTGGTCTGTGTTTCGGGCTGTGTTTGTGAACATCAGCTTGTTGAAATATTGTTACATTTGCTGCTGGTTTGGTACGTCTCTACTCAATTCTTCAGGGTTGATGAAGAATCTGGTTTTGTAACAGCGAATGTCACCCTCGGCCCCTGGGTTGGCTTTCTGGTAAGTTGGCTGGGAATTTGGTTTCAGATATGAGTGGATGACAGCGAGAGAGAGCACGCTAGAATGCGTGCATGCAGCGAGCATGGATTTGTTCTTGCGTGCCCTCTCCCGTCGTCATCGATCTTGTCTGTGATCAGTTATATATAACTAGCGGTTCTTTTATGACTCTGCCGCTGTACTGTTTATTTCAGTTTATTTTGTTAGCAATTTTGTGGAAGATGTGATCGGACTCATTTAAGTTTGCAGCTGCAAATTTATGCAATGAAGGTTTTGACAATATTGACAATGATAATTTGATTTTTTTGGATTTGTTGGATCAATTATGTGCATCACAAACTCTAGCCTTTGTACCAAAAAAATTGAACCTAAATTGCATTATACGAGTGTAAAATATAAATTGAACGCATTGTCCAATTCAACAAATACTCCAAATGCAAGGGCGTTAAGATGTAACAATGGTCCATGTTGCAACCTATACTCTCTCTACAATCATGGCTAATGCAATTATATGCTGTCAATTTTTTAAAATTTCAAATATTGCATGAATCAACATCATTATTATGTTTGTCAAATTGTTGATATTTTAAATTCTATAAATGTCAATTTCCTTCAATTTTTGTGTACAACAATCTAAAATAATGTCTACCAAAAAGTTTGGGGGAGTTCTAAGAAAAATTTGACAAAAGATGAAGTAACACTAGTAAAAAAAACATGTTTGAAATGACTGTCCTAAATGACTGAAAAGTGTCTACAATGACTCATTTACAGTCATTGTGGACAATTTCTAGTTGTTTAGGACAATCATTTATAGCTTCTTTTCTACTAGTGTAATTCCAAATCATATTGAACAAAACCTAGTCTTAAACATGGCTAATTTTGAAATTAATTTGCTTTCAAATTACAACTAATTTTTTCTTCAAACTTCTATGGTAATGCGTAGCTTGGGTTGCACACTACAACTTTTGTATATCTACTTTTGGACTTTGTCCATTGATGCTTAAGGTATAGTTATTTGAATTAAAACCTTTCAAATTTGTACTCAAATTTTGTTTGTCATTGTAGCAATTGATAAAATTAATATAGGGATAACTCAAGTCTCTAATCATCTACATAATGAAAACAATAATATCAAACCTAATTAGAAACCTACCTCTATTCCATGTGGTTGAGTTCAAAAAGAAAATCAAATTGAATTCTTCTAGATAATTAAGGGATATCAAATATATATTCTATTTGTATAATATTTAACCCCTAAAGGTTTATGACTATGTTTCATCAAAAAACACTTCAAAATAGCCATTCCTAATGCAAAAAGCTACAATGAAAAAAACCCTACTTTTTTATATATTCAACTGCATAAGATTTCTATCAAAAATGTATTAAAAAAATTTAGAAACTTTGACCTTGTATTATACATGTTAGATATTAATATTCAAAGGAAAAATACAAGATTTTTTAAACCTAACAATTTTAATTTTTTAGCCTTTGAATTCTTTTAATAAAAAAATTTGCACTATAGAATTTTGAAATTTAAATATTTATAGAGAAGAATTGAATTGAGAATTTAAGGAAAAAATTAAAAATAAAAAAAAAGATTTTCATCCTTTAAATAGAAGTAAATACAAGATGGAAGAAAAAATTAAACCACAAATAGTTCTAAATTAAATGGATTTGAAGCATGACAATCCTACTAGTGAGCTCAAAAAAAAAATCCTTTAAAATATTTTTTCAAGAAGAAGCATAGATTGCCAACAAAACAAAACAATACTCTTCTTTGTATCAACATGACTAATTCAAATTGATTAAATCACAGCTTTCCATATAGACATGAATATAATCTATAAAGAAGTAAATTAAAATCATAATTTTGATTTTTTGAGATTTTCTTATTGCCCATAGTTGAACATTTTGAGCTTAAGAGGCCGCATACCTTTTTTCCAAGCAATGATTGAAATAAAAATTATACTCTTAAAAATCTAGTACATTTTTTACCTCCAATAGAATTTTTTAAAAATTATTGTTGAATTTGAAACAATAGGAATTTATCAAAAAAATTAAAAAAAAAATTCTAGAACTTTGATCCTTTAGGAGTTAAGGCAACATTTCCTTCTATCTAATTTTTTATTTCTCAAAGAATTAAAAAGTTTCTAGTTTGATTTTTTAAATTTCCATTGTACAAAAGAATCTACAGCTTTTGACAATCTCTAGATGCATTGAGATGTTCATTCTTTAGATCCCTTGTGGATGCCAGCAAGCTAAACTGCTTGAAATATGTCTTTGGGGGTCACTATATGCATAGTTAGAAAACCATGAGAAAACAAATGTAGGATATCATTAAAACACTGTAGGTAAAATTACAATTTTTAAAGTTGTAATATAGGATTCTTTTATTTTGACTAAAAAGGTTAGAATAACTATGGGTTATTTGAAAAAAGTTGTGGTAGTTATTACAATAGGTCCAATATAAAGTACCTTAAATTGAAAAAGATGGCATAACAACCTGCCACCTTATGAGATCCGAGGTCTCGGAGCTTGAGATTTTGGACAATTTGATGCGTTGAACGGGATTCCATTCTCTAGCTACATTGTCTTCATATTGTGTAATTGTGATCTTTATGTTGTCAGCAAGTTGTTTTCAAGTTGTGTATATTGTATGTTATAAGTACATGTATGTTTTATTTGTATGTATACTTGTGTTTCAATTTTTGTAATTAATGTCTGTATTTTTTCTTCAAATTATATAAATATTGTCTTTATGTTGTCTTCAAGTTTTATTCAGGTTGGATGCATTAAAAAAGTTCAAATTTTATGGTATTATTGTTATAAAAGGTCTATAATATAAATGTAGTTGGATATTATAAATTTTTAGTGTTGTATTATTTGCTTGCATATTTACATTGTTTTCTTTCTTATTTACCTAAATAGTTCATTTACCATAAACGTGCTTTGTTGTCAAAGAGTTGTACACTCCATTGTGTGCACAAATTATAAACTCTACTACATTGTAATCAATATATTGTCTTTACAAAAGAAAAAAGAAAAAGAAATTACCAAAATGATTTGGTTTAAAGAAAGGTGTTAGGAAATTGTAATAAAGTAGGGTACAATTTATATGTCTAACAAAAAACAATACCCCCCTAGAAAGTATGGTTGGTCGCTCACCCTGCTCATAGTTTGTAAAAAAGTATGTAGTGGTCCCCTTGAAGAATATATCCCCTGCTTCAAGCTTGTGGATGCTCTTTAATATTAATGGGCAAAAGTGCAAAACTGTGATGTGATGATTCATTATTGCTTTTAAAAAAATTGTCCTTATGAAGTAGTAATAAGGTAATAGAAGTCTTAGTATATATAAGTAAGTTTCTTATTGTAAAATTGGTATGACTAATAGCAGTTGATTTGTAAGACCTCCCTAAAAAATTGAAAAAAATACTAACTCTATGATAGTAGGAAGCTTCCCAAAATTCTAAAAAAGTCATTCTCAAACTTTGAATCTTAAGGGATAATTGATTATAGTTTTAGATTACAATGATTACCAACAACTCTACAATAATTAAGTTTAAAACCAAAATATTTTTAATTCTTATTTTTCCATTCTATTCAAAGATTTAAAAATACATTCTTCATTAGTTACAACATAATTTTTTTAGCTAAAATTAGGTATGAAGTTTAGTTGTAAGCCTCAAATTTAATACAAATATAAAATATTTGTTATTTTCCAAATAAAATTACACTTTCAAAACAATTTGTACCTTAATCTTAAACGTTTTGATTGAGATGTTAAGAAAATATCCTACTCCCTTGAACCATCGCTAAAAATTGGTGCACATGAATTTTCATCTTAAAGGATATAAACCTCATGGTGCAAATATTTCACACCAAGTCAAATCAAAGTTTGCTACACCTTATCTAGACAAAATGAAATAAACGTTTATTTTCACTGACTTCAACACTAATATCATGCAATCCATTTGACCAATCTCTAAGAAGGAATTTTACAACAAGACTAATAATACTTGTTTCGATTGAAGTCTCTTAAATTTGCATGCAATACACATGGAAGGCAATTAAAGTGGTTAGTTCCAAGTCACTTTAGAAAAATATAGAGAGGTACTAAAATAAGCATGTTAGTAATTTGAACTCAATTTTTTGAAATTATTTTATTGTTAATATTCCACTCTTTTGTATACCTTATAATATATATTATTTTCTTTTCAAAAGTTCATATAACTATCCATACTACTTCTATTTAGTACAAAATCACCATAATTGTTTATTTTGCAACAACTTCAAGACAAGAAGCACAATGGTTGTGGCAAAAGACCAAAAGTGTGCAATTAAATATCTTTTAGAAAGCATGGATATCCAGATGACCCAAACAAGCTATAAAATTATCTTTAGTTTCCAAATTTTCTATCCAACTTTCAATAATTTGTTATATTTCATCCTAGGGATCCAATTTATAATTTATGTTGTTTATTCTAATATTTTCCTACTATTACCATTGTTTCACATCCTTTTTATATTTATATCAATCATGTTCACAAAACAACTCCTTTTGGTACAATTTCTTGAGTTTTTTTTCCACAAGACAAGTTAAAGGCAACCCTATCTTAGTTTCCACATTGGTTCTAAAGTGGCTTAGATGCCTTTGGATTACAATCCTCCTTAACCCCTAAAGGCCCATTGTCCCCTCGGGGGACAAATGGGATTTCGGGCAGGTACCTACGGGCTGAAATTTTGTCCTGATTTTTTTAAACTTTTTTTGAAGATAGAAAAACTGATAAGCTTTGTGGGAATATAATTTTTTCCACAATCGGTGCCCGGGAACAATAGTTATGACCAAATAAGCTCAAAACAGGGGACGGCGGGCAGCTCGGGCAGCAGAAAAAAAATGGACAAAAATTTGAATTTTTTTTTTTAATATTTTTTTTCTGATAGATTATATTTTTGCCTATCTGGAAAGCTTTGATTCATTTCATTTGGATGTGTTATGAGAAAGTTATGGATTTTCTTGTTTTTCGGGCAGTTAGAGCATCTTCTTGAAAAAGATAACTTGTAGGATTCATTTCTGAATGAAATTTTTCAAATTTTTCAAATTTTTTTTTTCCACATGGTCTGATTTACTTGCTAGAACAATCTCACCATTGGGATTAGTACATTTTAATTCCATCTAAAATATATGAATATTTTAGATTTTCCTTTTATCTTGGACCTACTTCTACTTAACAATTTTTTTAAGAATGATAATTAAGTTTTTTTGAATTTTTTTTTTTTTTCCTAGACTCTCAACTCAATTCTCTACAATAAAGATTAAAAGCTCAAAACGCTGTAGTGCAAAAATTTTAAGTTAAAAATGTTTAAAGCCAAAAAATCTAGCCCCGCAATGTGCTGAAAAACTTGTTTTTTTCACTTTAAACGCAGATATCTTGCAATTTGTGCGGTCAAAAATTCTGAAATTTTTTCCATACATTCTCATACTAGTTAGGTGTAAGATCCTGTGGTTAGATGTTCAAAAAAAACATTTTTTAATTTTTTTTATACTTTGCTATAGAAATGGCAGTTTTCAATGTTTTTTGGCAGAAAAAAGGCCTTGGGCCTTTAGGGGTTAAGATTTTCAATGTATAATTTTGATTGTCTTTCTCAAAAGGTCATTGTATTTGTGAAAATGTCTCATATGCATGCATTTCATGGTGGTTTTAAAGGCCACCCAAAATCAATCATGTATGATTGTTGATGACGGATTTGGTAACTCATATTCAAATATTTCATTGTTTACATTAATAAACAAATTCAATTTCTATATGCTTTTCCAAATCATTACATTAACCCTTTAGTGACCGGTCGACCACTTTTGGGTTGATTTTTGGACTCTCAGTCTAATATTGTTCAAAATACATTTGATCACAAAAATCTCAAAGAGGAACGCAATTAGAATGTCTTTGTGCGCTTCAAACAAAACCAATTTCAAGAGAATCGGAGCATTGATGAATTAGCTATGAGGTTGCAAACTCAAATGGCCTAAACCTTTAAATGGGAAGTGTTCAACAAAAATACAAAAAAATATCAACCAAATTGTGAGATTTTTTTATAACTTGATGTCTTGACAAGGTATAAGTGTTGCTTTATAATCTCATGAATGCCCAAAGTAAACTTATACATTGGTATTTATGTAGCGCAAATTCTAAAGGGTCATTCAAGTCATTGATTTTTGAAAATTAAGGAAAGCAATTCAAACTCCAACAAGGCTCTAGAAGCAAACATGATTTAGAGGTACATTTCACTTTCTTCAATGTACCAAATCTGCACATTTTAGAAGGGTATTCATTTTGTTGACCACATATGACCATTTTTTGTGAACTTCAAAAATTTGTAACTAATTTCACAAAGCTTGAAAAAATATGAAACAACTTGGATTAGATGCCTATTCTACTTGTCTTTTGAGGAAAATCTACTAAAAGTATTTAAAGATGTTTCACCTCCACAAAATTCAATTTTAGCCCTTAAAAGGTTGATTTATGGACCTCCTACCTTATTTATAGCAATTTGTACCGTTGGATGAGTTTGATTTTTTGTTAGGTTGAAGAATCTCCCTTATGGAAACACCTTGTACGGTTTGATCTAAGACTACATCTTTAGAGTGGCCACAAAATTCATTTTCTTGAAAAACTACGCCCGCCCTCCAAATCAACCACGGTCACTAAAGGGTTAATTACAAACTGTGATTAATGCAGTCTTTCTTGAACTCAAAACAAATGTCATTTATATGTAGACTATTAATTTCTTTGCCTCCAAAAATTAAACATTAAAGTGATTATTGGTAAGAACTCAAAGACTGTCTCATCAATTTCAATGAAGAATGCATCCCGTTGAACTTGATCCGCAAAGAGTTGGACTTAACCCCTAAAGCCCTAAACTGCATTTTTTTTGGCAATATAGCAATTTTGGGCAGCTCACTGCAAATGGAATTGTTAGTTTTTTTCTTCAAAATTTTCACACAACATGTGCCCAAGGAGTAGCTTCAAGGTGTAATAATTTTCATAATTTTTGACTACATGACTACAAACTTATTGTATGATATATAGTTTTCAATGCTAAGTTGGTAGCTTAAAAAACCACTTTTAAAAAAAATTAAATAATTGGAATTGGTTTCGTAGATTTATATACATGTGAAAAGCTTTGAATCATTCCATTTTGATTAATGAGATAAAAATTATGAGAGGTTTTAATTTATGGGCGGTTGTAGATTCTCTATCTTAACATTAGAGAAAAAATCAGCCCTCCGAAGGGTTGCTCCGGAGTGGCAAGCCAAGCTATTAAAATGCTTGGCTTGTCACTCCAGAACTGTCTTGTGGTGAGCAGTCAGCTTGGTTGATTGCTCGCCGAAACGGTCAGAAATCGCAATTTTTTTTTTTTTTTTTTTAAATTTTTTTAAAAGATTTTAATTTTTTTTTTTAAGATTTAAAAAAAAAAAAAAAAAAATATATATATATATATATATATATATATATATATATATATATATATATATATATATATATATTTTTTTACTCGTAGTTTTCGGTTCCTGCGTCACTGTTGCTGCAGTTTCTGCTGCGCAGAAATAGGGGAAAAACTAATTTTTTTGGAAAAAAAAAGTAAATTTCAGGGTCCCTCGGAGGGCTACAGAGCAGCCCTCCAGAGGGCCCAGATTTTTTCTAATGAAATAAACTTTGTAATTCTTTATTTAACTCGATTTTCAATATTTTTTGAAAAAAATAAAATCATAGTATGTAGATTGCTTATTACAACATTGCAACCATTGGATTGGCATTTTTCAATTTCATAACTAAATTCCTAACAATTTAAGGTTTTGAATCATTCTCTACTTCAATTTTTTTCCTATGTGTTGTACACTTCCAAATGATTTGAAATTTTTCAAGCATATAGCCAACTTGCCTTGAAGGATGAATCTCAAGAAGCACAACCATTTTGGACATTTTTTCATACAAATGTTTCCTTGTAAAGTGCAGCTCCCCTGTTTTTCGCAGGGGCAAAAAAGAATATTTACCAATTCAAACGCTAATATCTTGCAATCTACACACTGAAAATTTCTGATTTTTTTTGCCACATCTTTTCAAACTAGTGTACTATAAGATCCTTTGGTTACGTATGTCCAAAAATGTTTTCTTCTAAAAGTTGGTACCAGTACTAAAAATGACAATTTTGAAGCATTTTTGGTGAAAACAAAGTCAAAAACCTATATGGGTTAAAGCAAACTTCATCCCGTATTAGAATTGAAAATAAACTTTGAACTTTGAGTGATTGCAAGAAACACATGTCCTATTTTGTGTCACATCCTATATACTGATTTGTTTTTTGGCTATAACTTTTGCGTTTTGGCTCCACATGAATCAAGATTTATAGGTAAGGTACTCATTACTATTATAGGGTGATTGCATGAAAGACCGGTACTGGAACTTTGTCACAGAAGGGGTGTTTGAACTGTTTGTTCTTGTAACTATTGGACAATGAGTTGTTTGGAGTTGAATTTTTTTGTGAAGTTCTCTATGTTCAATACTATTGTGATGCATAATTTTCAGAATTTTTAAAAAATACTTTGTAATTTATATAGAATAAAATTAATTTGTCACGTTTTGAGTTTTTGGGGTTTTTAGTACTGAGGAGTACCCAAATTGAACGATTTGAACTTGAAATTGAGGTGCTCTACTTGTGCACTATGAAGGCACCCTTCCACAAAAGAACGCCTCAAAATACTTTATTTTATGTCTACCATGCTCGTCGCAAGAGGGCTCCTTTGCGCATGTGCTTGTGAGCAATGAACATGACTTACACCCTCATTTTTTGGTGGAAAGTGATGACCATGGAGTCTATAGAAATGGCCAATTTTTATTTTTATTTTTTAAACAAACCTTGATTTACTACAAATTAAAACGACCATGTATCCTTTTTCAGGGCGGAAAAGTGGATCCTGGAATCCGGCAGTAGTGCTGGGTACTGCTGAGTACTGAGGAGCGGGCCCACCTGTCCTGTTACTCATGTACGTGGCAGGTTCTCATCTGTAGCTCCGCCGCCTCCTTTTCCTTTTGTGCCATCATTGACTGCAATTCATGAAAAAGAATGGGATTGACGGCGGATTATGAAGTTGCCCAAGTCCCGTCGCAGGCGCCTTAGGGTTGGTCGCTGTGGCAACTAGAATTTGGAGACAGGGAAGATCAGGTCGTCTCTTGCCTTTTCTGTAGATGGCATTGTCATGAAGTGGGCGGTTTGCAGATCTGCATAGCACCTGAAGCTCAGGAGGAGGGTAGAACATCGTTGTGAACGTTCTAGCGAATGTCGACAGCGGATGCGTCGACGCGGCGCGGAAGACGTCCGATCCCTACTGTCCGCGCAGGTCCACGCACACGACAACGTGCAGTGGAGACACAACAAGAAGAGGAACGACGGCGTGCTGCAATCCGACAACAACGGAGTCGTGCTTGGCGGAGGCCGGTTGGTCCGGATGCTGGGGAAAATGCGGTCTCGTTGGAACAAGAAGGCACTGCCGGTCCACGTGATCGTTCTTCATTTCGTACCACTGTGAAGCGACATGCGGATCGCATTTCCGCCACCTTGATGGAGCTTCTTCAGGAAGTGGACTGTCGGCGCCTTCGTGCTGCTATATTGAAGAGGGTATTGCGATACAACGAAGTGCGGGTGCTGCTTCCCGCTGATTATCCCAGTCCACAAGATGTGAAAGTGCAGCAGAAGATTTTGCAGAATATCCGGGCAGAACTGGAGTGCATTAAAATTCCAAATTCCTCAGGGAAATTGGCAAGAAAGCGCTCCATTCTCGAGGCTGTTGTCTCCGAAGCAGATGCTGACATTAGCCAATTTCACCGCATTCTTGGTACGAAGAAGAAGAACTTGGTTGGAGCTGTGGAGCGCTTGCAGAGCGCTTCCAGCAGTAGCGGAGACCGATTAGTGTTGCCCCGCCAAAGAAAGCGTGAAGGAGGGATTCCCAAGGCCGTGAAAAGCGAGGTCACAATTTGGTGGACTGAGGAGACCCGTGTGAGTCCTAACAGGAAGGACATTCAGAGGAAACGACAAGGTCGCAACGTCTACGACACGCATGCAGCTCATCTGCTACTGGAAACGCAGGTCTGTGCATACGTGGTACTCATTATCATGATTCGTGCACTTCGTTCGGCATGTTCCACTATTTTGTAGTCCATTGAATTGTTCCATTTCATTACTTCTCCACAGGACGTCCTGCTTGACTGTAGTAGTGGAAACTATCTTCGATGGTGGTTGCTCAGACGCTGATGATGTCAATTGCGCCCATAGACAATTTTCTTTCCCTTTACAGTTTGCGATTTGTATTCACCACTTTCCCCAGTGCTTTGCCAATCACCGTTCTGCACGTCAAGCACGATGGACTACCACAAAAAAGTATCATCGTGCGGACGATGTATGGCTCGGGGTTGTACTATCGCAATGCAATACTCTCGTTAGTGTACATGCACTCGCAATGTAGAAGTGGTAACTTTGTCATGGTCTCCAAGTATAAGTACTGCCTTCTAGAGAAGTGCAGCACTGTTGTTATCTGTGCTGTACCATTCAATGGCTTGTAGCTGTATAGCGGAGTACACTGAGTATGGTGCAGGACAAACTGCTGGACTGGTTAGCATAATTCAAGCACTGGGGCCTAATAAGGAGAACGCCTTGTGCACTTTCGTAGCGCTGTCCTCGTCCGATATAGTATTGGACGGTGTTGCCTGTCCTTTTCTTTTGGAAGTGCATCAACCCCCAGTACTTGTACAGCCTTGTCCCTGGCTGATCAATACTCAAATATTCTTCTCTACTGCCTTCAGTCCTAAATGTATATTCAAGTGGCACTTATGGTGCAAGCGCAAGCAACGCACTCATAACAGAAGTGCCCACTATAGAACACGAAGTACTCTAGAGTACTTCCAAGTACGCGTCAGTGTTGTAGACAATGGTCGAAGGACACGCCGTTCTAGTACTTGGAGGAACGATTCACTGCTTAGAGGTCAGTGCGTACCTGTACTAGGATATGAGGCCGCTCTACTAGTACTCATGTGGACGTAACATAGTACTCCATGTGGATTGCATTGCACTGTCGATACTACTACAAGGTACTCAGTTTGTCGGTCGGGACTTCAATAGTACTGTCGCCACTGCTGAGTAAATATACAGAGTGCCATTGAGTACTATTGTTGTGCATGTTGCTGTGAATGCATTATTTGAGGATAATTGATGTGCGCCCAGCTTTCACTGCTTCCAGACATGTCTTCCCATACTGACACAAGAGAGATTGCAGTGCAGTTCCAACTTCTTACAGTTGCTTCGTAATGCACTTTGCTCCGTGCTCCATACATGCCTTGCTCTGTGATATCATACTGAAGGAAGTGAGTGGTAATGTGCAGAAAGAATTGTACAACCGCTTTGTTGCTGCTCATCCGGAGTGCGTGATAATGCTACGAGCATTTGTTTACTTGCGCCCTTACTTTGTAATCAAATGTAAGGAGCGTAATGTTTGCTGCTGTCGATACCATGTTCAGGTTCTGTTCCTATTGGAGGCATTGAATGCCTTTCAACATCCACGGACCGGTGCACACTTCCTTCTGCATTGCAGTTGTATATGCCTTGTCTGCGGAGTCAACGACGACGGTGTATGCAAAGCTGGAGACAGTCGCTTCGTGGGGGTTACAGCATTGTGGGAGTCCATGCTATGCCCTAAATCTGACGACTCTGAATTCCATCGTCTTGAATGTCTACTAGGAACATGCAACAGATGTGGCGTGAATTACTTCAAGTTGTGCCCCCTTGAAAGGGCGGATGCTTCTAGACTGAGCATCAAGTGGAAGCAATTTCAATACCAAGTACTTGGGTCTTCAGTAGATGGTAGGCCACAGAAGCGCATCACCGAGGTCCTGCGCACAACTACATTCCCAGAGTTCTTTGAATTCTTCAAGCCCACTCTGCAACGCTTCATATGGCAAAATTTTGAAGCCCGTTGGCAAACTGAACAAGCAAAACTTCTTCGCTCATGCTTGCAGGAGGACACCGTTTTGAGCCACATTGACTTTGCTGAAAACTACACCTTCCAGGTGCAGAATGAGATCCAGTCTATGTACTACAACTCCATCCAAATTACTATTCTGGTTCAAGTCACTTACCACATTGCTTCCGTGGAGGTGGATGGAGAACTGCAGCCTTCACTGAGAAGGGAAACTCATTACTACATCTCTGACGATCGAACTCACGACACTCTGTTTGTGCAGCACTGTCTTATGCAACACTGGCATTGGTTTTCGTCAAATCATTCACCACCTCGAGTGCACTTTGTCTTTAGTGACGGCTGCGCCAGCCAATTCAAAGGGGCAAGAGCCCTGTACTTTGCTGCAAGGTCAGTTTCTCCTACTCATCGTAACATGTGTTCATTTCTTCATTGTAGTGACTACCAATACATGTAGGGCAGTACTCACTAGTACTGAAAAGGAGTACTGCAGTACTGACAAGGACTGGGTAGGGAAGTCAATCGTTTTCTTTTCACCAACCGCACAGCCACCATTCACTGGTTCCGTATTGCAGATATCCCTCACTGACGAGGGGGTGTACAATGCACTGGAACTTCTTCGGATCCGGATACGGGAAAGGTGAATGGGATGGCGCCGGGGCCGTCGTGAAGCGTAAGCTCCGGTCGGAACAACTACTGAATCCTCAGTGCAATCTGCAGTCCGCCACTGACTGCGTGACTTTCTTGAATGCGGCACTGGGTGGCCAAGTTCCAAATGGACGTGAACGAGTCAGGTGGGATGTGGGCTACGTCTACGTGTTCATGTCCTAGCGCAGCTACCTTACTGTCAATACTATGCCTTCATGCACTGACTTTCGGTGGTCCAAACCTCGTCCACGCCATGTTGACGTCCATGATGTTTGCAAAACTGCACGGACAGTGCCCACTCATGTACTTTTGTCCCTTCCTCAGGTCATACCGATATTTTCACTATGTCGCCACTGGAGGTGTTGCCCGCAACAACCCGCACGCTTGTGACCAAATTCCTGGTTCGTCGACTTTCCACTCAGTACTTGCTGCGGATGAACAGGACCCCACAAAGCTACTAGTCAGAGAGCTTTCGTGTTTCTGTGGTCCATGCTTGGAGGAGGATTTTAGTCACTGCGACAATCGGGAGTACGTGAAACCCTGGAAAGTAGTGAAGATCGAACCACGAAATGTCACTGCCATCCTGGGCCAGGAAGCGCCTGACGATGGAGAGGACGCCTGGAATTGGGACTACACGGGGGAGGGCATGGCGGATTTGGTGCAAGCAGGGGATAATTTTGTTGTCCCCGCCGCCCCTGACAATGAGGAGGGGGTATCATTTTATGTACTATAGTGTCAAACTCCGAAGTCACTCGTACGTGAGAGCTTCGACTGCCCTTGGGGGGGACACTTCGACGTTGGAGATTCCGTCATTTCAGGGACGTATTACCAAAAGTGGGGCCGACGCGACCAACACAACTACGTGTACCTGGGAAATTCGCAAGCAGCATATGTCGATGCTAGCATAGTTCTTGCTTGCAAATTTCAGATGATTCCAAAACAAAACCGTGTTAAAGGTGGTCACCGAGTGTACACACTGGCCGACGAAACTGTGGATGTCATTCACAGTGCGCTCGATTGCTTGTGACTTGCACTCTTTGACGACCCCACTTGTATAGTACTGGCCAATGCATGTGTACTGGTACTAATATTGCAACTAGTACACTGAGAAGTACCGCCTTCACCTCGCTGTACAGTACTAGCAGCGGTACTTGCACTAGGAAGTACTCTTGTTCACTGGTAAGACACAACGCATCCCTATTATATAGTACCGAAGAGGAGTCCATTGTATTGCGTAATTCTATGCATAGTACAATCCCTACTATATAGTACCAGAGAGGACTCGATAGTACCGCGTAATTCTCTGCAGAGTACAAGTGGATACCTATTCAGTAATGTCGACGGCAGCACTTGGCTGCACCAAGACGTCGTCGAAGAACCCTGTCATACTGCGTTCTGCTTTTTTTTCCTTCGCCTTCAAAGATCATTGCAATTCCTTACCCCGATGCAAACAAAAGGAAACAGTGGAAGTGCAATACAGCTTACTCAATACAATTGACAAAAACACTATTCTTGTAACATAAGTAGAAAGGGATACGGAATTGTAATAAATTTACAACATGTTTGGTACACATGATTGTCAACAGTTTGATTTGAACATAAAATTATGTCTTCCTCTTCAAGATTGACACTCCTTGCAGGACACTATACAAGCATATTTCTGTAGTAACAGCCGCCACTGTAGATGTCACTACTGAAAGTAAAACTACTGTATATGGGTGGCAATCACCGTCCTCTACATAAAGCACTACCACAGTGACAGGTAAATGCATTTTTGTCTTCATGGAAGAGAATGCCATAATCCCAAGTAAGCTCTTCCCCTGCTTTTATTGTCCGGTTTGCAAAGAAAGCGACCTGCACATGACCAGTGCCGACAAGTTAGTATAGTCCATGAAGGTCCTCAGAACATCACAGTTCACGAGGACTGAGACACTACAGCGTCACCTCTTACATGATACAACGTCGGAGTGCGCATGTCCACCCAGACGGGCATGTCGAGGAGATTGGCATCTCCGCATCTGCAAAAGCCACAGCTCCGTCAGTACTGGCATGTAGACATCATTTCCGAAGAAGTACCGCACATCATTACCATCAGGAGTTCAGGTACAGCTACCGTGCCTATGATTCAAGCACCTCGCCACGTTTGTAATAGTAGAGGCATCTATGGAATGAAGGCAGTGGTCGTCTTTCAGAAGCTCAGACTCCCAGTCTGCATCTAGTGCAATGGCAAACGTTGACCGATCACCTCTTCTAAGCAATTCAGCATTTGTGACCACTTCACCAGCATATTCAAACAGAAAGCTTCCAGGCAGCAGAGTCTCCAATGTGCGAATGCCCCAACCTTTGGAGTCATTGACATGAAAAATCTGGACACAATGCAAGGCAGGACGCATTAGTGACGGCATCCACAATCGTACACTCTGTGGTTATGGAGCAGGGAGGTCGGCCGTTCTTACAGAGGCATGTAGTCCAGGAGATCGCACATAGGTGTACGATTGGTCCAGCACAGCAGACGATGTCCACACGTTGCCCTTGTCCAAGCCAATTGGGACTCTTTCTAGACCTCTAGACACGTCATATTCAATGACATCCGGAACACCCTGTTAACAGAGACTCATCATACACAAAGTGGTCTTGCAAGTTTGGAAAAAGGGCTTAAATTAAGGGAAATGCAGTACAAATGCTGAAATGCAGGAAGGCACCTCAGATCCGGAAGCCAGGACGGCACATAGCTGACAGTGTCTCAAGTGCACGAACACAGACCATAGTCACAGAAGCGGAAGGAAGAACTCAGACGTCGTTCTTCCTATATATAATCCGCTTGCTATTCCAGGACCCTTTCTTAGGGCGCAGAACGACTGTACAAACCTCGAGCCGGCACTGCTTGCATGATCAGGCGCCAGTGCCTTAGGCCCACGGCAATTGCGTGGGCCATCCAAAACTCCGTAGGTCCGATGTCATGTCACAGGGAAAAAGATTCTCTGAGTACAGTGTGCCATGACAGTGGGGCCACTACAGTGGTGGAGGCCTGTAGTACAGGCTTTGTCCCACGGGACTCCCGTGGAACCTCAACCACTACGTAGTCCCTCAAAATATTGTACATCAACATGTAAAGCGTCCAATACAGCAACATTTACATGGACATTGAGGACGACCATTCATACGAGGACTCCGGCCACAGTCATGAAGTCGTACAAAACCAGATTTCACTTATTTCTTACTACCCACCTTGGTCTTCTTTGGTACTGAACCAACATGTCGACTTGGAACCGACTTCTCTACTGCTAGAGTTGGTCGAAGTCGAAGAACTCTAGTAGAAATATCCACTGCAGAGACGTCCTCAGCGGCGGCATCCATCTGTGCTGCCTTCCCTATACAAGTGTGTACTTAGTAACGTCCATGTCGACTGACATCTAGTACTAAGAGTACTAGAATGCACGACTGCAGTGCAGCTTACTACTACCAGTATTGGCCGCACCCTACTATGGAATACTACGTAGTGCCCACAGAAGACAGAAGTTCTGGAATGAAGGAAAAATCTGAGAACAGAAACGCAGCAATGGAAAGCAGTTGCAGGAATTTGTAGCGGTTCTCCGTATGGAAGACTGTATGAAAAATGCGCACTTACTTTGTGTTGCCTTGCTAGTTGCATCGACATGCACAGGGGATATGCTGACCACATTATGCAACTCCGTCGTCACTGTAGGAGACGTCTCAGTCATGTCGTCCTGGAGTCCTTTCCGTAGGCGGGTCGATGTCCTCTGGAACGTGATAGTGTAAGGGTCATCTGCCGTAGCCTGCGCTGCTGTCGCCGTCTCATGCACATTCGGTGGTGGTCGTTCAATTCCATCCTGCCCATTTTGCATGACAACGAATTAGAGAAGTGGAAGCAGGTACAGACCTCTGCAATGCGCTACTGAACTACCGCTGTGTCACAATCTCACGGGAAATTAAATTCCTCATGGCTTGGGAAGCTATTGTGGGGGACAGTAACAAAAATAAAAGGGAAAAGCATGCAGCACGATGGATTGTATTTACACTTACAACCGTATGCATATTCACTTCACCAATGACGGGTCCTCCCCCGGAGTTAGGTGTGGTAGCATTTTGAACTTCGACATTCATAATCGCGTTTTCTTCGATGTCGAACTGCAACTCCTCCCTCTGTTGCTGACTGCTATCGCCACCGCAGGATGCACTTGGAAACACAGCAGCGGGGATGGTACCAGCCAGGCGCACAGTTGTGGGTTCCGTCAGGTGAACATGTTCGGCAGTCTTGCCCGCACACTTTGCAGCAGCAGATGTCTCCATGGGGGGCGTGTTAGCGCAACTCCGTTTAAAATTTGTCAATGGTGTTGACACTTGTGAGCCAAATGCATTGCACGAACCGTCAACATCTGCCACTGCAGATACAACATTGAAGTCTGAAGCGGCATGCCCGAATTGCATGACCTTGGGGAGGATTGCTTGACCGCCATCACCGAAGGTCTTGGAGAATGTGCTGTCCGTTGCAGATGTACTGGGAGCGCCTTCACCTCCTTGAGAGGAACCTTGAAAACGCAGAGACATTTCTGTCAGGCTCCGCACCAATTGACATGAGAGAAACTACAATGAATAATGGCAGCGGACACTTGAGGTCAGAGAACATGAGGTACCAATGCTGACGCACTGTACCTGCAATGAAGAAGACAATCTACATACTTGTCAATGTAGAGAGTTGGCAAAGATGACAAGCAATATCTGAGATAAAGTTATTGCCAATGTGGTTGTGAATGACAAGAAGACGACAGAGGACATGAAATAGTGCTCTCACGGGGACAAAGTGGAGGCCATCGAAGAAGGAAAAAAGATGTGCAAGTCATCATTACCTACAGTTGCCTTAGGCGTCCACGAAGTTGGTGGATCCCAAGGTCCACCAGCAGCCGCTGTTTGTTGTAGGTCATCCCCGAGGTCACCTAGGATTTTGTTGTACTGTCCAAAACCCCAGCTGTTGTACCATGTCAAGGGAACAACTCCACACTTTGGCTGTGCGCATTGTATATTACTTTTGAACCATTGGCACGCACACCATGGATGGTACACATGGCTGCAGGAGCAAAGAATGATGTCCCAAAGTGGAAAGCCCCTGAAGCAAATGCAACACTCTAAAATAGGCGGCAAAACAGGTTCAGCATTTGTGGGAACGAGAACTTCCTCAGTGCTGCAAGATGGCCAGGGGCGCATGAGTGACGTGTCATTTCCAAGTGTAAGGTCAAGCATGTATGCTTTCAATGTTTGAAGGCGTGCAGAGCTGCCCTTCAGTCCAGCAGAGGCTTCCCGTACTTCACCTTCCAACGTATTTTTTGTCGCTGCATATGCTGACATCTTTTTGACGTTGGAGTGGAACATCTTCATTATAGGCGCCATTCCAGCATCATCAGTGGCAGCAGTCTTGTCTTTGGTTGCAAAGAAAATGCTGCAGTCCTCTCCTGCCTCCGTCAAAGACGCCTTGAATTGGTCCACCAGTTGGGAGGAAGCCTCCCACTGCACACCTGCTTGAGCAGCCTTTGCCTCCATTTCCTCTACGTCTTGTTGTAAGCGTTCCACTTGGGCCTCCAGAAGACGCACAAGCTCCGACACTTTCTCTCTTCTGCAGGAGGAGTGCATGCCAAGAAGCGTGAGCAGGAGGTCCACAGCGTCGAGGACTTTGGTCGGCAACATGACACAAGCAGAGTACGACAAGGACGGTATGACAGTGAAAGGTACAAGTGCAGTCCGCCTGTGGACAAGATGGTAGTATCCGACATGTTGCGGTGGCCCATGTTGTAGTCCTGCTGTCGTGAGGTACTGTGAAGGTACGTCGACGGACCGGAAAGGAGTACTCGCAGTACTAAGCAAAGTATTCACAGTACTAAGAGGAGTACGCACAGTACTAAGCGGAGTACTCACAGTACTACAAGGAGTACATAAAGAGTATTAGGAGAAGTACGAAGAGTACTGTGGAGGACAGAAAGTATTGCAGAGTACAGCACAGGCACAAGGCATCACTGTCATTCATTAGAGAGAACAATGTGGAGAAATTAAAGCGACATCTGTCTACTACTTCCGGTACGACGTATGGCTAAAGGGACATGGCAGTACTAGATGTGAAAGGGTAGTGTTTATCGAAATACCTGCAGTACTAGTGCGCTGTACTCCGGAAACAACATCGTATGGGTCCTATGGCAGTTTGCAGCGAACAGTACAAGCGACGGCAGGCGTGCCAAGCTAGCAGTCCTGAACTGAGCACTAGTAGTACTTGGAGGCATAGCACAAGGTCCAGCAGGGCTGGGCGTCTTCTGTCGAAGACCGTGAAGAGAAAGAGTTGCACTCCTAGCCCTCTGTAGTACTATGTCTTCTAAGTATAAGAACATGAAGAACTGACAATCTGCGTAGAAGTCCACACTGTGGAGACGTTTTCGTATGAGGAGGACGCATTCTGTTGCAACGACACTGATGAGGCGCAGAGAACAGAAAAACATATGACATTTGCTATGCAAGGCCATCCTTCATGAGACAAAAGTCAGCAGACGGCAAAGCATAGTACCTGGCCAGAAGGTCTTCCCCGTCACGGTTGGCATGAGGTCGGAGGAAGAAGCGGGGCTTCTTGTCGGATGTTGTACCTCCCTCTGTAGTTGCAGCTGTGGGCAGTTTGAGGACGTCCACCTTCTCACTGGGAACATCCGCATACTCCATCAAACCCTCTGCGGCGTACACATCATTCAATGGCACATCTAAGAGTGTAGCCAGCCGCTGCAAGCAAGCCTTCAGACGTCTGCAGTAGGACTTCCGTTGCATTGCATTAGTCTCCGCTGCAAATTCAGCCCAATTGACCTTCTCTTCCTTCACGTTCTCCAAGACGAAGCCGATGGCAAACTCCTTTGCCACGAGAGTGGATGGCTGCGTCTTCTGATAACAAAGACAATACAGCTTCTCCGCCTCTTTACGACGAGAGGAAGAGAGTTTCTCCGTCAAAGAGAATCCATTCCTAGATTTCTCTGGACCGAAGACTTCTACTACCTCCTCCAAGGTTATGTTTTTCCCAATTTTCAGCCTATGGGTGTTCATTCCTTCATCATGCAAGCCAAACCGTGAAGCAAAAGTCTGAGAAGTCATAGGTGGAGGGGGCCTCTTCTCATGTGCAGTCAAAGACGCCAACTCCTTGCGGCAATCATACTCGGAGTAGTCGTCCTCTGTTTTCTTACTTCTGCGTGGACGTTAAGAAGGGGCTGTAGTAGTGACAGCGTTCTCTCCGCTGTCCACACCTTCTTCACAGCTGCCGTGCCGATGAGGAACAACTTCAGCACCACCGGCCGACCCTGATGAGAAGCTGCCGCTGGGAACCGCTGATGTGCCCTTTTTTTTTTTGTTAACAGGGGCCTTCTCCTTCGACGAAGTGGTTCAAATGGTGACTGCGGAGGCTGTAGATTGCCCGACCTGTCGTTTCCTCTTTGCCAATGGAGGCCGAGGTTTGGATGGAAGGGGGACACTGGACTGGCCCCTCGCAGTGCCGTCCTTCTTCGTTTTCAGATTCTTGGCATGTACAAATCCCGGGTCCTCTACAAAGTCTTCATCGTCGTCAGATCCTGCAGTCCGTTGCGGGGCCTCTTCGGGAGTTCGTCGTGCATGACCACCACTTTTCTTCATTCTTCCCATACAAAAGCGTTCTTCGCCACCTTATGTCCTCTGAAACATGTGGCAGACATCAATGGCTGAGGACAAGAAGGCCATCAGCCACAACAACGGCATGCATACAAGCACAGAAATCAAAAAAAGGGAGAACGGAAGCAAAGGCCGGCGCTGCAGAAATACTGGCACAAATGACGGCCTCTTCTGTCAACAGAAGTACCCCTACAAGTACACCGAAGTACTGACAGTGGCCTGCTGCCAGTACTGTACAGTACCTAGTGCATGGCACCTCCATTAGAATTTTCTCTCATACAACGCACTGTTACCGGAAGTTCAACACGTAGAGCACACCTACTGCTACCTAGAATTACTTGGTCCTCAAATGGGTGATGGCATGACCACCCGGCACCTTTCCACTCGCATAATTAAAACGGAGGACAATTCTCTGTTTCCACACAACTGACCCCCACTCCACGACGTAGTAGAAGAAGAAGATGTCGGTCACACAGCAAATGACGAGGGGCCTACGACAAGGAAGAAGACGCTACAGCAGAGGAGGACAAGCGGAGGAGGTCACGTGAGGCAGTGCAGTGCAGCAGTCACACAACTACGGCAGGACCACAACATAAACGGACCAAAAAAGGAGAAACCCACCGGTGGAGACGCTGTACAAGCCGCTGCCAATGAGGACTGTACCTCTATTCACTCGAAATCGCAGCCGAAACTTCTACCTGCCGTGTGAACAAGGAAGACAAAATGACAAAAAATACAAGGTTGCTACAACTTACCTAATGCCTCGTGCTTCGAAATCTGCCTTTCACAACATGCCCGAAAGCTCCGCTGCCATGATGACCGCCACCGCAAACTTCTGTCCTTCCTTCTCCTCCACTTCACGTCGTTCTTCTTCCGATGCCGCTATGCTCAGCCGCCAGTAGAAGCCGCAATACTTCCTCCTCTACCGCTGAAATCGCCCTCAACCCCTCAACTTGGAACCCTAATTTCACCCGAACCTAACCTGCATTTCAGAGGACGCTCCTCCCCATCTCACTTCAGCGCCTTCTAGCAGTGAACACCCACAAAACAACGTCGCGCGTCTATTCAAGCAGCAACCGCGTAGCATACGACCTCCGCAATCTCACTTCCAACCACGACAAGTATCGTTCGCAGCGACACCATTTCTCCAAACCCTAGCACCCCCGGCGGCAACAGTGACGGAGCAAACCAATTCGAGAGAGACGAAGTGAAGATGGATGGATGAATGTCGGCGAATGTGATTGCAAGACTTTCGTCCACGTGAAATCAGATGGATGAGAAGTTAATGAACGGATATTGATTTCAAGATAAATGCATTACCGGTATACTTCTGATCAACACGCCACGTGTCAACATCCGTAGGGGATGTCAGTTTTGGAAGAGAACGCTTGGACAGCCACATTGATTACAAAGGCCATGAGCAGAAGACACTTGTCCCCCACAGAGAACATCTGCAGTGCCATCAACGGCCTCAAATGCACGGCACTATTATCCGCTAGTACTCATAGTACTGCCCAGTACTGTCTGCCGGAACCCCAATTTCGACCAAAACGGAACAAAATCGGACAGTCATTCATGCAACGACCCTATATCTATGCCTAAGTTTTTTTCCAATTTTCAAAAATATTTTATTGTCAAAAAATAGCCTCCAAGATTCCAATTACATAGCACACTTGCCAATTTGGAGGGTTTTAGTACTATTTAGAACCCCGAAAAATAAATTTTGAGCTAAAATTTGGAGGGAATTATCTTCTAATAGACTTGTAGCTATTGTGCAAAGGAATTCTAAAAAAATATTATTATGTACTGCGGAAGTCTACAAAGTGAGCTTATTTTTATGTAAATGCTTGCATTTTGAAACATATAAAATATTATTTTGGTGGTTCATTTGGTAAATGACCATCTCCATAGAATTTTTACAAATAGCCAAGAATTTTATTTTATATATTTACTTGTTTTTCCTGTTTTTATCTAATTAAAATACCAAAATATATATTTTCTTGATATTTGGCACTTTTTTAGTTTCCTATTTAGGAATTTTTTCTATGCATCTCCTTTGGTGGTTACTTTCACCTTAAAAGGTGTATACATTAGCTATATATTTTTTTTAATATTTGAAAATTATTTTTCTAATTTAAAAGTATCTAAAAAAATCATGAATATTGTTCAAAACGCAACAAAATCAGCAAGTGTTTCTTGCAATCATCCTTTTCAAGATATGGATTTGCTTATGTCAAGTTCCATGACACTTTCACTTCAATGTAAATAGGCAAATACTACAATTTAGGAGTACCTTTGCCTTATTGGCAATCTCAAAGCAAGCAAAAAGTTCAAGTCCAATGTCAAATATATTTTTTTAGAGGTCTAAAAGACTAAAACTTGCCTCCCATCATAATCTAGAGCCTTGGACCTCAAAATTTTCCCATCACACAATTCCATATCTCTTGCAATCATTGTACACTTCCATAGCGAGTTTTGATATTTTGTTTTTGAATTATTATAGGTCCCATTCTAGGTGCATAGGAGTCCATTCTTCTTTCATTTAATAAATTTAAAAATATTAAGTGAACCCCCAAGTTCTAGGTGCATAGAAGTCCACCCTCCTTTCATTGAATAAATTAAAAAATGAACATTTGGACTATAAGGGTGGAGATGCTCTGAGTCTCTAACATGTCCACATTGAAAGAAAATGTACAATATGGTGATTGCACAAAAGACTTCTACTATTTTTTTCACATGTTGCATGTTAATTTGTTTTTTTGCCATAACTTTTGCATTCTGGCTCCAAATGACTTAAAATTCATAAGCAAGGTACTCTTGACTATTATATGCCTTATTTAAGTTTTTGGAATCTTTAAAAAATAATTATTGTCCAAAAATAGCCCTCAACTCTATGTTACATAGTGTTACTTGCCAATTTGGGTTTTTTTTTAACAAAGTAGTATCCAAAGAAACAAATTTGAAGGGAATGGTCTAGTAGTATACTTTTAGCTATTGTATAAAATAGTTAACTATATATGGTGTGTAGAAGTCCACAAAATGAGCCTCTTTCTACTCGCATTTTGAAACATGTAAAAAATCATTTGGGTGTTTTTTTTGGTAAATGACCATTTCTATAGAGTTTCATTTTCAATTTTCAATATTCATTTTTAATTTTTTTTATATAATTTTTTTTCCTATTTTTCCGTATACTTCATCAAAGTATATATTTTCTTCAGATTTGGCACTTTTCTAGTTTACCTATTTAGAGAATTCTTCTATGATTTTCCTTTGGTGATTAAATTCATCTTCTAGGTGTATACATTGGGCATATTTAAAAAAAAAAATTAATAATTAAAATACTCTTAAAAAAACGGCATGAATACCGTAAAATGCAACAAAATTAGCAAGTGCTTTGTGCAATCGCCCAATATTTACTTTAGTTTCGTGCACCCTACCAACAAAAGGCCAATGTTAAAACAATTCTTCTGAAGCCAAAAACATGCCTCCCATCTTGTATTCTTGTTCATAAGCCCAGTGAAAACTTTGCTTTACAAAAGTTCCAATTCTCCTCTTGCAACTGTTGCACATTTCCATGGAAAAGTTCCTACTTTTGTGCAAGATCGGTCGACTCTGAGTGCATGGAAGCGAGCCTGGAAGTCCGCCGTTCTCAAGGGATAAAAATGATCATTCGGTCCCCAAGGGTAGAGATGCATGTATGTCCTCTCCGAACATAAATCTATCATTTGTAGTTTTGTACAGCCTACAAATGAAAGGCATCTAGCAGAATCTGGTTCCATTAAAGGCCGCACCGAGATGCTTGGTGTTGAGGCAGATTCTCGAAGTGGGCCTAGGAGCAAAACCAAGAACATTGTGAAAGAAACGACGAATGGGAGGTCCTTGTCCCAGAATCTGGAGAGCAGGAGGGTGGGGTCCAAGGACCGAGCTGCTGGCTCCCTTTAAAACGGGAGCTCCGGCGACTTCATTCTCAGGTTCCTGGCTACCAAGAAGGCAAGAAGTTGTCTAATGTCTGAGATCACTCGTTTTGGCCGTGTTTTGTTGTAGGGCCCCAGTTCGCTCCTGGGCCAGCACTCACCTCGTCTTGTTCCCCAGCCTCTTCGTCAGTAAGAGTGTGACTCCTTTGCTTACCCAGAGCACTGGCAAGGGAGTCGGTCTGCGTTTCGGATTGTGTTTCGGGCTGTGCACCAGCTTGTTGAAATATTGTTACATTTGCTGCTGGTTTGGTGTCTACTCAACTCTTCAGGATTGATGATTGCTGCTGGTTTTGTAACAGCGAATGTCACCCTCGGATCCTGGGTTGGCGTTCTGGTAAGTTGGCTGGGAATTTGGTTTCAGATATGAGTGGATGACAACGAGAGAGAGCACGCTGGAATGCGTGCCTGCAAGGAGCATGGATTTGTTCTTGAGTGCCCTCTCCCGTCGTCATTGATCTTGTCTGCGATTTTGACTAGCGGTTCTTTTATGACTCTGCTTTAAGTTGATTTAAGTTGATGTATTTCAGTTGATTCTGTCATCAATTTTGTTCAAGGTGTGATCGGATTCATTTTGGTTCGAAGCTGCAAATTTATGCAATCAGGGTTTGGGGTGGGGGGAGGGGATGATCGGTGGTTAACTGTGTTTGAAGTGAAGTTGGCCACTTCATCTATCTACAGTAGTCCCAGTGCTTATTCCTTTTGTTTTACGAATTTTTTTGTGGGTGGCTGCTTTGGAAGTCATCTAAACCTTTGCCTTCAGGATTTGAAATATAGTTCTCTATGAAACAGATGCCATAGTTTTGTAATTCACTGGAGTAGAGAAATGGGGTTACTACGAGGATTTTGATTGATTGGGTGGGCACCAAAATAGGCTCCATTAGTCCATTATATATGTATACGAAGAGATATGTATGTCCAGCAGCTCTGTTGACACCTGTTGGTTGATGGCATCTGTCCTGATGGATGCATGAAGATCTCAACTTGATCATCACTTCAAATTATTCAAATCGTTGCTAACAAGAGATGGTGATTCTTGAAATAGAATTTTTTCTATTGAGTTGCAAAGGCCAAAGAGTTGCAAATCTTCTGTTGGTCGCGGTTTTCCCTTGCAGAGGGAACTTAAGACTCCAGAAGGAAGAGTAGGTGTGAACGACTGACGTGGTTGTTCTAAGCAGCCGGCTAGCAACAACATCAGGAGAATCGTTTTCCATAAAAACAAATGTACAGGGTGCTTCTATGGTCTTGTTTCCAGCGTCAGGTTTGGGAAAGAGGTGTCGTATTTAACTACTTGTAATGCACTTCCAATTTTGCAAGATGATGCTGGCCGGCCAGAAGAATCATTTGATGTGCACGGGACTCTGTCTACATTTGGAAATGAATGTTGCAACCTTCCACTTGTGCTGGCAGTGTGTACTTGCACATGGCATTAGTTCAAATTTCCTCAAGAGAAAGGTTCAATCACTGTCCTGATTCTGATTCGAGAGTGCTTGATATGTTCCTAACTACGATAACTCATTGGAGACCTTTTTATTTGACATGTTGAGCTGTCAGCCTATCTGCACAAGTTTGTGTATTGGAACTATCTCAGAAATCCCAGAGTGTATTTCGGTATTTCTAACGATCCAACTGTAGAACCTTGCGAGGCTTGGAAATTCTGTCTTCTTGGGACTGCTCGCCTGTTCGCGACACTCAGTGAACTCGCACCCATTCTGTGAGTAGCAGCATTGGAGAGAAGTGGAGAAGTTTCCATATTCATTCACGAACTGGACATCTAACATCGCAGCAATTCATATTGTGTAGCAGAGTCTACTCTTCTGCAATACCAGACAGTTAACAGATAGGTATTCCAACAACAGAGATGGTTACATAATTTGTACAGCTCCGTTTTTTGACAGTGCCATGTTGCAGAACTCATTATCCGATAGGCTTATGAGCCGCCTGAAGAGGCATGTCAGAGCAGAAATGAATCAAGCTCATGATTCTAACCTGCTAACCTGCTCAGTAGCTCAGAAGGGCCGGATCAGATTCTCTTTGAATGCATTTTGCAAATCGAGGATAGTCAGAGCACTGGAGACTCATCGTGCAGCTTTGGTATGTCAAGGAAGAGTTTGTAGGAGTCTCCCCCCAATCATTCTTTAGAATAAATGTAACAAGAAATCTGGAAAAGAAAAATCTCTGGGTATGCCCTCCAAGTTTGCAAATTTCAGTGACAGTTCAACTCGACTGTACTAGTTCATGATCATCCTTGCGCAGCCTTCCTATGACAACCAAATTCGATTAGAAGTTCGTCTACCGCAGTTACACGCAGTGCATGCAACTTTCCATTTCCCCAGTAAATACTGTAAAAGAAAGACCAAACTTTGCAGTCCTCAGTACAATGATCCAACTTGGAATTCTACGGGTCTGAAGGTCGTTCTCCACTCAGGCATGTACACACCCTGTATCAGACAGCCTACGAAGACTTTGAACAAGTACGTGTATGGAGCAAGCAAAAGCTGCTAGACACATAACGCCGGTACGCAACGTCTCTGGAAAGCTCATCTGTCGCGTGCAAGCCTGCTAGAAGTGGAAGACCTCGCAAGCAAGCGAACAACCGTACAAGAAATAAGAACCGAGAAAGTCAGCCAGCGGAACCAATCTGCAGGTGAACATGTTACACACTCCATCGTCAAGCCTTCAAAAGCGTTCGAGTAGCAGAACACACTTTGCCTCAGCTATCAGGGCGACAGAGTCAACGGTATTGTTGGAAAGCCCTAACTGTGGGACTGTATGCCCAAACAGGACTTTCATTGCTTGAATCTGAGTACATTTCTTCAAAGAGAAGGACAACCCTGCCAGCAAATATAAACTCTAGGTTTTGTCTTCATCATGCCGATACCTGTCATCCTACAATGTTAAAAACTAATAGTCCGGGATTCTGAGTTACTTGAGCAACACACTAAGCACTAATCTATACTCCGCACCTGGTTTCTTTCAGCAAGCAGGCAACTGGCTGAAATTTCTCACAGTTATTCGAGCAGAAACTCGATGTGTGTACCCCCCGATGAGTTTCAGCGTTGCACCTTGCACTTCAGAAGGACCCTCCAGCAAACTCAGTTGACCTTGGACACAACATCCGGAAAACTCACACACTAAATACTTCCCCAAATCGGTCATAAGTTTCTCGTATGCAAATTTTTCTGCAATTAATCGAATCCTACTAACTCAGGAGCCTTCCTTCCGTTCCGCCCTGGCTCCAGTTTGCCCAAACTGGAAAGCAGGCTCGTACCAAACAGTGACACTGCAAAACTCAAGCTCTAACGGTGTCAGAACCAAATGAGCTTGAAAGTGACTCCCCACTACAATGCCAGCCAGGTCAATAATCCAACCTAGCTACTTCTGCACTCACAACGAATCAGAACCAGCCAGCAAGGTCGCCTTTCTTAAACTCGTGAACGTCACGATACTTCCAACGTGACGATCCAGTTTATGAAAACTCCTGCTTTCTGTTGTAGCTCCTTCTGCGTTCCAACACTTGCAAGGTGACCATCAACTGAGGTAACTGACCGATATATCAAAAACCAATTCAGAGACTTGAACCTGAAGTCCTAAACTTGGACAGAATAAAGCGGAATGCACGCGTGGAGTCCTACAATCTCAAGTGCGTGAACAGACACTACCATGCATGTCACTATTCACATCAAATAGAAAGTAACGTTCTGACGCAGAAGCAATCTTCATTGTATTATGCAGAGCAAGTCAGATCACCCTCCAGATCAGCCCAATACTAGGAACTCGTGAGAAGTCCAAACGCTCGTTAGAAGCATCTGTGAATAGGGCTCAAGGAAACTACTCTTACAGGCTGTAGAATCCAAGGGTCATACAGTCAATACAGTGGACCGTTCCAGATTCGAGCCTCAAGTTGCATGCTAATTAATCACGCCATTTGCAGCTGAAGTTTTACACCAGGAACACAAGTTTTATGTTGCTAGCTTTACACTGATGTTATTGACAGCACTTCAAGACAGATAACAAAGGACTTCTATCCTTGGTCGTCTTCATATACCGTAATACAACATCCCGCTACTATGGATCTCTATTCCAGCTAGCATAGTCATCAAGCATTAGATCACGGTTAGAATGAGCTGATGGACACTTGCATTCAGCAGTTTGGTCTTCAGCTCGGGATTGCGCTTGTATGCAGACCAGAAGGTGCACAGGTCTGAGAAACCTAAGGTTCTTGTCTCCAAACATTCAAATGCCACAGAGGAAGTCAGAGGACTGGATAAGCTATACTCACCCCTCAAAGTTCTTGCGAATATGGAAATAGGCCCGACTTGAAGTCGAAAAGCTTAAGATACTTATTCTTGCAAGCGTGGGAAAGTGGCATTTGGACCACAATGGTCCACTAGATCCAGCATTAAGCACAAGACCCCATGCAAGAGCCTCTTCTGGCATTTGGTCAACGAATGGAGACATGCAGTGGTTCACCCTTTCCCTGCAAACGCCAAGTCAAAAGAATGTCAGATAACGAATGAGGCTGCAAAGCGTAATTCGAAACCAGCTCCAATAGAATGTTACCTGAACGACGAAGCAAAGGGAAAACCTAGCTCATCTACAACTAGCGTTGCCGAACAACTGAGATAATATTCTGAGACAGTAGAACCAAGGAATACAAGAGTAAATCCAGGAATATGAAACTTGTAGCCAATCGATAGCAAAAGCTAAAATCAAACATACAGAAAAGTAGAGCATCGCAAAAGCAGAGAATTCGTTACAGCAGCGAAGTCCCTACTGATACCTCAGGTCTACACTTGTCCTAGTTTTCAGAGCTCCAGCTAGGACACTTGAGAGTCCTAGTTTTCAGAGCTATGGTCTATGGGCAGTTCAAGGTCACAATCTTGGCGCTCTGAAGCACGCTGTGTTCACGAATACGACCAGAACTGCAAATACCGATGAAGTTACACCAAACTACGTCACTGTTTAAGGAAAGACGAGCCCCATGCATGCACGCAATGAAATGAGGCTACCTTATCCGACTGGTGGTGCAACCAAACAGTACCTGCATGTAAATGACACGGAGAAGAAACATATCAGAGTGACACATCATCTCAAACAGTTCTTCAGTGAGCGTGAAAGCCGCAAAATAAAATCCTGAATCTTAAAGTCCAGAGCTCCAGTTGATAAGAAACAGCACCGACGAAAGTGCCCACATGCTACTAAAACAAAAAATCCAAGAACTCACGTGTACTGTGCTGAGCTGCAGATAAATCTTTCCACATCAAGCGTGGTCAGAAAATGCCTGACAAACAGACAGGCCGGACGTACTAAACGGGGTACTACCCAATCCATCATGAGCACCTGAAGGTGTAATATTACCACCTACGTCAGTGGGGTCCCAAGCTCCACATACACGTTTTTGAATTAAATTCAAACTGATCTCTGAATTCAGTCCTCAAAACACAGCTAGCTAGAGTTCAATTCCCGGTTATAACGTGTAGGTTCGCCTCCAAAAGCAAAATGTAAGGAGAACATGCATGGCCGACATGGGAATTTAGCAGAGGATTCAGACGACTGGACATGAGAACATTTGGAAGCAGGTAGATTTCATTTCATGTACCTAGCCATGCAAATTCTGCAGTGTGATTGTAAGACCTTGTGTTGTACTCAGAACCATGGTACTCCTCCAACACCACCTGGACATGGTACCATTACCTGCTCCATTGAGCTCATGTGCATATCCTGACAAAATCCAACGCAACCTGGCCACACGGCACCTCAGCCTGATAAGTCCCGACCAGATAGTCAGCTAAATACGTGGGGCCCTGGAATTATGTTGAACGATCATTCGCCCGCTCCGTCCTCTCATTCTTCTGGCAATAAACTTTGTACTGACAACGTCAATTTTTTATTTTATTTTGACACAAATAAAGGAGAACCCTTTACTGCAAGAAAGGAAATACAAACACCCAGCCGCAAGCGGCCTGGGTAAGTCAGAGCACACAGTTAGTAGAAGTGACAACGTCAATTTCGTTAAAGTGGCGCGACCCCAGCGCCCAAAACTGTGGCATACATGTACATGAAGGTCTAACATCTTAGGACAGGTATGGATTGATATTGGAGAACAGTGTTCCGAAAAGTGACAAAGTAATGGAGTGCCGCCAATTTAACAAATTGACGAAATTGACGTTCTGAGTTCCTCTTCCAAGTAAAGTCAAGTAAAGAAATGCAGGTGTTACCGATGGAAAGTCCGGACCTAAGCTAAATAATCTATCTAAACATTCATTAGTAATTATCCAAGTCCCATGCAGACTCTGTTCGTGCTGACCAGTACTGAAAGTGCGATGGGGCTGTTGAACTTACAAAATATTTGTTCAATGTCTGCGTTGTGATCTCACTCGAACGTTCTCGTCATGGGCAGAAGGTATGGATGTCTCCCAGTCTTTATCCTCTTCCACCGAACTTGCTGGAATAGAAATCAACATTGTCAAGACCTTTAAAGTCAGTACCTATACCCTGAGTCAGAACCTAATTAACTAGCTAATGAAGAATTCATGCACATGACCCCCAATACTGTTCATCGTTCGTTGAAAATTCACTAGTTTACTGTGGCGAATATCGAGCTCCATAAGTAAATCCTTGATGACAAGGAATTCGAAGTCACACTAAGATATCCGGTTTTCCTATTTGATAACACTATGAGGCTGACGAGTATATAAACACTGGTGTGTTCACCCTACGGTGAGACTTTAAGTTGTGAAAATACTAAGGCTTAAATGTCAAGAAGGAAACCGACCACAAGTTTTCAGTTTCAGTAGACCCTGCCCAACCCGCCAACCGTGTAACTCTGTTACTTGGTTTCTCTCTAAAGGCAAGTAGATTTTACATAAGCATTTGAAACCTTGCGAAAGACGTCTGGGCACACAACTCACGTCCCTACCACAAATAAAAGCAGTGTCTAAAGCTATCTACGGTAGAGTGAACGTTTCCTCAAGAACGACTGCACTGGTTCAATGGTAACAAGTGCAAGATCAAGGAGAAGTACCTGAAGTACTTGGAGAACTGTGCATTGCTTAAGCGTACTCATGCCAGAAAGACTGCTTCACTATTGTGTATTCCGCCCGTGGACGCGTATTCAGCCGCACAGTATTTCTTAGGTAATTTTCCGAAGATGCCACGAAACTGATCACCTATTGATCACTCCGTTAGTCCTGTCGGACTACAGTACTTGAGTCCACGGAACTTGAGATTCTTGGTGATAACCTAATAAGATCACAGTCGTTTATATTCATGCTTCTAAACAACAACGATTTTGATAGTGGCCTTGGCTACCAGCCTACCAAGTGTGAGACTGTAATAAGCACATTGCTCGGATTGTGATACTGATCAGTGAAGAGCACACAATCATTCAACTAAATGATTTCAGCAACGTAAATGTGTTCCACGCTGGACCCTAGTTCTACAACACAAGGTCCTTAAGAACGCAGGGAGGCCCAAGACTCAACATATGAACACAGATTCATGTCCTTCAGTCTTCATGTGCCCACAGATTCATCTCAGCGATGGTCACTTCTCGTTCAGTGATTGTGGAGAATCAAACCCCACCCAAAATCGAGACTACTAAGCTTCTGAGAAAGGTGCTACACCTTAAGAGAATTACAAAGCCTAGTAAGAGGGTTCACCGCAATACCACATGGACTTTCGAAGCTACTGGTTTGGCTTCCCATGTGTAATATAATGTTTCTACATTACATATGCATGTTTTGGACCGTATTCGGTTACAGATGGTACCGTTTCCACGGAGACGATTGTTCGATTAGTAAGCAACCAGTTGTTTCGGTTAAATGGTCTTTTGTAGAATGGAGCAATGCCGTCGTGAAGGTTCACAAAAAAACTGTAGCTGAAGATAACTCACCTTGTAACATGCCTGGCTGGTTCCGCCACTGCCTGCTTGGACGTACCCTGCATCCCTGAAGCAGATGTTTCCAGTTGGTCTAGTAGGAAGACAACGAGAATCGGGGAAGCCTGTCGGCCTCGTTGTGGCGCTGGAATACCGACGCTGTTGTGTAGTTCCACAGGCATTTGCGGTTTCCCGAGGAGAGACTAACCTAGCCATCCTCCATAGCCATCCACACTTCATTTCAGTCACCGAAACGCTGGATTCTCACTAGGTCGAAGGCAGGAAAAAACCTGGACGTGAGTTCTCGCGTTAGCCAGAGACACCAACTGGGCAAAGAGAATGCTCATTCTAACGGAATACAGACTTGGCATCGAGCACGCCAATAATGACTACAGGCCGCGCCGGAGGATCTCACAGGATTTCCCCCACTAAATAAAGGTTGCTCTAATGCTCTGACATTCCGGTCGAGCTTATAGTTGTGCAACGAGCCTCTTGCGGAGGTAAAGCCAGGGGTCAATGTAAAAAAAAAGACCCCCTATTTTGTGCCGTCTTTAGGGTATGTTCTAGACCTCACATAGCTAATTTGGGGCCTCTGATTGCAAATATGAACTCAGAATTTGCAAATTTTATCATGCCTCGCAAATAAAAAGTTCCTGCGTTTTCCCCAGGGGTAGAACGGGGGGGCAAAACGGCCTCCGCAGGAGGCTAGTTGCACAACTCAACTATAAGCTCCTCCTGACATTCCCTTCTTGGCAGGGAGGCAAGCAATTGAGTTGAGTTAAATAAGGCAAAGTTTCATTCTAAAGAAAAGGGCAGGGGCCTCCTCGGCCAGTCACTCCTCTCCAGATGGCTCTCAAGATAGCTTCAGCTTCGCAATTTGTGCAACAGGCGACAGTGCCGGAATGGGGACTAAGTTAACAACAACGTAAGAAGCACTTTTTTCATGAAAGAAAATCAACAAGAATGAGAGTACACAAGAGGTCCTGCATATCGCAGGCTCTTCAGTCTTCACTAATATGGGAGTAGAAAAATTTCTACCAAACACATCCAGGGTCGGTGCCTGTGTTATCGTCTCCGACGTCCGGAGCCTAGCTAATGTTTCAGTCTCAGTGAACAAGCACCAAGAACTGAAAAGTTTGCAAGCACCAAGCTTCCATTTCGAGTCATAGAAAGATGCCTGGTGGAAGTACTCCACTTTCGCATTGCGTCATCTGAAGCTTAAAATAGTGTTTTTTAAGTTAAGCCTTATCTGTACACGCGTCTCTCAAGCTTTCCTCAAAGAGAGACTCCACCGATTTAGCCTATTAGTGAGGGTGCAAAATTAGTGTGACTACAAAACTCTTTATTTGGTGGACATTAGTACCAAACTACCATTAGAGAAAATTTTGAGGTGCACTAAACTAGAATAGTGTTGTTGTCTTAAATTACTATTGCATGCATTTATTGATAGAAACATGGGCCAAGGTGATCTACTCTAAGTAGATACCATTACAATATTTGAAATAATTTCATTTAGTGTTGCTCCGATAACTTAACAAATCCATAGTACTTAATAATTGAATTATTCTTTTTATTTTGAATATTGTTGCAATTACTTCTATAGTGTAGTCTTTGCCATTTATGATATTTGCAAAGTGGAACATCATAAACTAAGGTGAGTACTATAAATGGCAAAGACTACATTTATGGTGTTTGGTGAAGTAGGGTGATTGCAAGAAAGACCGGCTGATTTTTGTAGCTTTTTCCACAATCTTTATTTGTTTTTTTTAGAATATTGTATAATTAGAAAAATATTTTTTTTTAAATGTGAAAAATATTTTTAATGTATACACCTTTAAGAAGAAGGTACCCTAAGAAGGAAAAGCATAGAAAAAATCTCTAAGTAGGAGAACTAGAAAAGTCTCATAAGCTAGCAAAATCTCAAGAAAATAAGTATCGTCACATTTTAATTTGTAAAAAATAAGAAAAGGGTCATTGCAAGAAAGGGTGGTCCTATTTCCCGTCACAATGGGAGTGACTTTTTTGTTTTCTTCTATAACTTTTGATGCACAAGTCTAATGAACATGAAACTTTTATTAGAGATGCCTAACTTGATGGTAATCAAATCCCTTATTTTTTAGAAATAAAAAAAAATCATTTTATATTTAAAAATCATTTTTGCTAATATGTCACAGTGTAAGGTTTACGATTTTTACTACGTTCTAAGGAGTCCCCAGATTTAATGATCTAGAGCTGAAATTTTCATGGTCTATTTGCATAGTAGGAAAACATATTCGTACCAAAGGAAATCTAAAAATACATTATTTTGTGTCCTCCACATGAGTGCAAACAACACTCTCATTGCGCGCAATTTCTGAACAATAAAGATGGTTTTAAGATTGATTTTTTGGTGAACTCTCTTCACTATGAACTCTTTCCAAATGGCCAATTTTTAGTTTTTAAAAAAAAATCTTTTCCTATTTTTTACAAATTAAAATGTGAAATTATAGTGACTTTTCCTATTTTCATGAGATTTAGGGTTTTGCTAGTTTGCCTACTTAGAGAATTTTTCTAAACTTTTCCTTCCTAGGGTACCTTCCTCTGAAAGGTATATACATTAAACATATTTTTCACATTTTTTAAAAATTGAATTTCTAATTTTAAAGCCCTCCCGAAAGAAAAAATGAGTCCTGTGAAAAACGCTACGCTTTTTGAACACCCTTTCTTGCAACGACCCAAAAGCAGTTTTTAAAAAAACTAAAAATTGGCCATTTGAGAGAACTTTGTGATGAAGAGATTTCACCAAAAGAATGATCTTAAAACCATCTTCAATGTTCAAAAATGCTTGCGCATGGGAACCCTATTTGCACCTATTTGCACACTCGTGGAGGATATAAAATAAAATATTTTTAAATTTCCTTTAGTAGAAATATGGCTTCCTACTATAGAAATAGACCACAAAAATTTCATCTATAAATCATTAATTTTGGGTACTTCCTTGGGTGATTGCATGAAACACTTGTACTATTTTTTGTCACACGTCTCGTGCTGATTAGTTTTTTGGCCATAATTCTTAGATTTTGACTCCAAATGATTCAAAATTCATAGGCAAGGTACTGATGACTACTATACACCTTGTCTATTTTTTTGGAATTTTTAAAAAATGTTTTACTATTTAATAATAGCCCCCGATATTATGTCACAAATGCCATTTTGGAGGTTTTTAGTACTATTTAGTACCCATAAAAACGAATTTGGAGCTGAAATTTGGTAGAAATGGTCTTCTAGTAGACTTGTAGCTATTGCACAAAAGAATTCTAAAAATACTTAATTTTGTGTGGTGTAGAAGTCTACAAATTGAGTCCCTTTCTACTAGCATTTTGAAGCATGTAAAAAATTATTTTGGTGGGTTTTTTTGGTGAATTACCATCTCCATAGAGTTGCCACAAATGTCCAATTTTTATTTTTTTTATTTAATTTTTTTCCTATTTTCTACAAATTAAAACATCAAAGTATGTATTTTCTTAAGATTTGGCACTTTTCTAGTTCTCCTACTTAGAGAATTTTTTAATGAATTTCCTTTGGTGGTTACCTTCATCTTAAAGGTGTATACATTGGCCATATTTTTTAATTTTTTTTAAAATTGATTTTTTAATTTTAAAGTACTCTAGAAAAAATCATGAGTACTATTGCAAATCGCAACAAATAGTACAGGTGTTTCGTGCAATCACCCCCAATACTAAAAAAGTAAAAAATCCTAAACCGCAAAGTGTGACAAATTAGCTAAATTGAAATTTAAATATAAAATGCTTTGTGAATTTTTTTGAAAAATAAGGGATCTAAGGAGTATCAAATTAGCCAAATCCAGTAAAAATTTCAAGTTAATTGGGTTTATGCTTGAAAGGTTATAGCACATGACAACTCCATCACTTCAAGTGTAACGCAAATTAGTACTCTGTACTAGTCTTTCTTGCAATCACCCAGTACAATCAATTTATAGTTTAAATTTAGGTTGGTTTTTTGTTTGTTTAATATGCTGAGATTTTAAAAATTGTGAGTCATCCGGCCTGGTGGTATTCTTGGTACCGTTGGAAAGTTCTTTGCAAGAAGGGGTCTACGGACTTTGTTTTGTGGCATTTGGACCTATAGTGTGAATGTTATTGAATTTCATAGTTTTTATGATTTAAAATTTTGAATTAAATTATTTTTTATTTTAAAAAACACATGTTTAAATTTCAAATGCTACAAAAAACAAAGCCTTTGTGCTCCTTCATGCATAAAGTTTTCTATTGATGCCAATTTTATGGCATTTGGACTTGGGGTATAAAAGTTATTGATATTTGAGTTATTTTTTGAACTAAAAAACTAAAAAAATATTTTTATTTTTATTTGGGTTATGGCAACGACATAGGGAACACTAGTATTAATTGATGACAAAAAGCTCTATTTAGTGTAGCACATGTTTGTAGGAGTGATCCTATTTGAGAAGCAATACTAAATAAAATGAAGAGTGCAATCAAGTTGGTCATATTGGTCTTGTATGGGTCTTTTCTCTTACCTACGCGACCCGTATTTCTACTAATGATCAATATGATAAACTAGCACCACTAGAATGAATCAATGGTCTTTGAGAGAGAAATTGTATGTTTAAAAATGGACCAAACTTTGTAGAAGAGACAAAAGATTTCCTAGAATTTTACATGGAAGTGTGGGACAATTTTTGAAAGAAGAGAGTCAAAATTGTTCATTGACAAACTTTTAGAGAGAGGCTCATGAAAAGTGAGGGATGCAAGTGTCAGACTTGCTGAAAACTAGTTTTAGGGCCACTTTAGACTACGGAGGAGAAGTGCACCGGTCAATCAAGAAGTTTTGGCCAAGACATGGTTATTTGAGGCAACCGGTGGGATGTTGGAGAAGTTCGAAAGACAACAAAATAATGCCTCGAGAAATTTTGACCAATTGTAATGTAAACACCAACTGCAAAAGTCTTGCAGTCAACTTCACAAATTGAAGTCCATTGGTGAACTTCACCATCAAGAGAGTTTTGGCCGGCCACAATAGGAACCATAATTCCTAATGGTTCCCATGGACATATTTTGTACGTTTTGGAGTTGTAGCAAACTTTGAAAAGTTCTAACTTCTGCATCTCGATGCCCAAATTCAATAAAACTTGTTTGAAAAAATGTGTCTACATGTCAAGTTTGTGTGGTAATATTTTCACACGCTACTAGAAAATGACGTCCAAATCAACAAAAAAATCAACGTACTTCTGTTGATTTAGGTACTGCAATGTTCATTTTTACAGTTTTTTGTTAATGGTGACATTTGTTTTGTTCATTTGGACAGTGCGATGATGAAATCAACAGATTTTTGTTGAACATTTTTGGAATCTTTTGGAATCTTTTGGAATCTTATTCGTACAATGTAGTTTTCTTTTAAATTAAGTATTCACGTACAATTCGATGTCCTTTAAAGTCAACAGACTTTGGAAGTACTTTGCGCATAATAAATGAACTTTTTTCAAAAAACTTTGAATTGGAAAAAGTTGTGGAATTAAACCAAATTTCATCTCCAGCAATCCGTTTGAGATTTTAATTGTTCAATCAAAAGTTATAACCAAAATTCAGAGAAGTGTTGAAATTTTTTTTCTTTAAATTCAGTAGATTTTGGAGGCCGTTTTGGCATAGTAAAACAACTTTTTTGAAAACATTTTTAACTAATAAGAGTTGGTAATTCAAACGAGACTTCATCTCCAATAATCCATTTGAAGTTTTAATCCTCCAATCAAAAGTTATGGACAAAATTCAAAGAGGATGTTCAAAAATGTCAAAAGTAATAAATTCCCAACCTCTCTCTTAAATTTGTCCAAAACTTTTGAATAAAATCTCCAAACTTCAAATGGAATTTTGGAGATGAAAGCTTGTTTGAATTACCAACTTTTATTAGTTAAAATAGTTTTCAAAAAAGTTCTTGTACTATGCCAAAACAACCTCCGAAGTTTCCTTAATTTATATTAAAAAAAATTCTAATACCTATCTCCATTTTGTTTATAACTTTTCATTAAAGGATTAACATCTTCAAGGGATTCATTGTTATGATTTAAAGTTCAAAGTTCTTAAAAATTTACTTATATATTTCAGAAATGTCCATTTCAATCATGAATAATTTGTAATGTTGTAATGAATCATGTACATCCAATGTTTTTATGTCTTCTTTAACGGTATTTGAAATTGAGTTCTAAAAAAAAAATTACACTTTATTTTAGAACTACCGATAAATTTAAAATCTTTATAATTTCCATCTCATTTATCAAAATTGAATACTTCAAAGCTTTTGATATAAAAATAAATTTAGAAAATCAAATTGAAATGTTTGTTTTTAAGAAAAGTGTTATTTTTTGGGCACATCTGGTGTGAAAATTTTTAAGTAAATGTTTTTTGTTACAAATGGTTAGGTTTTATCTTTCAAACTGTTTACCCAAAATGCATTCCTCAAATGTAGAACTTTCAACTTTCTTTTACATATTGAAAAAACATTTTAGAAATATATACTCAATTTTTTTTTTAAAACTTCATTTTCATGCTTCAAGGAAATAACACATAGGTAAAAAAGAATTTAAAAGCTTAAATATTCACAAGTTGGTGGTTTAAAAAGTCAGCAGATTTCAGGGGCCGTTTTGACATAGTAAATTAACTTTTCTCTTAAGACTTTCAACTAAGAAAAGTTGGGAATTGAAAGTAATTTTCACCTCCAAAAATCCGTTTGCAATTTGGAGTCTTAGATAAAAATTTATGGACAAAATTCAGAGAGGGGTTGAAATGGCCAAGTTTTTTTAACACTTTTATACACCCTCTCTCAATTTTGTCCATATCTTTTTATTGAAGACTCCAAATTGCAAATGGATTTTTGGAGATGAAAGGTACCTTCATTTTCCAACTTTTCTTAGTTGAAAGTTTCAAAAAATAGCCCCTGAAGTCTGCTGACTTCACATGACAAATACCAAAAAAATGAGAAACTAATTAAATAAAAACCATTTGCCCTTTTGCACATGCAATTGCATTTGTGGTCTAATGGTTTAAGACCTTGGAGTTTAACCTCCAAAGTCCCGGATTCAAACCCCAGGGGCCACACCACCTACGTGGCAAGGCCGCCTAGGTAGACTACCCACGTGGCGGGCTGCCTATGTGGCCTGTCCGTGTGGTGCCTTGCCATGTGGCAGCCCTGCCTGCGTGGTGCCTTGCCCCAAATTTTAAAAATCAAATTTCTGACCCAATTTCTTGTCCAAATCGACACTTTTTTGTTAAGCAGTGTCCAAGTCAACATGTCCAAATCAACACAGAAATTAACAAATTAAATCAACACTTTTTTGTCACTGTGGACGCTGAATTTTCTACCAGTGACATCAATCCATTATGTATTGAATTTTTGGAAATCACTAAAGTACATGGGGTTCAATTTTAGTTCACCAATGCAATTTAACCATCTGCCATCAAAAACAAATTTTGATGGTAAAATGAAGGGATTGCTTCATTGACATTTGTAAAAATGGAAGATGGAGACGTCATTTTTATTTGAATTTCATTTTCCATCATGAATCCTCAAAGGGTATGGGATAATTTGAAGATGAGAACTTGACCGTTCATTGTCAAAACGTAGGAAATATATTTGGAGTAGAATTTTAGACCTCATTTAGACATAGTAGAATACCTTCTTTTTTTTAAATTGAACTAAAAAAAATTTAATCAAGTAAAATTTCATTACAAAAAATCCGTTTGAGATTTCAAACTTTCAATCAAAAGTTATGAACAAATTTTAGAGAGGATGTTTGAAAATGTCAAAAAAAATGTCCCTTCCAATCCCTCTCTGAAACTTGTTCATTATTTTTGATTGGAGGCTCAAAATCTCAAATGGATTTTTGATAATGAAATTTAACTTTATTTCCCAACTTTTTTTATTTCCAATTTTTTTTGGAAAAAGGCATTCTATTATGCCTAAATGAGGTTTGAAATTCTACTTCAAACACTTTTCCTACTTGTGACTTAATTATAAGGGGTTGAACTCCTACTCATTCAAATTTACATACCCCACATGGGTTGTCTCACCTCCTACCACCTCATATGTATATATATAGCTTGTCTTTTCCTCCAAAAATACAAAATACAATTGAATTTTGTGTGACTGTAATGAACTTGCTCAATTCATTATGATGAATTAAGAGTTTCATTTTTTTTTACATGTATAATAATAACATATTGTAGGTTCTAAAGAGCAGCAATTCTACTACACTCATGAGAGCTAAGCATGGCAAAGATAAAGCAACACATGATGGGAGAGTCTATCCAATCAGATCTCTCATAGAAAATAATACTCCGTATTTTAATGAAATTGGAGTTCTCCAAAGGTCAAATTTCTTGTCCGGCTTCAACCCCTCGGACAAGAAATTTGGCCTCCAGAGAACTCCCCTCACCCGAAGTGGTGCCACATAGGCAATTATGTCATTTTTTCATCCATGCTTGAGGTTTTCCACTGGACAAGTCTTGGCCAAAATGTAAACCCAATCCAGTGAAGAAAAAAATTTGTTCCAATCACGTTGCTCCATTTTCCTAGAATTCTTGACCGATGCACTTCTCCACTGTAGTCTAAAGTGACCCTTAACCCTGTAACGTTGCCACAGCCATTTTGTGGCTTTTGGATGACGATGCCTTCATCTGTAGAGAGAGTGGAAGCATTTTTTCATTCATGTTTTTCTTGTTGACCTTTCATGGTGGGTTATGAAGGTTATCCAATTGAATTTGTAGTCTTGCCAATGTTTGTCTTCACGGAAATGAGAAGTTAGTAAGAAAAAAAGATCACAAAAAATTGTTATTTTAGTGTATTTTGAGAAGTTGTTGCTCTAAATCTGAAATTTCTCCACAAAAATGATATTTTTTGAGTTTGAGTCCAACTAACAAAGTAAAGGTCATCTACTCTAGTTTTTGCTCCAATTTGAATTTTGAAAAAATTCCTAATATTGAAAGTTTAATTGCAGTTTGAACTTTGAATGTAATTTCAATGTCTATTATTTTCTAATTATAGAATGACACGGAAATTGATTTTACACCATGATGTTTGTCACTATAATATACATACATGTTGAAAATTTCCAATTTTTTGACATAATTTTCTATTTGATATGATTTTTCTTCACTTTTTCTTCAAAAATTCTCGAAAAAAACAATTTTTTACAAACAAATCTAAAATATTTATGAAGTATAGAAGACATGTAATTCCATCCCTGAAAAATAAATATAAAAATTTTCATTCATATCTAGTTGCAAAATGGAAGCGAAGTGAATATTGGACAGTGAGGCTTGAAATTAGTAGCTCTACAGTGATGGTGTGGTATATTCCACACCCCAACAGTGCTTCATCAGTAGTTACTGATGAATTAGACAGGTAGAGGATGTAGAGGCACACCGTCACTGTAGAATCAAGGCAACATCAACACATGCTAAGGTAGGGGGCTATAAAAGCGGCCTGTCTCTAAATGCGATCTGGTAGATTCTGCCTCGTAACATGTACTAGATGTGTACATTTCAGGAGGGGGTCGCTTTTAGAAACCACTATGTTTTCAACTTCAAAAATTCATAATTAATTCCATGAATGTCCAAAAAATATGAACCGACTTGGGTTAGATGCCAATTCCATTTTTCTTACCACAAAAATTTACTGAAAATTGTTTTAAGCAGTTTAGCTTCCCCCAAAATGCAAATCAGCTCTTAAAGGGTCGCTTTTACAGCCCCCTACCTTACTGAATGTTATGTAAGTTACACCGAGTCTTTTTTTTTTTTTTTTTTTTTCCTTTTTTTTTTTCTCAAACCACGGAGGATGGTTTCAAAGCCAGAATAGCTGTACTGAACATTCAACTTTGGATGGCGTGCCTCACAGTCCATATACCGGTCCTCCACCATCGCCGGACATCCTCTTCTGTAGAGGCACCTCAAGCAAGCAGTCACAGCCTCACAAAACACCGATGAAAATTCGGCACCAAAACACATCGGGGATGTCTACATTTGCCTTGGCTACAATTACTGGAAATTATAATTAATTCAAAATAAGCATAACATTGTTAACGACCCTAAACCACTCTCCCTAAGTAGAGATTGGGATAATCCCTCCTTGGAACCCTAGGGAAAAATTTGGTTAATTTAATATTATGAGGTATCATAAGTTTTCAACTTTTCAAATAAGTAAAAGAAGGCATTCATTGATCCTTAACCCCTAAATGCCCAAGGCCTGTTTTGGGCTTCCTGGATTTTGCTCTAAATTGAACAAAATGCCAACATTTTGATAAGTTGTATCAATTTTTTTGGAATTGTAACCGTACAAATTCAAACTAGACATGTTAGAGATCTCATAGGAAAAGAAAACACAACAATATCACTTATGGAGTGAAAGATTATAATGTTTGACCATGAGGGTGCTAAAACTGCAAAAATCTTTCAATCTTCTTTACATGAGTCAATTCTAAAAAGTTGGTGATCAAAAAAATATGAGGTTAAAGGGCCTAACTTGTATAACCCCGATCAATTTATGGCTTCTTAAAATCTACTCCACAATTTTTTCAAATGAATTTTGAATGTGATTTTTTCTCCAAGATCTAGTGTATTTGAGGCTCATTTCCAAGAGCTCTCAACACTACGGGAAGTCAAGATTGCAATGGATATCCTTGTACAGAAACTTGAATAGAAAAATCACTATCATTTATTTTCAAGATCGGATTTTTGGTGCTAAAATTAGAATTCAAGAAGAACTTTCTAAAAATATAAACTACTAAAAATAACAACTTGGTTAGGGTTTATTTAACTTCAAAGTTTTGCAAACACCAGATTTGGGTGCCTTGGGCATTTAGGGGTTAATGGTCAGTAGGGAATGAAATATATGGTATTGTATTTGGCTCTTAGAATACAAAGTATGTATAAAATATAGTTGGACGTACACCACTAGATTTACAATACTGCAATTATCATATTTCATTTGGATATTAGTTTAGAATCTACTCCTTATCATGCTCAAATAGAACATGGCATAAGTAGAATACATGGCCATTTTCATTGCAACCTTTAACCCCTAAAGTCCCGTTGTCCCCTCGGGACACAAAATGGATTTTGGGCAGGCTCCTACAGTCTCAATCTTTGTCATAATTTTCTGAATTTTTTTGTGAAGATAAATAATCACATTAGCTTTCCGAAAATGTAATTTTTATTTCAATCGGTGCCCGGGAGCAAAAGTTATGGCACAAAAACCCCAAATTTCAGTTCGGCGGGCAGAAAAAAAACCTCACAAAAACTTTAAATTAAAAATTAAAAAAATTTGTTTCATATAGATTTTATTTTTATCTACATGGGAAGCTTTGATTCATTCCATTTCGATTTGTTATGCAAAAGTTATAGACAATCTTTTTTTTTAGGCAATTAGAGCATCTTCTTGAAAATATAACTTGTAGGCTTCATTTCTGAACTCAATTTTGACAATTTAAAAAAAAAAAAAGTTTCACAAGGTTAAGATTTCTTTCTAGAACAATCTTACCGTTGAGATTAGTATATTTCAACTCTATCTTAGAGCTATTAATGATTTAATTTTTCCTTCAATCCCTAACCTACTTCTACTTAACAATTTTTTAATGAGTGAAAACTAAGTGTTTCTTTTTTGAATTTTTTTCCCTAGATTCTCACCTCAATTCTTCATCATATAAAATTAGGAATTCAAAATCATTAGAGCAAAAATTTTAAGTTAAGAAGGTTCAAAGCCAAAAAATGTAGTTGAGCAATGTGCAAAAAAACTTGATTCCTTTACTTTAAATGCAAATATCTTGCAATCTACGCGGTCAAAGTTTTTGAATTTCTTCCACACATTCTTACACTAATCTAGTACAAGATCCTACAGTTAAATATGCAAAAAACACATTAAATTTTTTTTTTGCTCTTTGCTATAGAAATGACATTTTTGAGTGGTTTTTGATGGAAAAATGGCCTTGGGACTTTAGGAGTTAAGATGTATAGGAGGTGCAATATTGATCCAAATTGGAAGTGCCATGTGTCATTGATTCCAACCCAACCTAAATACAAACTTTGTCCCCACAATATACTATAATTCTTGCACCTTCTATGTCAAATACATAAAACACCATGTTGCAACTCAAATCAAGTTTTTTTGACCTACAAGGATTAATTTCAGAGTGTCTTTCTTTACTTCTGTGTGCTTCATCTAAAGATAATAAAAATATTTTTGCAAATTTTATGATAAATAACAAATGGAGCTTGTTGCAAAGCAACTAAACCAAGAAGTTTCATCAAGTTGCAAGGTTTCATTGAGAAGATGTTTGGATGCCATTAGGGTGTAGCATCAACAAATAAATTAGAAATTGTACAAATAAGAATCTAAAGAGTGAAGTTGTGACACAACTTGCATTTTGCCATAAGAGATAATTGAAACTCCTTCAAGATATCTGTATCATTGATTCATGTAGAGTGTTCTTCCTTCTTGCTTACTATTGATATATTATTTGATTTTTCTTGAAGCTTCCCTAGTAAAAACTAATTGGATGAAGTGTACTTTTACAACATTCATCATCCACCAATTGGATGAAGTGTACTTTGACAACATTCATCATCCAGCAATTGGATGGTTGAATGTTTGGTGGTTGAGGATTACAGGGTAGTTCAATTTTCTAAAATTGTGAAGACTCGTGAATTTTAAAATGCAATGGAGAAAAAAAAATTTGATGATGTTTAAACCAAAGTTGTGAAATATAATCACTAGGTTCTATTGATATGATTAAATATACTAATACAAAACCAATGTTTTTCAAAAATTAAAAGTTAATTTTACATTCAATCATTCAATCATTAAAGAGAATTTGGGCCCTCTAAAGGGCCGCGAGTTCCCATGAGTTCTCCACAAGATTTGAATAGTTCCTGACTGCTGAAACTGCGCCACCGCAGCAGGGTGACATGGTCTTGACTCGGCCACATCAGATTTTCAAAAAAAAAAAAAAAATCTTAAAATGAAATTTGGTTAAAAGAATTTTTTTTTTTTTTTTTTTTTTTAAATATATTTTTCGGACAGCCCATACCACTATTCACAGCATGGGGACAGATTGGGGAACGGGCTTGAAACAGCCCTTTCTTGGCCCCAAATTCCTTCTAATGGTTTGCAATTTTCTCAAAAAAAATTTCCTCTAAGTTTGAGATGATAAATTATTATCATGGTATTTTTTAACAATTCACATTTTATTTATTAATTCATCTTTTTTGAAAGATTGTTATTTGAACTTCAAAAGTTACTTTTTGGGATGAATCATACTTCTATTGTTTGAATAATAGAATATTTGCAAAGGAAATTTTGAAAATCATTATCATACAATTGTTAAAGATCTAATAAGTACTAGAATCTTCAAAAATTAATTAATATAAGTAAAAAACAAGATTGTATGTATATGAGACAAATTTAAATTCATTTGTTGATTAGAATCTTAAAGGTTTATTAGATAAGGGGGTAATAAATCAATGATAGGACTTTAGTTTGTTGGTGTTAATCACTAAAGTTCCAAGGCTTTTTTTTCATCAAAAGACATTCAAAACTGTCATTTTTATGGCAAAGAACAAAAAAAATTATTTTATTTTTCATATCTAACCATAGGATGTTGCACTAGACTATTTTAAAAAAAGTGGAACAAATTTAAAAAACTTAGATTGCAGCATAGATTACAAGATATGTGCATTTAAAGTAAAGAAAACAAGTATTTTGGTTCCTTGCTTGACAAAATTTAGAATTTGAATCTTTGTAACTTAAAAAAAGTTCCATTCTTGATTTTGATTTTTTAATTTTGTATGTTGAAAAATTGACTTGGAAATTGGAGGAAAAAATTCAAAAAAAATTATTAAATAAAAATAGATACAAGATTGAGTAAAAAAATAACCATTGAAAGTTCTAAGATGGAATTGAAACAAAATAATCCCAATGGTGAGATTGTTCAAGCAAACAAATTTAACCTTGTGAAACATATTTTCTGAAAATTGCATTCAAAAATGAATTCTATAAGTTATTTTTTCAAGATGATATTTAAATTGCCTAAAAAATAAGATTTTCCGTACTTCATTAGTCCAAATAGAATGAATCAAAGGCTCAAAGCTTACTCATAGAAATAATAATAATAATTTTGTGAAAACATAAAAATTAAAAAAATTCGATTTTAAAAAAATATTAAGAAAAATATTCAATTTTTTTAAAATTTTGTATGTTGCCCGGAAAACTGCTTTTTGGACTTAGGGTGGCAAAACTTTTGCTCCGAAGCACCAATTGAAAAAAAAATTCTACTCAAAAGCTAATGTGATTTCCTATCTTCCAAAAAAGTTTCAAAAAATCATGTCAAAATTGAGGTTATACTACCAGCTTTCAAGGTAGATCTTTTTCTAAGAGTTTGTTTCATTGTTTACAGCTGATTTGCAAATGCCTCTGCAACATTTTCATCAACACTAGCTTTGATTTTTAGATCTGTATTACCTATTGCTTTTTCCTTTGCCATGTTCAAACTCTCCACAAAACCAACCATTAGAGAAAAAAGGACCTAATAGAAGGTTCCTTGAGAAGTTGCTAAAGGAACCTTGGATTACATTTAAATGTGTACCTACATTCTACATGAATGAACTAACCTCTTATATCCACCCAAATAAATCAACGCAAACAATTATGACAATAGGACAAAGAAGGTGGTTTCTATTGGTAAAATTCATCATTTTTTTTAATCATCACAAGGTAGGCAGAAGTTGATGTACTCAAATTCATCACTTTTTTTAATCCCCAAAGTTGTGCCTCCCAATACACTTGCACTTCCAATTCTAAATAGAATATAATTCTTTGGTGTGTCCAAAATGATTTTTTATATAACCATGATGTCAATTGCACTCGGTTCCGATTCTAAAGTTGACGGGTAATACGTGTAAAGATAAATTAAGCCTACTTTGCACCACTTGCTATTGATTTGTGATTTGAGGATAGTTAATTAGTCAATGGATTTGGTTTCTAATAGTTGATGGCATTTGAATTGAAATCATTTTGTCTAAGATACCATCAAAAACTACGTCAAAGGTGCGTGATAAGGCCATTAAAATAAACAAGGGGGTGAATGCAAGAAACACTTGTAGTTTTGTACTATTTGTTGCGTTTTGTCACACCCTAGTTTTTTGTTTATTTTTGGCCATAACTTTTGTGTTTTAGCTCCAAATGACTCAAAATTTATAGGGAAGCTACTCATAATCATTATACACCTTTTCCAATTTTTTAATATTTTTTAAAAATAATCTACTATTTTTAAACAATCTCGATAATTTCTCACAATGGGTGATTTAGGGGATTTTTGCACTTTTTTTAACCCAAAAAAACGAATTTTGAGCTAAAATTTGGAGAGAATGGTCTTCTAGTAGACTTATAGCTACTGTCCAAATGAATTTTAAAAATACTTATTTTTATGTGGTGTACAAGTCCACAAAGAGAGCTCCTTTTGCATTTTTTTCAAAGGTATGAAACATTATTTTGGTGCGTTTTTTGGTCAAAACCCATCACCAAAAAGTTTTATCAAATTGACAGTTTTTAGATTTAAACAAAAAATTCCTATTTAAAAAAAATTAAAATGTCAAAAGTGGTATTTTCTTCACCGGTTTTAGGGTGAATTCTATGTCCAAAATTCTAGTGAAGAAAATACCACTTTTGACATTTTAAATTGTAAAAAATAGGATTTTTTTTTTAAAAAATCTAAAAATTGTCTATTTGAGAAAACTTTTTGGTGATGGGGTTTGACCAAAAAACGCACCAAAATAATGTTTCATACCTTTGAAAAAAAATGCAAAAGGAGCTCTCTTTGTGGACTTGTATACCACATAAAAATAAGTATTTTTAAAATTCATTTGGACAGTAGCTATAAGTCTACTAGAAGACCATTTTCTCCAAATTTCAGCTCAAAATTCGTTTTTGTGGGTTAAAAAAAGTGCAAAAATCCCCTAAATCGCCCATTGTGAGAAATTATCAAGGCTATTTAAAAATAATAATTTTTTTTTGAAAAATCCTAAAAATTTGGAAAAGGTGTATAATGGTTATGAGTAGCTTTCCTATAAATTTTGAGTCAGTTGGAGCTAAAACACAAAAGTTATGGCCAAAAAAAATCAAATACTAGGGTGTGACAAAATGCTATAAGTGTTTCTTGCATTCACCCTCATGAAATTGCTAAGAAAAGGATCCGCTACGCAATAACAATTAACACAATGATAAACAACAACATTGCAAAATTGTAGAGGGCATTAAGAGAAACAGGTGTGGATCATGCTACTAAAGCAGAACTCAATCAAGCGAACAAACCAACCAGATGAAACAAACATCAAAAATCAACTGAAGCAAGCAAACATGAAAAACTAAACGGACAATCATACCTGTGCGTCCTGCCTCTACAAACCCTGTTGGCAACTTCCTTGCAAAAACTGCAATTGCAATTAATCAACAACTGAGTGCGATTCAGCTTAAGTGGCGTTTAAAAACAACTCAAATGCATTGAATCAATGACAAAAAGAACAATGCACAATGTGCCCAAAAGAGGTTGTCACCTCCTGGTTTGTATTAGTTGCCCCCCCTTTCTCTCAAATTTTTTTAAGGCCGTTGATTTTATTTTTTTTAAATGCTTACCTTCGAAATTGCCGTTGATTTCTCAAAAAATCACAAGCCGTTGATTTTGTGAGATTTAATTCGAGACGTCCAAATATCAATACGGATACAGATACAAAAATGAATACTGGGTACAGATACAATATTGTATATGAATACATAGTGAATATTGAATGTGGATACGAATACAGATATGACACAATATTGGATTTGAATACGAGTATGAGTACGGATACGGGTACAAGATACGGGATGTTGTTTGTCCCATATTGTTTGTCAATTTTATTGCTTTCTGGAAATTACAAGAGGGTAGAGGGGATGGGGGGGAGGGTATGAAAATTTAAAAATTTAAAAATTAATTTTTTTGGGGGTGAAAAGGGGTATGAAAAATTTTAAAATTTTAAATTTAAATTTCTTTGGGGGAGGGGGCTGAATTTATAATTTTTTCTTAAATTTAAAATTCTTTTGGGTGCATTGTGACACAGTTTGTCACAATGCACCCAAAAGAGGTAGTAATTGCCTACCCCAAATCTTGCGCATACTTATTTGTGCAAATGTACTAAATCAACACACTCGGGAATTGCAGCAGTCGCTCCCCACCATTGCTCCGCGAGCAACTGAACTCCACAAACAGAATTGTAGATTCAAGCAAACTCGCTCCTTGCCATTGCTGAATAGCCAAACTCCCCCATTGCTAAATTGCCGAATTTTTGGACCCCTATCTTGGTAGCCACCTTCATTGACGGTTTCTGTTTTTTCTGATGGTGGCTCAGCATCAACGGCTTCTCCTCCTCCCCTTAAGTTTTTTAAAGCTACATCAATGGCCCTGCACGACCGCACTTCCTGGGGAATTTTTCATGCTTGATGAGCGCTACTGGGGGGGTCCACTTTTCCCAAATCTGATTTGACGACCCAAAACCCAACAGAGGGGGGATTTGGTAACATGAGGTGCTGCCAATTTTGGGTACATTGTCGAAATGCTCCAATCGTAGGACACATGAAATTTTTCAACTAATTTTAAAGGGTGAAATTTGACTTTAGGAAGGCTTGGACAAAAAGTTGTTTTTAGAATTTTGGCAAGATAAAAAATTTCAAACATTCTTATAGTTGTTTAACCCTAAGCACTCAAATGACTTTTGGGGGTCGCTACCCAAATTCAAGCAGCATTTTTGGGCATAATTTTTTTTCAAATTTTTAATTCAAAACCAAGATTGCTATGATCAAATTGAAATTATAAGGAAAATAGTACAAAGTATTTAGAATTTGTCTAGTATTGAAAAAATTTACTATTTGAACAAAGTGTTGATGTTCCCAATAATAGATCTTATGCATTTTTTAACAAATAAATAGAAACTACAATTTTGACCAATCATTAAAAGAATCAAAAACTAAAGATAGAAATTATATTGTTAGCAAAATTTTGAAGTTATATCTTCAAAATTCATTTGAAAAGAATCTGAAAATACTTTTATAATTTTGACCGTACAAATACTTTCTATTTTTTGTGCTTCACATTATCTTTCTTAAAACAAACTTTAAAAAAGTTATGGTACTTATATTTTATAATACATTTTTGTTTTGTTCAAATTCCTTGGGCTTTTAGGGGTTAATTCCTAAAGGACTAAGGTCATTTTTTTTCAAAAACCACTCAAGACTGCCACTTTTGTTGCATTCACCTAAGAAAACAAATTAATAATTTAGAATCTAACTATAGGATCTTGTATATTACTTGTTTGAAATCATATAGTAAAACTTCATAGAAGTTTTACTATATAGATTGAGAAATATTAGCATTCAAAGTTGAAAAAAATATTTTTTGAACACTAGCCTACAATTTTAGATGACTTTGACTGCCATATGTGGAATTTTTTTTACTATGGACTTTAAATTTAAGATTTTTTTATATTGAAAAATTGAGTTGAAAGTGTACATAATTTTTTTCAAAAAACACACTTGATTTCCATTCCTAAAAAAATTCTTAGGTAGAAGTAGGTTCAAAATTGAAAAAAAAAATTAATCATTAATAGGTCTAAGATGGAATTGAAACACAATAATTCCAATAGTGATATTGTTCTAGAAAAAAAACTTAACCTTTTCAAATAATTTCTTTTGAAAAATTGTGAAAATTGCATTCAAAAATGAATCCTATAAGTTATTTTTTTAAGATGATACTCGGACTGCCAGAAAAATAAGACTATTTATAAATTTTACATAACTAATCCAAATGGAATGAACCAAAATTTTACAAGTAGACAAAAACATAATCAAGGTGAATGCAAGAAACACCTGCCGATTTTGTTGCGTTTTTACAGTACTCATGATTTTTCTTCTGGAGTACTATAAAATTAGAAAAATAATTTTTAAAAAACAAAAAAATATGGCTGTGTATACAACTTTAAGATGAAGGTAACCACCAAAGGAAATGTATAGAAAAATTCTTTAAGCTAGAGAACTAAAAAAGTGCCAAATCTCAAGAAAATGGCTATCTTGATGTATAAATTAGTTAAAAATAGGAAACAAAATTAAATACATAAAATGAAAATTGGCCATTTGTAATAATTCTATGGAGATGGTCATTCACCTAAAAACTCTCCAAAATAATATTTTATATGTTTCAAAATGTAAGCAGAAAGAAGCGCACTTTGTGGACTTTCACACCTCATACAATTAACTATTTTTAGAATTCCTTCCCTGCATAGGTACAAGTCTACTAGAAGACCGTGCCCTCCAAATTTCAGCTTAAAATTCGTTTTTTGGGGTACTAAATAGTACTATAAACCTCTAAATTGGCAAGTGTGACATATAATTGGGGATTGTTTTTGGATAGTAGACTATTTTTGAAAATTACAAAAAAATTAGGCAAGGTGTATAATAGACATGAGTACCTTACCTATAAATCTTGAGTCATTTGGAGCCAATACAAAAGTTATGACCAAAAAACTAATCAAAATACAAGGTGTGACGCAAAATAGTACAAGTGTTTCTTGCATTCACCCCTCAATAAGAAAAAATAATTAATTTAATTTCAAGTTTTTGTGGATTTCCTTTTTCTGCCTATTGAATGAAAATTTGAGCTTTTATAGTAGAACGTTTGCACCCGAGCACTGATTGAAATAAAAATTATATTTCCATAAAGCTAATAAATTTTTTATCTTATGAGAAAGTTTCAAAAAGTTTTATTAAAAATTGAGGCCTTAGAAACCTGCCCAAAATCCATGTTGTCCCTTTAGAGCTTAATACAATATCCTAAAGTTAAGTTTAAAACTAACTAACTAAAGTTGAATCAACTTTTTTCATTGCTCTCTAAGTTTTAGAGCAATTTTTTGGCCATTAGGTCAAATTCTAGTGTAAAATCATGAGATTTTAATTTTTGATCATTTTCTTTTATACATGATTTAGACGAAAGTTTCATAATCATCACTAAGATCTTGATTCTTTTAACATTTTATTTTGAAAATTGAAATTAAAATCTTGCAAGAGTAATTGCCATCTTGTGGACATCTTGTCAATGCAAGATGATTTTGGATATGTTAAAAACCTCAACTATCTTAAAGGGTGGCATATAACATGACTACACAATGGTCAAATGTTTTAAAGTTGTATACAACATTATTGATGTCTACAAAGTTGAGTCAAACTCCCATTGGGCACTAGAGTTATTTGTAAAGTCCTCCCTAGTTTGGGCAGAACTTTTTTTGAAATTGAGAAGGCAACTATAGATGAAGTGTCAAATTTTTTTGCAAGATACTTATGACACACAACCACAACCTCAAAAGTGGGGACCAAACTTTTTTAGGCACCATTTTGATGGAAAAATAAGTTTCATACCCACTTTTATTCCGACTTTTTTAACTCAACCGGCTTTTTCACAAAACTCACGGGTTTAAACCCCAGTTTAGGATACTTTACGAACAACTCTACTATCCAAAATAACTTTTCTTCTAACTTCAAATCCTACGATCTTCCAATGTACAAGGTGAAGGTTTTCTAAAAAAAATCTACCATTTATAGTGACAAACAAAACTAAGTACAAATTTGAAACTTTTCATTCAAACAACCATACCATAAACATTGATGGACAAAACCCAAAAGTAGATATATAAAAGTTGTAGTGTGCAATATATTATACATTACCATGGAAGTTTGAATAAACAAATTAGTGTGATTTGAAAGAAAATTAATTTCAAAGTTAGCCATGTCTAAAACTTGGTTTTGTGCACCATGAATTGGAATTACTTTATCTTTTGTCAATTTTTTCTTAGAACTTTAAAGAAACTTTTTGTGCCTTTGCATAAAATTGGTATACATCATCTTAGATTGTCGTATATAAAAATTGAAGGAAGTTGCCATATTATAGAATTTAAAATATTAACAATTTGAAAAACATGCAAATGATATTGGTTCTCACAATATTTGAATTTTTTTTGGAATTGAGAGCATGGGACTGTATTAGCTATTGTTTAAAAAATATTAATTGCAACATAGACAATTGTTACATCTTAATGCCCTTTCATTTGAAATATTTGTTGAATTAGATAATACGTTCAATTTATATTTTACAATTATATGGTACCTTTTTAGGTTCAATTTTTTTATGCAAAGACTAGAGTTTATGATGCACATAATTGATCCAATAAATCCAACAAAATCAAATTATCATTGTCAACATCATCAAAAAACTTCCATTTTATGAAGGGTAGTGTATTTTTTTCTAATGCATGCATGCAATTCTGACCTCAATGTCAATGTGAGGAACTGCTACAGAAGTTGTTGTACGCAAGTCTCGACGCAAGTATGTAACTATGGATCTCAATAACCTAAAGTTGTACTACCTCTGTCCCAAAATGATCTTCATGTTGAACAAAACATTCTAGATTAAGGCAAAAAATAACATTTAAAAACCTGTTTTGTGCTGTAAGTAGAGTTTGGTGTACTCCTAGCATTCTAGAAACTTTGAGTTTCAAAGTCCTTTTTGAAATGTAGTTTTTGGAATATTGAAAATTAGAATTTCTTGGGCATTTTCAAAGATCACCACTGGTCAATTAATTGTTGGGAGTGTGGTCATCATTTTGTAGGCATTTAGTATATGCTTAAGCCCATGTGTGGCCCTTTATTCTAGCTCCAAAAGCTTCATCTCCTTCAATTGGGCAATATTCAAAGAGATGCAAAAAATACGAACAAACAATGTTGACTAACCCCATTATAATCATTTTATTTATCTTTTGACTAATGATTGCATGAATGGAGGGGAAACTACTACTCAAAGTTGTTTTGTTGGTCCTCAATAGCAATTGAAAGTCAAAATTTGACCAATTTGCAAGTCACAGACTACAATCGAAAGATCATTTTGGGACAAAAAATGAAGGCCAACAGAAAGATCATTTTGGGACGGAGGGAGTATTATGATTACGCTCTATTATATAACTTGGCTTACTGTATGCATCTTCTTTAGAATTAGGAGGTAAGCCACTAATTTATGTTTTGAAGCTCAATGAAGCTGAGGTAATCCATGACAAAAGATGAAGAGAGTGTCAATTACAATAATAAATCATGCACTTGAACAGAACATCAACCCAAAAAGTGAATCCTACTTCTTTTTTTAATCAGAGTCGAAAATTTGGCCCAATGCATTGTTTCAAGTCCCCTATGAGTCACATCAAATTTTGAGTTGGATTTTTAACAAGACAAATTTAATCAAGGTACAAGGAGAGCGTCAATTGTTATAAGTTCTTGATGTTGCAAGATTTGTTGTCAAGAGGCACTTAGCCGTTGTATGTATGGATTGTTGATGGGTGCAAACAACTTGTATAGTTGTATTTATATATTGTTGTCAAGAGTGTGCAAGGCTTGTTGTGGGAACCACTGCATAAATTGTTGCAACTATAAACAATCAAAAGTGTATGTGGCATGAGGGTTGTTTTCGAAGAAGATGGTGGGAGAACCTTTATTAGGTGATGCCACCCTTGGATGATGGAGGACCCTTCTAGCCATCCCTTTGATCTGCATACACATTTGCACCCTACGTGCCTTGAATTGGATATTTGAAAATGTGTTTCATATGCATTTCATACATATTTGGACTATTTGGGATCCAAGATTGCAAAAACAAGTTGTGGACAAAATGCAACGAGTTGTCTCCCTAAATGGTGCGCACGGAGGAAACGGAGTCATTTTTGAAGATGAGGTCCTATCAGATAGATCTAACAATGTAACATGCAAATCCATTTTCAGCGGTGCACATGCTTTGAAGTTATTTAAAATTTACCACTTGATCCTCAAAATCCTTGTAGGCTTTATATAAAAATATCAATTCAGAAAAAAAAATATATGGACAAAGGGAAAACAAAGCGAGACCGCTTTGATCAGTGGCAAATGTTTTTTGAGATCCTATTTTAGTGGTCTACAACTTGGAGAAAATGAATCTACAAGCGACTTCAAGAAGAAGATTGAAGAATGGAGTCATCAATACATCAAGTGCTTTGGGGAGCACCATGTCACCCACTACATAGTGAGCACTTCTTATTTACTAATTTTTTTATAGCAAATGTGGTGGAAAGATTTTTTACTTACAATCTCATGTAGCAACTCAGTGCCTATGTGCCTCCTGCTTTCCTCTGATTTCTCTCTTGTTTGTTCTTTAATTTAAAGGGGGCTTCGCCCCCCTCTCCGCCTTTCATGGCGTTCAAGCGGAAGCAGTGCCTCAACTAACTTTGCATTAGGTAGCATGTTATGGTTCATCATGAGTCCTCTTTTGTAGAACGTTACAGTAGTCTTGTAGTATGGAGCTACGAAGGAATGGTAAACATCCATCATGCTACCAAAACTGCCTATCAAAGGCATATTCAATGCTCACGTGGGATTCCAAGAAAGAGGCCTTTTGTTCAAATATATAGGTGATTGCAAGAAACACTTGTACTATTTGTTGCATTTTGCATTTTTGTACTTTTAGTTCTTTATGTACTATGAGTCACCTTCAGTACTATTGAAGGCATGGAACATAAAATTTGAATGGTCAATTGGATTTCAAATTTACTATTTTGACAACATGTGATGTTCATCATTGGATGACAAAAATGGATGGAAATACTTAATTTGCCATTAAAAATCAATTTAAATTGGTAGATAGAAGGTATTACGAGCCCCAGCAGTACTATTGAGTCTTTCTATGTACCCTTAAGTACTATTTTGAGCCACATGCTACAATTTATCCTAGAAAATGAGACTTTCACATTTCTATTTTTGAAAATTAGGAAATGAGTTTGGAAATTTTATTTTAAAAATAGCAATTGTTGCCGACTAAAAGCAAAGTAGGAAGGTCAAAGTTAGAACTAAAAAAACATTTTTAATTCAACATAAATTCAACCTGAATAGAGCATACTTTAGACCAATATAAAACACACTTGGAAAATGTTTTTGGAAATCCCTCTTTTGAGAAGGTGTATTTCTATTAGAAGAGCTAGCCTATCAAATTTGATGATGTAACTCTTCAAAAAAGGTACTCGATAGTACTAAAAACCACCAAAACCGCATGTGTGACATATATTCAAAATTTAGTTTCACCTATTAAATTAGTTTAAAAAAAATTAAAATAATTCAAGTGCATCTTCTATTGCTATAGGAAGCTTGATTTTGAATTTCATGTTCATTCAATCATTTTTGCAATACTTATGGCACAAAACAACTTCTGCATTGAACTTGTGACGGAAAATAGTACATGTGTTTCTTGCAATTACCCATATCAACATTGGTATTGTACCATTACTCATAGATTTCAATACAAAGATGTTATAAGTGAGAGTGGTATTATTAAATTGATTGGAGAGGCTGAAATACATACAAGGCAAAGGCATCACTGAACTCCTCTTCCGGCAGCTCCTCGGGTAGCTCATAGTGCCCTTTGGCATTCTAAATGTGCCCCCAAATGTAGTTGATATCTTCCAGTAGCCAATGACCCAAATATGGCTCAATCTAATTCTAAAGACATTTGATTTGTGTATTTGCAAGTGTAAGATGATACAAACTCTACCAAACTACCAAGTTTTAATTTGAGACTTAAAAATGGCAGATGGATGACTTTCAAGATTATAGTAGAAATGAAGAATACACCTATTGCCAATCTATAAATTTTGCTTGATAATTTAAGCAATTTAGTGATAGGTCTTGTCCTTTTAGGATTAATGAAGTTTTGATGTCAAAGATTATATTATTCATAATTTAAAATTAAAATTAAAAACAATAGCCTTCCAATTTATAATCTATACAAGTTAAATTTTTTATTATAAAATAATTTAAAATTAATACTAAAATAAAAAGCCTTTTGATTTATAACCAATATTTTATTAAAAATGAGCTAAATTTTTATTTATTGTAGAAGCGTCATCAAATTGTAAATATTATGCACATTTAAAAAAAATAATGGAGTACAATCGGATTAATTCCTAAAGGATGGAGGGTGTTTGGGAAGAGGAAAAGTCCAAAACTGTCAATTTTTGATGCATTGTCCAAAATCAAAAATTAATTTTTTTTTGTTGAATTCCAACCATTCAAAAGTGTATTAAACAAGTAAGGCAATAGAGTTATTCGTAAAGTCCTCCCTAGTTTGGACAGAACTTTTTTGGAAATTGAGAAGGCAACTATAGTTGAAGTGTCAAATTTTTTTGCAAGATACTTATGACACACAACCTCAAAAGTGGGGACCAAACTTTTTTAGGCATCATTTTGATGGAAAAATAAGTTTCATACCCACTTTTATTCCGACTTTTTTAACTCAACCGGCTTTTTCACAAAACTCATGGGTTTAAATCCCAGTTTAGGGTACTTTACGAATAACTCTAATGTGTAGAAAAGTTTTAATCCATTCGACTCTGTGGATTGAAAGATTATAATGCTTAAAGCAAGCCTTTTGGGAATAAATTTTTTGCTCTTGATGAATTTGCGTCCCTTTAGAATCGAGTTCTAAATTATTATTAGGTACATGTGCAAAATTTTAAAAGCCAATATGGAATTTAGCTTATTTTAAATCACCATGCAATGCAAGAATGTTAAGTGAATTGGCAATATACTAATAATTTATTGATGATTCCTTATGCAATAAAGAATTTTTATATTTGAAATTCAAATGGAGAAAGTTTAGAGACAAACATTTGGAATATGTGGAATTTTTTAAAGAACTTTGACTTCATAGATTATAAGATAATAGGGATTTAAGTTAAAAAAAAAACATTTTTTTTAAAATTGCCTTGACATAGCTAACAAAGTTTGACTCTTTTTGGAATGAGAATTGAGGACTAAAAGTTTTTTATTTTGGACAATTTGTGCCATATTTTATTATTTGCATACGTGCCAAATTTCAAAGGTTGATGATGATCTTTGCAAAAGATGCTCCAAAGATGATCCAATTGCCCCAATTTTTTTGATCAACATAACTTTTGAACTATACACTTAATTAGAAAAAAAGAACAATATTCCCCTAGAGGGATACATGTTCACACCTTGTGACAAAATTTTGTAAATATCTGACCAAAATTGACTTCGTAGAAACCTATCTAAATTTTCATTTGTCTATTCAACGGATAATTGTCCTTTAGGGATTAAGATTGAAGGGGAAACAATTGAAATAAAATGTATCATGTTGGGTTTGAATTGAGAGTTTAGAAAATAAATTGTTTTTTAGGATTGAGGAATTTGCTAGTCCTCATATCCCATGGGTGCCTTGTCAAGTAGCCACACAACAAGTAATTATGTGCTATATGTCCAAGTGTCAACAATTCCAAATATCCAAATAACTCTTGGGGAATGCAATTATTTTCTACACCTCTTGGAGCCTACCATTCTTGTCCTTCTTGAAAACAAAGACAAGAACATAAAAAAAAAGAGTGTATTCTTGTTGTTTGGGTATGCTTCCATGGGTATACAAACTTGTGCGATTGGCTCCATTTCCATTTTCTCCACAAGTAAGGATGCCATTGATACAAATTCATATATGATGAAAAAATAGGCTTGATGCACAAATAACTTGATGCAACATAGAAACCTTAGGCTACGCAAGGAGGATGGAAAGCATCTAATTTGTTTTTTTGCATTATGTTTTACATTGATGCATGATATAGGGCAGGATAAAGTATAAGCAGGGAGTGATGAACATTGAACATTGAGCGATTCTTAAAAAGCTTGAGAATAATTAGAAACCATTTATTAAAAGATGCCACCTATACAATATTTATGGTTTAGGGTAAAAAAATATGGCTATATAAATGTCTAAAGAAGATAAATGGAGACAAAGAGGGATGAATGGATATATATATATATATATATATTTTTTTATTTTTTATTTTTTTTTTGGGATGTCATTTAAGAAAATCCATAGATATAGTAAAAAATTTATGATATCTATGAATTTTTTAAAATCTTGAGTACATTTACAATTTTAGATAAAATAAACAAACGTTGCGAGGTTTGTTTTCAATGATACTTACTAGTCTAATTTATTTGCAAAAACAAGATATAGGATGAATGCAAGAAACACCTGCCAATTTTGTTGCATATTGATAGTACTCATCATTTTTTTGTGCAGTACTTTAAAATTAGAAAAAAAAAAATTTTAATAAAAAAATATGGCTAATGTATATACCTTTAAGATGAAGGTAACCACCAAAGGAAATTCATTAAAAAAATCTCTAAGCAAGAGAACTAGAAAAGTGCCAAATTTCAAAAAAATGGATATTTTGATGTTTTAATTAGTTAAAAATAGAATAAAAAATAAATACATAAAGTAAAAATTATATATTTGTAAAAACTCTATGGAGATGGTCATTCACCCAAAAAAAAACCAAAATAATATTTTATATGTTACAAAATGCAAGTAGAAAGAAGCGCACTTTGTGGACTTCCACACCACATACAATTAACTATTTTTAGAATTCCTTTGGGCAATAGCTACAAGTCTTTTAGAAGACCATTTCCTCCAAATTTCAGCTCAAAATTCGTTTTGGGGGGTACTAAATAGTACTAAAAAACCTCCAAATTGGGAAGTGTGACATAAAATTGGGGGCTATTTTTGGATAGTATACTATTTTTGAAATTTACAAAAATATTAAGCAAGGTGTATAACAGTCATAAGTACCTTACCTATAATTCTTGAGTCATTTGGAGCAAAAATGCAAAAGTTATGGCCAAAAAACTAATCAAAACGCAAGGTGTAACACAAAATAGTACAATTTTTTCTTGCATTCACCCTATACCTCACATATACTCTTCTTGCATTGAAGGCATTTATTAGAATACAAGATGACTCCATCCAATATGAAATAAACTCTAGAATAAACTAATTTTCCAATGTGAATCACGAACTGTCACTCCAATTCTAATTCCAATGAACTAAAAATACAAAAAAGCTTTGTTTGTGGGCAATGCAAAGTTGGTTATACCAACTCTGAAGCTGATACAATGAAGACGATATCTACAAGTCTTAAAGCCTTTTATTTAGATTTTTTGTATGGTACTAATTTGGAGATCCATAAATTACTTATACTCAATCCTAAATTGAACTTAATACAATTATGGCATCACATGCATCATTACTTTGGTCTTTGTTACTCTCACTCTCACGGCTATCCTCCACAGCCTCTACATCCATATACTTTAAGATATAATGACAAAACCTTTTTTTAGCTTTTTGGTGCAGCCAGAGGTAAAACGTGTTCCGTGACAACCATTGCAATTGCTTTAGCATAAAGAAGCAATGACCAAGTCCTAACAAGACTATCCAACAATCTCACCAACTTGTGCAACCACATGATACATCATACACACGATAAGAAAATACAACAAATGGAAATGGCAACAATAAAAACTCAAACATCATGACAAGAAATAGGCTATAACTTTTGGACCAAATCAATTTTATGTGACCTTCACAAGTCTTTGAGCACCCTTCTTGGTGGGCCTTCCATCATCTTTTTTGCTCAATGATTCCTAGTACTTTTTCTTCTATCATATTGAGTTTGTTGTAGCCAATGAGAGGGGCAAGAACTTCTTGTAAATTCACTGAGTTGGATTCAATTGCCACAATATGGAGGCTAGACCTCTGCCACGTGTGAATGTTTGCTCCTAGTGCAAATTAAATGGAGCAAATAATTAGGTACACGTAGATTCTTGCATTTAAATGGCAAAGGCAAAAAATGAAATTGAATATGCAAGGAGTCTAGTGATAGTAATATTAATAGACCTTAGGAGAAAGTAAAAGAACATGTGAATGCATTAGAGTCAAGCACCACGTTACCAAGCTTTAAGAAACTCTGAATGTAGACTTGGAGAAACAAGAGATGTTTCTTGCGATTACCTCTCCGTGAGATTCCATCCTTCATCATTTGACAGTTGATCACGGTGAAATTGTGCAAGAGTCCTTTTCTTGTCACATGACCAATAATGACCATATAATTTCACATTTCAGGGCAAGATCAGATAAATCACTCAATTTCAAGTTGCAAATGAAACTTGTAAAGTTTATAGAGACAAAAGTGCCATATGAAATTAATTAAAATAGATCATCAATATAATACAATTTTATTGATTAGCAACATTACAAAAACTATATATAAGGGGCAAGATTTTTGACCTAAAATTATTAGTCAAAAAATGGGTATGTTATATTCCCTAGGCTTTTCAAATCCAATAGCCTTAGTCAGTAAAAATTCTAGGTGCACATCATCAAATTATTTATCCATTATTTTGATAATTATAATTTTTTTGCAAAAATAATTTAAAAAACTATAAAAATTCCTTCATTAAACTTTTGGGATTTGAGTAGGCTTGTATATTTAAGTTGCTGCCCTAAAAATAGCTGCTCTGGAAAAAACACCCTGAAAACGAGCGCCTTCGATCCGTAGCCAAAAGAGGTGGAACTGAGCGTTACCATTTCTGTGGGAAGCGATGACATCTCCATTGACCTTTGGTGAAGGTTGATGAATTCATTGTAAAGGAGTGCAGTTCTGGTCTTTGCTCCATCAAAAGAGGAAGAGCTAAGGTAGCATTGCCCAATACCGTCATCTACCTAATTCTGACACCTATATGGCCCTTCCATTTGTGTCAGTGATCAATCCATTATCACAATCTTAGTAATCCTTTGCCATGATGGCAGTGCACTTGGGAAGCGGACACGTCAGCCCACGCTTTAAGAAGGATTAGCCCATGCTTCAACAAGGGTCTATTCATGCTTTAACATTTCATCTTTGAAAAATCACAAAAAATTCAATTCTTGTCAGAATCTCTTCATTCTTTTTGCACATGACTTCTCTCAAACTTTTCTATCTCTGAAAAATATAGGAGCTGACAAACATCTTTTCCAAAGTACCTAGATAGCAAATCTGTATGGTAATGGGCAGTTCTACCTTATGTGTAGAATCCACATACAAATGGTGTACTGACTTTTCACTACTTCAGCAGTCATGACCAGCAAACGTCTAAAAACATATATTGGATGGAATGATGCTAAGAAGGCTCCAGTGGACCACCACATTCTCACCAAAATACTTTGTAACACCGGGCTCCATACCTTCATTGGCATGCTGGGGTACTGTATCAAAGACAAAAGTGAGGAACATTTTCCGCAGTGTATTCACATGAATGTGACTGATGAACAAATTGAAGAAGTTGAAGAGTACATCAAGTATGGAACTTTGTTTGTAAAGAACAAAATTGTTCTCACTCACGCTAATCTCATCGAGAGGGCCACGGCGTATTGTACGTACAAGTTGAAGAAATAATTGGAAAGTACTCTTCCAAGCATTCACTTACCAATGCTGCATTTTGGACAATATATTCCCTCAGATTCTTGGCTTTTGGCTGTCCGTCAAGGTGGCATGGAATACAATAGGGCTTCATCACTCTAGAAATGTATGATGAATTCACATACCGTTGAAATGGATGATGTGACTCAAATTTTTTTTAGTACACAAATCTAGATTCTTGCCTTGCTGATTTGGGACGGCAATGGCTTGCTGCACATCTGGACGATGCACAAGAGGGTGCATAACACCATTATGTTGTTCCAGATAAAGATGTTGGAAAATTGTAGGTTTGTATTGTTTTGTGTTTTTGTGGCAATTTTGTAGGTTTTCTACTCATGTACTTGTTTCTACTTTCTAACAGCTTAATTTACGTTATTCTTTTGATGCAGGCTTGTAGCGTATGTTCCACACAAATCGCAGCATGACTGGAACGACATCATTGTCATCAATGGCACTCAAGATCCAACTCCCTCTAATGCAGACTTGCCAGATACCATTGCGGACCAGGATCCTCAGGCGGCAACTCCACTAATGTACATCAGGACTTTTTTTTTTAGATTTTCTAAATGAAAGAAAAGGCGATATCTTTTTAGTGTTGAGGATTCAGGTGGCAATGTGGTCATAGGGTACACAATTTTAGGGTGGCGACTTGTGGGAAAAGGTGGTGCAGAAGTGGGCGAATTTCCTGAGTACATTATTTTTTCCGGGCGATTTGACTTTGAGGAGGACCGCTTCATTGGCGATATCCTTTTTTTTTTGGTTAGTTTTGGCGAACTAGGATGGCCTTCTAGAGTTCTGCAGGCAAAATTGCAGTAGGTGTAAGCTGTCACATGGCGATCAAAATATTCAAAGGGGAGAGAATTGGTGTTTTGAGTGTTCTCCTAAAAACTTGTATGACCTTGACCTGCACCCTCCCAAACACCCCTCCGATGCCAAAGTAAGTAAATTTCAGAGAGAAAAGAGCAACACAAACAATGGACATTACGAACTTGCTACATTATACTTGAACACGTTAAACAAGGCACATTGCAATCTCACAAACTAAACAAGGCACATCAATCTCACAAATTGAACCCAGATGCTCAAGTGTGCAAATTTTCAAATGGAATTATTCCAAGTAACACTGGACTTTGGAGATGTGTAATTCTCTCCTCGCCTGACATTTGAGCTTCAGAGACATGCACCTGCACCCACCAAAACCCCCCTCCAATGCGACAGTAAATACATTGCAAAAACAAATAGAAGGAGCTCAACACAATGGACCATGGCAACACAAGTGTAGTATACAGTTCTTAATTGATACAAGTATCAAACAAAACATAAAAACAAAATATGTAATCATACTGCAACCAAGAGCACAAACGCCTCACATGCAAGAAGAGACTGCAGCGTCTTCAATCTGTACAAGTCACAGATATTCAAACAGTAGGCACCATAAGTAAAGTGGACTTTATAAGAGCAGTCCCTAGATTTGAAAATCAGAGGAAAACAAAGAAGACGATGGGATTCACGTACTAATTGAATCTCAACCAACGTCCAAGAAAAAAAAATACATGCCTGCTACTGTTCCATCCATAACAAAGTGAAAATTGGGCCACGGCTACTACTGCACGTTACCTCTAAGAAGGAACGGCTTGTGCTGCTGAAGTATCACATTCAACAAACTAAGTGCTAGCCAAGTATCTGCCTCGACCTCTAGTGGTATACCATTTGTCAAAAACTCGCTGGTATGGTGTGAGTGTTTCTAACTCCACCCTTGAGTCAGAAAGTTACACACGGATTCTAGCGGCAATTTTGTTGGAGATTGTACTCCTAATCGGGTGATTCCTAAGTAAGTGTTCGCCTTCCAAGCAATGGACACTTTTTGTGACTGATATCCTGTAAAATTCCACTAATTCTAAGAAAAGCTATGGGTTAATTAATTAACGTTATGGTTAGGTAAAAAACAAAGAAAGAAAACAAAATCTAATCTAACTAAAATTGTATCTAAGTAGTCTTTTAGAATATAATTTTCCCTTCCCAGAATGGTGAAGAAAACTAGATTCCAAGATTCCTAGCAAAAGTTACCACGAGGTACGTTTGGCCCCTTAGTTGTGCTAACCTTCATCCACTAATCTAAAATAGCAAATCAATCCAATATAAGTCTAAATTCTAAGGTTAAGTTATTAGTTCCTTTAAGTTAAGGATTTTCAAGACTAATCGGAATTTCGACCTAATTGGATGTTTTTCATCCAAAATTGGTCGTAAACTTCATCCAACCTTTTATCCTTCAAAAATAAAGTATTTTCAAAAGTAAAAAGGGACTTTGGAATCTTTATAGATTCTTTGTTCGATTCCTACCTAAAAAGATTTCTTAAAGATTCCTTTGGATGAAATTTCTAGATTATCATCCAATTGTGTGGTTATGGTTAATTATTAGTAATTTTTGGTATTGGGTTAAAATTTAAGTATGATTTGGTTTTATAACCTCTAACTTTCTAAATCTAATCTAAAATTCTAAATTCTAATTTAAAAACTAACTTCTAACAGCAAAGATTCTAACTTTAATTTGAAAACAAAAACAAAGCAAAAGAAAAGGGTAAAATTAACATACCTCTGGATCCATGGTCCCGTCATCGCAGATCACTAGCATGATGGTCTCAAGATAGCCGTCGTCCTCCATCATGGGTAATCCGTCTGTCGATGAAAGTTTAGTGTCAAAATGTATGGAAAAATCCTTTTCCTACATTCTTCTAACTAATTTCCTACAAATAAAAGGGTTAGTCTAAGTATTTAACTTAATTCCTTTGTTTTTAGGAATTTGTGTTAAACTTCTAATGGTTATAAGTTGATTTCAAAATAACTCTTTGAATTTAAAATAACTTCAAGGTCCTATTTTCAACCACCTTGAATATTTGTTTTAATTTAAGAATTAATTTTGAAAGATTAATATCTTCCAAAATAATAATATTCCAATGAATAGTCAATTTTATTTGTTATTCATTAGCTTATGATTTTTTGTTGAATTAATCTATTGTTTTTGTTGACTTTTTGTCTTTTCCTATTTGGCTTATTAGGCAAATAAAACAAAAATCCAAGTCAACAAGGCCAACTAATTTCTTCCAAAAATACTAATTGATAGAAAAAACCAAATTCTTCAATAGTAAAAGGAATAGAACCAAAGAACTATTCTAATTGAATAGTAGATGAATAGTAGAAAAAACAAAAACAATTTGTCTCGAATGAATAGTTGATGAATAGTAACGGAATAAAAACCAAAACAAATCTAAAATGAATAGGAAAAGCACAACAAAACAAAACAAATGAATAGAAAAAGAATAAAAAATCGCGCCAAATCAAAAAGGAATAGTGAAAAACAAAACATCAAGCCAACATGAATAGTGAGATTCTTAGGAAAACTAGTTTTTTAATCTAATTATCCCCAAGCCGCCACTTCGTCTTCTTTAAGTGTTTTTTGCTTCGAGTTGGGTTGTCATTTGTAAGTTGGCTATGGAGTGTTCGAGAGTTGCGAATTTGTGTATGTGGAGAGTGTACTTATGGGTAATAGAGAGAATTATACGAGAGATCAAACAATTTTAATCTTATTTGGAGTATTTCCAAATTTCAATCAAAGTTTGTTTTGAGCTCAAGCAAATTGAGTCCTTGGCTTGAGGTTTTCAAAATTTCAGATCAGAGTTTGAGTTCATCACATTTTAGATCAGAGTTTGAGTTCATCAAAATTTCAGATCAGAGTTGAGTTCATCAAAATTTCAGATCAGAGTTTTGAGTTCCGAAGCTTACCTTCCAGTTCAGTCGACTGTCCGTCAGGCAGGCTGGCTCCCCGTCCTCGCAGCTCAGTCGTCGTGGTAGCGACACGTGGCAGCCTTTGACTGGGCGTTCCCTGCCGTTCCCGATGCCCCGTTCCCGACCCCTGCTCTTGATCCCGTCCGACTGGTGCTGGTTCTGTATTCGGAGACTGGTTCTGGTATTTGGAAACTGGTTCTGGTATTTTGGAAACTGGTTCTAGCTAAACAATCAAACAATTAACTAAACGGGATAAATGAAATAACTAAACTAAATAATGATTTTTTGGGTTTTAGGATAAAAAATAACTAAACTAAACTAAGAATGACAAAGCAAACTAACTAAACTAATTGATGATTTTTTGGGTTTTTTGAAATGACTTAAGCAAACAACTAAACAAGATAAAGGCTAAACTAATGGATGGGCACTAGAAGAAAACTGCGTTGGAACCTAGGAAAACACGTGGGGTTGGTTTCGTTGAGTTCTTAGTTTCCAACGCAGATTTTTGAGTTCTAACGCGTTTCTGCGTTGGGATTCCAACGCAGAAACGCGTTAGAACTCAAAAATCTGCGTTGGAAACTAAGAACTCAACAAAATCAACCCCACGTGTTTTCCTAAGTTCCAACACAGTTTTCTTCTAGTGGGGGGTTGGAAATTCTAAACTAAGCAACTAAACTAAATGGAAGGGTTTTTGAGGATCTTTGAGTAAAAGTGGTAAACTAACAAAACTCTAAAACTTATGACTTGGGCAATGAGAGCAAAACAATGAGATGAGCAATTTTTGGCGGAAGAAAAGGAGCCACTGGGTGTGGGTTTTTGGCTTAAGTAGCCAACACCGAGGGTTTTCCCAATTATTCCTTCAAGTTTCAAGGTAAATTTCCGTTGAGGTGAAAGCTTCGCTGTGCGGGAGCAACCCCAGGCTAAACTTGTCAAAATGGTTCCAAGTGGCTGTAGGGAGGTTTTAATTCTTAAAGGAGGTACACATGAAAGTGTTTAAACCGAACATTAAAGATTAAAGTGATTCCCAAGGTATCAAATAGTTTTAATTCTTAAAGGAGGTACACATGAAAGTGTTAAACCGAACATTAAGGATTAAATCACACCAAACTTTGTTATACAACGAAGTTTGGTCAAAGGTTTGAGTATTAGAATCTTTTGGTAAAGACTAGCTTCACCGCTTTAAGAATTCTAGCTCAATAGCTGTTTACAAAACACGAAATTAGTATGCCAAGGTATGCAAGTTTTTTGGGAGATGAAACCTCCCAAAAAGTGTGAACTTAGTGTGGTTGTGAAGGTTGAAAGGAAATCCCAAGTCCTTAACCAAATCCTTCACTTCAAGAAAAACAAGGAAAACAAGAATGAGCAAAGATGACCAAAATTTGGTTTAGCTTAATTGCTTCCGACAAAGCCGGTAAGCAAATAGAACAAAGAAAAGAGTGTTTGTACTCCGACAGAGTGTTGGTAGGCAGATAATGAACAAAATGGGGTATGACAAACTTCGCGGGGAGGCCTTATATACTTGCTAGAAGGCCCCACCACTTAGTTTACCATGAGATATTTGGTCTTCTTACTCAAAAACTAACCTAAACTAAATTCTAAACTACCCTAAGATATTTCCAAAATAATCTTTGTTTAATCTTTAGAATTTTCTAGAACAAGCCTTAATTAGAAAGAAAATCTTGTCCAAATAAAATCTAAGATTTTTCCTAAAGATATTTAGAAATTTAACTATTTTGACCTTGACATATTTCGCAATTAACCCTAGGATATTTCCAAATATTCTTACTTTAATCTAAATTGGCTTTTAAAGGAAAGATTTGAAATCTTAACTAAATCCAATCTTTGATTTTGACCAAGATATTTTGTGAAATAACTTTGAATTACCGCTAATTACTCTAAAAAAGTCAACGCTACGGCTGAACTCTTCCTATCTTCTTGAGAACAACTCCAAATTGAAATTCGATTGCGCCATCGCGTTCAGAAGACCCCAATTAGTCTAGAGGACCCCGTACCTCCCACATCCAGGCTGTAAATATGTGTAAAAACCACTCACGGTAACTTCAAAGAAAAGTCAAAATCCCAGTTTATGAAATTTGCATTTCCCGAGGAAACTGACTGGCCAGAGTTGCTTGGAAGGTTCGTGAGAGTAAGAAAACATTCCTTGTTCGCGACATTCGGACACCGTTAGCTCCTGGTTCGCCGGTCAACTCGCCGCCATGTTGTAAATTCTTGTTAAATTCGATGTCGTCGTCGATTCTGGTACTTCTGACTATCGAAAAGTCTTCAAACTTGACTGGTCGCTTATTTTATGTATAAAACTCTAATCTAATTTTTAGTGAGATTTTACCGCACTCTGGGTAATTTCTATGAAATTACCATCAGTTTCAAAGACGATTGACTTCCCATGGAGTCATCGTGGAGTTTTGTAAAATCCCGAAACTTTTGGGCAATCTTTTAGGAAGTGTCCAAAAGCTAAAGGCAAAACCAAACCTCCAATAAGGATGCTAAATTTAGCAGTTCCTTAATAATTTCCACCTTAGGGAGAAATTAATCTGGTACCGGGGGTTGTTGTGGATGATTAGCTCCGCTGTTGATCTCTTGGCATGCTTTTACCCTAAAAGCACCTTTCTGTAAGCTCCAATCACCTCGCCCTTCTTCTACTTTGCATTCTGGTTCGTATTCTTCAATATTTGTAGGTTTTCACATAACTAGTCCAACTTTACATGAATTGGATCTAGATACTTCTAAACCTGAACATAAACTTTATGATTCAGCCAGGCTGTCACATGTGCTCACAGGCTGAGTTTTACATGGACAAGATATTAGAACTGGCTAATTCTCACATCCTCACATCTCTCTAACACGTAAATATGGACTCTAAGACACTAAACTATGACCTAAACATAGTAAAGCAAAGTATTTTGTGCTTTCCATGATTTTAGGACAATTCCTCACTAATTTGGTAGGGACTTCCACCAAACTCCTCTCAACTACTAATTCATACTATTTTGCATGAATTTATACTAAAAACTAACAATAAATCGCGAAAAATAAACCCAGAGCTCCAAGTGCTAACTTGGGGGCTCACATATGGGAACGTAATACTGAAAATACGCTGGAAAAACATCCCCACTACAATTTGAAGGTGTTCCTCCAAATTGTTCTGCAACTTCGACTTTAGAAAGCCAACACTAGAAAACAGATGTTCATCTTGTACGGACCCAGGTACATGGATAACTGCAATTTCAACGAGCTTCAAGAACTCCCCGAAATTCTGAGTCAAGTTATGGTTCCCGTCCAGTAGTCTCCACACTTTGGTCAGCGGGTTCACATCATACGGTGGGAGCATGGCCGCATGGGAGTTGCTCTTCATGCATGTTTTGAAGAGAGAACGTTGTGAGATCAGCGCATCCCTATCAATCAATGGTTTGATCAAGATCTTCTTGTCACCCTCCCCCAAAATTTTGCCGTGCCCATACGTGGCCATTAGGGTGCAAAGGTGCAAGTCAAACATGTCTTTCGCATTCGACATACACCAATACTGCGGATAAAGAATGCCTAGCGCATTCATAACGTTCTGGGCAGGAAAACGACCATCAAGCTCTGCAACCAAGGTCTTAGCTACACTTGCAAAAACCATTGAAACACGCAGTTAGAAGAGTAAAGATCACAATTCAGTAGACTTCACATGCAAATGTCCCATGCAAAAGCACTGTACCATAAGTTACAAGATCACTGAAACAAAAGTGAACATAAGAACTTACTAGTGCACTCAGCCTTGACTTTGGCAAGCAAGGAGGCCCATACAGCGCGGTCAACTGGAGCTCCATTATGTTCAGCATGGATCTGCTTGCCGTGGCAGACGAAGACTAGCACTGACGATGTGGCATTCAAATCCGTTACCCATTTTATGTGAATCTACTCATCGCTACAGTCAAGCAGATTAGCAAAGCTCCAGAACTCATCAGACGTAAAGGCTGTGGGTCGTTGCAAGAAAGGGTGTTCAAAAAGCGTAGCGTTTTCCACAGGACTCATTTTTTCTTTCGAGAGGGCTTTAAAATTAGAAATTCAATTTTTTAAAAATGTGAAAAATATGTTTAATGTATATACCTTTAAGAAGAAGGTACCCTAGGAAGGAAAAGCTTAGAAAAATTCTCTAAGTAGGCGAACTAGCAAAACCCTAAATCTCATGAAAATAGGAAAAGTCACTGTAATTTCACATTTTAATTTGTAAAAAATAGGAAAAGCAATTTTAAAAAAAACTAAAAATTGGCCATTTGAAAAGAGTTCATAGTGAAGAGAGTTCACCAAAAAATCAATCTTAAAACCATCTTCATTGTTCAAAAACTACGCGCAATGAGAGTGCTGTTTGCACTCATGTGGAAGACACAAAATAATGTATTTTTAGATTTCCTTTGGTAGGAATATGTTTTCCTACTATGCAAATAGACCATGAAAATTTCAGCTTTAGATCATTAAATTTGGGGACTCCGAACGTAGTAAAAACCGTAAACCTTACACTGTGACATATTAGCAAAAATGATTTTTAAATATAAAATGATTTTTTTTTATTTCTAAAAAATAAAAGATCTGATTACCATCAAATTAGGAATCTCCAATAAAAATTTCATGTTCATTGGACTTGTGCATCAAAAGTTATAGAAGAAAACAAAAAAGTCACTCCCATTGTGACGGGAAATAGGTCCACCCTTTCTTGCAATGACCATGTGTCCTTATCGTCATACATGCGATATAGTGATGCCTAACAGACTTTTACCGCAACCACGAAGTCACACACATAGACGTCACGCTTTTGTGCGAAGTTGACTAACGTGTCTATTGCTTCCAGGACTGGAAGTAACGCACACATACCAAGCATAGTAAATGGATCCAGAAGCAGCACAAGGCAGGCCTGCAGACATCAAACAACAAGTCAGAAACTGCTAAACAATGGAACCAAATCATGCAAGGAAACGAATTCAAACTTATGGCATGAATTGAAAGAAAGGACACAGGATCAATTGAACATACTACTAATGAAATCAAGTCCAGTGTAACCACAAGCAGACAGTGAACAACACAATTAAGTCAAATTCAGTAAATAAAAAATAAAGAGATTGAAAAAGGAGGTACCTCGGCCTTGTTGTTCTCATGAAGATCTGCCATCATTTTGTAAATGAGAGTGTGATATTCGGACAAGAGTTGCCTCAGTGGCTCAATTAAGCTGACCCACCGAGTCTGCACATTACGAAGCATCTTAAGTCCCTTAGTCTCCGTCAATTCAGCTAACTGACGGAATTCACTGAACCTCTTTGGACTATTGCAGAAGTACGCATAGGTAACAGAGAGGAGTTTCTCAATGTCGCAAAAAATGGCAAGATCTGATAGTGCCTTGAATGCCAAGTTGCACCAATGTGCCACACAGTGCACGCCTATGAGATTCGGTGCATGCTTCTCCCGGATCTGCATTGTTACTCCCGATCGACTGACTTGTAGCGTAGAGGCGCCATCTGCACCAAAACTGATGACCTTCGTCGCAAAGGCCTCTACATCGAGGCCACCACCACAGTTTACAGCCCCCACGATGAGGTCAGTCAAATTCTCTGCCGTTGGACTGTACTGTACTCGCTCCAAGGAAACAAGCAAAGGAATCCTTACCCAGTCTTGGACTACGTAAGCATGAACTGACAAGAAACTACTATTATCGACTGCAGTAACCTCGTCCACAGTGATGGCCAAGTATTTGGCAGTACTGATGAACTTGCGGGTCTCTTCCATGACTTGTTTATACATGTATGTTGCCATGAGCCATCCCGAATTGTCACACCAATGTGCTGAGGGCAAGTCGGGAACTTCTAACAGCTTGTATAGTGCAATGCGGGACTCAAATTCCACCATCGGCCGGCCGTCTGAGAGAAGCTGGAATAATGTTACAAATTGGACCCTCTTTCTTCTGACTTCTTGGGACGTGCACTCGTTCAGTTGCTGCAAGACAGTGGGGTGGCGCTTCGCTGCATACAAGCGCAAGTTTTTGTGATGCTTACATTGTGTCGCAATGTAGCTCTCCCTAGCTTTGACCTTGTATGTTGGCATGTCCTTCTTAGCAATGCGCTTGCCATCATGTTTAAAAAGAGTATCAGATTTGGGAGCCATGATGCAGGGCTTTCTGTCGAAAGACGAACAAACTTTGCATTGGACCATGTGCAGAATGCCGTCTGTGGCCATAATTCCCTCCGCCCATGGCAGCTTTGCAGCCCAAAGGGTTTGAAACTTTCGGTGGCGGTTATACCGTTTCTGAGCCCTGGATCGCTCAAGCTCTGCCTTTGTCCTTACTATGGCGCCTCTCTTCGGTGGTGGGGATTCAAAGTCTGAATCGTCAGAGTCGTCGTCCCCGTCAGGAATCTCCACCAACTTTGCTTCATCGCCATCGTGAGAGTCGTCTGAAAGGGAAATCAACGGCGACTTTGCGCTCAAGACCACCATGTCTTTGGAGCCTGAAGACGAACCAGGACTCCAGGAGTGATAGCGGTGTCTCAAGTTCGGGAGTTACTGTTTCTTTGATCATCGCCATCATCGCTAGGGTATTCCTCCGCTGATTGAGGCTCTGCGCCTGGCACACTAGTAGAAAACAGGCTATAAATGACTTGTCCACAATGACTACAATAGTCACTTTGCAATCATTGTGGACAAGTCATTTAGGACCCCGTTTTCTACTAGTGGCACCTCCGGCATGCAACCGTCAAACACATAAGCGAGAGGTTGTCCTGCGCTCGTCCCACGACTCGACTGGAAGTATGACTTCATCGTCTAATTGTGTGCCTCCGATCTCCGCAAATCAATTTGCTTCCCCTTCCTCTTCATATCGACTCGTGCCAACACCAAAGCCTCCTGTGCTGCCTTCTTGGCCTTCTTTTTAGCGGACCGTGCAATTGACGCCGCGCGTACAGCCTTTGCAACAGCATCGCCTCCGACGTCCTCGCCACAAGACTCCATTTTCCATGGTGGTTACTACAAGAAACGAAATTGAACCAAGAAACAGAAGAAGCCCAATGACAAGCGCAAACCCCACTATCACTTTCAGAATCCACTAAGCACTCCAAACACCAGCACCAATTGTCATGGAAATGTATTGCTGGGTTCCGTAATTTAACATGCATGGAACCCCTCAAAGTACCGTAAAGGCTGGCAGCCGCCATCACAACGAAGGAAGCCCACTAACTAGACAAATTAACGACAAGCAATTAAATTGCAAGAACTTCACCAAGTCATGGAGTGCGCCCACTCCCGACGGCCTTCACACTCCCTGGCGACACCTACAAGAAACCTGAAGCAGCAACTGGCGAAACCCTAGGTCCTTGTGCAGAAGTACATGGCGAATTGAAGGAGGAAATGAAAGCACGGAGTGGCGAAACACTAATCTGACGCAACGAAACAATGGCGACAACGAGGTGGAGCTTGGAGCTGCTGAAGAAAATGAAGACGAGATCATGGCGATAAAAGAGAGGGGAGTGGCGATAAAGCAGAAGGGAGGTGGCGATTAAACCCCTCTCCCAAGGCGTCATCATCGCCACACTGGCACCTGTCAGTCGCCTGGGGGCGCAAACGTGGCGATAGAGGCCACTTTTTTAATAAAAAAGTCTATATCAGTTTCGCCAGGGCTCGGGCGGGAGTGCGAAATGGCTTTCTGACGCCAAAAAAAAAAACCCTAATGTACATACCAGGGTGATTGCACAAAACACCTGTACTATTTGTTGCATTTTGCAATAGTACTCATGATTTTTTCTGGTGTACTTTAAAATTAGAAAATCAATTTTTAAAAAAATTAAAAAATATGGCCAATGTATACACCTTTAAGATGAAGGTAACCACGAAAGGAAATTCATTAAAAAATTCTCTAAGTAGGAGAACTAGAAAAGTGCCAAATCTTAAGAAAATACATACTTTGATGTTTTAATTTGTAGAAAATAGGAAAAAACTTAAATAAAAAAAATAAAAATTGGACATTTGTGGAAACTCTATGGAGATGGTCATTTACCAAAAGAAACACCAAAATAATTTTTTACATGCTTCAAAATGCTAGTAGAAAGGGACTCAATTTGTGGACTTCTACACCACACAAAATTAAGTATTTTTAAAATTCCTTTGGACAATAACTACAAGTCTACTAGAAGACCATTTCTACCAAATTTCAGCTCCAAATTTGTTTTTATGGGTACTAAATAGTACTAAAAACCTCCAAAATGGCATTTGTGACATAATATCGGGGGCTATTATTAAATAGTAAAACATTTTTTTTAAATTCCTACAAAATATACAAGGGATATAGTAGTCATCAGTACCCTGTCTATGAATTTTGAATCATTTGGAGTCAAAACCCAAGAATTATGGCCAAAACACTAATCAGCACGAGGCGGGTGACAGAAAATAGTACAAGTGTTTCATGCAATCACCCACCAATGTTTTGGGGGGATCGTGACTTAGGGGTGATTGCAAGAAACACTTGTACTATTTTCTGTCACACCCTGCATGTTGATTAGTTTTTTGGCCATAACTCTTTCATTTTGACTTCAAATCACTCAAAATTCATAGACAAGGTACTCATAACTATTATACACCTTGCTTAATTTTTTGGAATTTTTAAAAATGTTTTACTATTTAATAATAGCCCCCGATTATATGTCACAAATGTCAATTTGAAGGGTTTTAGTACTATTTAGTACCCATAAAAACGAATTTGGAGCTGAAATTTGGTGGAGATGGTCTTCTAATAGACTTGTAGGTAATGTCCAAAGGAATTCTAAAAATACTTAATTTTGTGTGGTGTAGACGTCTACAAAGTGAGCCTCTTTCTACTTGCATTTCAGAAGATGTAAAAAATTATTTTTTTGGTTTTTTTGGTGAATGACCATCTCTATAGAGTTGCTACAAATGGCCAATTTTTATTTTTTTTATTTAAGTTTTTTCCTATTTTTTATTAATTAAAACATCAAAGTATGTATTTTCTAGCAATTTGGCACTTTTCTAATTCACCTACTTAGAGAATTTTTTAATGAATTTCCTTCAGTGGTTACCTTCACCTTAAAGGTACATACATTGGCCATATTTTTTAATTTTAAAAAAAATTGATTTTCTATTTTTAAAGTACTCCAAAAAAAATCACGAGTATTGTTGCAAAACGCAACAAATAGTACAGGTGTTTCTTGCAATCACCCTTAGAGAACAATTTTGTACTATAGTTCTTTGCATCACAGTGATGTCACATACAATTGTCATTTTCAGCATTCGTTTTTGAAATGTAGATTTTGAATTTTGATTTACATCTTACAATTTCATCTATGCTCTTTTGCAATTTTTTCAATTTGAAAGGCACTACCTAAATACAAAAATGGCTTGTGTAGCCATTTTAAAAAGCTTAATAACAAATGAGGTTATGCCATGTGTCCCCCTTTGAAAATCATTTGTGTTATTATACGAACTGTGACATTTTCTTACAACCAACTCAGAAGTGTAGTAACTGCCATTACCCAACAATATTATCGATCATGTATGACTATAGACAATGGATTTGGTAACTCATATTCAAATTTTTCATTGTTTGTACATTAATAGACAATCTCAATATCCATATGCTTTTCCAAATCATTACATTGGTTACAAACTATGATTGGTGCGATCTTTCTTGAACTCAAAATAAATGTCATTTATATGTATACTATTAATTTCTTTCCCCAAAAAATTATACATAAAAGTGATTATTGATAAGAACTTAAAGACACTCTCATCAATTTCAATGAAGAGTGTATTCCCTCAAACTTGATCTACAAAGAATTGGACTTTAAAGCAAACTTCATCCCATGGTGGAATTAGAAGAAAAAAATTGAGTTTTCTAAATATGAAATTGCTTTCTTTGAGTTCCATGACGCTTCCACTTCAATGTAGCTAGGCAAAAACTACATTTTAGGAGTACCTTTGCCTTATTGGCAAACTCAAAGCAAGCAAAAAGTTCAAGTTCAATGTTAAACATAATTTTTTGGATGTCTAAAACTTGCCTCCTTTGAATTTCTAGAGCCTCTCCAAATTTTTTGGCATCCCATAACTCCAATTTTCTTGCAACCATTGCACACTTCAATGTCAAATTTTGATATTTTGTTTTTGACGGATTATAGGTGTACAGAAGTTCCCCCTTCATTCACTTAATAAATCAAAAATGAACATTTGGACTACGGGGGTGAAGATGCTCTAAGTCTCTAACATGTCCACACCGAACATAAATGTATAATATTTAGTAGTTTTGTGCACCCTACCAACAAAAAGCCAATGTTAAAACTAGTTTCCCGGAAGCCAAAAACATGCCTCCCATCTTGTTCACAAGCCTACTGAAAATTTTGCCTACAAAGAATTCCAAATCTCCTCTTGCAACTATTGCACACTTCCATGAAAAAATTCCAATTTTCCCACATTATTTGTTCGAGATCGGTTGATTCTATGTGCATGGAAGCGAGCCTGGAAGTCCGCCCTTCTCAAGAGTTAAAAATGAACATTTGGTCTCCAAGGGTGGATATGCTCGACCATGTATGTCCTCTCCGAACATAGGAATCTATCATTTGTAGTTTTGTACAACCTACAAACGAAAGGCATCTGGCAGAATCTGGTTACAGTAGGGGCCGCAATTTGATGCTTGGTGTTGAGGCAGATTCTCGAAGTGGGCCTAGGAGCAAAACCATGAAAGAAACGGCGAATATGGGAGGCCCTAGTCCCAGAGGCTGGAGAGCAGGAGGGTGGGGTCCAAGGAGCTGGCTCCCTTGAAAACGGGAGCTCCGGCGACTTCATTCTCATGTTCCAGGCTACCAAGAAGTTGTCTAATGTCTGAGATCACTCGTTTTGGCCGTGTTTTGTTGTAGGCCCCAGCCTGCTCCTGCTATCCGACTATGGTACCAATCTATATCCTAATGTTCCATTGGATGATGGAGTGACTGCCACCTTGGTAGCTATTCAGGAAATGGACCCTGGCAGCAGCGCATCATCCACCATGATCGCCGTCAATGCCAAGAGGAAGCTGAATTCCCGGATTCCGTCCACTGACCTTGATCATCAGGTCGAAGTATCCTATTGCACGATAATCTGAAATCTGTACATATCTGGATGCAAATACATTGACTTAGAACATTTCTAAAATAGAGAATTAGCAATTTCTTTCTTAAAAGTTCGCACACAACTTCACCCTCTGAATCTCCGTTCTATGCACAGCACAATTTAGTAGAAGTACATACGCAGAGGACGATTTTGAACTCAAATAAAAAAATCAGAGCCTGCTTCATCAAGTTGAAAATTATGCTCTTAACATAACTGTTATAACCGGTTCTCCTAAATCATTCCCTTTCTATACCGCCCTTAAATTATGAATAGGATACATACGAGGGAGTTATCCGCGGCTGTTGACAATCTCAGATCTGGAAAACAAACAAATCAGCAAAGTGATCACTGATTGTTAGATCCCTAAGCAAGCCCTACAAACGTAAGACTTCAAACTGAAGATTTAGAACGGCTATCGGAAGATAAAAGCCATTGGATTCGTAATCCTTGAACTAGAAGGCAGTATTTCCGACCTTAGCAGCAAATGGGATATAAATTGAAGGCGAAACTTCCTTGAGCTGCTACTAGGCCACTTTCAGTGATTTTTGAAGTCTAACGCAATTAGCCATAGCTCGCCATTAAAAACGGCGCTTGCGGCTACGGCGGAGCTTGCAAAACAAACACGACAACACGCACACAGAGAAATGCTGGGGAAGGGTGCAAGATCCAAAGGTTGATATCCATCCACTTTAGATCCAACGGTGAAATACAAAAGCGCGATCATAGGTGCTCGCTGCGGAACTATGGAATTCAGCGTAACAATAGCCGCAGTTCCCTTAATCTATAATTTGCAGTTTTGTACAACCTACCAACGAAAGGCATCTGGCAGAATGCGGTTTCAGTAGGGGCCGCAATTTGATGCTTGGTGTTGCCTGAGGCAGATTCTCGAAGTGGGCCACTGGGCCTAGGAGCAAAACCAAGAACATTATGAAAGAAACGACGAATGGGAGACTCTTGTCCCAGAAGCTGGGGTAGGGTCCAAGGACCGAGCTGCTGGCTCCCTTTAAAACGGGAGCTCCAGCGACTTCATTCTCAGGTTCCAGGCTACCAAGAAGTTGTCTAATGTCTGAGATCACTCGTTTTTGGCCGTGTTTTGCTGTAGCGCCCCAGTCCGCTCTTGTGCCCCAGCCTCTTCTTCAGTAAGAGTGTGACTCTTTTCCTTACCCAGAGCATTGGCAAGGGAGTCGGTCTGCGTTTCGGATTGTGTTTCCTGCGGTGTTTGTGTGCACCAGCTTGTTGAAATATTGTTACATTTGCTGCTGGTTTGGTGGCTACTCAATTCTTCAGGGTTGATGAAGAATCTGGTTTTGTAACAGTGAATCATGCAGTGGGTTGGCGTTCTGGTAAGTTGGCTGGAAATTTGGTTTCAGATATGAGTGGATGACAACGAGAGAGAGCACGCTGGAATGCGTGCCTGCAACGAGCATGGATTTGTTCTTGCGTGCCCTCTCCCGTCGTCATCGATCTTGCCTGCGATTATGACTAGCGGTTCTTTTATGACTCTGCTTTAATTTTTATTTCAGTTGATTTTGTTATCAATTTTGTGGAAGGTGTGATCGGATTCATTTGGGTTCGAAGCTGCAAATTTATGCAATCAGGGTTTGGTGGGGCGGGGGGGATCGGTGTGTTTGAAGTGAAGTTGGCCACTTCATCTATCTAGTCCCAGTGTTTATTCCTTTTGTTTTATGATTTTTTTGTGGGTGGCTGCTTTGGAAGTCATCTTAACTTTGCCTTCAGGAATTCACTGGATTTGAAAGACAATTCTCTATGAAACAGACGCCATAGTTTTGTACGTCAGTGGAGTGGAGAAATGGGATTACTACGAGGATTTTGATTGATTGGGTGGGCACCAAAATAGGCTCCATTAGGTCTGCATAGGAAGAGATATGTCCAGCAGCTCTGTTAATACCTGTTGGTTGATGGCATGTGTCCTGATGGATGCATGGAGATCTCAACTTGATCATCACTTCAAATTGTTGATTCGTTGCTAACAAGAGTCAGTGATTCTTGAAATAGAATTTTTTTCTATTGAGTTGCAAATCTTCTGTTGGTCGTGGTTATCCGTCGCAGAGGAAACCTAAGGCTCCAGAAGGAACAGTTGGTGAGAGCGACTGACGTTTGGGCGTGGTTGTTTAAAGCAGCCGGCCAGAAACAACATCAGCAGGATCGTTTTTCATAGAAACAAATGTAAAGGGTGCTTCCATGGTTTTGTTTCCAGCGTCAGGTTTGGCAAAGAGGTGTTGCATTTAACTACTTATGATGTACTTCCAAATGAATTTTGCAAGATGAGGCTGGCTGGCCAGAAGAATCATTTGATGTGCACGTGACTCTGTCTACATTTGGAAATGAATGGTGCAACTGCCTAACTCTTGTGCTGGCAGTGTGTACTTGTGGCATTAGTTCAAATTTCCTCAAGAGAAAGGTTCAGTCATTGTCCTACTGATTCTGATTCAAGAGTGCTTGATATGCTGCAAACTACGATAACTCAGTGGAGACTTTTTCATGTGACGCGCTGAGCTGTCAGACTATCTGCACAAGTTTGTATTTTGGAACTATCTCAGAAATCCCAAAGTGTATTTCGGTATATCTGACGATCCAACTGTAGAATCTGTTGAGGCTTGGAAATTCTTGACTGTTCGCCTGTTCGCATACTCATTTTATGTGAATTCGTACCCATTCTGTATTTCTGTGAGTAGCAACATTGCAGAGAAGTGGAGAAGTTTCCATATTTATTCATGAACTGGACATCTAAGATCGCAGCAATTCACATTGTGTAGCAGAGTCTACTCTTTTGCAATTCCCGACAGCTAATAGATAGGTATTCTAACAACAGAGATGGTTACATAATTTGTACAGCTCCGTTTTATGACAGTGCCATGTTGCAGAACTCATTATCCGATAGGCTTATGAGCCGCCTGAAGAGGCATGTCAGAGCAGAAATGAATCAAGCTCATGATTGTAACCAGCTAACCTGCTCAGTAGCTCAGAAGGGTCGGATCAGATTCTCTTTAAATGCATTTTGCTTTGCAAACCGGGGATAGTCGGAGCACTGGAGACTCATCGTGCAGCTTTCGTATGTCAAGGAAGAGTTTGGAGAAGTCTCCCCCCAATCATGCTCTAGATAAATGTAACAAGAAATCTGGAAAAGAAAATCTCTGGGTATGCTATCCAAGTTTGCAAATTTCAGTGACAGTTCAACTCGACTGCACTAGTTCATGTTCATCCTTGCGCAGCCTTCCTGTGACCAAATTCGATTAGAAGTTCGTCTACCGCAGTTACGCGCAGTGCATGCAACTTTATATTCCCCAAGTGAATACTGTAAAGAAAAGACCAAACTTTGCAGTCCTCAGTACAATGATCCAACTTGGAATTCTACGGGTCTGGAGGTCGTTCTCCACTCAGGCACGTGCACACCCTGTATCAGACAGACTACGAAGACTTTGGACAAGTACGTGTACGGAGCAAGCAAAAGCTGCTAGACACATAACGCCGGTACGCAACGTCTCTGGAAAGCTCATCCGTCGCGTACAAATTCTCTGCATAGCAAGCGTGCTAGCTAGAAGTGCAAGAGCTCGCATGCAAGCGAACAACTGTACGAGAAATGAGAGCCGAGAAAGCCAGCCGGCGGAACCAATCTGCAGGTGAACATGTTACACACTCCATCGTCAAGCCTTCAAAAGCGTTCGAGTAGCAGTACACACTTTGCCCCAGCTACGTGTCAGTACCACAATCAGGGCGACAGATTCAACGTTATTGTTGGAAAGCCATAACTGTGGGACTGTATGCCCAAATAGGACTTTCATTGCTTGAATCTGAGTACATTTCTTCAAAGAGAAGGACAACCCTGCCAGCAAAATATAAGCTATAAATTTTGTCTTCATCATGCCGTTACCTGTCATGCTACAATATAAAAAACTAATAGTCCGGGATTCTGAGTTACTTGAGCAACACACTAAGCACTAATCTATACTCCGCACCTGGTTTCTCTCTGCAATTAATCGAGTTCTACTAACTCAGGAACCTTCCTTCCGTTCCGCCCTGGCTCCAGTTTGCCCAAACTGGAAAGCAGGCTCGTACCAAACAGTGACACTGCAAAACTCAAGCTCTAACGGTGTCAGAACCAAATGAGCTTGAAAGTGACTCCCCACACAATGCCAGCCAGGTCAATAATCCAACCTAGCTACTTCAGCACTCACAACGAATCAGAACCAGCCAGCAAGGTCGCCTTTCTTAAACTCGTGAACGTCACGACACTTCCAACGTGACGATCCAGTTTATGAAATCTCCTGCTTTCTATGGAAGCTCCTTCTCCGTTCCAACACCTGCAAGGTGACCATCAACTGAGGTAACTGACCGATACATCAAAAACCAATTCAGAGACTAGGCCATTACGGCTTGAACCTGAAGTCCTAAACGTGGACAGAATAAAGCGGAATGCACGCGTGGAGTCCTACAATCTCAAGTGCGTGAACAGACACTATTATGCATGTCACTATTCACATCAAATAGAAAGTAACGTTCTGACGCAGAAGCAATCTTCATTGTATTATGCAGAGCAAGTCAGATCACCCTCCAGCAGCCCAATACGAGGAACTCGTGAGAAGTCCAAACGCTCGTTAGTAGCATCTGTGAAGAGGGCTCAAGGAAACTACTCTTACAGGCTGTAGAATCCAAGGGTCATACAGTCAATACAGTGGACCGTTCCAGATTCGAGCCTCAAGTTGCATGCTAATTAATCACGCCATTTGCAGCTGAAGTTTTACACCAGGAACACAAGTTTTATGTTGCTAGCTTTACACAAGACAGATAACAAAGGACTTCTATCCTTGGTCGTCTTCATATACCGTAATAGAACATCCCGCTACTATGGATCTCTATTCCAGCTAGCATAGTTATCAAGCATTAGATCACGGTTAGAATGAGCTGATGGACACTTGCATTATGCAGTTTGGTCTTCAGCTCGGGATTGCGTTCGTATGCAGACCAGAAGGTGCACAGGTCTGAGAAACCTAAGGTTCTTGTCTCCAAACATTCAAATGCCACAGAGGAAGTCAGAGGACTGGATAAGCTATACTCACCCCTCAAAGCTCTTGCAAATATGGAAATAGGCCCGACTTGAGGTCGACAGGCGTTAGGTACTTCTTGCAAGCGTGAGGAAGTGGCAATTGGACCGCAGTGGTCTACTAGATCCAGCATTAAGCACAAGAACCCATGCAAGAGCCTCTTCTGGCATTTGGTCAACGAATGGAGACATGCAGTGGTTCACCCTTTCCCTGCAAACGCCAAGTCAAAAGAATGTCAGATAACGAATGAAGCTGCAAAGCGTAATTCGAAACCAGCTCCAATAGAATGTTACCTAAATGACGAAGCAAAGGCTAATCTACAACTAGCGTTGCCAAACAACTGAGATAATATTCTGAGACAATAGAAACAAGGAATACAAGAGTAAATATAGGAATATGAAACTTGTAGCCAATCGATAGCAAAAGCTAAAATCAAACATACAGAAAAGTAGAGCATCGCAAAAGCAGAGAATTCGTTACAACAGCGAAGTCCCTACTGATACCTCAGGTCTACACCAGTCCTAGTTTTCAGAGCTATGGGCAGTTCAAGGTCACAATCTTGGCGCTCAGAAGCACGCCATGTTCACGAACACCACCAGAACTGCAAATACCGATAAAGTTACTCCAAACTACGTCACTGTTTAAGGAAAGACGAGCCCCATGCATGCACGCAATGAAATGAGGCTACCTTATCCGACTTGTGGTCCAGCCACACAGTACCTGCATGTAAATGACACGGAGAAGAAACATACCAGCGACTGATCCATTATCTCAAACAGTCTTCAGTGAGAGTGAAAGTCGCAAAGTAAAATCCTGAATCTTAAAGTCCAGAGCTCCAGTTGATAAGAACGGATATTTCATTAAAATGGCACTATTCCACAAACTTGGCACTTTCAGGTTTAGACCATGTGGTCTGAAATGCAAATCGGTCCTAGATTTTAGACCATGTGGTCTGAAATCTATACCAGTCGTAGAAAATGAATGGAAAAATGGCGGAAGAATATCGCCATTTTAACGAAATATCCGTTTAAGAAACAGTAACGACGAAAGTGCCCACATGCTACTAAAACAAAAAATCCAAAGAACTCACGTTTACTGTGCTAAGCTGCAGATAAATCTTTCGACATCAAGCATGGTCAGAAAATGCCTGACAAACAGACAGGCCGGGCGTACTAAACGGGGTACTACCCAATCCATCATGAGCACCTGAAGGTGTAATATTACCACCTACGTCAGTGGGGTCCCAAGCTCCACATCCACGTTTCTGAATTAAATTCAAACTGATCTCTGAATTCCTTAAACCACAACTAGCTACCGTAGAGTTTAATTCCCGATTACAACGTGTAGGTTCGCCTCCAAAAGCAAAATGTAAGGAGAACATGCATGACCGACACGGGAATTTAGCAGAAGATTCAGACGACTGGACATGAGAACATTTGGAAGCAGGTAGATTTCATTTCATGTACCTAGCCATGCAAACTATGCAGTTGAGTAATTGTAAGACCTTGTGTTGTACTCAGAACCATGGTACTCCTCCAACACCACCTGGACATGGTACCATTACCTGCTCCATTGAGCTCATGTGCATATCCTGACAAAATCCAACGCAACCTGGCCACACGGCACCTCAGCCTGATAAGTCCCGACCAGATAGTCAGCTAAATACGTGGGGCCCTGGAATTATGTTGAACGATCATTCGCCCGCTTCGTCTTCTCATTCTTCTGGCAATAAACTATGAATGACAACGTCAATTTCGTTAAAGTGGCGCGACCCCAGCGCCCAAAATTGTGACATACATGTACATGAAGGTCTAACATCTAGGACAGGTACGTACGGATTGATATTGGAGAACAGTGTTCTGAAAAGTGACAAAGTAATGGAGTAACGCCAATTTAACAAATTAACGAAATTGACGTTCTGAGTTCCTCTTCCAAGTAAAATCAACTACAGAAATGCAGGTGTTACCGATGGAAAGTCCGGACCTAAGCTAAACAATCAACCTATGCATTCATTAGTAACTATCCAAGTCCCATGCAGACTCTGTTCGTGCTGACCAATACTGAAAGTGCGATGGGGCTGTTGAACTTACAAAATATTTGTTCAATGTCTGCGTTGTGATCTCACTCGAACGTTCTCGTTATGGGCAGAAGGTATGGACGTCTCCTGGGCAGTCTTCATCCTCTTCCACCAAACTTGCTGGAATGGAAATCAACATTGTCAAGATCTTTAAAGTCAGTAACTCTATCCTGAGTCAGACCCTAATTAACTAGCTAATGAAGAATTCATGCACATGACCCCCAATACTGTTCATTGTTCGTTGTAACCTTCACTGTGACGAATTATAGTGCTCCATAAGTAAATCCTTGATGACAAGGAATTCGAAGTCACACTAAGATATCCGGTTCTCCTGTTTGATAACACTTCTCTATTTGGCTGACGTGTAAATAACCAACCACAAGTTTTCAGTTTCAGTAGACCTTGCCCAACCGTGTATTGGTTTCTCTCTAAAGGCAAGTGGATTTTACATAAGCATTTGAAACCTTGCGAAAGACGTCTGGGCACACAACTCACCTCCCTACCACAAATAAAAGCAGTGTCTACAGCTATCTACGGTAGAGTGAACGCTTCCTCAAGAACGACTGCACTGGTTCAATGGTAACAAGTGCAAGATCAAGGAGAAGTACCTGAAGTACCTGGATAACTGTGCATTGCATAAGCGTACTCATGCCAGAAAGACTGCTTCACTATTGTGTATTCCGCCCGTGGACGCGTATTCAGCCGCACAGTATTTCTTAGGTAATAATCCGAAGATGCCACGAAACTGATCACCTGTTGATCACTCCGTTAGTCCTGTCGGACTACAGTACTTGAGTCCACGGAACTGAGATTCTTGGTGATAACCTAGAATTTCTGTGACAATCCTAATAAGATCACAGTCGTCTATATTCATGCTTCTAAACAACAACGATTTTGATAGTGGCCTTGGCTACCAGCCTACCAAGTGTGAGACTGTAACAAGCACATTGCTCGGATTGTGATACTGACCAGTGAAGAGCACACAATCATTCAGCTAATCATTCAGCAACGTAAATGTGTTCCAGCCTTCCAGGCTGGACCCTAGTTATACAACACAAGGTCCTTAAGAAACGCAGGGAGGGCCAAGACTCAACATATGAACACAGATTCATGTCCTTCAGTCTTCATGTGCCCACAGATTGATCTCTGCGATGGTCACTTCTCGGTCAGTGATTGTGGAGAATCAAACCCCACCCAAAATCGAGACTACTACGCTTCTGAGAAAGGTGCTACACCTTAAGAGATTTACAAAGCCTAGTAAGAGGGTTCACCGCAATGGACTTTCGAAGCTACCGGTTTGGCTTTCCATGTGTACTACAATGTTTCTACTTTACATATGGATGTTTTGGTCCGTATTCGGTTCCAGATGGTACCGTTTCCACGGAGACGATTGTTCGGTTAGGAAGCAACCAGTTGTTTCGGTTAAATGGTCTTTTGTTCGATGGAGCAATGCCGTCGTGAAGGTTCACAAAAAAACTGTAGCTGAAGATTACTCACCTTGTAACATGCCTGGCTGGTTCCGCCACTGCCTGCTTGGACGTACCCTGCACCCTGAAGCAGATGTTTCCAGATGGTCTAGTAGGAAGACAACGAGAATCGGGGAAGCCTGGCGGCCTCGTTGTGGCGCTGGAATACAGACGCTGTTGTGTAGTTCCACAGGCATTTGCGATTTCCCGAGGAGAGCCTAACCTAGCCATTCCCCATAGCCATCCACACTTCATTTCAGTCACCGAAACGCTGGATTCTCACTAGGTCGAAGGCAGGAAAAAACCTGGACGTGAGATCTCGCGTTAGCCAGAGACACCAACAACTGGGCAAAGAGAATGCTCATTCTAGCGGAATACAGTCTTGGCATCGAGCACGCCAATAATGACTAACTTACAGACCGCGCCGGAAGATCTCACAGGATTTCCCCCACTAAATAAAGGTTGCTCTAATGCTCTGACATTCCCTTCTTGGCAGGGAGGCAATTGAGTTGAGTTAAATAAGGCAAAGTTTCATTCTAAGAAGAGGGCAGGCGGGGGCCTCCTCGGCCAGTCACTCCTCTCCAGATGGCTCTCAAGATAGCAACAGGCGACAGTGGCGGAATGGGGACTTAAAGTTAAGAACAACACAAGAAGCACTTGTTTCTTGAAAGAAAATTCACAAGAATGAGATTAGACAATTATAGGGCCCTTCATATCGCAGGGACGCAGGCTCTTCGCTAATTAGTGAGTAGAAAAATTCCTACCAAACACATCCAGGGTCGGTGCCTGTGTCATCGTCTCCGACGTCTGGAGCCCAGCTAATATTTCAGTCGCATCAGTGAACTGCCTGACAAGAACTAAGGGAGACGACCCATTTCTGAGTTAAGTTTCCATTTTAATTTTTTTGAACAAATGGGAATGAAGTTTCCATTTCGAGTCACAGAAAGATTTCTGGTGGAAGTATTCCACTCCGGCATTGCATCATCTGAAGCGCAAAATAGTGTTATTTAGTTATTATAAGCCCCATCTATACAACACTCAAGGTCTCTCTCAGAGAAAGGCTCCACCGATTTAGCCTATGAAAAATACCAAGTCGATACACTTGGACAAACTTGATATTTTTCACATGTAGTAATGTACGTCTAAAATTTATTCACAATTTTTCATAATTAAAAGCATCAAATTGAATTTTATATGATTTTTTTTAAATGTCTTTGTAAAAATCAAAGTAATTATAAAAATGCTTAAAATAGTCAATTTTTTTTTTAAATTGAAAATAATAGTAACAAACATCACTATGTAATTAATGTCCTCCTTGAGCTCACTCTAAGAGAAGTTCAATAGAAAAAGTTCAAAAGTAGTGTATTTTGAGCTTTCAAGATGCTATTTTCAAAGTGTCACAAAAATTACAATTTTAACAATTTTGAAAAAAAAAATCAAATGGAATGAAAAAGTAAATTATTGGAGCCGCATTTTCTTAGCTAAACTTGAAAACATTTAAAATCAAGAACTATGTGAATATTCAAATTTTGACTTTCAGAATGTCCGTGGGGCTTGCATTGTTCTTTTAGGGTTAAATGTCCTCCACACTATATAGCGGTACCATTACATTATTTGAGATAATTTCATTCACTGTTGCTCCCGTGATTAAGGAATATACACTATTCAATGATCAAAAAAAATTATTACTTAAATAGTATTACGGTTACTTGGACAATGCAATCTTTCTACTAATGGTGTTTGTAGAGTAGAACGCCATAAACTAGGATGAACACCATAAATTATGGCAAAGACCACATTATGATTTTTGATGAAGTACAATTTATAGTAATTGATGATAAAAGCTCTATTTGATATAGCCGTATGTTTGTAGGCATTAGAGAAATTATCAGCCCTTCGGAGGGCTGCTCCAGAGCAGAGGAAAGGACCCTAGGATTACATTTAATTTCGCTTCATGATTTGTTTTTCCCCTATAGTCGATCACCTGAAGTTGCGATTTCCGATGATTGTCAGTCGTTTGAAACCCAAGTACAAGTAGTTAAATAATCAGGGTTCAAGTATTGTAATGAACCTTAACCCTAATTATTGCATACCTTGTTTTCTATCCAAGTTTTGAAAAAAAAGTAAATGTCAAATATAGTCCAAGGACATCTACCATCAATAGATAGTTTTAATGGCAATGTCATAGGCATAATTCATTGACAATTGGTAGAAATGAGGGGTGAAGAGGTTGTTTATATAGAAAAATCAATTGTCCATGGTGAATCTTCAAAGGGTATGGGATATTTAGAAGAGAGATCACTCATTGTCAAATGCAGGAATTGTGTTAAAACTAAAATTTTAGACCTCATTTACGCAGAGTATAATGAATTTTTTCAAAAAAATTTGAACTAAATAAAGTTGTCAAATTAAGATAGTTTTCATCTCCAAAAATCCGTTTGAGGTTTAGAGCCTCCAGTAAAAAGTTATAGACAAAATTCTAAAAGGGGTTGAAGGGGAGATTTTCTTTGACATTTTCAAATACCTTCTCCAAATTTTGTCCATAACTTTTTATTGGAGGCTCTAAACCTCAAACGGGTTTTTGGAGATGAAAACTAGATTAATTCTCCAACTTTGTTTAGTTCAAATTTTTTTGAAAAAATTCATTATACTATGCCTAAATGAGGTCTAAAATTCTAGTTTTAACACAATTTATACTTTAAACTTAACTATGAGCGGTTGAGAGAAACTACAAATTCTAAATTACATATCCCACATGGGTTGTTCTACCTCCTACCACCCCATGTGTACATAAGGAGCATCTCTTCTCATCTTCTAACACTCAAATCTAAGTGGCTTCTGAAGTAAGTTCGGAAATGTAATCTAAGTGCTCCAACTTTTTGGCAATTAGCTTGGAAATCCACTTCATTTTGCTTAATTTCATTGAATTTGATTAACTTGCCAATTAATCACCTTGTATTATCACGCGGCTGAATATTAAACAAACTTCTACTACCCCTTTATTATTAAAGTCCTGACGTCTTTCGCGATATTCACACAATCTGACAATGCAGTGCGGCTACATGCCCCTACCAATTCTCATGCGATTAATAGAGTAGTTTGGTCACTCTACAGCGGCCCTCCAGAGGAGTCAGAATTTCTCTAATGGAGTAACCCTCTTAGAATGAAGAGTGTAGTCAAGTTGGTCATGTGGGTCTTTTCATGGGTCTTTTCTCTAGTTTATGTGGCCCATGTTTCTGACTAGTTATCAATAGGACAAACCGGAACCACCAAAATGAATCAATGGTCTCCGAGAGAAGATTTCTACATATAGATATCAATCAAATTCTGTACAAGAGCCAAAAGATTTATTAGAATTCTACATGGAAGTGTGGGGCAATATTTGAAAGACTAAAGCCAAAATTGTTGATTATGTTTTCAATGAAAACATTCAAAACTACCATTTTTAAAAGTACCAAATTTTTGATAAAAAAACTTTTTTTGCACTTCACAAGTTCACATTTCTATGAGAAAATGTCCAAAATAGTGGTGCTTCTTTCGATTCTTTTTCCTATACAACTTGGCTACACAATTAAAAAATTGGTTCTACAATTGCAAAACAATTGCAAAACATTGATAATTAACACAAAACAAGCATAACAATGTTAACAAGACTAAATCATTTTCCCTTGAAGATTGGGATAATCCCGCCTTTAATCCTTAGGAGTGAGTTTAGTTTAATACGCAAACAGCCATTGACTATTGAGAAATTGCAACGCTAGTGTCATCAGCTAATTGGGAAGTTGCAGCATTGGAAGCATCCCGCCTTATAGGGAGCAAAAGGGACCCTCTTAGCATTGATTAACACTTCAACTTCGAGGCAGACATTTTGCGGCAGATGAATGGCAAGAAAATCCCCTGTGTAGGACAAAAGTGCAACTATTCATCTTCCAAATTTTGTGTGGAAAGGGAAGATCATAAATAGTAGTTTGACCTCCAGTGAGCACTTTTGGTTTTTTCAAAGAAGATGATGTTATCCGATGCTAAAAGGGATGATTTCCGAAGTCACCAACCCGGCATTCAAGGGTTAATAATGTTACGAGGTATCCTAAGTTTTCAACTTTTCAAATATGTAAAGGAATGCATTCCTTGATCTTTAAAGGTTAGTAGGGAACAAAATATATGGTATTGTATTTGGTTCTTAGAATACAAAGGATGTATAAAATATGGTCGGACTACACCATTGGATTTACAATATTTCAATTATCATATTTCATTTGGATATCATTTTAACATCTATACCTTATCAAATACAACACCGTATAAATAGAATACATGGCCATTTTGCAACTTCTAAGATGTGTAGGAGGTGCAATATTGATCCAAATAGGGAGTGTTATACATCATTGAATCCAACTCAACATTCATGAATACAAATTTTTGTCATTGTTGTATACTTTCAATTCTTGCACCTCCTATGTCAAATATCCAAAACACCATGTTGCAACTCAAATTGGGCTTTCCTAACCTTCAAGGATTAACTTCTAAGTGTCTTCCTCTACTTCTACATGCTTGATCTAAAGATAATAAGAAGATTTTTTGCAAATTTTGATAAACAAGAATGGAGCTAGTTGCAATGCAACTAAACCATAAAATTTCATCAAGCTTTAAGGATCATCTTGAGAAGATGTTTGGATGTCATTAGGGTTTAGCATCAACAAATAAATTAAAAATTGTGCAAATGAGAACCTAAAGGATGACTTTGTGACAAACTTGCATTTTGCCATCAAAGATAATTGAAACTCCTTCAAGATATCTATATCATGGATATATGTAGAGCATTCTCCCTTCTTTCTATTGATATATTACCTAATTTTTCTTGAAGCTTAACTAATAAAAATTGGTTGAATGAAGCGCATTTTTTAGAACATTCTACCAAATGGACATTTGAGTGCTTGGGGATTAAGGATTATGGCCGGTAGTTAAAATTTCCAGAATTGTGAAGTTGAATTTTAAAATACAACGAAGAAAAAGAAAATTTTGATGGTATTTAAACAAAAGCTGTGAATTATAATTTAAGTGGATTCAATCGGCATGATTAAATATAATAATGCAAATCAATAGTTTTTAAAAATTGAAAAATTATGTGTATATAGGACATATTTGCATTCATTTATTGATCAAAATCTTAAATGTCTAGCTTGCAAGGTTTTAAAACTTAAATCAACCACACAAAGTTTTGAAACTTAACTTACATGGAATAGTATCTATGGTTGAAAGGAAGAGGTCTTGAATCCAGGTGATTGCAAGAGACACTTGTCCTTTTTTTTGTCCCCTTGACCTTGGACAGGTGGTTTTTTGCTCATAACTTTTGCATCGTTTGTCCATTTTCTATGAAACTTGAAATAAAGGTACATGTGGTAATTGCAAATGTTGACTAATTTTTTGGAGGGTTTTAAAATTATTTTACTATTTTTAAATAGCCCCCAATTGGATGTCTACCTTAGCCATTTTGAAGGATTTTAGTACTATTTTGATCCAGAAATGAGAATTTGAAGCTCAAAATTGGTATACTAGGACTTCTATTAGAGTTACACAAGTTTCAAAAGGATTTTCTAAAAATAGTACATTTCCCACCTTCCACATGTGCTCAAAGTGCACTACCTTTGCGCAAGTGTAGAGAACACAGTTTTATTTTTTCAAAGGTGAAAATTAGTGAAACATAGAATCTATAAATTAGAAAAAATATTTCTTTTTTTTGGAGAATTTTTTGAATTTTTTACTATTTTCTAAAAATTAAATTCCAAAGTGTCTATTTTCTTGCATTTTTCAACCCTCTTTGACCGTGCATAACTCTTAGAAATAAATTTTTTTAGGTTTGAATTTTTGCACATATCATTTTTTTAATGCTTTATAAATTTATCCATATTTTATTTTGTTTTTAAAAAATTTATTCCAAAAGCCACAATACTCAAGTATCATGGCCATTTTGAGCCAAAACCGGCAAGTGTTTCTTGCAACGACCCATCCATATTGAGGGAAGTTTTAGGCAACAGGATGCAATTATCATTAATTATATACTCCCTCAGTCCGATAAAAAAGCTCCAAATCGGTTTAGGGTTTGTTTCACTAAATGGGTTCCATTTATTGATTTTGATTGTTGATCGTTGAGCAAGCGATGTGAAACAAAGGGCGGAGTGAATACACATATGATTTGAATTCTAGATCACTTGTTCAATGATCAAAATCAATAAATAAAGCAGTTTAGTGATTCAAATCCTAAACCGATTTGGAGCTTTTTAGTGGGACTAAGGGAGTACTTGTTAAAACTTTAAATTTGCATCATAAGCTAAAATGGTCTCTAATTGATATTGTTTAATATCCCATTTAATTATTTTTGATGAAATTCTATTGTTGAGGTATCCCTTGTTTTTTCAACTAAACTGTTTATATTTTTTTTAACCCTGGAAGGACTAAGGCTTTGTTTTGCTAAAAAATACTCAAAAATCTAAATAGTATAAAACATGTGTGGAATAAATTTCAGAAAATTTGATCACACAAATTGCAAGATACTTGCTTTTAAAGTGAAGAAAACAAGTATTTTTTTGCACATTTGTAGGACTCAATTATTTGATTTTGAACCTTCTTGACTTAAATTTTTTGCACTATAAAGTTTTGAGGTTTAATTCTTCATGATGGAAAATTGAATTGAGAGCATAGCAAAAAATTAATTAAAAAAATAATAATTTTCATTCTTAAAAAATTGTTAAACTCAAGTCAGTACAAGATAGAAGGAAAATCTAAATTATTAATATCTCTAAGATGGAATTAAAATGCACTAATCCCAAATGTGAGATTGTTTTACAAAGAAAACTAAACCATGTGGAACTTTTTTTTTTGAAAAATTGTAAAAAATGCATTTAGAAATGAATCCTACAAGTTATTTTTTCAAGAAGATGCTTAGATTGCCTAAAAAACAAGATTGTCCATAACTTCTACATCATTTTTCCAAATGAAATGAATCAAAACTTTCCATGTAGAAATAAATATTATCTATGAGAAAAAAAATGAACAAAGAATTTGCTACCTGGTCTCCCCCTATTTTGAGCTTATTTGGGCATAACTTTTGTTCCCGGGCTCCAATTGAAAAAAAAAAAAAAATTCATGAAGGTAATAAAATTTTCTTTATTAAATTTTTTTCAAAAAATCATGACAAAAATTGAGACTATAGGTATTTGCCCAAAATCCGATTTGTCTCTTGAAGGGACAATAGTCCTTCAAAGGTTAATTCTTCAATTATGATTTAAAAAAAAATTAATGACATAAGCATAGGAACACATTTGGTGAAGTTGAATTTTATTTTATTTAAGAGATCATGGACTTGTTCCACACAATGATATAGGCTAAAATTGTAATAGGAAGAACTTTTTTAGTACTCTAATCTTGATTGTCTGTGTTATCAAAAATTATTTATTATATAGATCCAACCTAATGAAATGGCAACAAAGTTGGTACAACATGGCAGATTATTTTTGACAATTGCGATATTGATTTTCATCACTTGGTCCATTTGTGATTTCTAAAGTCAAAGATTATACCAAGTATAACCACATTGGATAAACCATAAGAAATCATCATACTTTTGCTTTGGTTGTGAAGAATGTCTTCTTTTGCATATAGAAAAATTTATACAACTTGAAATGTTAGATTGGGGATGAGATTTTTTTGATCACTTCAAAGAACCATAGTAGTTTTGCCAAAAAAAAAGTTTTTAGCATGTTAAGTGACTTTGTGAAAAATCAAAATACATCCAAGTGAGTGAAATAAGAAGAAAATTGCATATGTGTCATATTTTGGGCTCCCCTCTCTCTGCATACAATGAATTTTCAAGTTTTTACTTGCAACCCATGATATAACATCAATGTCCACTACAATACAACACACCTTTGCATGCACAAAATTGCATCAATAATAACAAGAAATTCATCAATGCAACTTACCTCCAATGTATTTTCAAATAAATATTGCAATGGGAGTGGAAGAGTATTGCAATACATTTTTTGGCGTGTACTAAAGTACAACTATCTATTATGGTCCCCTACTCAAATGCATTCCCTATCAACATTGTTCTAAGATTTGTGGTCTAAAATGTTGAACTAGCATAGATAGGGGATACAATTGAAAAAGGGCCTACAATGGGTATGCTTACATTGTGTACAAAAAAGACATGTCAAAGCCTCTACTTGTTTGGTTGCTAATAATTAGAATAAATTTGTGCTATATAGATGCCAAATTGTAGGGTGACTTCAACATAGGCTAGCTAGCATATGTTGTTGATTGGTACAAGTTGATTCTAGATTAGATCCTAATTGTACAAGTTGTACTACATATGATTAGTGTAAACACATTCTTTTGTTAAATCAATTATTATTGTATTCAATCAATATATGTATTTAGTATTTGTATATTTAACATATAACAAGAATTTTGGGTGGGGGGTTATGTAGTGTAAGTGTCTATGTTTGTATTGTATAGTTATAAAACAATACTAGAGTATGATCATTGAAGATGTCATAAAACACACACCACAATCACAATATGGTGTGAAACTTGTCCAATCTTTAATTATGCAACTTTGTGTGGTCATATTTTGGCTATGGGACCATTTAACCCTACCACTTCAGTCTCATTATCTCTATAGGGGACAAAATGGATTTTGGGTAAGCTCATGCAATTTCAATTTTTGACCTGATTTTTTGAAATTTTTTTAAGATAGAAAACTAGATAAGCTTTATAAATTATAATTTTTATTTCAATTGGTGCTTAGAGCAAAATTTATGCCACAATAAGTTCAAAACCAAAGGAGATCGAGCAATAAAAAAATCCAAAAAATTTTGAAATAAATTTTTTGAAATATTTTTTTTGTAGACTAAATTTTTTTATATGGAAAGCTTTGATTCATTCTCGGATTCATTCCATTTGGATTAGTAATGTGAAAGTTATGAATCTTCTTGTTTTACAAGCAATTGTAGAAGCTTCTTGAAAAAATAACGTACAGTTAGATTCATTTATTGAAACAAGTTTTCATAATTTTCAAAAAAAAGTTCCACAAAACTAAGTATGCTTACTAGAACAATGTCACCATTGAAATTAGTGTGTTTCAATTCCATTTTAGAGCTATTAATGATTTAGTTCTTTCTTCAATCTTGTACCAACCTCTGTTTTGCAACTTTCTAAAGAATGAAAATCAAGTTTAAAAAAAATAAAAATAATCCTAGACTTTCAACTCAAATTTTCAATATAATTAAAAAAAATTAAGTCAAAATATTGAGCACAAAATTTTTAAGCTAAGAAGAGTAAAAGGACATGCTTAAAATCGTTGATTTCACTTTAAATGAAAATATCGTGCAATATACAAGGTGACTAAAGTTTCTAAAAAAATTCTTTACATTTTTATACTACTCTAGTGCAAGTTTCTGTGGCCATTTACTCTTTGCAATAGAAATGGCAGTTTTGATTGTTTTTTGACCCCTAAACGACCGAAGAGCCCACTTTGGGCTTTCTGAAAACTCAAGTTGACTCTTTTGACTTCATAATTTGGAATTTGTGCATGAAATTTTTAGGATGGATGCTACTCATCAGTAAAGCTTTGTTTCACGTCATTTAAATAAATATTGCAAAAGTTAGATTTTTTTTTAAAATTTCAATGTCAAACCTAGGCAACATGAAATATATTATAAAAGATACAAATCATTTTTTGGACATTGTATCGATTGATAACTACTCAAAAAAATTGAACCATCCAATTCCAATTAATGAGGAGTTTTATTTTGTGGGCAATGAAGGTAAAAAAAACCATACAAAATTGTCTTTTGTTCTCAATTTTGAAATTTTTCAAATAAAATGAAAATAGAAGATATTAATTGTTTATTAGAACATTCTCACCATTGGGATTAACAATTTTTAAATTCTTCCAAAAGTTATTAGCATACTAGTTTTATCTTTCATTCAATAAGACCTTCCACTTCACAATTTAAAAAAAATGTCTACTAAAGTTTTTTTGGTTAAATTTTTTTCATATGCTTTCAATCCATTTTCCAACATATCAACAAAATTGCATAAGTTATAGGACATATGTGCTTTTTTCAAAAAATGTTGAAAGACAAAACTTCACCTTTTAGAAGGGCTAGAAAAGCCTACATTTCAAAGTTTAGGCACATTGAACTTGCAATTGGTGGGGATATTTGCTTAAAATTTTTAGGACTACCCTACGTAAAGGTCAGATTCGGACATAAATTAAGTATTTTTTGGGATGTCTAAATTTTGAAAATATTACAAGTGAAATTTTTGGAAGATTACAAGTAAATTTCTGGAATATCCTAGAATATACCACCTGCCGAATCCATTTGCGCACCAAGAGTAAAGTTTTTTGGCATTCAGATGCCGGATCAGACCTTCACATACGGTATGTCCTTGAACAAGTCAAATAAAAGATCCTACAGTTGAATTTGTTAAAAAATAATTATTGAAGAAAATTTTGACCTTGCTTTGGAGATGAGTATTTGAAACAGTTTTGAGCCTTTAAACATGATCATGGTCCTTTAGGGGTTAATGAAAAAAAAAGGGCCTTGGAACTTTAGGGGTTAAGGGTTAAAATTCAAATAGTCCAATTTCAATTTTAGTTTTAATATTTTTTTAAATTAAAAAAAAAATAGTTTAGTGTAATCAATACTGACTTGTCACACTCCTGTCACACTAATAAGTTACTGTCATCAGTGTCATGCATTAAGCTATAGCCTGGTGCTGTTAGAGAATTTAGTCTTAAATAAATAAAAACTCTGCATCAGTTTTGTGGGAGAATTGAATTGGTGGCAGGGGTTAGTTTACCAGAGTAATGTCAGAGAAGGATGGAGGGGAACGTTTGGTCAAACTTAATGTACCTTATATTTACCCTTAACCCCTAAAAAAAGGCCTAAACGCCTCAATCCTTTTTTAAATTTTTGCACATTTTTGCTTGTATCTTTGTGTTGAAATATCATCTACCAGAATTTCATGAATGTGGTTGTCAATGAAGGTTGTCTTTTCTACATTCAAGTATTACATTGGATGAATGAGAAGTTAGTTGGACTATAGAGTGCCTTGAAGCCTTCCATTCATCGTCCGTAATGAACGTCAGAGCATTTCAAGGACTAATAGGACACAATGTGTCCTATTCAAATTTTCAATGGCAAATTTTCGGTAGAGTGAAAAACATCTTAATATTTTATAAACTAGGGACTTGTCGAGTAACAAGTTTATTAATTTATTGCACTTTCTGATTTTCAAAATTTCAATGTGAGAAGTATTTAAAAAATTGTTTAGGAAATGTAGTCTAATAGAAAAATGGGAGCAAACTTAGTTTTTTTACAATGAAAGGAATAGTAGGGATGGAAATTATATATTCTAGGACATTCCTAGTCATCACTTGACACAAAGAAAGTGGGTCTAGAGAAAAAAAATTCAAATTTGTATTTTTAGCAATTTTAATAATACAAAATTCAATTTGGTGTGATTAACCCCTAAAGGACTAACATGCTTTTTTTGGCAACATAAAATTTTTGGGTAGGTACTTGTGACTAGAGATTTGCATATTTTGGGCTGAAATTTTTATAGAAGGTGGGAACGAGGAATATCTTTCATGTGCACAAAATTTCATAACATTTGGAAATACGAGTCAAAAATTATGGCCAAAAATGTTGTTTGTTGGTCAACTCGGGCAGTCCGTGCAGATAAAAAAAATCACTTTTTTCAAAAATAAAAATTTGAAATTGGTTTATTAGACTTATCTGGACCTGGAAAGCTTTGAATCATTCCATTTTGATCAATGAGTCAAACGTTATGAGGATTTTTAGTTTGCGGGCAGTTATGGATTATCTACTCTAAAATAAACTTTAAAGTCGTTTATTTCACTCAATTTTCAATATTTTTCAAAAAAAATAAAATTATAGGATGTAGATTGTTTATTACAACATTGCAACCATTGGGATTGGCATTTTTCAATTCCATAATTAACTTCTTAACAATTTTGTGTTTTGAACCATTCTCTACTTCTTTCTACTTACTAATTTTTTCCTATATGTTGTACAATTCCAAATGATCTAAAACTTTTCAAGCATGTAGCCAACTTGCCCTAAAAAATGAATTCAAAGATAAACAACCATTTTGGAAATTTTTTCATAATAATCTGAACTTATGAAGTACATCTGCCCGGTTTTTCGCAAGGCCAAAAAAAGGACTTTTGCCACTTCAAACGCTATATCTTCCAATCTACACGATGGAAATTTCTGAATTTTTTCCACATATTCACAAACTAGAGTACTACAAGATCCTACGGTTATATATGTCCAAAAATGATATTTTTCAAAAATTTGGTACTTGTACTAGAAATGGCAGTTTTGGAGCATTTTTGGTAATAACATAGTCAAGGAACTTTAGGGGTTAAGAATACAAAAATAATTAGAATGATTCTAAATTTTTTGAAGATGTTCCAAAAAATATGCTAATAATATCAATTGCTAAATTTCAAAAATTGTTGCATATATAATTTTTTTTTAATTTTGTAGGGTCCAATTTGGTCAGTTTTGGCTTTCTACTCATTTTTTTGAAAATGTGTACAAATTTGAGAGAATTTTTTATTTCTCATTTTAAATTTTTTTTAAATACTAAATTTGCCTTAGATTCCAATGCATTTTTTTTAGGGGAAAAAAAGCATTATTCATCTTCTTATAATTTTTCTTCCCCCAAAGCTACGTTTTTTGCCTATAAAGTTGATCATCTAAAATTGTTAATATCTAAAAATTCAATGGTTAATATTTTCCACAATTAATTCCACACATACTAGACATAATTTTCTTTACTTTTGTCTAGTTAAAATTAAAAAATTTAAATACATCCATGTGCAAAAAAATATGAAAGTGGGAAGATTCATTGAAAACCTCCACTGTCAAAACATTGCTAGGCCTTGAGGGATTAAAGGACTAACGGGTGACCCTAAAAATCATCCCTTTCATTAATGTGTGAATCATTGCCTTAAAAATTGCAAAAGCACCTACTGGAAGTCAAACTCTCATAGAAGATCTCTCCTTTTCACAACAAAATTTTGAGGATGAATAGTTGAACTTCTGTCCTAATAGAAGAATCAACATTCATCAATTTAGCTCTAATAGATTGGTCCTATGGTAGGAGGCTCAATAATCACTCATCTAAGGGCTAGTCCGCCTTTTTCATGTATTTTCTTCTATGGAATATTTTTAGTTTATTTTTTAGACAAAGACAAAGAAAAATAGATGTGGAATGAAATACAAGTGGTTTCATAATTTTTGAAGCATTATTGAATTACTTATGAATTTTCAAACGAGTTGTGCCTTGGGTACCTATTTATGACCCTAGGTCTTCCATAAACAATTCATTTACAACTTCTAAAGAGAAATGGAGAAAGTATAGAGAATGATTGGCTCTTGTAGTACATAATATTTTTTTTCCAATCCATTCAATGGCTATAGAGGTCAATTTAAGGATCACCTCACGTCCATTTCAGAGCTAATTATAGGGGCAATTCTTAATGACCGAGTAAACTTCAAACCTCCTACCTTAATGGGAATATTTACAAACTATAAGGTGATGAACTAGTGATGTAAATATGAAAAAATAGCACGGAACTTCTGTGTATTTTATAGCCCAATGCATAACATTGTTTACCAATGAAGCAAAGGTCCCTTTTGCATCCTTGGAAAGGAGATCCCTACAGTGAAAAGAGTTGTCTTATATGGCTCTCTTCAGCCGAACCTAATCCTTGAATTGACTGATAAGTCCCTTCCATATATCTAGCAAAGTATAATACCTTCCTAGCATAGAGAGGACCATTTCTTGGTTATGTATACAATATTATGTGTAAGAACGGACATCAATATTCTGAACAAGCTATAATATTATAAATTACAGATGAATGTACTTGGTATTATTTATAAAATAACTACAAATTGCTGTGATACAATTGTTAGATTTGTTCATTGTGCCCATGTTCAAATGTCTTTGTCCTTGTGAGAGAAAAAATTCCCTATGAGAGCAAAAGGAATGAATGACATGCTTCAAGAATATACAATATCTCATATGTAACAAAGGCTTTTATTTGCACAAGTGATTACTATCACACTCGTGTATGCACAACCCTTTCTACCAATACAAAACAAATAAACTTGATTATCAACTCCCTTATTGTATACTAGGTCGTATAAACCTTTAAAGGAAGCTCACCAAATAAATTAGGCAAATTTGGTATTGCAACGATGTTCTTGATTTGCATGTCAATGTGTATAAAAAATCATCATTGAATTTGGAGCTTCCTTCCATACTCAAGCGCCTACTAAAATCACAATACAAAAAAATTGTATTATTTTTGGAAATTTTAAGAATATAATATTTATGAATATTGTCTTCCATTGTTAAAAAAAATCTTGAGTTCTATATAGCACATCCACACTTTTTTAATTCTAAATTTGTTAAAACCATTTCAAACTTCTTTTGCCATTCAAATGCAAGTACACATTCTATACCTTGGGCCAAATGCATCCAAGTCCCTGTAAAGGTCAAAAAACAATGCACTAAATGTAAGCTAGAGGTTTATTATGAACCCCAACAAAGTGCACATCTGGAAGTCGTACAACCCAAGCCATTCGTTTGGGGAGTCATTACAGAGTTTGCCCATATTTTTCAACTTCATGGTCTCATTATGATCACCACCTTACAACTCCTCTGGTCTGCTCTCCCATGCAGCTCTAGGACTCAGTCCCCTACCTATGCTAATTCCCTCCGCCGCCAGCAGACTTCGCATTCATAGATTTTGATGGAGTTCACAATTAATACCCAAAAACTGCCGGAGCCGACGCTTTCTAGCCATCGCCTTTGCGCTTCTTCTTGCGCTCCTCAACTATGGGCAATTGTTCCTTTCGATCCACCTGCCTTCCCTTTACACACTCCATGCACTCATTTCCTTCTCAAAATTGCAATTTGTCCCTCTTTCCTTCTTCTCTTGCGACAGCTCCAAAATGAACCTTTTTTTCTTGTCTATTTTTTTGCGAGGACGGGCGGGGGGGCTTATATTCCGCCTGATTAGGCTTGACGTGGGCATCGAGGCAAAGCTTATGGTTTAACCCCTAAATGCCCAAGGTCTTTTTTGAGCTACTAGGAATTTGCTCTAAATGGAACAAAAAGACAACATTTTGATAAGTTGCATGATTTTTTTTTAATAGTAACTGTACAAATTCAAACTAAACATGTTAGAGATCACATAGGAAAAGAAAACACAACAATATCACTTATGGATTAAAAGATTATAATGTTTGATTATGAGGGTGTTAAAACCAAGAAATTTTTTAAATCCTTTTTTCACAAGTCAAATCTAAAAAGTTGGTCACCAAAAAAATATGAGGTTAACGGGCCTAACATGCATAACCCGAATCAATTTATGGCTTCTCAAAATCTACTCTACAATTTTTTAAATGAATTTCTAATGTGATTTTTTCTCCAAGATCTAGTGTATTTGAGGCTCATTTCCAAGAGCCCTCAACACTACGGAAAGTCAAGATTGCAATGGGTACCTGTGCATAAAATCTTGAATAGAAAAATCATAATCAATCATTTTCAAAATCAGATTTTTGATGCTAAAACTAAACTTCAAAAAGAATTTTACAAAATGTAAATTACTAAAAATAGCAACTTGGTTAGGTTTTATTTAACTTCAAAGTATTGTCAACACCCAAATTGGGTGCCTTGGGCATTTAGGGGTTAAATCCACTACTTGCGCGAGATTGCTTCTCCATTTCGGTTCTACTACTCCATTCCTCATCCAGTTTACAGTTTTGTTTCAAAACTCCATTTTGGTTTTGATGCGATTTTGGTTGCGATTTCCACTCCGACTTTAGTTTTGGCTGCAGCTCCTATTTATTTTTGCTTGCGATTTCTCAGCTTTGCTTCATCTCTTCAAGTGAATTTCTCAATTTCTTGACTTCGTTCAATTGATTTATTCAATGCTTACGGCCATCAATTGTTTCATTCAATGCTTAGGGGCTTAGGTCAAAATGCAAACGAGTACATTGATTGACACAATGAGAGATCTATGATTGTTGGCATGCGAGAAGGTGGCATGAAATCAGCTCACATTGCTTATACATTAAATCTGCCACGATCCACAGCCTCAACTGTTCACACAAAATAAAAAGTCTACGGCCAAATTACCACTCTGAAGCCAAAACCATGACCTAGAAAGTTAATTTAATTGTAATGTGAGGACCTAGGTTGATTGATCCATCAAAATTGACGAATAACTTTAGCAACACTTGCTAGAACTTTTCGACTTCACCGGCATACCATGCGCAGATGCATTCGTAGGCTAGGACTTGGAAACCAAGTAGCACCAAAAAATCCATATCTCAGCAAAGATCATAGAACTAAGAGACTAGCTTTTGCTCGCACGTACCGCCATTGGACAGTTGATGATTGGAAAAGAGTCATTTGGACAGATGAAACCAGCTTTGAGCTTGGCAAGAATTCTAGACAAATTCAAGTTCAGAGAAAAACTCAAAAAAGATGTGCGGAGCATTGCCTGGCCCCACTTTCAAATCTAGATGGACTTTGGTGATGTTATGGAGAGGTTTTATAGGATTTGATAAGAGCCCTTTTGTTTTCATGCTGCAAGGTGAACGACTGCAATGGATTTTGTCCAAAACATCTATGAAGGTACTGTAGACAGCGGGAAGTTTTATCGGTTGAAGTCTAATAGATGATTTTGAGTGTAAGAATTGGCTTTTAGCTAGTTGAAGTTGAACTGAGCTGTCAAGTGGGATGCTTTTGAGGTGTTAAAGTAAGTTGGAGTGTGCGACTGAGCCAGGTGCCAATTTGGATGTAGTCCAATTTGGTTTCTGTCAAGAGGTTATTGCTAAGTAAGTCTAAGTCGACTTGGTTGGTATGTGTTCCAATTCAAATGTTTATTGTGATGTGATCCAAGTTGGCAGTACCTGTCTTGATGTCAAGTTGGAGTTACATTTTTAGCTTGTAATTCCTAGTTGGAATGTCAGTTGAGTCAGTTGACTTTGCCGATTCGGTTGTTGCGGTTGGTCTTCATCTTCGGCTCCTATTTGAGCTGTTTTTCTTTCTCACTTTCTTTACCGACTGTTGAGTGAAAGTCCAGTGCGTGTCCCAGCCTATTGTGCTGTGTAGTTTTCGGTTGTTTCTATGTGTGAATTTATGTGTGTGTTTGCGTTTGGAATTTTGAGTCCCAGTGGGAATGTTTATCTGTGTGTGTGGTTCAAGTTTGAGCGTGTGTCTGTTTGATCCTAGTCGGTTGATGTGCAATTAATTTCTGATGGGAAGTGTGTATGTTTCGGAGTGTGTGTGCGTGAAGCTAGGCTGATTCATGTCAGTCTGTAATTTGTGGTGATGTCCAAGTTGGAAGATTGAATGAGGATGAAGTGAATGTATTTAACGTGAAGTTGTTAGCAAGCCGAATTGGGATGGTGTAATGAGAAGAATTTGGGAATCCTAATCGGTAGTTCAAGTGGAAATAGTGCAGTCAATTTGAAATCTGACGAGAGTTAAAGATATGGATTAGTGCAAACTGATAGAAATCAATTGTAGATCCTAGTTGGATGCAGTGAAGAATGTTAAACCATTAGGATGATGTGATGATGTTGAGCAAACTAAACATTTGTATAAGAATGATTTTTATTACTAATTCAAATTTAATGGAAATATTATGAGTCAAAGTGGATTTTTGTGTATGTCGTTGTAGTCAGTTCGTGAAGATGTTAAGCTTAAGTCCAATTTGGAAATTTTGATGCATGTATGCTTGTTGTTGTATGTCCAGATTGATTGCAGTTTGAGTTAGTCATTTGTATGCAATTGAATTATGAGTTGGGTCAGATTATGGAGTCAGTTGGAATTACCAGTTGAGTGGTTGAGGTAGATTTCCCGAATTGGAGTTATTGAGCAAATGTTGAGAGAATGTACAATGAAGTTGATTACAAATTGGAGAGAATTAATTGTGTAGGATTCTGAGAAGAATGAATTTGTGAGTGTGATTTATAAGTCAGTTAAAATATGAAGCCAACATGAGTGATAAGGAAGATTAGTATTGAAGCATAATCCAGTTGGTAGAAGGCTAGATCACCAAATCACAATGAGATCAAGTTGTTGCTGATTGCACCAGTTCGAGAAGATGTTAAACCAATCCGGAGTCGAGCTATTCCAGTGAAGCCGGCAGCTGAAAGAACCAGTTGGTAAAGGAAACAAATCAAAAAGGATAAAAGAAAAAGTCCAGGCTTGATCTAAGAGATAATATTTCCATCCCTTGTGGCCATTAAGAGTGGAGTGTAGTTTGGAATTAGATTAAGTTGGTAAGAATTTGAATCAAGTTCTTTAAGTTGTGCTTCTCTGGTTGGTATTAATCTACTAGTCGTAAAATTCCTATTTGAAATTCTCCCTAGGAACGAATTAATATACTATTGGGTAGTTTTAAATAAATTATAATTATCCTATTTCTACAGGTACACTTTCTGGATTCTATTTTATGCACGATGAACCAGAGAAACTTGTACTTATGGAGGATGGTGCTTTCTTCCATTGCGGGAAAGCTCCAGCAATGTGGAGGAGAGCTCACAACATAAAAAAGTTAGATTGGCCCGCAAACTCCCCCGACTTGAAACTGATATAAATCTTGTGGCAAATCTTAAAGAATTTTGCTATGCCACCACAAAAAGCCAAAGAACAAACAAGAAATGATTGTATGCTTTCAAAAAATATGGATATTGTTAGTCTAGAGCAACTACAAACCTTGATTGCAAGCATGTCTGATCAAATTCAGGTGTTGATTTCAGCCAAGGGCTTGATGGTAGACATTCTATGCTAAACAAATAAAATGTTGTATGATGTTGAAGTTTCAATATAAATATTTCATTTGATGTTGAAGTATTCTTCTATACAAATCCAACGCAACTTCCGGTTCCAAAATCGGATCATTTTTCAACATGATATGGCTTTTTGAAGTTTCTAAAATTTTGAGTGAAGACCATTGCCAAATAGAGTTTGTAAATGAAGTAGACCTTACTATCCAATTCCAAATGATGTGAAATTTTTCAAGGATGTAGCTAACTTGATTTGAAGAATGAATCCAAAGAAGCACCAACATGGCCATTTTTTCATACAAATGTGACTTTGTGAAGTGCAGTTGCCCTATTTTTTGAAGGACCCCAAAAAGGATTTTTGTCAATTCAAACGCTAATATCATGCAATCCACACAATGAAAAATTCTGAAATTTTTTCCACATCTTCTCAAACCAAGGGTAATGCAAGATCCTATGGTTACATGTGTCCAAATATGTTTTTTTGTTTCCCTAAGATTTGGTACTTGTACTAGAAATGGCAATTTGGGAGCCTTTTTGGTGAAAACATAGTCAAGGAACTTTACGGGTTAAGTAAAACAATGTGATTATTGAGTGAGATTCTATAGGAAACTTTACTATAAGTATAAAAAGAATCAAAGAAAAAATACAACACAAAAACTAGAGTTGAACTTAATGCGGGATAGAGTTTGAGTTCTAAATTATTCATTGAATGGAGTGTATATTGTTGTGTTGCAAGAAATGCGTGTGTTTAAATCACATGCTGATTTTTGCATAAAATCATGCAAACCTAAATTTTTCAACTAAATCACAAAATTCACCACTGACCACTTAATAGAAGTTTGGTGAAGGTTAACCGTGAAGTCCCCTTAACCTATTTTTGTCAAAAAAACATTAAAACTTAAGTACCATTTTTTAGTGCAAAGAACAATACCTTTAAAATTTTGTTTTTGTTGCATATCTAATAGCAACATCTTACACAATTAGTATGAAAAATGTGTGGAAGAAATTTTAGCAACTTTATAACGTAGATTGCAAGATAATGCATTTAAAGTGAAGAAAAAGAGGTATTTGTGTACCTTGCCAAAATACATTATCTAAATTTGAATCCTCTTAATTTAAAAAAAACTAACTTTAGATTTAAATTTTTAAAATTCAAGCTGAAAATTGAATTCAAAATCTATAAATTAATAAAAAAAAATCATTTTTATAAATTATTAAATAGAAGTAGGTACCAAATCAAAAGAAAGGTTGAATTGTTAATAATTCTAAGATGGAATTGAAATACAAGAATTCCAACAGTGAGATTTTTTTAGCAACAAAAGTGAGCCTATGGTTCTTTTTTTATTCACTACAAGAGAAAGGGGTGTTTTAAGTGAGTTTTTAAGTATAGTCCTAGACATAAGATTTTAAGTAATGACCTTTAAGGAGAATTTCGGCAAAATTTTACTAAAAACACATTTGATTGAATTATAAAAGTTGGCTTCATATAAGGAATCTAATTCATTATATTTTTGTAGGATGATTCTTTGATTGCCCACCAAACAAGATGTTCTATAAATTTTTCATCACTAATCCAAATAGAATGAATCAAACCTTTCTGTATTGAAAAATTATAATCTATTTAAAATAGAAGTTTAGAATTTTATTGCAAATTCCCTCCTATAGGTTGTGCTTGCTCCTTCTGAAATTAGGATCGAATAACTTTTTCTCCTAGACTTTGATTGAAATAAAAAATTTATTTCTAAAATAATTATCTATTTTTCTATTCTAAAAATATGTTTAAAAATAATAATGAAAAAAATTGAGATAATAGGAATTTGTTCAAACTTTCATTTGTCTCTAAGTGGGACAATGGGACTTTAGGGGATAATCTTGAAAAAACAAGGTCTATCATTAAGGTAATTTTTCAAAAATGACTTAATTTATCAACCAATAGGTGCATTTTTCATTTCTACAATGATCTTGAAAGTCATCCACAGAGTATTTTTTGGCCTTGGCATTAATCATTTTATTTTATTTCCTATAAACCTCTAAAAGACAAAGTAGCATTTGGAGGGGGAGGGGGAGGGGTAATATAGTTTTTTGGATCATCCATTTGTTAACTTGATATTTATTTTTTTCCTTTGCAATTTCACACAACATTTGGTTGAGGAGTAGTTGTGAGGTGCAACAAATGACTACGTGTTAAAAAAAAATTATTGCATGATATGTAATTTCTCATTCAATATAGGCACTCCTAGTAATATAGAAAAAATCGTTTTTTTGAAAAAAAAAATTGAACTTGGTTCTGTAGATTTATATACTTGTGGAAAGTTTTGAATCATTGCATTTTGATTAGTAAGATGAAAGTTATGAGGAATTTTAGTTTGGAGACAGTTATAGAATCTCTACTCGCAAATAAACTTTGCAGTAGTCCTTTTCTAAAGTCACTTTTCAATATTTTTGAAAAAAATTAAACATAAGATATAGGTTCTTTAGTATGAATGTTGGGATTGAATTTTTTCAATTTTATAACTAAATAATTAAGAATATCAATGAATGTGAATGCACAACTAGTACACCCTGTCTTTTCAGTGGATAGTCACTCCAAAGACAGGTTTTCTCAATTAATTTTCAATATTAAATTTAATATTTTTTATAAATGAAATTTGTGACCCACCCTCTCCTTGTTCATATTTTTGAGTGGTTCCTATGGTGGCAATCAATATGGGATATTGCCACCACATGCATTTTAGTATCTGTATTTCGTATCGTATTTTGTACCCATATTGTTCATATATTGTACTATGTATACATATATGTACCATATCCCATATTATTATCCGTATCCCATATCCGTATCTATCCTTCTGTGTCCGTATCCATATTTCTTATTTTTCAAGATCAACGGTGTTAGAGAGGGGGAGGAAAAATTATTTTTCATGATCAACGGCTCTTGTTTTTTTAACCCCTAAAAGCCCGTTGTTCCTTCAGGGGACAAATGCGTTTTCGGGCAGGTACCTACGGGCTGAAATTGTGTTCTGATTTTTTTTTTAAATTTTGGAGATAGAAAAACTGATAAGCTTTGTGGGAATATAATTTTTTTCACAATCGGTGCCCGGGAAAAAAAGTTATGACCAAATAAGCTCAAAACAGGGGACGGCGGGCAGCTCGGGCAGCAAAAAAAAAATGGACAAAAATTTGATTTTTTTTTTAATATATTTTTTTTCTGATAGATTATATTTTTGCCTATCTAGAAAGCTTTTATTCATTTCATTTGGATATGTTATGAGAAAGTTATGGACATTCTTGTTTTTCGGGCAGTTTGAGCATCTTCTTGAAAAAAATAACTTGTAGGACTCATTTCTGAATGAAATTTTTCAGATTTTTCAGATTTTTTTTTTGGCATGGTTTAGTTTACTTGCTAGAACAATCTCACCATTGGGATTAGTGCATTTTAATTCCATCTAAGAGATATTAATATTTTAGATTTTCCTTCTATCTCATACCTACTTCTACTTAACAATTTTTTTAAGGATGAAAATTAAGTTTTTTTGAGTTTTTTTTTTTTCCTAGACTCTCAACTCAATTCTCCATTATAAAGATTTAAATCTCAAAATGCTGTAGTGCAAAAATTTTAAGTTAAAAATGTTTAAAGACAAAAAATCTGGTCCCACAATGTGCTGAAAAACTTGTTTTTTCCACTTTAAACGCAGATATCTTGCAATCTGTGCTGTCAAAAATTCTGAAATTTTTTCCACACATTCTCATACCAATTAGGTGTAAGATCCTACGGTTAGATGTGGAAAAAAAAACAATTTTAATTTTTTTTTACTTTTTGCTATAGAAATGGCAGTTTTCAGTGTTTTTTGGCAGAAAAAAGACCTTGGGCCTTTAGGGGTTAAGGGGGGGGGGGGGGAATTGCAACCTGGAGGAGATGCATCTTTTCACTAGATAGTGAAAGAATTTTTTTTATACATATTTCCACCCTATTTGTTTAAAATACTATAAAAAATTGCAAATTATAGGATGTACATACTTTTGGATTAAAAATGTAAAAGATGAAACCTAACTATTTGAAACAAGTTGAAAATACCCGAATTTTTTGAATTCAAGCAATATGATCTTGCAATTGGTATTAAGTTTACTTATTCTAAAATTTTAGGAGAGTGTACTTTAAAAAGTTAACTAAGAGATCCTACGGTTGGATCCACCAAAATACAAAAAGAACAAAGGTTTTAGCATTGTTTTAGCATTGTTTTAGAAAAGAATGATTTAGACAATTTTAGGCCAAATTGGTGTAAAGAATTGTTTAAGGATTAATGATTTTTTATATTTGAATTTTTGTGCCAAATATTGATTGTAACATCCTTGTAGAAGCCAATTTAATTAAAGGCAACTATTTTGTGTAATATAATAACCACGTTAAATTTGCAATATCTTCATTTGAAGAAGTTACTTTTATTGCCTCTAAAAGGGTACCTTCAACATTTTGAACAATGGGTATATCATTGTTATTAAGGTAAGACATCCATTTTGTGCCAGTTCATAGCCACTATGTACTAGCATTGTACATTAGAAAATTTGAAATGCATACTACTTGTATACAAGGACACAAATATGGAGACATTTCAATTGTGGTGCAAATAAGGGCATCTATATGATATGTATATAACCAAAAAAGGGGATCCAAGAAGACTTTGAATCCATTCATTCCGAAATTGTACACTTATCTTATATTCAATTTGGTACTACTCCAACAAAAAGAGCAAAATATAATATTCACTTATCATGGGGCAACATAGATTCAATCCAATAGCATGAAATTTCTCTTTCACAAAATTGTAGAAGATTGTGCAATATTTTTGTAGGTTTAAAGTCCATTCATACTTGGTCTTAGTGTCCGATCCTAGAAGTAGTTTTGTGAAGTAGAAGTGTAATAGATCACACCATGGTTCCCAAATAGAGCCACACCTTAACTGCCTACAAATTCATTTGCAGGTAGCTAAGGGGTGTTGTGTTGGCAGGTGATAAACCTCTTACTAGTACATAAAAATCAATAACCTTCTTTTAGAAAAGTACGCACAATAGGCAACTTATATATTCATATAAATGTATAAGTTTTGAAGATTTTGGGGTCAATGAGCAATGTTATGTAGTGGAGGTTTAGTTTGGCACTGAATTAACAATGCCATGACAACTACCAAATTAAAATTGATGAGCTTGACAACCAAAATCTTGACCACCACTTGTATATCAACAAAAACAACTTAATCTTTAAAATGATGGACCTCTGACCACTGATTCCAAGCCTCATTGCCCATCACTCAGTTTGCTGCAATTTTGCAATTAGATATTTATGAAAAAATTTACATTTATTTTATAGAGATGAAATTAAATGTCTTCTTTACTTCACAACAAAAAATTTAGATTTTTTTGTGGAAAATTGATTTTTTTGAGAATTTTTGAAGAAAAAGTGAAGAAAAATCACATCAAATAGTAAATTATTTCAAAAAATCTGAAAATTTCACCATGTGTGTGTATTACAATGAAAAACATTATGGTGTAAACTCAATTTCCATGTCATTCTATAATTAGAATTTAATAGACATTGAAAATACATCCAAAGTTCAAATTGCAATAAAATATTCAATTTTAGGAATTTTTTCAAAATTCAAATTGGAGTAGAAACTAGAATAGATGACCTTCATTTTGTTAGTTGGGCTCAAATTCAAAAAATATCATTTTTGTAAAGAATTTTCAAATTTACAGATAGAGCAACAACCTCCCAAAATACACTAAAATAGCATATTTTGTGATTTGTTTTTCTCAATAACTTCTCATTTACATAAAGACAAACATTGGCAAGATTACAAACTCAATTGGATACTCTTCATGAGCCAACATGAAAGGTCATCAAGAAAAATATGGATGAAAAAATGCTCTTGAACTCTTTCCATCTCACTGGTTTGTAATCGGAATGCCACACAATGACAATGACGCCCGCAGCAGTTTATGGTTAAATATTTAAAAATTTAGTTCTTACTTGTGAGGAATTTTTTTGAAACACTTGGCTAATTGCCTTTGCACTTCTACAAGTCACTTTCACAAGTCTGCAATCTTGGAACTCCAACCAAGAAGTGGTTGGCAGAAATGAGATTTTGCGGTTCACATAAGATCCCACGATTGACTTCGGAGAGTCACTGCAAGTGGCACCTCCACCATCATGTTTAACCCCTAAAGGACCGGCATGCGTTTTTTGGCCGTATAGAAATTTTGGGCAGGTCCGTGTGACTAGAGATTTCCATATTTTAAGCTGAAATTTTAATAGAAGGTGGGCTCGAGGAATATCTTTCATATGCACTAAACTTCAGCACATTTGGAAATAGGAGTCAAAAGTTATGGCCAAATATGTTACTTTTTTTCGTAACTGGGCAGTCTGGGCAGCAAGAAAAATTTTGCAAAAATTTGATTTTTTTTTTTTAAATATTTTTTTTCTTGTAGATTATATTTTTGCCTATCCAGAAAGCTTTGATTCATTTCATTTGGATTTGTTATGAAATAGTTATGGACATTCTTGTTTTTTGGGCAGTTAGAGCATCTTTTTGCAAAAAATAACTTGTAGGATTCATTTCGGAATGCAATTTTTCAAATTTTTCAAATTTTTTTTTTTGGAATGGTTTAGTTTACTTGCTAGAACAATCTCACCGTTGGGATTAGTGCATTTTAATTCCATCTAAAATATACTAATGTTTTAGATTTTCCTTCTACCTCGTACCTACTTCTACTTAATAAATTTTTTAGGAATGATAATTAAGTTTTTTTGAATATTTTTTTTTTCCCTAGACTCTCAACTTAATTCTCCACTATAAAGATTTGAAGCACAAAACTCTGCAGTGCAAAAATTTTAAGTGCAAAATGTTTAAAGTCAAAAAATCTTGTCCCGCAATGTGCTGAAATACTTGTTTTTTCCACTTTAGACGCAGATATCTTGCAATCTGAGCGGCAAAAAATTCTGAAATTTTTTCCACACATTCTCATACTAGTTATTTGTAAGATCCTACGGTTAGATGTGAAAAAAATACATTTTTCATTTTTTTTTACTCCTTGCTATAGAAATGGCAGTTTTGATGGTTTTTTGGCAGAAAAAAAGCCTTGGGCCTTTAGGGGTTAAGTAACCCACCTACATATTTGCAATAAGTTTTCATAGTCTGAGATCTTGAAATTGCCTAGCCGGCCTCACTCTAGGTCATTGCTCTCAGCTTTCTTTGTATCTGACCCTGTAGAACTTTTAGCACCACCGGAAAATGACTGCACTGTCCGAGTACAAACTAAGCTTAAATGCTCAATCGCACTTGTGAAACAACGGAGCCCCACTGTTACACAGCTTAGCAAAGGGAGAGGGCAGAATCATGTTCCCCAAATCAAACATGTGATTTCAAGTGGCGAATTATTGTCTTTCTCACACGCCAAAACTCGTGCAACCGGTACTGACAGGGGATAAGGAAAGGATCAAAACTGATGGAAAACATGAACTTCCCCTCCCCATGGTGGTGAATTTGACCAAAACTTGTGCAACCGGTATTGACGGGATATAAAAAAAGGATCAAAACTGAAGGAAAACATGAATTTCCCCTTCCCATGGTGGTGAATTTGACGATAACTGTTGGCAAGCGATGGTTGACAAGCAACACTTCGAGGCAGTCAAAACGAGGCGACCTATTTGCTCTGAAACCACACATTAGGTGAGACCAATAATAAACACTAAGTTATCACCGCTGCCTCCAAAAATCTTCTCGAAACTCGAAACTCAATCTTCTCGAAACGCAGCTCTTGTAACGCTAGGTGTGACAATACCTTCACTGCAATTTTTAAGGTGGCACTTCTTGATTTCCATATTCATGGTATGCAATATAACATACGTAATCTTCATTTTACTCATAACTATTTATGCTTCCACGCACTGTCAAGTTTCTCATTTATTTCTTTTACAGTCTTAGCAAATCCTCGTCTCGACCAAATGCATGAAAGCAAGCCATAGTTCCCGGACCATCATGTTCATTACTCAAACAGAAATCAACAAGGGTCACCGCATACAGTCATGAAGCAAGTCATTGACACGCACGTTTCAGCACTAAGAAAAACTCATTTGCTTTACTGAACTGCATTCCCACAGGAGCTGCAAAGGTCATGCTTCCAAGAATTCAGCAATCAGTTTAGACAAAAGTGTTGGGCCTGGAGGCCTTGTATGTGGTCTTCAGACTCCTCGATGGTGGCCGGATCTTGCGGTAGGTGAGAGGGAACTTGATCTTCGAGTTGTGGAACTGCTTGGTGTTCTCACGCTTGCAAAGAGATACGGGGATGGTGGCGGTCTTGATGATCTGAATGCAAGGAGAGCGCACCCGATGACGAGAGGCCATCTCGTCATACATCTGCTCAACTGCTCCGTTGAGTGTAAGGTCACGGTATTCCTTGTACATGTTGTGGTAGCCAGTTCGGCTCTGGTAACGCACCCAGATACCGTAGTTCTTGATGGTGGTGGGGTACTTCTCAAAAATCTGACACAGGACATAGTCAAACTCAGTTATGAGACAGAGCACTGTCATCAACAAGTGGACACCTGAGGCTTCAATGATCAAGCCTTTCCAATGCGCAGTTCTCAATTCGGCAAGCAAAATAGCTACTTCAGGTGCTAATTCTGAGGAACTCCAAGAGCTCAGAATTACAGGAGATTAATCCAGTGCCCATGTAGGACTGGCAAAACAATTTCCATTTTCTAGTGCCACGACTGTTACGATCGCTAGTACTTAAATATAAGGGAGGGATCAGACTGACGCAAAAAACAAATTCAGCAACCCCACATGATGAACCCTAGAACATTTCTGATAAGGCGAAATTATGATCATTTCAATACATATAAAAGTAAACTCAAAAGAGGAATCAGAATAAAAAATAGTCAATCCTCATAGAACACTGAGTGTCCAAATAGGACTGGGGCGACAATTATTCATCATCAGGTTCCTCGGAAGAGATCAGCTAAATGATAGCACACAACCCTGAAGATCAAGACAGTATATGACTGACATATCTACTAACCAAAGCAGGGTTACGAAATAGCTATTCGAATAAAAAATAAGCCAGCTCTGTAAGGAAGCTCATTCAAGCAAATAAGGCTCTGGAATTCAAGAATACATAAGAACTATATCGCAATTACCTCGTTAATGGCAAGAAGTTGTCCGTGAGACTTCTTCACCTTCTGCAACTTCCTCAAGAAGTACCTGTTCATAGGATTTAGGATTAGCATCATAACACCCAAACTAAAACAACTAGTCAGAGAATGCATTACGATGTACGATGAATAAATGCATTACTAGGTCAGTTTATAAATATAATACTCGTCTGAATATTCATAACATGTACCTTAAGAAAATTCTCTAAAAAACTGCAATGACTAAGCCTGCGCTCATCCACTGTACACTGTAAGCTATGCATAAATTGGACACAACTTCTACCCCCAATGACGCCCTTACAACGAGCTTACCAAAACTTGGACTTGCCGCGCACTTCGTCCGTTGCCCACAATTTCATGCGGTAAGCCTTGGGCGTCTCCTTGGCAGGGGTAGGCAGGGCCCGCCCCACCACCTGGTACTGGTGAAACTGTTACATCAAATGCGCCAGCACAATCAGAATCCACAACAACGTATAGACAGTAAACGTCTTTCCTCAAAGATACCCTCATGGCTGCACCTCTAACCTAAACCATATTCCGTCTCTAGGGCAACACAACTAGCGTATGGATACTTATTCCAAATCACTAAAACCCTAGCTTCAGCTCCAAAGTAAGTCTTTCACGACATTCCCACTCGCAAAAAACCCAAACCCTAACCCGAAACAGCCCAAAATGATTCATCTCATCGTCACTACTCGGGACGGAGAACGCTTTCCCTGACGCGGACCGGCATCAAAGAAAAGAAGCGCTGCCATACCCTAAAACCCTCATCTCTGAAAATCGACTTAACCCCTGAACATCGATCGAGATTCAGGGCATTGCGAGGATGAGATGGAATGAAAGGAAAGGAAAAGAGGAGATGACGAACCCGGAAGACAGTCATGGCTGCGCGGTGAAAATCGCCAAGGAAGCGGCAAGGGCGCGCCCGGTTCCAACAACTAGGAGGAATGAAAGAGGCTGACGGAAGACGAAGGGCAGGTCTTTAGCGGCCCTCGGCGAGAATTAGGGTTCCAGGATTAGGGCTTCTGAGTTAGGGCATGCGTGGCATGCTAGTGGCCCTCGAACTAGACTTGTCGATCCCTATACCGCCTGATTTTTTTAATTTTTTTAATTTATTTTTGCACATTGTGCTTTTACAATTGTATGTAAGGTAGAGCCACCCATAACCGATCGAATAAGAAATTCCTACATGATTTGGAGTTGTGAAGGCAAAACAAATATTTTTCAGAGGCACATCGGTAGAATTGACACAAATTGTAAAAAAATTGAATTGAAATTACTATAAATTTTGGGAGGCAAAAAGTGCTCCAGACCCATGGCCAATGTCTAGACTATTCCAATTCCGATCATTCAAGAACTTTTTTCGTAATCATTATTTCCTACTCCTTTCTCACAATTTGGGACATGTGTCATGTATTTATTAGTTCCAACCTTAAAAAGGGGAAAAAACTAACTTTCTAAGCTTGGTTAGAAATACATGCACCTATAGGTCGGGAATGGGTCAGTGGTCGGGAATGGGTGGCTCTACCTTATACAATATAAATAATTAATTTTAGGTAATGTTCATCAAATTTCTCATACAGAAAGGTCATCTTTAAAGATTCAAGAATTGCTTTGGATGAATGAGAAGGGATTTGGACAAAACATTAGCTGAGAGGACTTTGTTCATCATTCAGAATATGAATGTTGGAGCATTGAAGGATAAAGAACTTGTGGACAAAGCTTTGTTAATTCTTTAGCGCATAAAAATAGCACATAAATCTTATTTTGATTTTCTTCACACTTTGCTTACCTATTTATACATTCAAGTGTATTATTGTCCTCAATTCCATCAAGTCCTCAAGTCCATAAAATTAGTCATAAAGGAGGGTTATCTTTTGAAGATTCAAATATCACTTTGAAGAATGAGAAGCTATTTGAAAAAAATATTTCACAAGAAACTTTTGTTTATCATTCAAGATATGGATTTCAAATTGTTTAGGAACCTTTGAGAGGTAATGCATTTTGTTTTGTATGACCACCAACAAATGTTTTCCAAGAGATGTGTCAAAGACATCAATTAGTTGAAGAATAGGTAAATAAAAAAAGATTAGGAAAACATAAAAGATGCTAAAAATTGCACTATGTCATGGAAACATTAGGATATTATTCCAAATTTAAAATTAAAAAAAATCCATTTTCTATATTCTTCTTTCTATTTGGTGGAGTAACATTGCTCAATTACAAGTCAAAACAAATATGTAAGATTTACTACTTATAGATAATATCATTGTTAACCCTTGAAGGGCTAGACCGCCTGCATTTAATTGACTACATAGCAATTTTGGGCAGGTTGATGTGAATGACGATTTGCATATTTTAGGTTGAAATTTTAGTAAAAGGTGGGGACGAGGGATATCTTTCATATGCACTAAATTTCATGACATTTGGAAATATGAGTCAAGCATTATGGCCCAGTATATTACTATTTTCCTTAGTCGGGCAGTCCGGGCAGATAAAAAAATATTAGACTTTCAAAAATAGAAATTTGAAATTGGTTTTCTAGAGTAATATATACATGTGGAAAGCTTTGAATCATTCCATTTCAATTAATGAATCAAAAGTTATGAGGAGTTTTTGTTTATGGGCAGTTATGGATTCTCTATTCTAAAATAAACTTTGAAATCCTTTATCTTATTTAATTTTCAATATTTTTTGAAAAAAATAAAATCATAGGATGTAGATGGTTTATTGCAACATTGCAACCATTGGGATTGGCATTTTTCAATTCCATAACTAAATTCTTAACGATTTTGTATTTTGAATCATTTTCTAAATCCTTCTACTTACTATTTTTTTCATGTATGTTGTACAATTCCAAATGATGTGAAAATTTTCAAGCTTGTAGCCAACTTGTCTAGAAAAAAGAATCCAAAGAATCACCACCATTTTGGACATTTTTTCATAGAGAAGTGAGCTTGTGAAGTGCAACTGTCCTATTTTCATAGGGTTAAAAAAATGATTTATGTGGATTTGCTCATATCTTGCAATTCAAGCGGTGGAAATTTTTGAAATTTTTACCACATGTTGTCAAGTCAACATATTGCAAGATCCTACAGTCACTGTCCGGGAAGTATCCTTACAATAAAAGGACAATTTCCTTCATTCTTGAAGCTGGCTCGGTTTTTTCAATTTTACACGGAAGTCAGCCTGAGAAGTGGATTTTTTTCCGGTTGCAATCCTACATTTTGAAATTTCATTAGGCAATTTGCCGGATTTCTATATTTCCATTTGGCCATTTTTCTGAATGTAGAAAATAGAGCCAATTTTTTGTTTTCGTGGGGGAGTTTTATTTCTACTCCCTACTTTTTTGTTCGATGTATCCTTGGCAGGAATTGAATTTGGCTAAGCCCCTACCAAACTAGGGCCAAGGATGTAGCCTTCTAAAAATACAAGGATCCCAAAGAGGGTCCAAGTATTTTCCGGAGGCTCCCCACTTTTTTGTTTGATGTATCCTCGGTAGGAATTGAATTTGGCTAAGCCCCTACCAAACTAGGGCCAAGGATGTAGCCTTCTAAAAATACAAGGATCCCAAAGAGGGTCCAAGTATTTTCCGGAGGCTCTCCACTTTTTTGTTTGATGTATCCTTGGCAAGAATTGAATTTGGCTAAGCCCCTACCAAACTACACAAAATAGTGAAATTAGGTTGCCCCACACTACTTTCTCATATCTAACACTTTCAGACATGGTCAACTGTAGTCTGGGGCAACCTAATTTCACTATTTTGTGTAGGGCCAAGGATGTAGCCTTCTAAAAATACAAAGATCCCAAAGAGTGTCCAAGTATTTTCCAGAGGCTGGTTAGCACTGTAGATTTTCAATTTCACACTTTTACATATTGACAGTGAGTAAAAGCCATTCACTGCTGATGCCTCTTAACAAAGGATAATTGGTGAGTTGGTGTGAATGTGTGATAGACTTATAACTTTATAAGAATATAAGTATATTATGTACACATTAAAAAAATTTCCTAGAAAGTATATGATTAGTCGGCTACCCACCGAGAAAAAGGTATTTACATTGGTAATTTTCCTATATGTCCCTAGGACAGACGGCCAAATTGCCGAGGTTTAATTTTCCTAAAGGTTCCATTTCCGAAAATATTATTTTTTCATTCGGTAACCCATCCTAAACATTTCTATGCCATTCGGAAATCTTCAAAAAAATTCAGCTAGGTCGTAACTAGATGCCGGTACTTCCCGTTCATTGCCTACGATTACATGTGTTAAAAAAAAGTGTTTTTCCAAAAATTTGGTACTTGTACTAAAAATGGCAATTTTTGAGCATTTTTGGTAAAAACACAGTCATGGAATTTTAGGGGTTAAATGTACAAAATTACAATTTGACAAAGAAATTGGCTTACAATAATTCAACAATCTTTGGTATATTAACACTATAATGCCAAAGGATTTTTTACAAGATATAAATGTGCTATAATATATAACTTCAATATCTTTTATAAAAAAATAAATTAAAAAAAGAGATTCTAAACATCAATTTTAAAAACTATCTATACTACTAAAATTTTAGAAGATGTTTGTAGATATTTTTTAAAAATCAATTTCAAAACATTTAAATTTGAAAATCCACCAAAAATACAATTTTATTTACTCTAAGCATTTGAATCACATTCCTTTATTGTCTATCATTTCAAGCATATAGCCCTTTTCAATTGAAAAATTTAAGTTGGCATGAAATGGATGCCTTCACAAGATGCAATAGCTATAAACTATACATAAAGATATGCAATAATTCTAATGCAATAGCCATTAATTATAACATCAATACATGAAGATATATGATAACACTAAAAGTATGGCTTCCAAAACAAATATAGCAAAATCCTTTAGTGAAATATTAATGGAAGTTGAAGCAAGCAACAAAATATACTTCATGGATCAATCACCATTTTTTATTTCTTTAAATATATATATGCTACTTTAAAACCAATAGTTTGAAGAGATTATAAACAACTTGAAATCTCTTCATTCCATAGAAGGCTCAAACTCTATAAAATATGCAACCCCTGAATTGCAAACATCTAATTAAAATACCCCTTTACCCCTTGAAGTCCCCTCATCCTCTCAAAGGACACTTGGGATATCAAATATATTCATGTGACCTCATTTTTTGACATGATTGTCTAAAAACTTTTGTTTGGAAACAGAAAACACATTAGCTTTTTAGAAATATAATTTTTACTTCAATCAAAGCTTGGGAGCAAAAATTATGCCACTCAAGCCCCCAAAGCAATTCGTTGGGCAATGAAAAAACCTTATAGAACCTTGAAATTCAATTAATTTTTTGTTCTTACAAATTATATTTTTGTCAACATATATTCTTGTTTTGCAAGCAATCATTGCTTTTACTGGATTCGTTTTTTAACTCAATATTCACAATTCTCAAAAAAAGTTCCATAGGTTCAGTGCGTCCTGTTCGCTTTGTCACGAGTTGACCATCTATGCTCCCTACAGCAGCGGTTTCTTTTAGTAGAGCTTCAAGGGCCTTCGAATTTTTGAACTTCTTCAACCTAATTGATGACAACTTTGGACTGACTGTAGAACGCGAAGAACCAAAGCAATGCACGATTGCTGCCTCAAGATTAGATCAAAATTTTGCAATCACGACTTACTGTTTGCAATAAGTTAAATAACAGAGACCCTGAAAAATCTAGCGACAAGCCCAAAGTATCCTGCAGGAATCTACTTGGAAGCAAGTCTATCATTGAAATGGATTTAACCAAACTGAAGAGTCTTGTAGACACCAGGGAACTGTACTCTTCAGGCAATTCCGCCTACTACTAAGCTTGAACTCGACACTACCAATGAAACCTTTTGTTTTACTGCAACATGGTAAGGTACAAATTCCTTACCCACGTTGCAACTAAGACCAGTGCATTACGAACTTCATTGTCAAGAACTGATGAGGGTTTAGCCGCAGAAGTAGAATAAGCATGCGGTTAATCCGTGAAATATGTGAAACAAAGAAAATGTGAAGATGGCCTCCATAAACAGAGTCATAAAGGTACCACTCTCTTTTCAAATCAATTAAGCAGGTCTTCTCTCACTGTAAATTATGCACTTCGTTCACTCAGATCCCCAAATTATGAGTGATCCAACCAATGTAAATGGATCCGTAGCTCAAAGCTCTCAAAGCTTATTTTAGAACAACCGCTGCATTTCGAAGGGCAAGATAGCCTTGGATGGTATCCTCTGGTAAAGATCGAATCAACTTGAACACTTCTGTATTAGCATAGCGTAGCTTTGTCCTTGGATCCGTGTAAGGAGCCTGCATTACCACATCCACTATCCAGCTCAATATGAAGCAAAACCACATCCGATCGACAATGCTTTGAATCCATGACACAGTGTGCATTAAGGTGCTAGAAAGCAAATTTACCTCAAAACCAGTGATGTCGCAGTACTTCTTGGGGGGATACATAGAAGGTGGAGCTTCAATACTTACATCTGAACATCAACAGACCACATGTCACTTAAATGCAATGATCATCATCATACCAGAACCAACCTTGGCCAAGGAAAGACCGATTAAATTACGCTGAAGTGCTTGCAATGAAACCAAAAGGCCACGTACAGGTCGGCTCATCTGCGGGGTAGGAATAATAATTCTCAGCTTGTATAATCTGTTTGAGGTGCTTCCAGTGACGCCCTCGAGTTTGACCTTTAGGATAGCGCTCAGTCAGTTGCGTTTTCTTAAACGGAAGCACAGAAGGCAACAGTAAGTCAGGATCGTTAATATCCATGGTTGTCACTCCCGTGCCTCCCCGGCGGTCTACACTATATCCTTCCCAATGCTGGAGTCTCTTTTCTGCGACCAATATGCCTACTCATAAGAAACTGAAATTCAGGGAGGATGCTTGATTTGACTTTCAGAGCCCGCTCGACCACCTGGTACTAGTAACCCTGTTACACCACAGTCAAAAAACAGGTCCCAAACCTAGAAATACAAACAAAACCGGTTCCAATTCGCAAGAAAACTGGCATAAACTTTTTAAGCTCCACAATTGTTTTTTCTAACACTGCTTTCAATTCGACGCTCTCACGTGGAACTCCGAAACCTAAATCACACACCGAAAAAAACTCGCAGCCTCGGCAGAGGTTCCAAATTTTCCACGTCGGATAATGCTACTTATCTCGTTCATGCATAACAAAAACGCTCAAGAAACCAAACCTCCACAGAAGGAAAATCATTTCAACAGTCAAAAACCGATGCCAACCCTAAGACATACAAACAAACAAACCGGTTCCAATTCGCACGAAACCTGGCAGAAATCCTAACTCCACAAAAAAAAATTCTAACACCGCTTTCAATTCGGCGCTCTCAGGAGAAGCTGCAAATCCTAAATCACACACAACGATTTGAAAGAGTTGGCCGAGGTTTGTCGATCGAAACGGTAGCTTGTGTGGCCGAACAAAGAGGAAATTACGAACGGGAGAATACTCGAGGAGGAGAATTGCAGGGGGGAAATGGACGCAATGAAAAAAGGATTTGGCGATCTGTGAACTCACCTGCGAAGCTCCGGCACGCACACGGCGATGGCGATGCAATTGGCTGGAGGTCGTGAAGCACGAGGGTTTCCTTGCTTTGGTGCATCCGTTTGAAGTCCGTCGTTCGTGGATTGGTTCGTTGGTTCGTCGGTTCGTTCATGTACATATGTCTATAAGGTATCTGATATATTTGGAGAATCACTGCTAAAATACAAAAAAAATCCAAAAAAATATTCTTATTTCAATTTTTACATCTTGTTGTTAGGATTTACAATGAATTTCCACCATTGTTGTTGTTACACAAACAAAGTGATTCAATTAGTTTGTCATGCTGTGATAGCGTTATAACTCGCATGAATTTGAGAACGACACAAATTACAAAGGTGCGCTAACCCAAGAAAGACGCCGCAGACAATAAGTGTCGAATGAATGACAAGGAATTTCCCAGTGTAGGACAAAACTACAACTATTCATCCTTGGAATTTCTTGTGGAAGGTGGAGAACATCTAGAGTAGCTGGACTTCCAAGGAGTACTTTGGGATAGTTTTATTCCAATGACTCTCACGGTCACACAATGCCTGATTTCCAAGGTCACCCCCCCCCCCCCCCGTCGTTCCAAGGTTAATGTGGAAGTTTACAAAATTTTAGAAGAAATCGATACAATTCCAATAATGACTTTTTCATTGGAGTTGTTTGTTGTATTGACAAGTATGAGTTTGTTTGTGGAGATAGTTTTTGGATGAAGTGTACGACATGACAATCCTATGTGAGGCAATACAAGTGAAACTGTGGAATTTGGGTGCTACATGACTAAAGCTCTATAGAATTGAGTCACAACTACTTTGGAATCATGAAGCCTCATGATCAAAGCTCCATAATTGAAGCTCTTTGGGCGCCATATTTGTTCATGATCCTTTTTTTTCCTACAACTCATTTAGAAACCTTTCCATCAATCAATGCATCTACAATGCATTTGGACTTTACCATGCAATGGCACTTTGTCACTTTGAAAATTATCCATGCTTGAAGATTGCAATTGTGTCTAGTCCTAGCTAACAACATTCATCCAATAGCAATCACTAAAGGCATTGTATTCTACATTTATCTTTAAGCGTCTTTTTTTGAATGAGAGCATTTTGAAAATTTCAATTAGTTTATAACCCCTAATTATAATTCTTTTGATCCAAAATTAGAAAATGCTTCCAAAATTGCAAGAAAATAGCTCGAGGAGATCACTTCTTATAATTTTTTTTTGGAAAAGGTTAAGTTTGTAAGCAAGAACAATCCCGCCATTGGGATTACGGTTTTTTAATTCTACTTAACCCCAGAATGACCTTGAGGACAGAATGTGTCCTCCACCAATTTTTGAAGTTAAATAAAACCTTATTAAATTATTATTTTTAGTAGTTTATATTTTTGAAACATTCTTTATGAAGTTTAGTTTTAGTTTCAAAAAATTGATTTTGAAAATTATTGATTATGATTTTTCTATTTAAGATTTTATGCACGGGTGTCCATTGCAATCTTGACTTTTTGTAGTGTTGAGGGCTCTTGGGAATGAGCCTCAAATACACTAGATCTTTGAGGAAAAATCACATTAGAAATTCATGTAAAAAAATTGTAGAGTAGATTTTGAGAAGTCATAAATTGATTGGACTTATGGATGTTAGGCCCTTTAACCTCATATTTTTTTGGTGACCAAATTTTAGATTTGACATGTGAAAAGAGGATTGAAAGACTTCAAATCACTTTCTCAGTTTTAACACCCTCATGATCAAACATTATAATCTTTCAATCCGTAAGAGATATTGTTGTGTTTTCTTTTCTAGTGTGATCTCTAACATGTCTAGTTTGATTTTGTACGGTTACAATTCAAAAAGAATTGTTACAACTTATCAAAATGTTGGCTTTTTGTTCAATTAAGAGCAAATTCCTAGGAGCTCAAGAAGTTACAGGGTCATTTTGGGGTTAAGAGCTATAAACAATTTAGTGTTTTGTTCAATTTTGGACCTACTTCTACTTAACAGTTTTTTTATATGTGAAAATCAAGTTTTGACATTCTGAAAAAATATTCCCCGACTCCCAACTCAAATGTTCAATATAAAAAATTTTAACTTCACAATGTATAGTGCAAAAAAAATCCACAAATGGCCGTCAAAGTCGTCTGAAATTGCAGGCCACAGTTCAAAAAAAATTATTTTTTCCAACTTCAAATGCTAATATCTTCCAATCCGTATGGTCAAACTTCATGAAATTTTTCCCACATCATTTGAGACAAGCACTACAAGAAAATGGGCATATATGTGACTGCGCAACAATGACTATTGTCCGGTTTGACTGAAATGTGACTAGAGATTCCGTAATTGCACCAATCCGGCTTGGTTCACAGTGCCCAAGTCATATCGTAGTCGCCACCGCGACTAGCGGATGAAGACGGGACAAAGCGTCTGATTCATCTACGGGTTTACATTCGCAAAGTCGTTGTCAGAGTCACGTTTGACTCCTGAACCCCATGTCAGGTGGTTTGGGTTATTAACAAGTCATCCTCTGTCATACATTGCGACTACGATATGACTTGGGCGCGACTTCTAAATGACTTCAAGGCCCCACAGTTTGCCCTTCCGAGCCGGGCAGCTAAGTGGGCAGGGCGGGCAGGGCACTGAGGTGGACAGCAATCATCTCCAATTAACTGCCTTGCAATTTTAGCGGGTACAGCAGGGGCAGTGTCCTTATTTTTTTAAGTGGCCAGTAAAATAGTTAGCATACACTATTGCCACTAACTCAGCTTATCCTTACTAAATTTTTGTGTTCCCAACTTGAATTTAAATTATGTTTAATAAATTTATAATTTAATGAACACATATTCAAAAAATGTGACAGCAATTACATGGCCAAATTTAGTTTGTAGAGGTTTTCTACAGAAAAAAAATAAAGAAATGGTGGTTGGAATTACTTCGACGTAATTTTGGGGGCCAAGTAAAAAGAAGAAGAAACGGAGAGCCCAGGGGACAAGCACGGAACAAAATTCTGGGACCTTCTCCTCGCTTCAAGTATTGACCTCTCAGTCTAAGTTACTGCAAAGTCAATATCTAGTAACGCGAAGTCATTCTACAATAATTCAATCACTGTCAAGTTCTGGTCATGACTGAGGTAGAGTCAATTAGAGCTCGTTACAACTACAGAATGACTGTATTGCATCTTCTGCGTTACTAGTGCACAAGCAATAAAACAGACATGCATTAAAATAAGCCTACATCACGACAGTACACAATACACTATACATCTCGCTGCTTCAGACACACTTTACTTCATCACACTTTCCTTGCATGAAGTGAGGAGACCTAGGACAATTAAATACGTCCAAGTTGAATAGGTGACCCTAGTATTCTTTTTGTGTTAATCTTTTCCAATTCCTTTAGCAAATTTGTCTATAACTTTTGACTTGAGGCTCAAAATCTAAAATGGATTTTTGGAGATGAAAGTGAAATTAATTCACCAACTTTTATTAGTTCAAAGTTTAAGAAAAAAAGTTAATTAACTATGCCCCAATGAGGTTTGAAATATTACTTGTAATACAATTCCTGCGTTTTACATATCCCACATGGATTGTCTTGCTTTCTACTACCCACTTTTATATAAAGCTTGTCATTTCATCCCTTCATACTCACACACTAAGTGGATTTGGAAGTCATGCAACACATATGTCGTATATTGTATGTTGTATGGTGTACAGTATATTATTGTGGAATTTTGAATGTTTTTGTATGTGATTGTAGAATGACTATTCCCTGTACAATTGTCATTACACTTGTTTTCGCCACAAATTGAAAATGACAAAAAAATGACTTCATAACGACTTATACATAATGACAATTGCAACTTCTAAATGACTATATAATGACTTCACAATGACTTATACATGACTCTGACGTGGATGTCTATGTCAGCAGTGCTTGGACTGTATCACAACTGCATAATTGGCTGACGTGGACGTCCACGTCAGCAAAAATTCTTCTAAAAATGGGCAGCTGCCCGACCTTTTCCAAAAATTTACTTGTCCACCTCATCAGCCACGTAGACCCTGTCATCCATTTTTCATCCAAGTCTGAATTGGATGGTGCTAATAAAATTGCCCAGTCATAATCAATGACTTGTCCACAATGACTGTAGGGCCCCTAGTCATTTACAAGTCATGGGTGTCCGGAATGACTGTTTTTGAGTCATTCTTTGCAGTCACATATGTGCCCACTTTCTTGTAGTGAAATTAAGTGCAAGATCCTACAGGTTAGATTCTAAAAAAATGTTTTTTTTGGTTTAGGAAGTGATTGCAGCAAAAATGGCAGTTTTTAGCAGTTTTGAAGCCAGAAATTGAATTGGGCCTTCATGGGTTAAGGATGTGGTAGTCAATACTGATGGACCTTGGATATCTCAATGGTATTCTAATTTAGGTGTAGGCCAACAGTTATACTCTAAACGACAATGTCATTTCCCTCTCCTTTTTCTCTAGTCTCATTTTTTGCCGCATGTTTTTGCCATCACTCTTTCTCTCTCTCATGTGTATTGTACATGGTCCATTGTCTTTGATTTGGAGCAGGTGCTAGCAACATTTTTTTAGGCTCAATTATGTTTGGCAATTTTGCACTGCTGTGGATAATCACATTTCGCAATCACGCTCCTAATCGTGTGCAAAGAAGAGCTTCCGCATTTAGATAAACTCTTGTCTTTGCCCTCAAATTAATTTGGATTTTGCCTTCATGTTTCCTAGCCAAGTTGTGCAGCTTTCTCAAGAGTTCATTGGTTGGATCATTGGTTGTAGGGTACCCTTCTTTTGCTTTGTTTTTTAGTTTTAATTTGGATTGATGAGTATGAGGAACTAGTAGTGGTAGATCAATTTGAGCTTAGATTGATCTTGGTTAGTTTGCCAGATCATTTGAAATTTGATTGACATTGATGAATTTTGATTGTTAAGTTTAAGTTTGCATTTTCAGTGTGTTCCAAATAGGTTGGAGTTATGGTCTACAAACAAACTTGATGACAAACTTGGAATTTATTGTGCTCATCGATTTTAATGTCATTTCTTCGTCATGTTCTTTTTGCTTTTTGCTTATGCTTTAATTAACTATTACTTTGTAGTGTAGTCCCCTTTTCTTTTTTCTTTTGCTCTCACTTATGCTTTAATTGTCTCTTACTTTATATGGATTTTTTTTTCAATTCTTTGTCATGTTGCTTTTGCTTCTTGCTTTTGCTTTAATTAACTTTTATTTTGTCACAATCCTTTTTTTTTAATGTTTTAGTTAAATCTTATATTGTATGCTATATTTTTACTTTGCTATTAATATTATTAACCTTGGTAGTATATAAAGAGATGTCTAGACTTTGTTTATTGTTTATATTAAAGCATTGTTGTCACATTGGGCAAATCAAGATCACCAGACGTCTCTGATAGGCGGACATATCGGACGGTTTGGACGAAGCGGACAAACAATGTGATTACCTTAAAGTAGTTACATTAAATGGGTCAGGGTCACCAGACGTCTAAAATAGGCGGGCAAATTGGACGGTTAGGACGAACGGTCCACCCAATGTGATAACTATGTATAAAAGGTACTTAAAATTTTATTTATTTATTTTTGACCCAGAGTGGCACAGGGCATACTAATACAACTAACATGAACTTAGAGAAGGTGTTTAAGCTTCTAGCATGTTTGATTTTCACTGTGGAGGTTGCTCTCAACGGAAAGAGTGGAGGTTGCTCTCTACGCGAAGAATGGCAGTTGCTCTTGACTCAAGGAGTGGAGCGGTTGCTTTTGAAGAGAGGAATGCAACATGCACCAGCATAATCAGAATCTACAACAATGTTAAGACAATTGATGTCTTCCCTAAAAAATGCCTCCATTGCTGCCCCTGTAACCTAATTCCAATTCCCTCTCTGAAGCCAAAAGAGTCAGCGCATGAATGACCACGTACTTGTTCCAAATCACTAAACCCCAGCTTGAGCTTGAAAGGAAACTCTTCACGACAGTCCTAATTGCCAAAAATAAAAACAACAAACTAATATGAAACAAACCCCCAAAACAAAAATTAATCCAAAGTAGTTAATTTCATTGTTGCTGCAGGGGACACTTGACGTCTTCCCTCAGAGATCCCTCCATTTCTACACCTCTAACCTATTCCCTCTCTGGAGCCAAAAAAGACAGGGAATGAATGACTACGTACTTGTTCAAAATCCCTAAACCCCAGCATGAGCTCCAAAGGAAGTCTTTCACGACAGTCCCAAGTGCCAAATACAACAGTCAAATACCAAACCCTAATACGGAATAGACCAACAACCAAAGCTTAACCCAAAGTGGTTGATTTCGTTAAACATGGGGAGGAGAACGCATTCTCTGAAGCACACCAGCATAAAATTCAAGAAGCGGTGTCCAAACGCTGAAACCTTGAAAATCCACCGAGTCCCTGCACTTTTGAACCTCGATCAAGATTCATGGCATTGCGAAGATGAGATTGTATGCGAGGAGAAGAGGAGATGACGAACCTGAAGTCAGGCATGGCTGCAATGTGAAAATCGCTCAGAAAGCCGCTGCAGTGTTGCTGGTTCTTATAACGATGAAAGACATCAGAGAGCAGGTTCGAAGAGCAGGTTCTCAGGGTCACTCCCGTAGAAAGAAGGGTTGTTTAGGGTTTAAGGTTTTGAAGCATGTGCAATCAGAAGAAGGCTTTGAAAATGTTTGTGAGAGAATTAGGGTAGACTTCCATGCTGTGTTGGAATCGGAAAATAATTTTCAGAAGCAACATTCCATTTGTTGAGTTTTCATGGAAGTCTCCTCTGAAATGGCAATTGTCTTCTTCCAATCGACGCTATGGAATGGATATGAGGTGGTCCTTAAATTGATCTCTTTAGTCATTGAGTGAATCAAGGAGAAAGTGTTATTTATTGCAAGAGCCAATCATTCTTCTTGGTTTTTTCACATCTCTCTACAAGTTCCAATTGGGAGACCTATGATCACAAATAGGCGCATATGACACAAAATAATCTTTGAAAATTCATAAGAAATTCAATAATGCTTCAAAAAATATGAAACTAATTTTGTTACATTCTACATCCATTTTTCTTTCTCTAAAACATGAGCTAAAAAATATTTCTCTCCACAAAAAACCATGAGAAAGGTGGACCAAAAGTAGACTACCTTACATGTCTATGTGTAGAGAGAGTGTAGAGAGAAACTACATTATAGGAGTTGCTTCTTCTATTTGTCAAGCAAAATAGAACCCAAAAGTTTAAATTCAATGTTAAAATTAGTTTTTTGAAAGTCTGAAAGTTGCCTCCCTTGCTTTTCAAGAGTCTCTCTAACATTTTGTTGGCCAACAATTATGTTTCTCTTCTTACAAATACTGTAGACTTCTATGTAGAATTCCAAAAAATCTTTTGTCTTTTTAAAAAGTTTGGCCAACTTTTGTAAACTCTGGAACTCCGCCCTAAGTATTCATAAGTTTGCATTGCTATGGGAAAATTCTAGAAGCCGAATATTCTTCATCTGACATAAAGACCATGTGTGGAATTAGTCCAAATTATAGATAGATTATAACATTTTTTCTTTGTAGGTGAATTTTTTGATAAGAAGAGGCCTCAAGGGAGGGATTTTTTTGCAAATTAAAGTCATTGCCAATGGTTTGTATGTTTGGAATGATAAGCTTAATCCCTTAAGGCTACAATTTGGATGAGAAAAAACTCCAATTATACCTTAGGAAGGCTTTAAAATTGGATATACAATTGAATTTGCAAGCTTGTCAACTCATCTAATAGAATGTACCTTACACTATTACTCATGCAACTTCAAAGTTAGATGAAATCATTATCAAGTTCCAACAACCTCCACATTTCTTATCTACACCTTATATGGTTGAATAGAATACAAAAATATTTCCTAGAAGGTTCAAAAGTTTAGAATTGGTGGGGTGTTGTCCATTAATTATTAAATACCTATTTATAAGAGGTCAAAGGAAAAACACAATTTGAAAAATAGAATTGACTAATAAACTTGTCTTATTACAATCTATTATCATATAGAACTAGAATGCCCTGTGCCATCGCCACACTCAAAACAAAAGAAAAAGTATTTTTCTAATTTTTTTAACTTAAAAGTAACTTTGAAATTCAATAATTTTTGCACCATAGGTCAAAATGCCACAAAACAGAGTCTATGTATCCTTCTTTGTAGAGAACTTTTCAACAACATTGAGAATGCAAGTGAATCGGAGGACGCACGATTTTGGAGATCTCACTGTAACAAATAGAATAAAACAAACAAGCTAATTCAATTGGTATAAATAGTGCCTACAATTTGTGGCCACAAACAACATCTTGGGATGAAAAATAAAGTCTTACATTGCTTTTCGTTGAAAATCTTCACCAAAAACAAGCAAGATAACATTTTTAGCAAACCAACATGTCTTCTTATTGTAAAGAGGAGACAATACTCTTTAGTTGTCAAAGATTGAAAATTTAACTAGGAGGTATTTTGGTGAAGGAACATTGGCATCATATAAGACAAGCATCTACAATGAAGAAACCTAACACAAATGCAAATTCTTCACTAGTTATTTTTTTACATGTTAATGAATAAAATACCTTTTTCTCTATAAACACCAAATACACCTTGTAATTGTTGCACAAAATAAATTATTTACAATCAATAGAGTTAATGATAAAGTGAACCCCAATTTATAGAAAGAGGTATTAGAGGAAGGTTTCATTAAGAATAGTATAAAAGAAACATAGCACCAAACTCCATCAAATCAAGTTTGGGTGCTTCAACAAGTTTTGTCTTGTTTTTTTTCAAACTTGGGCTCATGGTCCCTCGTTGCACACACTTTACAATTAACTCTAATGTCATTAGCTTGAATTACTCTCTAATTTCCACAAAAGCAAATCAAGTTTTTGACACCACGTATCAATCTGGAATTGTACAATTGTTTTGATATTTGTCATTTGCTGCTTCTTGCGGAAACCCCTAAAATTCTGGCTGAGGGAAATTCCCATTGATTTAAGGATGTCCATATGGAATCTTAACTTTCCAAATTTCCAACACACCAAATCATTTGCAATTTTGTTTTACTAAATCTTGATCACTGCCGTACCACCACTACTTGAAGACATCATTTTATGAAAGACCACTTATGAAAATGTTGTTACGTGATTCTCTGCAGCAATCAATTGTGCATCTGTAGTGCAAATTCCTTTACAAATCCGCCCATCCATTTACTAGAGTTGATCAATTCTGCTGGTTGATAGATAGATCCCAAATAAAGATAGTAGCCAACAAGTTGGAGAAAATAAATGGCGAAAGACAAAAGACTCCATTTGAAAATCTGTACAATTAATCACTCTGAGAGCCTCATTGCCTTGCACAACAAATTGGCACCTCCCAATAAGGATGGAACCATAAATACGTAAAATGTAATCACATCAAAATCAACTTGTAGTCAAAATCTCCTCAACCACTTGTAAAACTGGAGGACTTATCCGCCTATTTCCTTTGCAGAACTCGCCAGCCAAATGGAGAAAACCAACAGCTCTGACTCCGTATCTGCAGCCAACCAAAAGAAAAACTCCTTAACACACTGTCAAATCTCTAGCCATTCAACTCTAATTGATAAATCTAACTGCGATATGATGAACATAGAACCAAGCTCACATAAAATAAGATTTAAAAATCACAAACATACTCTACGAGCATACTACAAAAGAAAGTCCATCTGAAAAATCATGCTAACGCGCACGGTTCAAGGAAGGTAGCAAAAATTACCACTATAGAGAGAAAATCACGCCTTCCGTTCCTTAATAAAAAAATATGTTTTTTAAGGTCACTATAACTGAGGCAATAATAAGTAGATAGTGAACAAACCTGGAGAGTATGATATTGCGCCCCAACTCAGGTCCACAAAATGTGAATCCCCAAACAGCATTGGAGTATGGAGTCTTCATCCGAAAATTGCAAAAGAAAAACCACAAAACATGCTCATATCCAAGACGAGGCTGATTCTCCGGTCAAACAAGTTGCAGTCAATTCCTAGTGGTGATGTCGTCGACTGAACACTGACAAACGCCACCTCGAACATGTTGGTCAGCCAAAAGACTCACAGAACTCATGTAACAACAGGACGAGAGGTTTATTGCCAACCAGGATACGGCGGCTCCCACAAATAGTCATCAGCTGCCATTTGCTGAATCACGTCACTGAGAGAACTGTCCACATGCTCAGGAGTGAGTGAGTCGAAATCCGCAGCTGCATCCATCTCCCATCCTTCAATTGGCCCAGCCAAAACGTCAACAGTAACACCTCCATGACTAGAACTAGCATTGTCCACTGCAGTTCTAGAGTCATGAGCTACAAAATCAGACCCGGATACTACACTAGGCCAGTGCGACTGTGCACTACTATGACGCTCAGAAAGTGGATCAGTGCTCACATCAGAAACCTTCTGGTCTCTCAAGGAACCGGCAGAGACATACCTCTGAGGGCCTGCAGAAACAGATGGAGCCTGCACATCATTAATTGTAACAGGAGGGGGGATGTAAGAAGTTGCAGCATCAGTAGGAGCTGAATTGGAACTGAGGGTTGGCTGCGGAAGTTGCTGCACAGTTGGTGTCGTCATTGCTACACCTCCTGCTCTACCGGGAAGCGTATTGCGACCCTGGTGTGAGAGTGAAGCTGCAACAGCTCTATTAGGGAGCGAATTCGAACTCCGCATGGAACGTGAGTGAGGGGTCGTAGTTGAAGGGATTGCTCTTCCAAGTCTGAAATTAGGGTTGGGTACAGTTGTAGGGACTGGACCTCCTGCTCTTCCAAGCCTAAAATTAGGGGGGGGAGTATCGAGAGAAGATTGAGGGAGAGCTGATGCATTTGGAAATATTCCACCTCCTGATCTTCCAGGCCTAAAATTAGGGCTGGGTGTAGTGTGTGGAGGTTGAGAGTGAGAGGGTGTAGTAGCAGGGACTGGTCTTGCAGGTCTGGGAGTAATGAGTGGAGGTTCAGGGTCAGGGGTTAAACTTGAAGTGACTCTACCTCTTGACCTTCGAGGCCTATGAGTAGGGTTGGGAGTAGTAAGGGGAGGTTCATCTTCTGCTCTTCCTAAAGGTGGTGGAGATGTAGATCTTGGAACCAAGCAGCCTGGAGCAGATTTCTTCAAATTGGTTTTACAACGCACATTTTTCACTCCCAGTAGCTGCGGAGGTTGAGAAGCTTTGCCTCGGCCTTTGCCCTTCAGCTGGATGACTAAAGGATCTCTCTTTCCTGTTGTGGGCACGCGCTGGACTACTCCTGGGGACTCCACTGGCGTTACAGGAGTGATTGGGAGTGCGCATGAAGGAAGTGTCTGTGAAAGGGTTGATTGAACGAGTCTGCTTTCCCCTGTTGGGTCTGCGCTCACAATTAGATAAAGACTTTCAGTGTCTTCAGGCTAAAATTGTTGGTAACAAACTACTACATCCAAAGCTCTTTAACTGTCTACCCAAGTCATCAGAATGTCTCAATCCAACTTCAGGAAAACACACTTTCAGTACCTTCGGAGTAACAGTCAGGAAGACTGTAACAAAGCACTAAATCCAAAGCTCTTTAATCGTCTTCCCAAGTCATCACAATTCAAGTTCTGAAATGCACTAGACCTTCAACCGGCATTAATTTACCTGCTGATCTAGTCGTAGGGGCCTCAACTGAAGAAAAAGATCGATATTTTGCGACTTTTCGAAGGCTTTTCCAAAGTGGCTCTTCTGATGCATGGCAGTGATCCTTGGGATTATTCCCCTCGCCCCACAGAGAACATGGAGCTAATGAATCGCAGACATAACAATGACACTGCAAATCAAGCCCACCAATAAGTTCTACGAGCATAAATTATAAGCAGAATACATACGCTTGCGCAATATGAGGTAAAGAGCTAGTAATCAACCGAAATCCTAGAAGACTTGGGAAAAAATTATAACACCAGATTAAACATCATCACAGACAACGCTAACGCAGTCTTATTCACTACATTTCAAAGCTAGTAACGAAATGCAAAAAGAAGGTCCCACACATACAACAACTGTCACACTAGACTACGTCACAGGATTTCCAGTAAAACTGTTTCAGAAACTCTTCGACAAAATCATAAAGAGAATCTGCCCCATGAGGTCTTCCTATGCTCACAATGATTATGTTTATACCGAGGCTTCCCTATGTGACAGGGAAACGCCTGCATATGATCTTTGTGACCATAGGAAGACCTCCCATGAATCACGGGGAAGATTTTCTCACTATTGTTGCCTAAAAGTTCCTGCAACAATCAATTTTTTTCTGAAAATCCTAATAAGCATCTCATTGCAAAGACGTAATAGTTTCATTGCTGAAGAAAACAAGGCTCACCCACCTGTGCACAGTAATTGGAATGAAGAGTGCTTTTGAATGGAAAGTGTACGCACAGATACCTAGCATGTGGAAAATCCCTACAAGCCACCTGCACAGCAAAATGCAATTTGTCTCAAACCAAAAGCAAACAAGTCACCAGAAATCTGAAACACACACAAAAAATGTTCTCAACATTGGGCGGGTTACTTACAGGTCCCTTTTCCCCAGTCATAACCAGCTCGTCCGTATTGTGTGACGAAACAACATCAGGTACTGCATCAGCATCGCCCGGATCCGTATCCAAAATACAACAATCATCGTCATCCAGTGTACCTCTAACCACTCTTGCCCTGTTTCTTTTCACTTTCCTATTACTTGCGGGTTTGTCGATTATCCTCACATCGTCATCGTCCACATCCATGTTGAAAACCTACCCATGAAAGAAGTATCATAAGTTACCAAAAGCAAGACAATTCACAACATTGTAATATGCTCTACGCAGACAGACAAAAATAGCTTCTTCTCTATTGAACTGACAATCGGGTTTTCAAACAAGCAATACACTCTTCATTCTATTTAGTACACTATTTCCGAAATTAAAAAATGGTAGAATGATCATCAAGCAAATCACGCTTTTCATGTTCCTATGTGTGGGTGACGCCTTGCACGTCGACCCTGTTTAAGGGACGACACCAAATAGAATAAAATCAGTGCAGCTAGCATCTCTAACATGGACAATCTACAGTAGTGAGGTTACCTTTGCTATGTACAAGACTGCTGTTGGCCCGTCAGGGCCCTGGTTGTTCTCTTCATCATCCTCATCTGAGCTACTGCTCAGATCGAGATAAATCGGCTCCTGAACCATATTTGCAAGTAGCAGAGCGCGCAATGCGCAAGACCTAAAATTTCAACCTAAAAAAACCCTGAAAGTAATTGTAACAACACGCTTGTCTCCCCTCATTCCTCCCCAAATCACAGGGACTCTGATCGGCGACAAAATGCACATACAATCTGCACTACAACAATCCAACCGACCAGATGGACCTAAACTACTTTATGACCTAAACCGCTTCTCAAGGCCTCCAGCTCCACTGCAAACCTGCGACCAAACACCAATCTATGAAATCTCGCACTAATTACAAAGGCAACCCAATTTCCCTTGCCAACAACGATTCCTTTTCTTGCCACATTTCACAACAGAAAACCTAAAAAAATTCAGGCCGTCAAGCCAAGAATGTGAGCCTCAATTCTCAACACGTAGAACATAAGGAACCTCGTGAAAGAACAAATTCAACAAAATGAGTAAAAGCCACAACTCTCGCTTGAGAAGAATCTCTGATTGTCAACACATCATCCTGACGTATCGCAAAACCAATACCTAAACACAAACAAGTGTTGACAGAGCAGCCAATGCATCGGGATAAAAGCTCCAACTTGGGAGAATCCAATGCTGCAAAAAAGGAAGTTGGTATCTTAGATCCACAAGGAGGGAGGGAGCGTTGATTGGTTCTTACAGAAAGGCCTCGAAGGCAAGTAAGTGTGTTCAGAAAGGAAGATGTAGTCGAGAAGGTTGACACCCAATTCGCCATAACTTAGCAGCAAAGACTGTGCGAAAACACGCACTTACGGAGAAAACAGACACGATTTCTCGACTTCGGAGGTTCTGTAGTGGTGTGCTGCTTTGCAGTGTGTCTGCATTGGCTTGCGTTTCCTGGGCTTGGGATCGGATGAATGCTCTATGATGTTTCTGCTCAAGGAAGCTTGTACGACACTGACTTATCCCATTACTGTAGTGTGTGCGACACTAATTTAGCGCAGTTGCACTATTTTAAATTGATGGATGTTGAATTTTTTTTTTTTTGTAGCAACATCCACAACGTTACTTTTTTATAATGACACTAATTTTGCTCCTTCACAACTAGTGTATTGTGTGAGGTTTTGTACACCCAAAATTGCACCCTATCTAAAATTGCCATCATCACTTTGTATACATCTACAAATCAATATGTACCTATGTTGAAGTTGATCCTTCATTACTTTGTATACAGTATTCAAATGTTGCATTTTTTTTGTTGTTTTGAACCTCCTTTCATTTGCCAACAAGAAAATATGAAATTATGACTAATTTAATAATAATAACTATGCAATAGTTAAAAAAGTGGTGCTTTTGGATGTCCCTATTTTTGTATTTATCTTGAGGTGCATCTTACGTAATTTCACTACAAGAGAAAGGGGTGTTTTAAGTAGTGTCCTAGACATCACGTCTTTTAAGTAACATCTTTTAAGTAAGTTTTTAAGTAAAATTTTACTAAAAAGACAATCTTTTTAGTAAAATTTTACTTAAAAACTTACTTAAAAGATGTTACTTAAAAGACGTGATGTCTAGGACACTACTTAAAACACCCCTTTCTCTTGTAGTGTTTTAGATGATTACTAATTACTAGGTTCCCTCACTGTCTTGTTTCATTTGACCCTCTCTTCAATAGCATTATGGACTATGCTGTGCACTTGTCAAATTATCATTGCTTGTAGCATACTTATTTCACATTCAAACTACTGTACCACTCATACGATTGCCTTTCAAGCAATCAAATTGAGGGATTTAGAGTGAATATTTAATTATAAAGGAGTTTGCATAGTGGGATTTGAGAGATTCTTGCAATTGGAATAACTTTTGTTATGTTCATCAATGGTTTTGGTCATTAGCTTTTTGTTAACACTTTTGGGGGTTGCGCTCGTGATGAAATCATCAATCATAAAGAAGAGGGTGGCATCCAAAAGTAAAAAACTTTTTCAAACAGACTATTGTAAAGCCCTCACTTTAACTCTTAAAAGTCTTAACAACCCAATTGTAATTGAAGTATACAATTGAGTATACAATGGTGAATAAAATTTGGCCTCATGTTGATCCAATGATGTATGACATTCCTATTCATTTGGGCCATCATTGCACCAATCTTTGTTCACATATTCTACTTGTACGGTGTCATATTTGAACATAAGAAGGTCTAAGTGTTAAAGTGACATCCTAATAAATATATTGTTCTTTAGTTCAATTTTGTCTACATACATTTGTTCAACATGTTGTGACACAATGTACTTGGTGGTTAGTTGCATTCTTTACCAAATAACTAATCAAAGTTGAGATTCGACCAATGCTTAAAAATAAAAAGGTTCCTTTACCAATAAATAATTCTCCAAAAATTTCAGCATCTATTTTTAGAATTTTTTTTGCCTGCCCTGCCCACTGGCTTCGGTAGAAGTACTATAACTTCCATGTTTGGAATTTGGATATCATTCAGACATTTTTGGTATGGTATGAATTTCAGTGAAGATTTTGTTTGAGAGCATTTCAGGGCAATTAGGGTTTGGGGGCAGACAGGGCTTTACTTTGTTTGGGCCTGTCTGAAGCTGCTCGAATCCACTCTCTCTCGCATCTTTGCAGCGTTCAGCAAGCTTCCATGAGCGCCTTTTTCTGAAACTAAGTGAGGATATCAGAGAAAACGATTCTTAGTTCTAAATTTGGATCTTGAAGGATTAGCTGCAGGTATGAGTGCTTTGATTTCACCCATGAATACAATCTCGCCCCCTGTGGTTTTGGGTTTAAACCTCATGGCGTCGCTGAAACTAGGTTCCGCCTTTTACTGTTCCAGCCAGGAAATTTGGAGCTCCAGTATAGGACTTTCTGTAATTTCGAACGAGAATTCGTTGCGTAGAACCCGAGAACAGGTGTGGCTATGGAGGAGGAGAAGGAGGCGAGGGAATTGCATTACCTGTGCGGTGGAGGAAGACCCGAGGTCGGCTTCCATTTTGAGAGAAGCGGGCAACAAGAGACGAGCTGCGAGACAAGCCGATTCCGTGATTCAGCGAATCGAGAATGCCAAGGAGGTCATTGAGAGACGAGCACTGGCCAAAATGTCCACGAAGCTGTACCCTCGTTCATTGCTGGAATCTCTGGACGAACGTATTGCGCAAAATCGGTGGGAGCGTGCTCTCAAGGTTTCACCAGTCATTAACCTTTTTTCTTATTCCGAATGTTTAGGGTAGACCGTTTAATCCCAGTTGAAATGGCGTCCAAAATTTGTTTCGAACTTCTTACAAATATTGGCGAGTGAGTCTGAATCCTTCCACAACTGTCGAAAATGGATCAAAAATCATGTGTATCTTGTGATTTATGATGCATTTAGTGATAAATTCGAAAATGGATCAAAAATCATGTGTATCTTGTGATTTATGATGCATTTAGTGATAAATTCGAAAATGGATCAAAAATCATGTGTATCTTGTGATTTATGATGCATTTAGTGATAAATTCGAAAATGGATCATAAATCATGTGTATCTTGTGATTTATGATGCATTTAGTGATAAATTCGAAAATGGATCATAAATCATGTGTATCTTGTGATTTATGATGCATTTAGTGATAAATTTCTAAAACTAGCGCTTCTAGTTCACTGCAGAGCACCGCACGCACATAGTGATTTTCGCTTGGTTGAAGAGTAGAATACAATAAAGTTTCTTGCATATTTCTGGAATTGATGATTATGTTGAGAAAATGCACAAGAAGGGAACCACCTTTCTTGCAATATGAAGGAAAAATTCTAATCCATTCTCTCCCTGGCTATGGCAGGTTTTCGAGCTTGTGAGAGTGCAAGAGTGGTACACAGCCGAGGAGTCCACGTACATCAAGCTTCTGTCAATGTTAGCGAAGGTGAAACAACCTGCCGCGGCCGCAACCTTGTTGGAGTCCTTCCTGCAGGATAAGCTCCGCCCCACGCCTTCAATCTTCACAGCTTTACTGACTGTCTACACCGAGAGCAAGCTTTTTCACAAGGCGTTGGAGCTTTTTGAGTCGATGCCCCGTTTTGAGGGCTGCTTACCTGATAAGTATGCTTACACGGCTATGATTAAGGGTTGCTGTGAGACCGGGCTTTATGATCAGGCGGGGAATTTCTTTCAGCAGATGTTGATAGAGGGCGTGGAGCCAAGCCTTGTGACATATAACACTCTGATTTTTGGCTATGGGAAGGCTGGTTTGTTCCGGGAGATTGAAGGTGTGCTTACTTTGATGGGGTCTAATGGTGTGGAGCCAGACACAGTCACATGGAATACGTTGATACGAGTGTTTGGGCTTTATAATCGAATACCTGAAATGGAGCAAGTTTATGAGGGTCTTCTGGGACACAGTCTCTTGCCTGACACTATCACGCTTAATAGCTTGATCTCAGCCTATGGAAGGGCGGGATTATATGGGAAGATGGAATGTGTGATGGATTATATGCGGAGGTATAGGTATCCCATGACTACGGTGACATATAATGTCGTTATAGAGTTGTATGGGAAGGCTGGAAGAATCGAACAAATGGACATGGCTTTCAAGGATATGAAAGCCAGGGGCGTGAAACCTAATTGTATGACCTTTTCTTCTATCCTGAGCGCTTATGGAAAACATGGGAATTGGCATATGGTGGAGAAAATCATGCGACAGGTGTACAACTATAATGCGGCTGATACTGCTGTGTACAATGCGGCTATTGATGCTTATCGGAGAGCTCAGAATTTTGAGGATATGGAGAAGATGTTTGAGGAGATGAAGCTGGAGGGTTTTGTGCCTGATGCTATTACATATACAGTTATGATTGAAGCTTATAAGAGGGTTAGGAATTTTGACAAAGCCCAGGAGTTGACAGAGGAATGGAATGCATCAAAGTCGAAGCGCAGCGGTGGCTAATTTGCTGCTGCGTATTAGAGTCCATTGGAAGAACGGATCCCTAGCTTAAGCAGCTTGAGTATCTTTCCAAGATTTGAGTTGCTGAAATGGCTTGTTCTAGACCAATTTCGTTACACTATTTAGTTGGAAGACAGTGTGTTGGTGATTGAATTGTACTGGCCCGAGTTCCATTTTCAGGCAATTTTGGAAGAATGTGACATTTCTATCAAATGTGGAGGTTGACGACTTGCAAGAACTCGGTGAGCATGGGAGAATGGTTTTTCTGAGATGATTTTACTTACCTTCTTGTCCTGGCATTTTGAGACGTAGGTTGGTGACGAGTATCAGTATTGTTGATATTGATATTGCAATGATGTTTGGGTGCGCTGATTTCTGCTACAGGAGAATTAAGCCCGAAAGTAAGAAGAGATTGCGGTTAGGCTTTGCAATGTGCTGTCCAACCACGAGTGATTTGTAAGTAGCTCCACTTCTGAACCTCTTGTTCTAGTTCTTTTGCAGGCCTCACTTCGCCGATTATTGAGACTAAAACTCATGATAATATGTAC